>CM061062.1:251448018-252048018 GCA_030762895.1 Sophora flavescens | reverse complement strand
CCTCATGGACAAAATATAAAAAAATCTACAAATTTCAGTTTCAGGTCAAATTAGGGTTTTCTATCAGTATAAAATTATACTGTTAGTAAAAACGCGGACCGTTTTCTGTCTGAGTTTTAAACCCAAAATTTCACCGTATACTTATGAAAATAGTATAACATGAATATGACTTTGGTTTTCCAAAAATTATTTTCTAAGTTTCAGATAAAAATATAAACGTTTATTTATATTTATACCGATCTTAGGAAGCAGAAAAATCGGAATGTTACATGTTACATTAATCTTTTCCGTCAACATCATTATAACGATGTTAGATCTCTAGCGTTAAGTCATTGAAATCAGGATATACAAGTCGAAAATCGCTTCTCTCTCTCTTTCTCTTTTTGTATCTTCTTAGCCTTTATTTTATCTTTTTTTTTCTTCGCCTTAAGCTTTCTATGCGGTTTGATTCTTAATTTTATGATATTATCTCATGCATTTCGTTTGTTGAATTTTTCCTTGTCTTGCACTTGATATTTGGCTATTCATCTGATGATGTTATGCAAAATTTTGAATCGGTTAATTGTCTCTTTGGTTTGCCTTTGATTATAGTATCTTCTTTTTTCTTGTTCTTATTTTTGTCCTCCTCCTCTCCCGCTGCCTCTTTTTTTTTTCTTTTCCTATTTTTTATGCAAATAAATGTTAGAAGAAATTAGAAGAAACTAATAATTTACTAAGCTAATGGGTAATTGCATACTTGGCCTCAGTGACAAGCAGAAGTGATATTTCTTGTGCAGCCAAGATATACCAATTTGGTCAAGCGGATTGGGTATATTGTTGTGAGGATTGAGAATGGCAAATGGTCTACGAATTCATACAAGGGCAAGCTTGTAAAATCACCTATTCAATGATTTTGAAGTAATAATAATAGGTGAAGGCACTACCAGATATGGTCAGAATTGACCTTGATACACCAGGAAAAGCCACCACATGGTATGGTCAGACGTTAGAGTAGATAAATATGGATCAACAACCATTCTTTCGTATAGGTGAACCTTGTGAAAAGGAGAAAAAAATGTAGAATAAAAATTATGAAATAAAAATTATGGAATAGAAAATATAGATGAACAACCTAAAAAAATAACAATTTAATCATCTGATAGATGCTACAGGTGCACATTGACAAATATACATCAATTCATATCGAGGGACCGAGTTGCAGGCCAGTTCATTCAATCCAATCTTCAAGTCCTTGTTTGATGGATCATAAATAGTTTTCTGAGTAGCTAATTCATACAAATGCAAACAATGAATGCCATCATCTTAAAATAAATAAATAAAATTCAAAGATGTATACAAAAAGATAATATAATCAAATAGCTAACTTGTGATGACATGAACAATGGTTATAAGACCATCAACAATTTCAAATCGGTCGTTGATAACCTGTGGAAAATTAATTAAAAAAAAGCTCAAGCAAATCTGAATTTGTAATAGAAGCAACAATATGTCAAAGGGATCTAAAATTAAAAAAACCTTGGCAAGGGAAGCAAGGCAATAAATAGTGTGTCAAGCTTTGGTTTGTGTTCCTTCATTAAAAACCAACAACTTTAACACCATCAACAAACAAGAGTGCATCCTTACGCGGGGGCAAAAATTAGCTCCTTAGCACGACCTGAGTCATTTGGTTTATAGGCAACATCCCCTTTCGTAGAAATAAAGATGAAGAGATGTGGTGAGTAGATGAGTGAAAGGAGTAAAAGCATATCAAAGCACGATTGAATAGATATTTCATTAAATAAAATCAAAGAATGAAGCATTCTAATAAATGTAAAAGCATATAAAACATTCTAACTGACAAAAAAAAGTAAGATAAAAAACCAAGAAGAAAAAAATAATCTAAAAGATAAATCAACCATACCCATTGGTGATTTGAAGCTTTAATTTGGCCATGGATCATCACTTGGTTGTCATGGTACAAATTCTAAACATTTAAAAAAAAATGAAGTTAATTAAATGAGAAGGAACTCACGAAAAGATTACAAATCATATCATATACAAATGCATGCTATGTGCAACAATAAACCTTTCACAAAATAATTTCCTCTTTTTCATAGTGTCTATATTTTTTATTTTTTTTGATAAGCAAAGAATTGTATTAAACATGAGTACAAGGTGTACTCAGCCCATGTACATAAACAGATAGAACAAGTGTAAATATAATACAAAGTGATGCAACACGTATGATTTATACACTGCCTAACAAAGAAACTAGCACCAACTAGGCAAAACCAAAAGGCAGAACAACAAAAACTATATATGCAAACCAAAACCATGACAAGTGACAACACCAAACCAGTAACTATCCATCCCATTATCCCAGAAGGCGACATAAACCAGCAGAAAAAAGAAAGATAATCCCCAGATTGGATGCGTCAACAACCTTGTAAAGGTACTTTACACATGCTACAACATTGTTACACCTAGGCATGAACACAAACGAGCAACAAAAGAACAAAACCCTGTCACCTTTTCTTTTTCTTGCAATACTCCAAGCAGGACAGTGGATTAAAATGCCAATCCAAAAAGGAGAAACATGAATCAGACATCAAATTTGAACACCAAGACCAACTTTTAAATCTGGATGCCTTAGACACCTTGTCAAAATCTAACTGACAGTCTTTGAAAATAATATCATTTCTGTGAGACCACAAGGACCATATAACAGCGAACCATATTGAATCCCATCCAAAATTGCCTTTTCCTTTATCATGTAGACCTGAATGTTGTGCATAATGCAACTTTGGTTCCACAGGAAGGACAACCACAGCACCCAACCATTTGTATATGTACATCCAAACCATATAAGAAAAGTGGCGAAAGAATAAGATATGATCTGTAGACTCTGGAGCTTCCTTACAAAAACAGCATAGCAAGCTTTATTGATCTAGAAGAATGCCTCTCCTCAATAGATTAGTGGCAGTCGGGATCCTATCTAAGGAGACCTTCCAGCAGAAAGCAATTACCTTAGATGGGACCTTGTTCTTCCAAAGATGCTTGTAGAAAACCGCATTTGCAGGTGGGCTAACATCTGCAATAATCCTATAGGCGGATTTAACTGAGTAGGATCCAGCAGGTTCACCAGTCCATAACCACTTATCCAGCTGATTTTGACTCAAACACCTAGACCTAAGAACCTGTAGCAGACTCTCCAAACTCTCTTCTTCCCATAAAAACAGGACCCTTCTCCAACCCAACCTCCAAAACCACTCACCCCCCTCCTAGAAGCCCATTTCAGCTATTGTAGCACCCTTGGAGGAACAATTGTTGTATAGTTTTGTGAAAGTTGTTTTAAGGTTCTCCTCACCACCCCATTTATCCTACCAAAACAAAGTATTGGTGACATCACCAACCTGTTTAGATAGCCCTGAGGAAAACCACCCTTCCCTAGAAGACCTCCTATAATCCAAACTATTTAAGTCCCTCCACCATTGTGAGTCTCGGCCCAACACCTCTCTCTGTCTTGCCCCCAACCAATACCTGGCCTTTAAGATATTGAACCACAACCCCTCACCTTCATTCTCAATTCTCCATTTCCATTTTCCTAGAAGGGAAAGATTGAAAAAAGACATGTCTTTTACCCCTAAACCCCCATCCTCCTTCGCTCTGCACACCACATCCCACCCAACCCATGATATTTTCCTTGACTCCTCCACCCCCACCCCAAATGAAACATCTATGTATGCTAGTAAGAGCATTAATTACCTTTTTAGGTGCTTTATAGAAGGATAGGTTGTAAACCGGCAAGCAAGTGAGAACCGAATTTAACAAGGTTATCCTCCCTCCTAAAGATAACTGTTTGTGCTTCCACCCCGAGAGTCTAGACCTTAAGGAAAGAATTACAGAAGACCAAGTGCTCACCTTTCTTGGATTGGCTCCAACCAGAATTCCGAGAAATTTGAAAGTAGACGATCCCATCCTACAGTTCAGCCTTGCTGCCACGGACTCCATAATCCCAGCAATATCCTTCAACCCCATCACACGGCTCTTATGGAAATTTATTTTCAACCCTGAAGCCATTTCAAAACACCTGAGTATACCTTTCCACACCACTGCATTGTTCTCTGAAACTCTTCCCACCAAAATTGTATCGTCCGTGTATTGAACGTGTGAAATCAATACCTCCTCGGAGTTACCTCTAATGGAGTACGGTTCATAGATTCCCAACTCAGTTGCTTTCCTTATCATCCCGGCTAACCCCTCCGCAATGATCGGAAATAGAAATGGGGTCATTGGATCCCCTTGGCGAAGACCTTTAGAAACACCAAACTCCATGGTCGGACTACCGTTGACAAGCACCGAGACCGAAGCGGATGATAGGTAAGTTTTAATCCACCCACTCCATTTCTCACTAAACCCCATCCTTCTTAGCATATAAAAGAGAAAATCCCAGCTTACAGAGTCGTAAGCTTTTTCGAAATCCACTTTCATCACCATACATGGATCACCCCTTTTCTTAGCATAATCCAAAGTTTCATTAATCGCCACTACCCCATCTAGTATATTTCCTCCCTGTATGAATGCGGACTGACTTTCCAAGATAATAGACCTCATGACTCTAGCTAGTCTTGCAGCCAACATCTTGGCCAAGATCTTGTAGCATACACCCCCCAATGAAATCGGTCTATACTCATCCAAGCTCGACGGGCTATCCCTTTTAGGAATAAGACCAATAAACGAGGCATTGCACCCTCTTGGAAGTCTACCATTTGAGTGAAATTCTCTGAACATTTTGATGAAATCATCTTTCAAAAAATTCCAGAATTTTTTAATGAATGCGAAGTTTATGCCATCCGCACCCGAGCTCTTATTGCTCTCACAACTCCATACAGCTTCCTCCAACTCTAGTAAGGAGAACTCATCTGTAAGCAAAGCCTGATCACTACTGGAAAGACACTTAAAATCCACCCCATCAAGAGTAGGTCTTGACCAAACTTCTTCAGTGAACCTGATTTTGAAAAAACTGCGTATGTGCTCCTTTACTCTAACTGCCTCATCAATCCATAAACCCCTAGAGTGAATACCATGAATAGTGTTATCACGCTTCCTCTTGTTGATACAGTTGTGAAATAATTTGGAGTTTGAATCCCATTCTTTTACCCACTTGGCCTTTGCTCTTTGGACCAATAAAGCTTCTTTCATTTTGGACCACTTCCAGAAAGAATCTTGGAATTCTCTTCTTCTTGAAATATCATCCTCTGACAAAACCTCCCCCTCACCCTTTGTATCCACCATTTTAATACCTTTTATCTCTTTAGATATATTTTCATCCAAGTTCCCAAAACTGTTATTGTTCCACTCCCTGATTTCCTTTTTCAACACTTTGAATTTTTCCTTCACTGCAAAAGCCCCCAACCCTGAACCTCTGTAGATTTCCACTTATCTTCGACCAACCTGGAAAATTCTTTGTGCATAAGCCATGAATTCATCATTATGAAAGGTTTCGGACCCCAATCCTGGTTTGATGGCTTGAGAACCACCGCACAATGATCTGACACAGTCCTATCCATACCCCACTGACTCAAATTCTGCCAATAACCAAGCCAATCATCCGATAGGAGGAATCGGTCCAATCTACTCATAGAACTACCATTTGACCTGTACCAAGTGTACTTCCTTCCAATAAGTGGAAGGTCAATCAGTCTCATCTCACTGATACAATTTTCAAACTCCGTCATTTCTCCTTGATTCAGCTGTGAAGATCTCCCCCTCCTCTCGCCACTGATTCTAACAGAATTAAAATCCTCTGATAAACACCAACAATCACGGTCAGAACCAGACTTCAAAGCAAGCAGCTCCTCCCAAAGCACACGTTTCTTCCCTGCAAGCTCACAGGGGTTGTATATGTTGACTATTACACAATTTTTATCTGCAACTCCCCAATTTCCTTTCACCCCCAAAAATCCATTACTAGAAAAGGAGCTATCTAGTGAGAAAATACCTTTGTTCCACATGCATAACATTCTACCTGAATTTCCATCCGAGTCCCTTGCCACCTACCCTATATCATTGCTTCCCCATAATGAATCGCATAATTTATGATTGAAATCCCCGATTTTTGTTTCCTGGATACACAAAAAATCCATCTTCTCCTCCTTCACCAATGCCCTCACCGCCCTCTTCTTGATTCGCCCCCCCAACCCTTTGATATTGAGGGTTCCTATCCGCATGGAGAACTAGCTTTTCCCCACTTCCTGTTAACTATTGCGCCCTCCTTGTTGCTGATTGACCCGTCTCTTTTCTCCGATTCCACTAGTTTTCCCACCACCATGGAGTCCCCCATTTTGGATTTCATTCCAAGCTTTTTTCCCATTTCCAAAAACTCAGAAGCCTCTTCCACCAAGTCTACCCTTGCAATGACCTTATTTTTGCTGCCATTTTGGCTACCCGTGTTAGAATCACACACCTTATTTGATTTGGCACACAATTGGGATATGTTCCTTTCAAAATCGACAGAACATATGGCTTGACAACCTGCCACGATACCATCCTTCAAACCTTCTTCTCCCAGCACCTCATCGACTTGTATCTCCTTTTTCCGAGGCCTAGGGGTTCCATTGGAGCAAAGCATGTTGCACCGTTTCACCATCATTGCCTTATTCCTTTCCCTTTTTTTTTTCTTTTTCGAACAAATTCCCTGATTAGGGAAATTAGTGCCCACCTTTTTATCCTCCTTTTTGTTCATTTTAGCAAAAGAACTTGGCCCTGAATTCTCCCTACCACCACCATCAATTAGAAGACGGATCAGATGTAATAGTTTTTGGGCCCTTACCAACATTTTGCAACCCAACCTGCGAACATGACACTTGACTGCTACCCCCATTTGGCCTCTTTGCTAGAATTTCCACTTGTTTTGGAGATTCAACAATCATTTAAGACCCAGCACCACCCAACCCATCATGATTTAAAACACCCTCATCCTCCAGCAGTCCATCATAGTGTCTTTGATTAAATTTAGTTTGTGAATAGATAGAAAAAAATACCGAATTGCTTTCTTAGTACATTTAGCCTATATACACACTAAACATTTATGTAATGCCCTCAAAAAGAGAATGAAGCAGCTTTGAAAAGCAACCCAACCTTAAAAAAAAAATTCAAAATGGCTAGGCACGCTACTTGCTACCATGTCCATGTAATCTTTAGCTTTGAGATAATCATTACTAGTAAAAGTTGTCACAAGAGAGTACCTCTTAGGTGTGGGAGTGGATATATTAGTGTGTGGCAAGCCAAGTACCAAAAGATGCTCACTATGCAAATCCGTCACATACTGGCTAGTCTTAGAAACTTCCTTGTTCTTTTTCCTAATAAGTACATTATCATTGGACAAAACATCTGTATTTTTGCTTTGAAGCTTCATGCAATGGGTGGTTCCTTTATTTTCAGCAGAGCAAAGTGCTTGATGGTGGACTGAAGATGGCATAAAGTTAAATGCAATGCAGGGGAAAAGAATTCAAAAATGATTGAGAACGATTTTATGAAGCTCCAACAATTTGTTTGGAAAGGAAAAAAAGATGAAAGTAAGGGGGGTAATAATGGGGTTGGTTATGAACATGCTTAAATTGATATTGTACACATTTAAAAGTCGTTAATAATGTCAAAACCTGCATTTTTATCCACTAATATAAATCAATGACCTCTAGGCTCCAATAAACGCATCAAGTTCCATAGTGTGGGGGTTTCTTATTTTGTTTTCTAAAACCATCAGACTCATAAGTCATAAGCAATCTAAAGTGTCGGTACCCCATCTTGAAGGCACTATAATTAGGGTTTGATGAAAGCAGAGAGTGTTTGAGAGAAAACGGGCTTCTTCACTTTTTCACTTCAATTTGATGGAACTGGGTACGGTTTGTGATGTGAGTGTATCGAATGTGACTTTTGTCCTCTTTGCAGCACAAGTTTGAGGAAGATGACAAGACAAAAAGAAGAAGAAGACGAAGAAGAGTGCTTTTAGTACAACTTCATTTGTTTTTGAGTCTTCACAAACATCAACATACAAATTTAATTTTCGTCATCACATCAATTGTCAAAATTAATTTGGGGGTTAGGATTTTGGGAGGAGGAGGGAAGGAAAGGGAAAGAAAAAGAAGAAGAGAGAGAAATTATAAAATTTAAAGGATCAAATCATGACGAAAATTATATAAATGGACCAAATCGGAACTTAAAATAAAGATAAGAGATCAAAAGTGTAGTTTAGCCAAAAATTAAATGTGTACAAATGTGATTATTTTGATTTCACAAGGAGAACATTTTGAAGAATAAAAAAAACAAAACTCTTTAAAATTATATTTAAAAAAATATTTATAAAATTATACCCACAAGTTCATGACTCTTGAGACATTTTTTACTCTAATTCATCTGTCACATTTGCCTTGTTATTGGTTTTATTGCACATAAAATTATGAAAAATTTCATCGATTGTATTTGATAAATCTCAAAACCCAACCAACTTAAGGAGATGAATTTTCGTCACCACACATACAATCAACATTGAAATGGCAAACTCTTTGTATTATGTGAAATTTTACAATATAACATAATTCCAAAAGAAAATAAGAATCAAAAGATAGAGGATCTTTAACATCTTAGATACAAAATTAACTTCTGCATTCAATTTATTTCGAACCTTATATTATTATATCCCGATTAATAAAGATTACATGGCAAGATATCACTTCCAATCGTAGCAGACAAACTTGTTACTGCTAGTAAGCTTACATGGATGATCTTTTCGTATGCTCCAAAAGCAATCATAGTAGCAATTTTTATAATCTCTATCAGATATGAAAATGTCAACCCAATGCAGTTTACCTTCCCATGTCATGCCACAGAAAAACAATGTAGTTCCCCAAAAGTTAGGGAGAAACTTAAACTCGTATTGGGCTCCGGAGGCGAGATCATGAACACCAAGGTCATCGTCTTTAGATTTACAATGAACTCGTAGAGGAAGATCACTACCTAGGTCATTCTTGATTTGAATAATTACGGGGTAAAAAGGAATGCCGAATCCCTCGCTTACCACCACAAGAGCAAGTATAAATAAAGGGAACAAGAAGTAATGACTGCACGATCGAACCATCACTATTTTTTCAAAGAGAAAACTTCAACCTATGACAAATTATTGAACTTATGTGCAGTGAGTATATTATCGACTATTTATATATTGGTTTGACTATGAGTAATAATATTTAAAGTATTCCATTGAGTTTTATTTTGAAATTTTCAAAAATACCTCTTAAAATTTTGAAAATTACAATGTATTAATTGTGTCTGACCCATTCCACCAATAAATTTTATTTTACAAATTCTCAAATTAATATTCCAAGATTGGTAACTCCTAAGATATTGAAAGCTACACTAAATTAATATCGCTTGACACACTCCAACAATGAATTTTATTTCAAATTTAATATTTGAAATAAATAACCCTTAAAATATTGAAAACTACATTTCATTAATCTCGCTTGACTCATCCCACCAATAAATTTTATTTTGAAAATTTCATAATTTAATATTTGAAATAAATAACCCTTAAAATATTGAAAACTACATTTCATTAATCTCGCTTGACTCATCCCACCAATAAATTTTATTTTGAAAATTTCATAATTTATATTTCAATTAATAACTCTTGAAATATTGAAAACAACACAGTAATATTCTCGTTTGACCCATTCCACTAATGAATTTAATTACGGAAATTCCAAATTAATATCTCAAAACTACTTACTCTTAAAAATGCACTTAAATATATGAAATATTAAATTTAAAAAATTTGGAAAAGAGCATGCAGACCCCTTAAATTATAGTTTATTTATAAATAAACACCCTCAATATTGGGCTTAATTTCGGACGAATTTCAGACGGATTCAATATTGTTATTCATGCAAATTCTGGACAGATTTCAGACGAATGTTATGATATTATTTTGGACAGATTTCCCACGGATTAGATAATCATATTTAAATAATATTTTTTGATAAACAAATCATGTTTATTAATAAAAAAGGGCCAAACTTAAATATTATGCATACCAAATTAGGTACCTGGACTTGGAATCTAATATAATATAATAAAAATAATTATTATTAAGGTATCACTCTAGACAAGTATCAAGCTTCAAAATAAACAAAAACACAAAGTATCTTGAAATACAAGAATGATATATTAAGATTCAAAGCATTAAAATATCATTACAAACATCAAAGACATAAATTTATTCCTCGTTGTTACTTTGATCACTAAACTCTTCATCTTCATCTAGCACATCATCCATCATCTCCTCCTCATCATCATATCATCGTCGTTGCCATCTAATCATCGTCGTCATTGATTAATTCGTGGCCACTCCCACATAAAGTCTTACACAAATCTAAAAATTACAATGAAATCATATCATGTTAACTAAATGGCCAAGTTTACGCCGTCAAAAACAAATTAGCCTCCTAATCTTCACCTGCAAGTAAGAAAAAAGAACATGAATAATAGCATAACTCACAATAGGACATTAAAATTTAGTGAGAATTAGTTCATACTAAGTATATACCATATTCATTGTCTTCATTACTGGCTGAACTTGGAGAACTCAAATGGCCAAGGGCAGGGACCCTTTAAAAATTAAATATGTCAGTATATGTAGCAGTTCAAAAAAACCTACAAGAGACAGTGCTGGCCCATTTGTACCTATTAAATCAAAGACTCTTTTACAATTGCACTAGCTAGTGACTGAGCTAGTCACACGATGAGGGGAACAACTAGCAAACCAAGTGAAAATGAAACTAAAACACTTTGGCAGCACACACTACAATTCACAATATCTGATAAACTTTGGATGGCATTATAATATCATAAATTAAATAATTAAAGGCAAACATAGAGAAAATCTACTTACAATCTTGCATCCAAAGGCTAATTTGTCTCGCAGCATCAATTGGTTGAAAATTATATATCATTACAAAATATTATTTTAAATGATAATATTCTCTACTGATTGTTAAGATTAACAATCATGTATTAAGAAAAATGGATGTTCAATGCATAAAAGGAACACAAAGTAACAAACTTGGACTAAGTAAAATTGAAAACTAAAGCTTTTAAGCATGAATTCACCACTAGCTTTTAGGGATCAGAGTTCAATTCGCCTGAAATCAAATCAATCTAGAGTCCAAGTATAATTTAAGGAAGATGATCAAGAGTCCAACTAAGCATGGACATTACTGTTGCATCAACATTCTCCACCAATCCAAGCACATGAGTATAGCATTGTAAGGTTAAAAAATGCGTCTGACACACCCTTAAAGGATCTTTTAAAATAATTCCAAATCCAATTCAGATTGATGCAACAAAAAAATTACTTACTATTATTCAGATATGCCCGTTTGGCACATTACCTACTACGTTTTTTTTTTCTAAGCAAAGATGTATATTAATAGAGTACAAGGGGTACTCTAACCCATATACAATAGGAACAAAAGAAACGGGAGGCGAACTGTAAATATAATACTGACTAAAAATAAACCAGTATTAGTATTACAAATGCCAAAACCCAGCTTGACTAGAAAAAAATAACCAGATGATTCCTTACAATTTCTCCCACCCCTGCCATTGAGAATCAACAGAGAAACGCAGCTTGATAGAAGGCAGATTGCTCCCTGACTAAGCAGATACAAATATGGGCCAAGATTCAGGTGAACATCAAACATGTGATGCTAGGAACATATCAATTAAAGCCACACAAAATCCATCATGAAATCCAAACTGGAAAACTTCAAATATATTAGACAGAACAGAAGGAAGAAAATTGCAGGAGTTGACTACTATAATGCTGCCTAGTTGAAACTGTTTATCCAGAACAAATATATGGTCCTTTAACTTTTCAGGTGCAAACAGGAGTGATAAAATGCCCGATTCCCTAGTATGCAATGTAGTGATTAACAATCTACACTCACTGCTATCCAGTAATCAATGTATAAATAAGGTATTAAATTAAGTGTCCTTATAAAGTAACTCTTCTAACATACCGCTTCTGCACCATAACAGGAACCACAATAAGTCTCATTGGGGCTTTAGGGTTCAGAGAGAAATTTGGGAGAAATCAATCTAGTTAAAGAATGATGAAATTGATTTAGGGAATAACTAATTAATAGTCCCAATTGCACAAAACAAGGTTCAATTTCAAAATTAAACTCTGAATTCAAAAGCTAGGGTTTAGGGTTTTAAAATCAATTTGGGGTTTTTCTAAATCTGAGCAAAATAGATGAGATTTCACTTACCCCAGGATAAAGGAAGAGGTACTGTGACGGCGGCCCAAGGTGGTGATGACGGCGGACGACCCGAGACAGCGACAGAGCTCCATTTTCGTGCTGCTACAACCGTTCAGGAAGAAATCAAACGACCCTACGTGCGGCTCCCTACCAGGCGCGGTGGTCGGACGGCTCTCGAACGGCCTTGGACAGCGCCGGAAGGCTAACCCGTGGCGGAGACGCGACGTGAACAGGAGGAGCGAAACGGAGCAGAACACGCATCATCTTCTCCGCTACCAGGCACAACCAGACGGTGACCTCCCAGTCGGAGCACGACTGGACGGCAACGGACATCCAAGGGGTGGCGGCGTGCAGCTGAGAGCAAGGGAGAGGGTGGAGAAAAATGAAGCTGGGGGAGAATAAAGAAAAGAAAGAAAAGAAAGGAAGAAGAAAGGAGGGGTATGGGTGTCGTGGGAAAAAAATGAGCCAGAGAGAGATTGGGATGTTACAAGGGACTTTGGGGTTTTATTTATTTGTTTTTCAGGTACTTAGTGATTAGGTACCAAATAATGGGTTAAGTTTAAGTTTAGAAAAAAGGAAATAGTATTACTCATTAGATCTAAAAATAATAAGTGATAAATATATACTTTGAAAAATTAAAATAGAGTAAAGATTGATAGTTGAATTGATCAACTAAGAAAATCAATGATCCAATATTTAATCTCCGATTAATGTTAAACTAATTTATTTTCGAATCTAAAATTAAACAGAATGAAAATATGAAAATGTTTTTCTCTTAATCATATTATTTAAAACATTTTTTTTGTACGGGTAAGTCAGTGCTAACGCACCCAATAAAATAATTTAAAGAGAGTAATTTAATTACTCAAACTAAACCGGTATAGATTGCTTTAATAGGGACTGATTTCATTTTAGTAGTCTAAATATGTTTTTTAATTTTTTTTAATAAATCTTGTTTACTTTTAAATTTATTAAGATCAAATATTTTAATCATATTTATAAGATAAATTATTTAATCTTTTTTCAAGAAAAATATAAAAAATAACATATCCGTGTGAAATCCGTCTGAAATTTTCAGACTGATTTCAGACGGATTTAAGATAAATTAAGTAAAATATAAAAAATAACAAATCCGTGTGAAATCCGTCCGAAAATTTCGGACGCATTTCAGACGGATGTAAGATAAATCAAAGAAAATATAAAAACTAACAAATCCGTGTGAAATCCGTCCGAAATTTTCGGACGGATTTCAGACGGATGTAAGATAAATCAAGGAAACTATAAAAAAATAACAAATCCGTGTGAAATCCGTCTGAAATTTTCGGACGGATTTCAGACGGATGTAAGATAAATCAAGGAAAATATAAAAAATAACAAATCTGTGTGAAATCCGTCCGAAAATTCTGTCTGAAAATTCAAGTTTTCTAGTAGTGTACTCTGGTATCTACCCAGCATTTCAACTGCAAAACTTATATCTGGTCTCATGCATGTTTGAGCATACATCAAACTCCCAACAACAGATGCATAAGGAATATTTTCCATCTGCTTCCGATCCAAATCATTATTTGGACATTGCATGAGACTAAACTTGTCTCCTTTCTGAATTGGAACATGAGATACTGAGCACTTGTCCATCCTAAATCTCTCTAAAACTTTATTAATATATGCTTTTTGAGACAAACCCAACAATCCAAGTGATCTATTCCGAAATATTTCTATTCCGATCACATAGCTTGCCTCACCCATATCCTTCTTTTCAAAATTGTTAGAGAGAAAGTTCTTGGTCTCACTTAACAGACCAAGATCATTAGTTGCAAGCAAGATATCATCAACATACAGAATCAGAAATATAAACTTACTCCCACTGATCTTCAGATATCTACATCGGTCAACAGTGTTTTCCTTAACTCCAAAAGAAACAACAGTATTATTGAACTTAAGATACCATTGTCGGGAAGCTTGTTTAAGTCCGTATATTGATCTCTTAAGTTTACATATCATGTGTTCCTTTCCTTTCTCTATGAATCCCATTGGTTGATTCATATAAACATCTTCCTCTAAGTTCCCATTTAGAAAGGCAGTTTTCACATCCATTTGATGCAACTCTAAATCATAATGAGCTACCAATGCCATGATAATTCTGAAAGAATCTTTCGTGGAAACTGGTGAAAACGTTTCTTTGTAATCATTTCCATCTTTCTGAGTAAAACCTTTAGCAACAAGTCTGGCCTTGTAACGTTCAAGGTTGCCATGAGAGTCACGCTTAGTCTTAAAGATCCATTTACACCCAACTCTCTTGCAACCTTCAGGAAATTCTACGAGGTCCTAAACATCATTCTGTTCCATGGATTTAAGCTCATCTTTCATGGCATCTAACCATTTATCAACATTATCACCATTCATGGCTTGTGAAAATGAAACTGGATCATCATCAATTCCTAAGTCATTTTCTGACTCTTGTAGATATACCACATAATCATTCGGTATAGCAGATCTTCTTTCTCTTTGGGATCTTCTTAATGCTATTTCTTGTGGTTGTTCTATTATAGGTTCATTGTCAACCTCGGGAACATTAATTTGTTGTTCTTCTTGATTATTATATGGTTCAACAATTTAAGGAACAACAACTTGAACAGTAGGAACACAAGTCAAAGGAACTTGTATTCTTACTTCATTATTCTCCACATTTCGTGAAGCTTCACTCCCACTGGTTTCACCACTCTCAATGAACCTAGCATTCCCAGTTTCAACAATTCTTGTACTATGGGTAGGACAATAAAATCTAAACCCCTTAGACTTTTCTGGATAACCAATGAATATCCACTGATTGTTCTTGCATCCAGTTTCTTTTCCTGTGGATTATAAATCCTTATTTCTACCTGGCAACCCCAAACATGTAGGTGCCTTAAACTAGGTTTCCTTCCAGTCCACAATTCAAAAGGTGTCTTTGGAACTGCCTTACTAGGAACCCTGTTCGACAAATACATGGCAGTTTTTAAGGCATACATCCACAATGATAAGGGTAAAGATGCATTACTTAACATACTCCTAACCATATCCATTAAGGTTCGGTTACTCCTTTCCGATACTCCATTTTGTTGTGGTGTACCTGCCATTGTGTATTGAGCACATATGTCACGCTTTTCTAGGAATTTAGCAAACGGACCAGGGTGTTGTCCATTTTCATCATACCTTTCGTAATACTCACCACCTCTATCAGACCTTATGATTTTCACCTTTCTGTCCAATTGCCTTTCAACTTCATTTACATAAATTTCTAAGGCATTCACCGCTT
Source organism: Sophora flavescens (assembly GCA_030762895.1). Taxonomy (NCBI): domain Eukaryota; kingdom Viridiplantae; phylum Streptophyta; class Magnoliopsida; order Fabales; family Fabaceae; genus Sophora; species Sophora flavescens. The sequence continues at coordinate 252,032,424 of CM061062.1, read as the reverse complement.
GAGACTTCTCATGCAGTAAATAGACATATCCATAATGTGAAAAATCATCAATAAAGGTGATAAAGTATTTTTCCTTACCGAAAGAATTAACATCAAAAGGTCCACATATATTAGTGTGAACTATCTCAAGAAGCTGAGTACTTCTTGTGGCTCCTTTCTTTGTGTGTTTTGTTTGCTTTCCTTTAATACAATCCACACAAATATTGAGGTCAGTAAAATCCAAATCTGGAAGGACTTCATTATTTACAAGTCTTACCATTCTTTCCTTGGAAATGTGACCCAAGCGCTTATGCCACAAATAAGCAGAACGTTCATTCACTAAACCACTTTTAGTGCCAACATTATGATGCAAGGTCATAAGTGTTTCAGCATATAGATTATCAAGATTCAATCTATATAAACCATCAATAAGTATATCAGATCCAATCATAAATGTATGCTTATACAAACTGAAACATCCATTACCAAACTTAAAACAGTATCCAGCAACATCAAGTTTAGACAAAGAAACTAAATTCCTAGAAATATTAGGTACATACAAAGTTTCAAATAAATCTAAATGATGTCCAGTGTCAAGGATCAAACGATAAGTCCCGATAGCTTCCACTGGAACTTTCACTCTATTCCCCATGAATACAAACTTCTCATTTGGGCTTATGGTTTGGATCGTAAGAAATCCCTGCATTGTATTAGAAACATGAGTCGTACATCTAGAATCAATCCACCAAGTATTATGAGGAACTTCAGTTAAATTTGATTCGAAACATACATAAGCATTAAGCTCACCTTTCTTTTCAAACCAAGCCTTACGTTTGGGGCAATCCTTCTGGAAATGTCCAGATTTCCCACAGAAATGACATTTGTCATTCTTTCCTTTCTTCTGGATCTTAACGGAGGACTCATTTATCTTTAGTGGTCATTTCCCCTTTCCATGTTTCTCAACATTCTTACCAGCTCCTTGATGGTTCACATAATGGATTGAGTGACTTCCTTGATTCTTAAGTCTCGTTTCCTCTTGAACCAACATATTGTGCAATTCATGCACATTCCATTTATCTTTCATGGTGTTGTAGTTCATTTGGAACGGACCATAATCAGACGGTACCGAGTTCAAAATGAACTGCACAGGGAAATTCTCATCCACTTCCATTCCCAATGACTTAAGTCTTGCTGCAATATTTATCATTTCAATAACATGCTCATGCATAGTACGAGAACCATCAAACTTCATGGTGGTTAAGGTACTCATTAATGTCCCAACAAGTAACTTGTCAGCAGTTTAGGAGCGCTCTTCCACATTCTTCATAAATTATTTTCCACTTTCAGTTTTAGGAAGAACGGACTTAATGTTACTTGCTATGCTCATTCGCATAAACATCAAACTTAGTCTGTTTGACTTTTCCCAAGCCTTAAAATGAGCCTTCTCTTCATTGGTACTAGCATTAGTAATAGCAACATGCTTCTCAACTTGAAGAGCCAAATCAAGATCCATTACACCAAGGTGAAATTGGATTTGTTCACTCCATTCAGAGAAGTTCGGCCCATTAAATGTTGGAACAGACGTAGCATGCGGATGTAAAGACATAGGAACAGATATTGCAATTAACACATGCTTCACATTAATGCTTTGAGTTATAAAATAACATACAATCAAATTCAGACAATAAACATTAAACATTCAATGCACATTAATGTTCTCCTTTGGGTGATACATCAATGCACAACAAACATAATGATGCTAATACAGTCAACATTATTAGGCAATGAAATATACACTAACTAGAAATATTTACTATCTTTGGACATATAAATAAAACTAATAGTGCATTCACATCATCATCAATCATGTCCATTAATTATAAGAACAACTAATCAACCTTTGGGTGATCCATAAATGCCTTATAACAATGAACTTCAATTTACCCATAAACTAACAATCATCATGTCATTTATAGAATCACATTCTATGGGTAATTGAAATATATTATCATTCATTTGGAATTAAATAAACTTTCAGATTTGACCACTTTGGTGATTAACAAATCTATCATACATTTAATCCCAAAATATACATACTTCATAACATACAAATATATACAATCATCCTGTACAGAAGCTTTAAAAAACTCATAACTCTCAATTTCGGTAATTAAAGTTCACGTACAGGGAGACTTTCATCAAATTGATATTTGACTATCATTTAAAATATGGAAGTAATTCACATTTGGGAATAGTTATTCTCAATTCCGAAAATTTCACTTTTCGTTGTTCCCCAATTTCGAAACATGTATAGGAGCATTTAGTTTCAAAATGATATTTGAAAGCATTTCAAAAGGATTCATCATGGCATTTGCATTTCGAAAACTTATAGGGAAAATCATAATTGAAACATACATACTTTTAACAATCACAGTGCAGCGGAATAAAAAATCATAATTTATAAATTCTCAATATTTAAAATTAGGGTTCATAAAATTGGGGAATTCAAACATCATCAATGGAAAACTATAAATTCCCTAACACATGATCTGATACCACATGTAAACTCTATCATATATACATGAGTCATTAATAAGGATCTTAAGAATTCGTAGTCTTCACTAATAGGATGAATAGAAACACTAACCTTTCTCCGTGCTTAAATGTTAATACTTCTTTACTTGAACTTCAATCAACAATGGAAACTCTTCTATCCCTTTCCTTTCTCTTTATGCCTCTAACTTTGATGGAAATTAGGAGACTTTCTTTTTAGGTAGAGATGGGGAAATGTTTCGTTAATTTCCTTCCTTTTATAATTGCTTCCATCAAGCAATACATCATTTCATTCATAAGACTCCTTCCCATGAGTCATAATCATTCATTCAAATGTCAAACAATATATCATTTCATTCAAATATTAAATCACCACTAATATTTATCACACACGAGACATTAATTCTTACATGATAATCATCCTCCTCCTCGTCCTTCTTTTTTATTTTATTTTTAAATTTACAAAAAAGAAAACAGGAAAGACTTCCCCTACCGTTCTGCATTTCTTCCTCTTCTTCATTGGTTAGTTCCTCCTATTCCATGCTCCTTTCTATTAATAGTTTTCTGCACATTTTGCGTTGTTACTGGTGTTGTTATGTTTCTATGGAATACCCAAATATCTCTTGCCTAATATGACATACCCAAATGTCTCTTGTTGCCGTACATCTATTTTGATGCTATTTTTGCATTTTTATCCGTGAGCCAGTCAACTAGAAACAAGCAAGCAACTTGACATGATAGCATTTGTAGCATTATATCAAGCTATTGGTGAATGATCACATTTCAAAGGATGTAACAATATTAACTTATGATAAATTGAACTTTCTACATCACTTTAAAATCTCATTGTATGGGTAAGAGAAAAACTCTGAGGAGAAGTAGAAGCTTACTAGCAAAGAAGAGGAAGAAACGCCGAAGGAAACCTCTTTTCTGTTTTTTTTTTTATTCAATTAAAAATAATAAAATTAAATAATTAAATAATAAAATATAATTAGGTTGAGATTTAAGAAAATGAACAGTTAGATTAGATTACCATTAGTGATTTAGATGAGGGTTAATAAAAGGGCTAATTTAACTAGAATTTGAAGTTTCAAAATTAATTTGAAAAAATTAACTGTTGAATGTGCCTGTTTGCAAATGAATTATAGTTTATAAGGGTTGTGTGCTCTTTTTTCTAAATAATAAACATGCAATGAAGATACCATAAACAAAATCACAAAGTCCTTCACAGGTAGAAAACCAATTATCCACCCAGATCTGCGACGATGATAGCAAATAACAAAATAACCCTGCTGCTGTACTTTGTGAGCTTCATGCAGTCCCTATGCGCATAATGTGATGCTGTAAAGGGTGTTTTGTCTGACTTTTAGTGTCCTAATGATCTATGTCCCATTTTATTTGATGTCTGGTTGTATACAGGAGGCTAGAAGGGGCTGAGATTTTTTATTTTCGGTGAAATATGTCTGGGGCTATGCTTAGCTTTGTTTAGCGTCTAGTTCTTGGTCCTGTGTGTATATACTTTTAGAGTGCCCTGTTTGTGGGTCTTTGTATTGGGTTAGAGTACCTCTAGTACTCTATTATTAATATAATTTTGATTTATCAAAAAATAAATAAATCGAAAGTTCAAATGCAACAAGTTAAATTGCGATGTGGGATACCATATGAAAAAAAAGTTCGCTTGGATTCAATAATCGAAGCTTCATCTCATTTTTACTGAATACTATAAAAAAAAATGATATTAGAATGTATAAGGCCGGATGGAGAAGATCTGATTAATCTTCAAGAATCCTATGCTGACTTAAGAGAGGAGGGAATATGGAAAGTTAAACCAAAACCCCAGCAATATTTTAAGAAAATCATGGTATAATTTCACTCCATCTTTTATTTGGGCTGAAGCACCTCATACAATTTATGTCACTACTATACTCAAGTAAATTGATTGTATTGAAGCACGGAAATTCCCTTTTGCTTTAATCATTACATAAAAAGGATGTAAAAACACTGAATTAATACTGGGTTACACCCAAATCAAATCCATCTATATGTGTACACTTTTATTCCCATAAGCCACGGCAAAGGTGTAAAGGAACGCAGGACATCTAATTGCGATGCTTGACATTTTTTATATCAAACAAAGATAGTAATATTATTGCTTTTAAAATTATTGTAACAATGGTTAACATTCTATTGCCAATTGGTAAAACTACTCCTTCATCCCTGCGATCACCTTTGCAAGATTCATGACTTAGCTTAGCTCGTGATAGTCATTTATCAAGTCCTCAAACGTGATGGTTTAATGCTCATTCTTCATTAGATTTAGGACTAGCTTTTGTAAAAGAGAGTTCTGTGAGAGTTCTAGAGAGAGCCCCGGAGAGAGTTCCGGTGAGGGAGGGTCCTTCCTATCCTTTCAATGGTTATTCTCGAAGACTTAGAGAGTATCAGCCGCGCCGTTCAGATGATAAGTCTGGTTTTAATGGTCATCTGGTGGGAACAACTAACTATTTCTTCACGAACTTCCCGGAAGACAAAGGTGTTAAGGATTTTTGGGAGATTTTTCATAGATGGGGAGCTGTTCGAGAGGTTGAGATCCCTTTTAAGAGGGATATGTGGGGGAAACGCTTTGGGTTCGTGAGTTTCAAGGACGTAAAAAATGTCAAGACTCTGGAAAATCAACTAAATACCATTTGAATCGGAAACTTTAGACTTAGAGTGAATGAGCCTAGGTTCCAGAAAGGTGAGTTCGGAGGTCAAGGGGGAGGGAACAGATATGGTAACAACAGGAAAGGCTCAGGTAACATGTATGGAGACTTTGGTGGTCAAGGGGGGCGGAATAGCTCAGGCAACATAAGGAACTCTTTTGCCAAGGCGGATTTTGATAACAAAGCTATTGTGCCCCAAGCTCGTTTCACAAATTTTCAGGGAAGCAAACCAGTAGTTCTTTCTGGTGATAGTAACGATTGGTGTGGAATGTCTTTCAATGTTACAAAAGATGAAATGGATTGGTTGCATGGCTCTTACGTAGCGCATGCATACAGCATTGAACACACTTTTGGTATTCAAGACAATCTCCACAGAGAGGGGATTTTCTCATTAAAAGCAAAACATATGGGTGGGTTATCTGTCCTATTAACTCCAGTTGGTGAGAAGGACTTGTCCATTGTCCTACAATAAGAATCAAGTTACCTATCCAAATGGTTTGAAGTCATCACACCGTGGGATCCAGCTTCCCAGGTCAGAGATAGACTTGCATGGTTGAATATATCAGGTTTACCAGCCCACGCTTGGAGGGAGGACATCTTCAAAACTATAGTACAATCGGTGAGGAGGTTGGGAAAGCTTGCTGAGGAAATAAAGGATAAAGAAAGGTTGGACATAGCTAGAGTACTCATCTCTACGTCTTACCCGGAAATCATAAACAAGTCACTTAAAGTTCAGGTTAAAGGTATACTCTTTGTAGTTAGGCTCATGGAAGATAATCATTATGATTATGCAAGAATCATCCATTCTAGTAGGGTGGGTAGAAGAGCTGCAATCAGCTCTTCGGATGGAAGCGATTCTTTTATTGACAGCATCCTTGACATTCTAGACACCGTGGGTTCCGGGGAGACCTTCCCGGAGGACCTTCAGCTGGTGGTGGTGCCAGATTCAATTCGAATCGCTTGTGTGGTCTTTACCCATAGGGCGTTTCGGGTGTTGGGCTCGAGGAGACGGTAGGAGCAGGAGGAACTAAGGAAGGATGTACGCTTGTTGACTATGCTGATGGGAGTAGCGTACAAGTCATACACTCGAAGGGAGGGATTTGTCAGGCTAGCGCTGCTAGTGATAGTGACAAGGCAAACTCCGGTGATTGCATATTAGGTTTTCAGGAAGAGAATGATGACCAGGGGAACATAAAAATAGTACAAGTGGGCTTAGGGCGGTTGTAAGAAGCAGAAGTCTCTCAAAGGTGTGAAGGGGTCCCATAAACAAAAGGAGGTTATACTAGAGGGCATTGTCGCAACCTAAAAAAGAGGTGAATTTAAGGGTTTATCTAGCAAGGGGCTAGTCTTGCGTAATGGGCTTGAGATCAAAACTAAGGAAGCGAGTGTTTTGGTTAGTGGACATGTCCCAAGGTCCAGGAATTCCGAAAAGATAGGCTTGGAGCCCAAAAAGTCCAATAAGAAGGGTGGAAATAAGGTAAGGGATTCACTTAATTTTTGTTCAGGAAAACTTGGGCCGAGGATATTCAAATTTCCAAATCTTCTCGCTCAGAAAGATCTAAAACAAAGTAAAAATTCTAGGAAGGGGAAACCAAGGTCCAATAAGAAAGGCAGAAGGTTAAAGCCCACTACAACAAGTACTTGTGAGGATGATATCTCATCAGGAAGTATCACTTTGGGTGGGTCACGTTTTCACTATGGCCCTAGAATTACAAACTCTGGTGAAGCTTCCTCTGATTACCAAAATGATGTGCTTAGCTTAATGGGGAATAGTCCACAAAGCTCTAGGGTAAACAAAACTAGAGAAGGGTTTTTTGAGTGAAAGTCCTTCACGAGATGGGTCAGATGTGGGCCTATTAGTAGTGTAAAATTGTGTGGTTCCTGAGTCCTGTTGTCGAATGGGAGCAACAATCGAATCTTATCTCGCCGGTGCTGCTCCCTGAGTGGGACGGATTCTCAAATGGTGGAGGAAGGAGGTTTGGTTCTCTCTACGGGATCTATCCAGATGGTGCGATACATCTCTTCAAAAGGCAGAGGAAAAAATCAAGTTGTTGTTGATGGATGTGATCCTTCGAGCCAGGTGGCCCCCACAGGAGTTCTTACATCTAGTGTGGAGCCATCAGGTAATGGGTCTCAAGCAGGAAAACTCTGGGAAATCTACAAACATTTTGGTGTCACTTTCTCAGGGGTTGATTCGGAGATGGTAAAGGTTTTAGAAGAATTGGAGGTAAGGGATATTTTGGCCAAGGAAGGCAGGGGTTTAAAGGAAGGTAGATCATGAAGATCATTTCTATGAATATAAGGGGCCTAGGTGGTCGTTCGAAAAAAGAAAAAATTAGAGCACTGATCAGGGAGGAGGAAGATGATTTCATTGCAATCCAAGAGACAAAGTTGGAATTTGTGGATAGAAGACTTTGTCAATATCTGTGGGGAGATCAAGATGTGGACTGAGTTTTCTTGCCCAGTGAAGGTAGATCAGGTGGTAATCTTAGCTTATGGAGTGCTTCTCTATTCTCTGTGGAATATCATTTTTCTGGAAGAGGTTTTCTAGGTGTACATGGACTCTGGGTGAAGAACAATTTAAGTTGTACTATTGTCAATGTGTACTCTTCGTGCCTTATCTCGGAGAAGAGAGCAATGTGGAGTGATCTATCAATGTCGAAAATGGGTATCGGAGGGGAGTTTTGGTGCTTCATTGGTGATTTCAACTCTGTAAAAAACAGGGCTGAGAAGAGGGGGTCTGGAGGGCGGTCACAGGATGCTCAAAGCCTGGAATTTCAGAACTTCATTAACGATTTGGATTTGGTCGACCTGCCAGTGCTCGGGAAGAGGTTTACTTAGTACAGGCCTGACGGGTCAACAATGAGCAGGTTGGACCGATTTCTAGTATCGGATGCTTGGGTCAGTTTTTGGGGTCTCACAGCACAGTGGGTTGGTCTAAGGGATGTCTCTGATCATTGTTATATCATGTTAATAGGAGATCCCTCGAATTGGGGGCCAAAATCGTTTAGGTTTAACAACTGCTGGCTTGAGCACAAAGATTTTGGGGCTTTCATTGGCAGTTGCTGGAAAAGGTTATCGGTATAAGGTTGGAAGGTTTATGCCTTCAATGAAAAGTTGCGCATGTTGAAAGTCAGCCTGAAGAGTTGGAATAAGGACGTTTTTTGGAACCTGGACACTAAGATACTCAACCTGGTGGCTGAGCTAAATGCTTCAGACGATTTGGCTAGTGAAAGGATTTTGTCCGAGGAAGAGAACAGAATGAGAGGACAAATGACTGCTGATCTGGTACAAGTAAGGTTGCTGAGAAATAATTTGTTGCACCAAAAATCTTGAGTTCATTGGATTAGAGAAGGTGATGCAAACTCCTCCTATTTCCATTCTTGTATTAATTATAAGAGAAGGAGAAATTGTATTTCAACTGTTCTAGTGGATGATCAATGGGTGAGAGGAGTTTCAAATGTAAGAGAAGAGGTGAAAAGGCACTTTAAGGAGTTGTATTCTGACTGCAGGTGGCAGAGGCCAAATCTGGATGGAATTGCTTTCAAGTCATTAACCTTGAATGACAATAACTTCTTGGTAGCTCCCTGTTCTTTGGAGGAGATAAAACAGGTGGTTTGGAGTTGTGACGGGGATAAGAGTTCAGGACCGGATGGCTTCAACTTCAATTTTATTAAAAAATTATGGTCAACAATTAAAGGGGAAATTCAGCTTTTGGTGGAGGAATTCTTCTGCAGGTCTGTTCTACCTAAAAGTGTTACTTCATCATTCATTGCTTTAGTGCCAAAGTACGATAATCCACACAAGGTATCAGATTTTAGACCAATTTCTCTCATTGGGGTAATTCACAAACTGATCTCAAAGCTGTTAGCAGCTAGAATTAAGAAAATCATAGGTTCCTTAATATCCTATGCTCAATCGGCCTTTATCGCAAACAGACAGATCCTGGATGGTGTTTTAGCGATAAGTGAGATAGTGGATCTTGCAAAAAAGAGAGGGGATGACTGTCTAATTTTCAAGGTAGATTTCGAAAAGGAGTGTGACTCGATTAATTGGGGTTTCTCAAGTATGTGATGGCAAGAATGGGGTTTTGTGACAAATGGATGGGTTGGATGGCAGCCTGTGTGTTCAAAGGAGATGTCTCGATCCTCATTAATGGGAGCCCGTCAGAAGAGGTCAGGATGGAGAAGGGACTTAGGCAGGGAGATCCACTAGCTCCTTTTTTTTCCCTCTTAATGGCTGAAGGTTTGAACGGTTTGATGTAAAAAGCGGTGGATTTGGGAAGATTCTCTTGTTTTTGCTTTAAGGAGCCTCATAGTATTTCTCATCTCCAATACGCTGATGATACACTACTAGTAGGTAAGGCATCCTTTGTTAACTAATGGACAAATTGTTGAATTTGTGTGCAATGACTATATTATTGATTATTTATATAATGATTTGACTGTTAGTAGTTATATTTGAAGTTATGAATTTTATTATGAAAATTTCAAAATTAATACCTCTTAAAATTTTGAAAATTACAATGTGTTAATTACGTTTGACCCATTCCACCAACAAATTTTATTTTAAAAATTCTGAAATTAATATTTCGAAATTGATAACCCTTAAACATTGAAAGCTACACTATATTAATTATTATCACTTGACACTCTCTAGAAATATTTTATTTTGAAAACTTCAAATTTAATATTTGAAATAAATAACAAAAATATTGAAAACTACGTTTCATTAAGCGTTTTAGGATCTTCTTTGATCTAATTGTTTCAAAATTAGAGATCAAACACAATTCAAGCACAATTGATATGAATCTTGTTCTTCAAGTGAAGAATCAAGAGAAAAAAAAAGGAGTAGAAGAGAAGAATAATTGATATATGACTAGAAAGTAAATTGTAAGAATTAAAGTGTAATAATTAAAGAACAAAAGTAGAAAATGGAATAGGGAGAAGATGAAGGCGAAGGCGCCACAATTGAATCATCTTTGAAAAGAAGATTGAATTGATAAGCCAAAGGAGGATTCACCACTAGAATATGGAAATTCAAGATAAGAATCAATGATTCAACTCATGAACCAAGAAGAGGAGAACTCTCAACTCTATCTAGAAATCTCAAGTGTGAGAAAACTCAATTGTATTCATACTTGTAAAATGAATTACATGAAGCCTATTTATAGATGAGCAAAAATGCTCATCTTACTTAAGGTGCAAGCTAGCTTACTTAAGGTGCAAAAAAGCACCTCTTTCCTCTACAACCCAAGTGTGGGCTTTGTTTTGGGCCTAATATTTCCTACTCTTATGTCATGTTGTCCTAATGGCCCAATAGGCCCAAATCCTAAAGTATTCCTAAGTGCTTTTTGAATAAGAATTTTTATTACATGAACTCTATTCTATACAAAGGTCCTAGTTCCTACCTTTATTACATGACCTCTACTCTATACAAAGGTCTTAAGCCCGATCCCTAACTAGGTATCTTAGACTCTTCTTTAGAGTATTTTGGACTCTTCTTAGCCTTGACCTTGTCATGGGTCCACGTGAGTCTTCAATGCTTGGTCATTTGCTTTGTGAATCCATGTTCATATCATCCCCTCCTTCTTGAAGAAAATTCATCCCGAATTTTAATCCTACATTAAAGAGAAGATGTTTAGGTTTATTCTTTTATAAAGATCCTAAAAGAAAAAAAAATTGGGAAAGAAACTCCCTTATTTGGGAAGGCAACTCCCTTATTATTTTTCTAATTCTCAACCCATTCTCCCGGGTCAAAAACCACTTTTTTGAAAACAAGTTTTGTTAACAACCCTTTCAAATATTTTTCTTAAGGTGTAATCACTTGAAGGTTGTTTGTCAATGTTTGTCCATTATTGAGAGAAACATTTGGAAAGATATTTAAAATGTGTTTGAGTTCTCTCAATGAATTGGAACCTTGGTGGATGTGCATTAGTTGCTTTTGAATTTGCAAAATAGGGTCAATGCACATAAGTAAGGTAGAAGTATTAGTAAGCAAGCAAACACCACGATGTTGAAAATTATTTATTGATTGCCATACCAAGAAAGCATCATTTACCTAACTTTTAACCTTATCAATAGGCACACTTTTAGCACTTTCAACATAGCCCATAAATTCCACTTTGGTGGTGCAAAACGTGTATTTTTTAAGATTAGCAAAAGGTTTTTCTTTCATAAGTAATAACTAAACATATTTTAATTGTTCAAAAATGTTTTCTTGTGTTTTTCTATGTACCAAGATAGCATCATTGGAGATTACCACAAGCCTTTGAATTTCTTTAGTTTCTTTAGAAGTGACTTGAAGTTTATCAAAAAGAAACTCAAAGGTAGTAGGTAAAGAAAAAGATGGAAGAGACTTGTTACAAAAATTGTTGGAGTAAAGTAAACACAACGGATGGGTTTCCAAAAGTATTTTATTTACTTCTTTTTCCTTTAAAGCTATGCATTCTTTGCCATCTTGTTCTTTAACCTTATGGTTTTCGTAAAAGTTTTGCTCACTTGTGCCAATTGCCTTTTCCATATTATTTTGTGGCACATTCTTTTCTTTTGCATTTATTTTTTTTTCTTCTTTGTCACTCTTGGCTTTTCTCTCAAGCTTCCTTTTCTCTCTCATTTTCTTTTGATCCTTACTAATTTCATTTGTAGAGAGAGGTACAAGAGTAATATTTTTGTTGTGGTGCATAGAAGGAATAGAAATGGTAGGTGTGGAAGGTTTAGAGTTAGGAAATATGGCCTTTGATCCACTTATACCAACAACTTCAAGTTGTTTTGATGAGTCACCCTCCCTCTTGAAGGAGTTCTTTCTCTTCATTTGTGCTTCAACCTTGAGTGCATGTTGTAGGTTTCTAGTGTAGCTTGAAGTCACATATCTTTTTCTCAAAACCCTCTTCATTTCTCTGCAAGTACTAATTGGCTCCTTGTCGTACCTTCTTCTCTATTTACACAATTGATCCCACCAAATTAAAGCATAATCATGAAATCCTAGGCTAGCTACCTTTACTTTCTTTTCTTCGCTATAGTAGTAGCAAGAGAATATGTGCTCCAAGTTTGTCTCTCATTCCAAGTAAACATCGTGATCACTCTTCCCATGGAAGCTAGGGATCTTCACCTTCACATTATGCAACTTGTCATCCTTCTTATTCCTTCTTCCTCTATGTTCATGTCTATGTCTTCATCTATCAAATCTAGGTCTATGTTCATTGTCTTCCAAATTTAATGAGCCTCTATGTGAGTTGTCATGTCTTGATCAATTTTTGTTCTCAAGTACTTTTAATCTTTCAAACACTCTTTCTAAATTCCTTGTCATTCTATCCAACTTCCTATTCAAGTTCCTTGTTCTTGGCGATGATGGAGGAGAATCTTCAATGTCTTCTTCATGTAGTCAAGTTATGTTGCACTTACAATTTGAGAAATTACATACAAATTCCAGAGAATTAAAAAGTACACATATCAAATGAAGATTACACCAATAAGAACAATTACACCACAAAAAATCAAAATAATTAAGTACAATTCAAAAAGGAACAAATTCACTTAAAGAACAAGTGAAAGAAATGAATTACAAGTCAAAATGAATATTACAAGGACCTTGATCAGCCGCTGGCTCATCTAGTTTTATGGCTAGAAAGACCGTGGTTTTGTGCTAATTATATATCATTTTCACCCAAATTAGACTTGATTGTCTTTAAGCAACATTTTGAGTCTCTAGAGTATTTTTAGGTTAATTTAGTTGATTTAGAGTCAAATAAAGCACTTATGCTATTTCTTGTTTTCAGGTTAATAAAAAGAAGCAGTTCTGGAGTTCTTCGCCCCGCGAGAAGGCATTCGCCCCGCGAACCAGAAGCGTGACTGTTCCAGAAAATGCAATCCTCTCTGTCTCGCCCCGCGAAACATGACTCGCCTTGCGAGTAATCCGACCCTGGAAGACTAGAAGCCATCACGGCTCAACCATGTTGAAGGTCACGGGCGTTACAGTTTGGAATTTGAATAGTCTCGCCTCGCGAATGATCAGCTCGCCTCGCGAGCTCGCCAAACACTGAAGACTGTTCGCATTATTCGCCTCGCGAGACAGCGGAATTCAGAAACTGTATTTAAGCCTATTTGAAGGCAGAACTGAGGAGCTTTGATCTTTTGTTTTCTCTTTAGTTTAGATGGCTGTAGAATTAGGTTTTATGCTTTGTTTTTCCTTTGTAATGGAGAACTAGTCTCCTTGGATTAATCTACTGCGATTAGTTTCCATTATCACTTGAGGTTCTGTAATTCCTGTTTTATTTGCTTTTCTCTTTTCAATACCATGCTATATGTTTCTGTTTGTTTAATTCAGGAGTGTATAGTGTTGTGTTGATTTATTTCGGTGATGTTATGTTCCTATATTGAATCGCGTTTGTTTAATTCGCGTGTGTTCGTTCATGTTCGTTTAGTTCATGACGGCTTAACCCCGTTTGTTTAATTCGGGAATAGGAACATATATCTGTAGTAGTGATTTCGTTTGTTAATTGTTGCTACAACCGAAAGGGGATTAGAATCTACTTAGGGCTTGGAATTTACATGAACCAATGATAGTGGGAAACCGAGAACAATAGGTTAATCGTCTTTAGCTTATTTGTCATTTTAACTGCTTTGTTTTATTGCTCTGTTTCTGTTCTGTTTCTTTATTTATTTTATTTCATATCCAAAACCCCCCCCAAAACTGATTTTGTGTTAATAACAACAACCTAAGAGTCCTTGTGAGACGATATCCGAGTTGTCTCTCCCTAAACTACATTTTTACAAACCGCTCGCTTTTTGGAGCGTGTGCGACAGCGCGACCAAAAATTGGCGCCGTTGCCGGGGACTCTTGTTGTTATTAACAGTTAAAATTAATATATATATATATATATATATATATATATATATATATATATATATTTGCTGAATTAGTTTTGGCTGCTTTGTCTGATTATGAATCTTAGTACTGCTATGGATAATCTCCTGTTTGGTGATATGCCTAATGTTGATTATAAGCCACCACCATGCATATATTATCCTGATTTTAGTAAACCACCACCACGCACAAATTATCCTAATTTTGCTGGAAGTTATGAGTTTAGCAGTGGTTTTGACATGATTGGAGTGAATGAGGAGCAACATGTCTATCATAGCCAACATAGTGGAGTACAGAGCATCTTGGATGAGACAGCATCTTTGGTGAATCAAACGACACGCGAGCTACAATATCAGCCTGACCTCACAATATGCCAACTCAGTCTGGAAGAAATGATACAACAAATGGCCGAGAACACTCAGCGGATGGCAGAGCAAAATCTTGAATCCCTACAGAGGATAGAAGCTGATTTTCAGAAGATGGCCATTCAAATGGATCAAAGCCAACAGAGGATAGAAGCTAATTTTCAGAAGTTGGCCATTCAAATTGATCACATTGTCTCCACCTCGGCTGCACTGCAAACTCCACATTCCATTGAAGAACATATAGATTCACAAGTAGTTATTCTTGACAATACTTCTGAGGATAATTTTGATAATGATGTTGAGAATACTTCTGTTGATGAATTGTGTGTTGGGTCTCCTGATATTCACACCTCCCCTGATTCTATCTATTATACTTCATGTGTTGATTGTACTGACTCTACTAACACTAACCTTTGTGTGGTGTGTGCTGAGATTTATGCATGTATAGCAGGTGATGGATTTGATAGTGCAGTTAATGAAGATCGTGCAGAAGTTGAAGCAGCACCAGTAACCCTCTCTACCTATCTGCCACCTCCCCCTGTGGAACAACCGGTGATGGAGTTCAAGCCTCTGGATTTTGCACCATGGCCAGTCCAAGAGGTTGAACCCCGATTTTATTGGGAGGACTTTGTTGAGAAAGAGATCAACCTTAACCCAAGAGGGAGTGAGAAGTCCGCCGCATTTGGCGGAGTCACCATAACTGTCAAGCACTCACCTCCATATCAAGGCTACAAGTTAGGGGACCATGGAACAAGCTTCCGTCCCTTGTCTATCATTTGGGCCTTATGCTGCATGCCATGGGATCCGGGAGGATCATATCACAATTTGAGTATTCCGTGGCCACTGTATCACAGGCAGTGGGATCCTGGTGGAACCGCCTCTATGGGTTTTCTCTAAACCTTTTTCCTTTTTAATTATGCTTGCTTTATTTTTGTTTTGTTTTCTTTTAGCTCCTGAATAATTTGAGAAGATCAGGAGTATTTGTGTGTTGAGTCTTGTGTCGGAAAGCTTTATTGGTTTTTGATTGAATTTTGCATAGATAGATTGCATGTTAGGTGTTGACTGTTTTCCCCCTAGGATTTGAAAATTGAGAATTTGATCCCCATATGAAAAATTCAAAATAGAACTTTGAGATATTTTGTTATGATTGCATGATTTATGATAAGTTTGGGGTGAAGGGATGCACATACTAGGGATAGAATCTCTGTCAAACAATTTGCAAAAATGTCCAGGTGAGGATTTGAGCCTCCAGCATGTTTTTAACTGTGTGAAATCACTTTTAAGTTGCACTTTCCCGAATTTGCTTGAATCTCTTTATGGTTTGCATGTTTATGTGTTTGCTTCAAATGATTTAGGCATTTTCTTTGTAAATAACCACTTGGCCTGAAAAGAACCAATTCCTAATGCATGTTCCTTAGTTAGCCCCTTTGAGCCTAATTAGACTGTTAATTCTTGACAACCCTAAGTTATGAGCCTAAAATCTAAAAAAAAAAACATGTTAACCCAATCTTAGGATTAGGAGAGCATGGAATCTTAGTAAGAGATTGGTTGCAAGAAACTAAGTTTGGGGTGGCTACAAGGTGTAATGTGTTGTTTGGGATTGAAAAGAAAAATAATAATAAAAAGGTTGAAACAAAAAAAAGAAAAGAAAAGAAAAGCAGAAAAAGAAAAGCAAGAAAAAAAAAAGAAAAGTATAAAAATGTTAAAAATAAAAGTATTAGAAAAAAAAGAGGCTGTAGTCACCCAAGGCATAAAGAAAAATGAGAAAAGGAACTTGAGTGGAAATTCAAAGTGTATTAAATGTTCATGCTCTCTTAGTTCCTAGGGTCTTCAGTCTAGTACCTTTGTATATCCTACCTTTAGCCAGGCCCCATTACAACCTTAAAAGACCTTTTGATGTTGCATACATGTTTTCTGTGGGAACCATTTTGAGATGAAAATCAAATTCATGGGAAGTGCTCTTAAAAGTGAAATTGAGTGAAATGTTGTTAGCTTGACAAAAATTGAGCGAATGAGTGAAACACTAAATTCCCTTGTGAGGAAGGCGATTGTTTGAATTTGGTGATCTCCCTTTTGTGTGTAACTTGGATCCCTTGCTTAAATTAATGATTGTTGAATGATGAAATTCTCAATTGTTTAGAGTGAATGCATGTGGGGATTACTTTGTTTGAAAGGGGGGAACATTGAAGAAAACTGTTTTGATGAATTGCTTGAAATTTGTGCAAAGTTGATTAAATCTTTCAAGCTTGCCATGTTTTGAGTCTTTTTGAGTTTTTGAGTTTTAGTTTGCTTGGGGACAAGCAAAGTTTAAGTTTGGGGTATTTTGATCAGCCGCTGGCTCATCTAGTTTTATGGCTAGAAAGACCGTGGTTTTGTGCTAATTATATATCATTTTCACCCAAATTAGACTTGATTGTCTTTAAGCAGCATTTTGAGTCTCTAGAGTATTTTTAGGTTAATTTAGTTGATTTAGAGTCAAATAAAGCACTTATGCTATTTCTTGTTTTCAGGTTAATAAAAAGAAGCAGTTCTGGAGGCATTCGCCCCGCGAACCAGAAGCGTGACTGTTCCAGAAAATGCAATCCTCTCTGTCTCGCCCCGCGAAACATGACTCGTCTCGCGAGTAATCTGACCCTGGAAGACCAGAAGCCATCATGGCTCAACCATGTTGAAGGTCACGGGTGTTACAGTTTGGAATTTGAAGAGTCTCGCCTCGCGAATGATCAGCTCGCCTCGCGAGCTCGCCAAACACTGAAGACTGTTCGCATTATTCGCCTCGCGAAGGTGTGCTCGCCTCGCGAGACAGCGGAATTTAGAAACTGTATTTAAGCCTGTTTGAAGGCAGAACTGAGGAGCTTTGATCTTTTGTTTTCTCTTTAGTTTAGATGGCTGTAGAATTAGGTTTTATGCTTTGTTTTTCCTTTGTAATGGAGAACTAGTCTCCTTGGATTAATCTACTGCGATTAGTTTCCATTATCACTTGAGGTTCTGTAATTCCTGTTTTATTTGCTTTTCTCTTTTCAATACCATGCTATATGTTTCTGTTTGTTTAATTCAGGAGTGTATAGTGTTGTGTTGATTTATTTCGGTGATGTTATGTTCCTATATTGAATCGCGTTTGTTTAATTCGCGTGTGTTCGTTCATGTTCGTTTAGTTCATGAGGGCTGAACCCCGTTTGTTTAATTCGGGAATAGGAACATATATCTGTAGTAGTGATTTCGTTTGTTAATTGTTGCTACAACCGAAAGGGGATTAGAATCTGCTTAGGGCTTGGAATTTACATGAACCAATGATAGTGGGAAACCGAGAACAGTAGGTTAATCGTCTTTAGCTTATTTGTCATTTTAACTGCTTTGTTTTATTGCTCTGTTTCTGTTCTGTTTCTTTATTTATTTTATTTCATATCCAAAACCCCCCCAAAACTGATTTTGTGTTAATAACAACAACCTAAGGGTCCTTGTGAGACGATATCCGAGTTGTCTCTCCCTAAACTACATTTTTACAAACCGCTCGCTTTTTGGAGCGTGTGCGACAGCGCGACTAGACCTCACCACTCACTCACCATTCACTCAATGATTCATACTCGTATATATCACTCAATGTAGACTTTTACAAGATGAATTTCTCTCTTGTCTCTTTCCACTCAAGAGTTTCCTCTTCAGATACAAATTGAAACAAGATTCTCAACAATTAGTCTCCATTAAACAAATGAAAAATCAACCAATAGGAAATCAATTCAAAGAGGTCAAGAATTTTGAAAACAACTAATACCAAACTAATGGAGTTTAGAAGACAAGCAAGAAAAGGTTCAAGAAGAATTGCACACTCAAATTGATATGAAGAAGACAAGTCAAAAGAGTTCAACAAAGTGTAATTTAAATTTAATCAAAGTGTTAGTGAACAATTAATGATCAATGTGAAATGTGCTACACCAATTTGTGAAGGATCTATACAAATACAAGCATGTGAAATGGTGGCAAGTCTTTTACCTTTTGCTGGAATTTTTCAGAATTTGCACCTTTGCCCCAAAATTTGTATATTTACGGTTTTGGCTCACTTTTTCTTTTGACACCAGATTTTTTTTAAAACTTCAGCCACTTGACTTATGCTAATTACAATTTCACAACAATCACACTTAATTTTCGAATTTACAAAAAGATCCTTCAATCATGAACAAATTTGAACATAATTGGTGTAGTACTTGTAAATATGAATAATTCAAGTAGTGTAAAATAATTTCCAAGTGAATGAGCCCAAATCAAGTAATTAGAGACCTAGATCTTTCATTCAAGTGTATGATAAACACATCATTTCCACAATTTGAATTTCGTGAAGATCTATTAGGTTCTAAAAATTTGAAATCATTGAAGCACTTTTGATTAAAATTTGAATCAATCTTACTATTGTGAATTGAAATTTGATTTTGAATTTGTTCAAATTCACAAAGTAAGCAAAATAGATCTATGCTTGAATTTTCAAGAAGCAACCAAAATCACATGTGATGGAAGAGCACAAGCAAGAAATGGAGCTTAAAATTGAAAGTGAAAATGTGGAGGGAAAAAAAATTCACCAAAAATTCAAGCAAGATCAATTCAAACTCACTTCAAAGTCTAGATCCATGACCACAACTGAATTCAAATTAATTTTCATCATCCAATTCCTGTGGTAAATGGTGCCACTAGCATGTGAAATTTTCAACATGAATTTGGCTCCAACTCAAAGATCATCATAGAATTTGAAAAAAAAAAAGTGATAAAAAAATTCAAAACAATTGAAGATCAAAGATCTAGCTCTAGATACCACATGATGTGAACAAGGCATAGATTACTTGAAGCCTATTTATGGATGAGCAAAAGTGCTCATCTGACTTAAGGTGCAAGCTAGCTTACTTAAGGTGCAAGCTAGCGCCTCTTTCCTCTACAACCCAAGTGTGGGCTTTGTTTTGGGCCTAATGTTTCCTACTCTTATGCCATGTTGTCCTAATGGCCCAATAGACCCAAATCCTAAACTACTCCTCAGTGCTTTTTGAATAAGCACTTTTATTACATTAACTCTATTCTATACAAAGGTCCTAGTTCCTACCTTTATTACATGAACTTTACTCTATACAAAGGTCCTAAGCCCTATCCCTAACTAGGTATCTTGGACTCTTCTTTAGAGTATTTTGGACTCTTCTTAGCCTTGACCTTGTCATGGGTCCATGTGAGTCTTCAATGCTTGGTCCTTTGCTTTGTGAATCCATGTTCATATCAACTGATGTCTTATTACCCCCCAAAAAAACTATGGGCAATTTAGTAAAATAGCAACAACGAGAAATCTTTATCTATAAAAGTAGAAGTAAAACTGTTGTCATATTTTCCTCCCAAAAGATGTTGGCAATTTAGTAAAATAACAACTACGAGAGAATCTTTATATATAAAAGTAGAAGTGAAATTGCTATCTTACTTTCCCACAAAAATTGTTGGCAATTTAGTAAAATAACAACTACGAGAAAATATTTATTTATAAAAGTAGAAGTGAAATTGTTGTCTTATCTTCCCACCAAAACTGTTGGCAATTTAGTAAAATAACCACTATGAGAAAATCTTTATATATTAAAGTAGAAGTGAAACTTATACCTTATACCCCCCCCCCCCCCCCCACACACACACACACACACACACACAAAAACTGTGGCCAATTAGCAACTACGAGAAATCTTTATATATATAAAAGTAGAAGAAAACTGCTGCCTTATTTTCCCTACAAAAGATATTACCAATTTAGTTAAATAACAACTACGAGAGAATCTTTCTATATAAAAGTAGAAGTGAAACTGATGTCTTATTTTCCCACAAAAATTATTTGCAATTTAGTAAAATAACAACTACGAGAAAATCTTTATATATTAAAGTATAAGTGAAACTCATGTCTTATCCCCCCCACACACACACACACACACACACACAAAAACTGTGGCCAATTAGCAACTACGAGAAATCTTTATATATATAAAAGTAGAAGAAAACTGCTGCCTTATTTTCCCTACAAAAGATATTACCAATTTAGTTAAATAACAACTACGAGAGAATCTTTCTATATAAAAGTAGAAGTGAAACTGATGTCTTATTTTCCCACAAAAATTATTTGCAATTTAGTAAAATAACAACTACGAGAAAATCTTTATATATTAAAGTATAAGTGAAACTCATGTCTTATCCCCCCCCCCCCCCCACACACACACACACACACACACACAAAAGATGTTGACAATTTAGTACAATAACAACTAAGAGAGAATCTTTATATATAAAAATAGAAGTGAAACTGCTGTCTTATTTTCCCACAAAAATTGTTGGCAATTTAGTAAAATAACAACTACGAGAAAATTTTTATACATAAAAGCAGAAGTGAAACTGTTGTCTTATTTTCCCACCAAAATTGTAGGCAATTTAGTAAAATAACAACTATGAGAAAATCTTTATATGATAAAGTAGAAGTGAAACTTGTGTCTTATTTTCCCCCCAAAGCTGTGGGCAATTTAATAAAATAACAACTACGAGAAAATGTTTAATATCATTAAATAGTAATTACTTATAACCTTTTTTCACTACAAGAATTTAAGCTATTTCCCAGGGCATATTACCCAGGGCAAAAAATCCCTACGAAATTTTGACGTTTCCCACGGTTAAAGCCCTGGGAAAGTTCTCGCTATGATTCCCACGGGTTGGCCCTTGGGTAACGGAGGCGCCAATTGCTCCCGCTTGTTTTCCCACGGATTGGGTCGTAGGTATATGATTTAGCTATTTCCCACGGCTTAGACCCTGGGAAAATATGTCCGTTTCCCTCGGACTGGGCCGCAAGAAAATAACTCTGCGTTTCCCACCATGGAGGCCGTGACAAATTTCCCAGGGACCACGCCGTCTCAAAAGGAGCAACGTTTCCCACGGGTGAAGCCCTGGGAAATATGAAAATACAAATACTCCGTGCCATCTTCCTTCAATTGCATGGTCCCTGTACGCGAAGGTCTTCTTCACTCCTCCCTGTACGCGAACGGCACCGCCCAGCCGTTTCCCGGTCCGCCAGCGCAGAACTACCGCAGCTCCACCTGGTAAGCTTCTTGTTTCCCTCTTTCTCTCTTCTTCTCCTATTTCCCTCTTTCCCTCTTTCTATATTTTCCCTCTCTCGTGACCATCTCCAACCACCGTTCAGAACCATCGCTGCTCCACAGAACCACCGCCCGGGATGCAGTACCAATTCCCACCGGCCACGCAGCTCAGGTTAGAACCTCTATTGAGTTTCCATTTGAACCCTATGTCAAAGGGATCATGAAGTTCAACTTTTTGGTTCTTCCTGGCCCCAAATTTTTGTAGTTGCTCCCATTTTGAAATGCACAGTCCATATACCCTTTTCCATTAAGCACCATTTTTTGCATATATAGTCTAGTTCAGTGGATTTGATTAGACCCATTTCAAAGTTTCAATCTTTTCTTCTGGGTTATGCTCTTTTGAATAGGATCATTAAGAAACATTCAATTTTTCATTCTTCAATACCATTAATTTGTTTGTTGATATCTTCTTCTTCATTATTCTGTTTTCCACCCTGTAATAAATTTGGGGAAGGGGAAGGAGAATCATAACAACAATACTCCCCACTTACCTTAACCATTTTAAAGTGATAAAATCTGAAATAGGCATCAAAAGTAACACCATGAGCTTTGTAACAGGCTCTCCCAAAAGCACTTGGCAGCCCATCATGACTGTAGATACAACCATCCAAAGTTACATAATTATTTAAAATGTAGTGTGTAATATACAAACTCATTGCCATGCGAGTTGGAACGATTTAACTTTAAAATGTAGTGGCCCCAAAAGGACAATTGCTTGTGCAGTGACATAATAAGGTTTGTGTTGGAACTTGTATCAATAATGCTATGCCTCTATATGTCAGATGAGATAGTAACTTGAATTATGTTTTACATAAACAAAAGTGGGACATGATTCTTAAATTACTAAATTGTAAGGCTGAATATCAATTTCCTGTTTGATGTTAGTTATCTTCACCAAAGAACTGCTTAAAATTGTTAAAATTTCCATTAATGACATGATTACTAAAATTTTCATAAAGTTGAAGATCATTGTTTTGATTAGTTTTGAAGAGTGGTCTTGCTTTCATCATATATAGAATTCTTCACCATGTTGGCCAGACATTTTGCTTGAATTCATGACATAAAGACAGACTAGACTAGTAATGCTAAGAAGCTCATATTTAATCTTGAAGTTTGAGAGAGTTGTGAATGTCCCATTCAAGTGAAGCATATTTATTGTGAATAAAAAATCTGGTATAGTCACTTTAGCTCATTGCTTGTATTTGTACCTCCTTGTTCACGATGCTAATACTATCTCCAACGGGACTGATTTTTAGCATGTTTAGAAACACTTATTTTTATGAAAATAAATTTTTTAAAGGTTTTTTCAGGAAACTTTATATTATAAATTATTTTTGAAAACAATAAGCAAATTCAGACACATACTTCATGTACATTTCAAAAGTTAAAGCCAAGCACTTCATATTATCTTTCTTAGACTCTACAATTGTAGCTAATCTGATTTTGAGTATCAAATTAGGTGGGCTATGGTTGTTTCATCCTTATGCCTTCAATTACAAAGTGTAAAATTGTCAAGTAAGGTTAATTTTTATTTTATATAATATTTGAGCAAACCCTTAGCTTCCCGTTTGAGGTACAAAATTATTGAGCGCATATACTCTTTGAAGGTATCGTTCAATATATTGAACCTTGAATTGTCTAGTGGGGACAGTTTGGGAAAAAACTTTTCTTCACTCATATAATAGTTATTGTGTAATTCTCATGTGGTATATTTGATAAATTTTCGGTCTGATACATTTCCTTTTGTTCTCTAAGTGCATTTCCCAGTCGTAGTGGGCAGATCGTATGGTATGCTCATACTGTCATTCTTTATGCATTAAATGTATTTATTCCAACATCATAGTTCATTCATTGTTATCTTAATCATATATGCTTGTGTTATAGGCTGGCCGGTATAATCGAGGAGTACAAATTCATGAGGTCCACAAACGCAACCATACTAGGAAGGATACTGGTGAGTACATAGATGAGCGCTCTAAGCGCACTCAGGTAATATGCCCTTTTGATTTTTGAAGAAGCTATTGACTTTAATAGATATTGTAAAACTCATACTTTGTTGGACTTGAGAGGCAGAGAGCCACAAATGTTATGACTAGTTTGAGCATTGGCTTTTAGGGAGTTTAATAAGAAAGCAAGATTGTATTTCACATATTCTTTACTGAAGTGGGTATCTTTTTCAACTTTCAAATTCTAATTTTAGTTTTGTTAATCAATTTTATTGGTCAAAGACAAATGATGTCAGTATGTGGTTGTTGTTTTGGCTCTCAAGCCAGTTTGAATATATTGCTTTTTGTGAATCTTATTGAGCTTTTGATGTCCTGCGGATTTAAATTGTGGTGTTCGGTTTGTAAAGTTTGGGATGTTATAGTTTTAGGGGAAACTCTATCCAATTTTCTGCATAATTAATCGTGTAACATAATATTCATGTTTTGATTGCTGAGTCTGTAGAGTCACTTTATATTTGGACCTATTGATTCTTCCTGGCATTGGAAATGTTATAACTAGTTTGGACATAATAATTTGTGTGAATCCTATTAAGCTTTTGATGATGATCTATGGATTTAAATTGCGGTGTTCTGTTTGTAAACATTGAGATGTTGTAGTTTTAGGGGAAACTCTATCCAATTTTCTACATAATTTATCTTGTAACATATTGTTCAAATTTTGATTACCGAGTCTGATGTATTGTAACAGGAAGAGTTTCATGAGAGGATGAGTCAACATAGGTCTCAAGCATCAGCCTCTTCACCATCCACCCCAGCTAACCCACAGGAGGACGAGCAGCTTGCACTGAATGTTTGGGTAGAAGTCGTCGGTGGAAGTATAAGGGTCGTCTGTACGGTGCTAGAGACCTTGCCGGCAACTATCGAAAAGGGCCCTCGCGCAAGTTAGAGATTAGGGTTGGAGCGTCCACCACCTGCAGTCCTGTCCCTCAGGAGTCTGCGGATATAACATCCTAAAATTCTAATATATTATTTTGATAAAAAGAATAAGCTAGTGTAATGCTTAGTGTATTATTAGTACAAAAATTCATTGAAATTGTTTAGAAATTAGAAAAGTAAACAAAGTTTAAAATAAAATTTAAAAAAAAGGAAGAAAAGGGCCAGTCACCACCTAATTTCCTAAGTTCATGTAAAGGAGGGAGAATTTGGTTTTATCCAAATTCCAACTTTCTGGTAACAGCCCCAAAACATGGCACATGCTAACAAATTCAATTTGAATTTTAATGCAATTCTTAAATAGATAGAAGCATGGCCCACACCATAAAGTTGTTAACTTTAGGGTTTTACCTTTAGTCAGATATAGACCCAGCGGCAGGACGTGAAGGACGCAGAGAGAGCGTTTTTGAGACGTGCCTTTTTCATTTGTAGTGTTGACTAGGGAGCACACAGATCGAAAAGTATTGGCAAACAGAAGGAAGAATTTTAGTGAAGCACTAACTTTTATCAAAGATGTTTTTTAGAGCTTTTTGGAGATCTTCGAGAGGTGAGTAATAATACTTTTTATGAACCCTTTCCATGGTATATTTATGTGTTTATGGTAATTTAAAAATATGTGATCACATGTTTCAATTGCTAGAGAATGATATTTGCGGGGTGAGAAAGAGTTTTCGTTAGTTATGCTTAAGGTGATAATATCACTGTTAAAATTGGAATTTCTTTGTTTGTAAAAATTATCTGTTTGTACAGTGAGTGTGAGATACTAAAGTTTAATTTTTTCATGATGCCTGCAAGAAGACAAGTATGCAGTGCCTGTGGATTTTTATAGTAACCAGTGACTTGACATATGAAACACATGTGGTGAGAGAAACATTAAGGTTTGATAAGAATAAATATATTATAGGTTTTCAATCAATTGAATGGGAATGTATATATGTATATATATATATATATATATATATATATATATATATATATATATATTGTGGGTTTCATAAGAAGGAATAATTATTAAGATTGAAAGTATGATGTTCATGATCGTCGTATTGTACCTATCAATTTTATTTTATAACATGATGCGTTTCTATTTGGCATACATGATAAGATTCAATGTTTAAATTATGATTAATGAGTTGTTATAGTATGAGGCATGGGATATTTGACTTATGATATATGGTATGATGTTTGCTGCAATACCACCTATGATAGGGGTATCGAAGAGTAATACCACCGTAATGGGGTATCGAAAGTAACATCCCCATGTAATTAGGGTGTCGAAAACGAGTAATACCACCTAAAAAGGGTATCGAAAGTAACACAACCACGCGATGGGGTGTCGAAAAGGGAGAAATACCGCCATGTGCACATGGGAGGTATCGAAATGGAAATGTCCCCGACATGAAGGTGACATCGAAACACTCCTCATGAGTAGGGGTGGGTAATGGGACGCCATTGTCATTTGATGTGTGAATTTATGGCATGCCGGCAAGAGACCAATTTAATTAGGAGGTCTTCGGGCCATTTGGATTAAACCAGAATTTACTTGGTATATGGAATGTGATGCATTGAGATAAGTTGTTGTTACGTTATATGCTATTGGGTTGATGAGATTATTGTTGTTATTAAAAGTATTTTCTTTTGTATATATTATTTTGGAAAACTATCGGGTGCCATGGACAGTTTTTCCGGTTACCACGTCGGCTGAGAACAATACTATTTTCGAAAAAATTTATAAAACTGTATTGTTGATCACTGGGATTTTATATCTCATTATAAGTGTTGTTTTCAGAGACTGAGGACATCGCTGTTGAGGACCCAGAGATCTGAGGAGTCGTCTTTTTATTACCTAGTTGGTTAGTAATGTAGTATGGTTAAGGGTGCTGACGACGTTCTTGGTTTACGTATTATTTTTCTCGGATTGTAATTAGACGCCTGATCAGCCGCTGGCTCATCTAGTTTTATGGCTAGTATGACCGTGGTTTTGTGCTAATTATATCTCATTTTCGCCCAAACTAGACTTGATTGTCTTTAAGCAGCATTTTGAGTCTCTAAAGTATTTTTAGGTTATTTTAGTTGATTTAGAGTCAAATAAAGTACTTACTGTTAATCCGTGTTTGCAGGTAATAAAAAGAAACAATTCTGGAGTTCTTCGCCCCGCGAGAGAGGCATTCACCTCGCGAACCTGAAGTGTGACTGTGCCAGAAATTGCAAACCTTTCTGTGTCGCCCCGCGAATACATGTCTCGCCTCGCGAGACTGAAGACCAGAAGCCATGACTTTTCCATTCCTCGCCACACGAGCCGCACTTCACCTCGCAAGAATACCAAACGTTGCAGACAGTTCATAATATTCGCATCGCGAGACAGTGTTCGCCTCGCGAGCTCGCGCAGAACTCACAGATATAAATTGTTGTTCTATGACAGATTGCAGCAGTTTTTTAGTAGTAGTTTATCTTCTTTTCTTTTAGAATAGAACTGCTACTAATTTAGGTTTACATTTTTGTTTTTCCTTTGTAATGGAGAACTAGTCTCCTTGATTAATCTACTGCGATTGGTTTTCATTTACACTTGAGGTGCTGTAATTCCTGTTTTGTTTGCTATTCTCTTTTCAATACCATGCTATATATTTCTGTTTGTTTAATTCAGGAGTGTATAGTGTTGTGTTGATTTATTTCGGTGATGTTATGTTCATATATTGAATCGCGTTTGTTTAATTCGTGTGTGTTCGTTCATGTTCGTTTAGTTCATGAGGGCTTAACCCCGTTTGTTTAATTCGGGAATAGGAACATATATCTGTAGTAGCGATTTTGTTTGTTAATTGTTGCTACAACCGAAAGGGGATTAGAATCTGCTTAGGGCTTGGAATTATATGAACCGATGATAGTGGGAAACCGATAACAGTAGGTTAATCGCTTTAGTTTATTTGTTAATCTCTTAAACTGCTCTGTTTTCATTGCTCTGTTTTCTGTTTTGTTTCTTTATTTTATTTCATATCCAAACCCCCCCCCCCCCCCCCCAAAAAAAAACTTATTTTGTGTTAATAACAACAACCTAAGAGTCCGTGCGAGACGATATTCGAGTTGTCGCTCCCTAAACTACATATTTTGTAAACCGCTCGCTTTTTGACGCGTGCGCGACAGCGCGACAAAAAATTGGCGCCGTTGTCGTGGACTCTTGTTGTTATTAACAGAAAATTAAATTAAAAAAAACATTTTGCTGAATTTGTCTGGTTATGAATCTTAGTACTGTTATGGATAATTTCCTGTTTGGTGATATGCC
This sequence comes from Sophora flavescens, assembly GCA_030762895.1. Taxonomy (NCBI): domain Eukaryota; kingdom Viridiplantae; phylum Streptophyta; class Magnoliopsida; order Fabales; family Fabaceae; genus Sophora; species Sophora flavescens. The sequence goes on along the minus strand of CM061062.1, from coordinate 252,004,599 downwards.
TAATGTTGATTATAAGCCACCACCATGCATGTATTATCCTGATTTTAGTAAACCACCACCATTCATAAATTATCCTAATTTTGCTGGAAGTTGAGTTTAGCAGTGGTTTTGACATGATTGGTGTGAATGAGGTCCATAGCTCTTCTTCCACCCAGGTCCTGGAGAAAAAAGTGGATGAGCTCACTTCCTTGGTGATGAAATTGGTAATGGATAAGGTTCAGCAGGCAGGGTTGTGTGGCATGTGCGGCTCTCCTGAGCACCTGTTTGTTGCATGCCCCATTCTGAAAGAAGGGCCAGTCTGATTTGCCTCGAGCTTATGCAGTCCATCCTTACAATCAAGGCAATATACTTGAGGATAATGAAGAACCTTTGGAATTAGATGCATGTGTTGAATGTGATGGGGTGGATGAACTGTGTGCTGAACTTCCAGACATTCGAGCCTTTTCTGATTCTGATTTTCCATTTGTTTCTGGCTTTGATGATATTTATTCATGTACTGACTGTACTGACACTAACCCCTGTGCTGTTTGTGCTGAGTTTCTTGATTCAACTTTGCAGGGTGATAGTGTGAGTGAAGCTGTCTGTTCAGCCGAAGTTCTTGACATCATGGCTACTCCAAATGTACCATCCATTGAGCATCCACCCTCCTTAGAGCTCAAGCCACTTCCTGGGAATTTGAAGTATGCTTACTTGGAGAGGAATGAAGAACATGCAGAAGTTGAAGCAGCACCGGAGACCCTCTCTACCTGTTTGTCACCTCCCCCTATGGAACCACCAGTGATGGAGTTCAAGCCTCTGGATTTTGCACCGTGGCCAGTCCAAGAGGTTGAACCCCGATTTTATTGGGAGGACTTTATTGAGAAAGAGGTCGATCTTAACCCAAGAGGGAGTGAGAAGTTCGCCGCACTTGGCGGAGTCACCATGATTGTCAAGCACCCACTTCCATATCAAGGATGCAAGTTAGGGGACCATGAAACAAGATTCCGTCCCTTGTCTATCATTTGGGTCTTATGCTGCATGCCATGGGATCCGGGGGGATCATATCGTACTTTTAGCATTCCGTGGCCGCTGTATCACAGACAGCGGGATCCTGGTGGAACCGCACCAATGAGTTTTCTTAAACCTTTTCTCTTTAGTTTACTTTCATTTTCTTGTTAGTTTCTGCTTTGCTTTGTTTTTGTTTTGTTTTTCTTTTAGCTCCTGAATAATTTGAGAAGATCAGGAGTATGTGTGTTGAGTCTTGTGTTGGCAAGTTTATTAGTTTTTTATTGAATTTTGCATAGATGGATTGCATGTATGTGTTGATTGTTTTCCCCCTAGGTTTTGAAATTGAAAATTTAATCCCCATGTGAAAAATTGAAAACTGAACTTTGAGATATTTTGTTATGATAGCATGATTTATGATAAGTTTGGGGTGATGGGATGCACACACTAGGGATAGAATCTCTGTCAAACAATTTGCAAAAATGTCCAGGTGAGGATTTGAGCCTCCAACATGTTTTTAACTGTGTGAATCACTTTTAAGTTGCACTTTCCCAAATTTGCTTGAATCTCTTTATGGTTTGCATGTTTATGTGTTTGCTTCAGATGATTTAGGTATTTTCTTTGTAAATAACCACTTGGCCTAAAATGAACCAATTCCTAATGCATGTTCCTTTGTTAGCCCCATTGAGCCTAATTAGCCTGTTAATTCTTGTTGACCTTATGTTATGAGCCTAAAATCTGGAGAAAAAAAAAACCATGTTAACCCGATCTTAGGATTAGGAGAGCATGGAATCTTAGTAAGAGATTGGTTGCAAGAAACTAAGTTTGGGGTGGCTACAAGGTGTAATGTGTTGTTTGGGATTGAGAAAAAGAAAAAAAATAATAAAAAGGCTGGAGCCAAAGAAAAAAAAGAGAAAATAAGAAGAAAAAAAAAAGAAAAAAGAAAAAAAAATAAGAAGAAAAAAAATGTTAAAAAGGCTACTTGAAGGAAAAGGCTGTAGTCACCCAAAGCATAAAGAAAATTGACAAAGGAATCTGAGTGAAGTTCAAGTTGTAAAATGTTTCATGCTCTCTTAGTTCCTAGGGACTTAAGCCTAGTACCCTTGTATATCCTACCCTTAGCCAGGCCCCATTACAACCCATAAAAGACCTTTTGATGTTGCATGCATGTTTTCTGTGGGAATCATTTTGAGATGAAAATCAAATTCATGGGAAGTGTTCTTGAAAAGTGAAATTGAGTGAAATGTTGTTAGCCTAGACAAACTGAGCGATTGAGTGAAACACTAAATGCCCTTGTGAGGAAGGCGATTGTTTGAATTTGGTGATCTCCCTTTTGTGTGTAACTTGGATCCCTTGCTTAGATTAATGATTGTTTGAATGATGAAATTCTCAAATGTTTAAAGTAAATGAATGTGGGGATTACTTTGTTGAAAAGGGGGAACATTGAAAGAAAAATTATTTTGGTGAATTGCTTGAAATTTGTGCAAAGTTGATTAAATCTTTTAAAGCTTGCCATGTCTTGAGTCTTTTTGAGTTTTTGAGTTATAGTTTGCTTGGGGACAAGCAAAGTTTAAGTTTGGGGTATTTTGATCAGCCGCTGGCTCATCTAGTTTTATGGCTAGTATGACCGTGGTTTTGTGCTAATTATATCTCATTTTCGCCCAAATTAGACTTGATTGTCTTTAAGCAGCATTTTGAGTCTCTAAAGTATTTTTAGGTTATTTTAGTTGATTTAGAGTAAAATAAAGTACTTACTGTTAATCCGTGTTTGCAGGTAATAAAAAGAAATAATTCTGGAGTTCTTCGCCCCGCGAGAGAGGCATTCGCCTCGCGAACCTGAAGCGTGACTGTGCCAGAAATTGCAAACCTTTTTGTGTCGCCCCGCGAATACATGTCTCGCCTCGCGAGACTGAAGACCAGAAGCCATGACTTTTCCATTCCTCGCCACGCGAGCCGTACTTCGCCTCGCGAGAATACCAAACGTTGCAGACAGTTCATAATATTCGCGTCGCGAGACAGTGTTCGCCTCGCGAGCTCGCGCAGAACTCACAGATATAAATTGCAATTCTATGATAGATTGAAGCAGTTTTTTAGTAGTAGTTTATCTTCTTTTCTTTTAGATTAGGACTGCTACGAATTTAGGTTTACAGTTTTTTTTTCCTTTGTAATGGAGAACTAGTCTCCTTGATTAATCTACTGCGATTGGTTTTCATTTACACTTGAGGTGCTGTAATTCCTGTTTTGTTTGCTATTCTCTTTTCAATACCATGCTATATATTTCTGTTTGTTTAATTCAGGAGTGTATAGTGTTGTGTTGATTTATTTCGGTGATGTTATGTTCCTATATTGAATCGCTGATGAGTGTGATTTCACCTCATTTTTCATGTACATTTCTGCATGCATTTGCATATAGTTAGGCCAATTTAGTGTTGATTTTGTATAGTTTTTCCTTTGGAACGGATGAGGTGGTTTCTGGTGTTGTTTTGCAGGATTTAATGGAAAAATGCCCAGAAATCAGCCTTGGTGGAGCTTGGATGAAAAAAGAGCTTAAAAGTGAAGATTATGAGCCAAGCAGAGTATCACGACTGGTTGTGATGGCCCTCACTACCGTGAGGGAGCAAGAGGGCAAGAAAGATTGAGCCAAAAGTCGAAGTCGTCACGGCCGGCGCGTGATGGCTATCACGGCCGTGACCTGCTAGTTGGAAAAGTCGAAAACGATCACGGCCTAGTCGTGATGGATATCACGGCCGTGATGAATAAGTGAATGAAGAGGCGCCAAGTCGGAGACCATCACGGCCTGGCCGTGATGGTCTGTCACGGCCGTGACTGACGGCGACGGACCTATAAATAAACCTGCACCGAACGAATTAGGGATCTGCACTTGGAGGCGGCCGAGGTCAGCGGCTGGAGAGGGTTTCTACCCAAATAGGGGGGTGTTTTCTCTGCTCTTGGATGGGGAGAAGATGGAGGAAGCTTGTCTATGAGTGTTCTCCATCCCTTTTCTCATTCTGTTTTGTATTTCCTTTTATCATGAGTAGTTAAATCCCCATTGTTGGGGTTAGATGTAACTTTTCTGAACTTGTTGTAATTGATTTGGTGTTTTAATGCAAGTCTTTATTTCTTTATGAGTATGTGATTCTGTGCTTAATGCTTTCCTTGGATTAGCTACCCATAGGAATGATTTGTTGATTTGATAGATGACTGGAAGGTTGGTATTAAGGCATGCTCATGAATCATTTGCCAAGTAGTTCAAGAATCTAGACATAGGTGTTGAATGCTTGCAATCGCATAAGTCTTGACTTAATGCAAAATCACAGATTAATCCACCTAAGGAATTAGGGTTTAATTTGGGGTTTTAGGCTCAATGCACCTAAGACATTAGGCTTGAGTATTTTAGAAAAGGCTTGATTGGCATAATTGAATTAGGACTTGTGTTGGTAACCATTTCATTGCAACTGAGGGAGGATTGGTGTAGTCTAACCCTGACAATTCTAGCCACATCCCTGTTTGCGTACCAAGTGTTTGACAAAATTCCAAAAAGACAAAAATAATTTGTTTCTTTATTTTAATACCTCACACTTTAGTTAAGTCTAAATAGTTGTTGAATTTGCGAATCGGTAATTGACATCCAATCCCTGTGGATACGATAACCGGTCTCACCACCGTATTACTTGATTGCGACGAGGTGCACTTGCCTTTATTTATAATTCTAAAAATAGACGCATCAAGTTTTTGGCGCCGTTGCCGGGGATTGGCTTTGTCAATATCATTAGTAACAAATGAGACAACTAGTTTAGACATTTTTTTTATTTTTTTTTCTGTATATAACTGATATTTTTCTTTTGTTAGTTTTGTATATATTTGAATTTTTGTTTCTTTGATCTTGGGCTTATTTGTCTGTGAGGTGAAAATTGGTTTGGTAGGATCATGGACTACAATTGGTATCAACCATCTGATGCAGAATTGGAGATATCTGAGTTGCAGCTGCGGGTAGATATGCTGCAATTAGCCGTAAACATCCAACAAGTGAGTAATGAGTTATCAAGGGCAACTGTCTCTCCTCCACTAGTGGTAGGTTATGCTGAATGGGGAAATCAATTTCCCAACACTTCCACTCCATGGTGGGGGAACCCTCCAAACAATACTTTGATGGATGAAGGGGAACATTGGGAATCTTCCACACCTTGGTATGATGAGCCATCCCCGTTGGAAGTTGCTTGGGAGAACTTCAAATCCGCATTCCCAGTCGAGGTTGGGCAACCTATCCCGGATAGTCAGTCTCACTTAGAGGCTGTTTTGGAGAACTTCATGGCAACAACAATGGAAGAATTAAAGAATCAAGAAGATGCCATTCGAAGTCTCGGGGTACGTATTGAGGAACTCTCTAAACTTCTGTCCAAAATGCCAAATGAGGACTTGATGGATGATGATGAGGATGATGCAATGATGGATGAGGAGGAAGAAGAAGAAGTGGGAGCAACCGAGTCAAGAAGTGAAGACCCTGTTTTGGAGAACATAGTTGCACCACTCCCCATTGAACCCTTGACTAAGGAGCCTGAAAGGAAGAGGCAATTGGAGGACATCTATTTCACCATGCTTGGAGATGATGAAAAACTTTTGGAATTAGATGGTGCTATTGGTTCCTATGCATGTGTGGAATGTGATGGGAGAAACACTTGTGTGGTTTGTGCGGAGATTTCTGCATATTTGGAAGGTGATGAATTTGGCAATGCTGAGAGGGAAGATTGTACAGAAGTTAGAACAGCACCAATGATCCTCTCAAATTGTTTGCCACCTCACATTTTAAAGCAGTCAACAATGGAGTTCATGCCTCTGCCTGAGGTTGAACCCCGTTTTTATTGGGAAGATTTTGTTGACAAAGAGGTCAATTTTGATCCAAGAGGGAGTGGGAAGTTCACCACATTTGGTGAGGTCACCATGATTTTCAAGCGCTCACTCCCATATTTTTGCTGCAAACCGTGGGATCCAGGTGAAGGATCTCACATAGTTAGCATCCCTTGGTCCTTATACCACAGGTTATGGGATCCAGGTGGATGCTTTTGAATAAGTCAAGCTAGTGACGTTAAAGAAGCGCTTATTGGGAGGCAACCCAACTTTTCTTAACCCTTCTCTTTAGTTAGTTTTTGTTTTTGATTTTCAACCTCTTGAATAATTTGAGAAGCTCAAGAGGAAAATAATCAATTGTCAATTGCCAAGTGTTTGCAGGGTAATAAAGAAGGCAGGGAGAGCAAGAAGGCAAGGAGAAGAACAGGGAGAAACAAAGCCAGAAAAGCAAAGTCAGCACCCGCTACCGCCTCGGTAAGCCGTTCCATTTTTCCTTTGTTTTATTTTATTTTTTTTTTCTCCTCTCTCCAACTTGATTGTTTACATTGGGGACAATGTAAATCTTTAAGCTTGGGGTAGGGGTAATCTTTTTGCTTGCATTGTGAATATTGCATTCATATAGGCTTAAGTTGCATGATCGCATGATTCGGTTACCCCTGCTTAGATTGAGCATCTGATTGTGAGAACTAAGTGCCAATTAAATTGTGATATGGCTGCAAATGAATATGCTTGAGATGATCTTGGATAGTTGATGATTAGCATATGTTTCTTTAGACTTGTGTTTTTCACTGGTTCTTGAACTGATAAATGTGAGCTTTTGAGCCATTAGGGGGTACTCACTAAATCTGCCCCCATTATTTGTGTTGAGTGTTATTCCTCTTGGTTTGTTTTCTCTAGAACTTGACTTGAAACCATTTCGAAGCTTGAAAATTTTTTGAAAACATTTTTGAAAATGATTGAGGCAATAGGTATTTTTCTGGCCTTCTGAGTTTTGAATGATGAAATGCTACCCCTTAGCTGCCCAATTTTGAGCTTGAATGAATGACATGCTTTTCTTGGTACCCTGAAAAAATTTTGATAAATATACTTGACAAGGGACCTTCTAAAGTATTACAAAAGGGTAAAAAGGTAGTTGAAAGTGTGGGATAAGAATCAAAAAAAAAAAAAATATCTCCCCTTCTCCAAATAAAATAGAAAAAATAGAAAAATAAATAAATGGAGAAGGGGATGACAAAAAGAAAAGTGAGAAATAAAAAGAAAAAGAAAGAAAAGAAAGGTGGAAAAATGTATTGAAAACCCAAGAAGGTATTTTAGAAGGTGTCTTGTGTTGAAATGTTTGATACTTGGTTTAGCCTTTTGAAATATCCTTTTCTTGTTATCCCCACCTAAAGATTAATCCCATGGCCATGTTACAACCAAATAAAGACCTCTTGATTCTTAGGTGTTTTCATAAATAAAGTGGAGATTTGGTTGATAGTCAAGCATATGGTAGGAATCATTCCTTGAGGAAAATGGAGCGAATTGTTATATATACTTGAACACTTGAGTGAGTGAAGCAAGAAAGAGAGCCAAGCAAATAAACAAGCTTGGGGTGAGCTTCAAGTGAGCAGGAGTGCCCGAATCAGTGAGGATGTGAGTCTAGGAAACTTAATCCCCTAATTGGACTTGAATTGGTTGTCTCTTGTTGAAATAATTGAATGCTTGTTACTTGGATCATTTTACTCGGGTTCTTGGTTCACTATCCATGCTTTGACTGTTTATCTCTTCTGGCCTTAGTTTTTGCTTGAGGACAAGCAAAGTCTTAAGCTTGGGATAATTTGATGAGTGTGATTTCACCTCATTTTTCATGTACATTTCTGCATGCATTTGCATATAGTTAGGCCAATTTAGTGTTGATTTTGTATAGTTTTTCCTTTGGAACGGATGAGCTGGTTTCTGGTGTTGTTTTGCAGGATTTAATGGAAAAATGCCCAGAAATCAGCCTTGGTGGAGCTTGGATGAAAAAAGAGCTTAAAAGTGAAGATTATGAGCCAAGCAGAGAGTATCACGGCCTGGCGTGATGGCCTCACGGCCGTGAGGGAGCAGAGAGTCAAGAAAGATTGAGCCAAAAGTCGAGAAGGCGTCACGGCCGGCCGTGATGGCTATCACGGCCGTGACCTGCTAGTTGGAAAAGTCAGAAACGATCACGGCCTAGCCGTGATGGATATCACGGCCGTGATGAATAAGTGAATGAAGAGGCGCCCAAGTCAGAGACCACCATGGCCTGGCCGTGATGGCTGTCACGGCCGTGACGGGCGACGGACCTATAAATAAACCTGCACTGAACAGAATTAGGGATCTGCACTTGGAGGCAGGCTGAGGCTGGCGGCTGGAGAGGGTTTCTACCCAAATAGGGGGTGTTTTCTCTGCTCTTGGATGGGGAGAAGATGGAGGAAGCTTGTCTATGAGTGTTCTCCATCCCTTTTCTCATTCTGTTTTGTATTTCCTTTTATCATGAGTAGTTAAATCCCCATTGTTGGGGTTAGATGTAACTTTTCTGAACTTGTTGTAATTGATTTGGTGTTTTAATGCAAGTCTTTATTTCTTTATGAGTATGTGATTCTGTGCTTAATGCTTTCCTTGGATTAGCTACCCATAGGAATGATTTGTTGCTTTGATAGATGACTGGAAGGTTGGTATTAAGGCATGCTCATGAATCATTTGCCAAGTAGTTCAAGAATCTAGACATAGGTGTTGAATGCTTGCAATCGCATAAGTCTTGACTTAATGCAAAATCACAGATTAATCCACCTAAGGAATTAGGGTTTAATTTGGGGTTTTAGGCTCAATGCACCTAAGACATTAGGCTTGAGTATTTTAGAAAAGGCTTGATTGGCATAATTGAATTAGGACTTGTGTTGGTAACCATTTCATTGCAACTGAGGGAGGATTGGTGTAGTCTAACCCTGACAATTCTAGCCACATCCCTGTTTGCGTACCAAGTGTTTGACAAAATTCCAAAAAGACAAAAATAATTTGTTTCTTTATTTTAATACCTCACACTTTAGTTAAGTCTAAATAGTTGTTGAATTTGCGAATCGGTAATTGACATCCAATCCCTGTGGATACGATAACCGGTCTCACCACCGTATTACTTGATTGCGACGAGGTGCACTTGCCTTTTATTTATATATCTAAATATCACGCATCAATCGCGTTTGTTTAATTCGCTTGTGTTGGTTCATGTTCGTTTAGTTCATGAGGGCTTAACCCCGTTTGTTTAATTCGGGAATAGGAACATATATCTGTAGTAGCGATTTTGTTTGTTAATTGTTGCTACAACCGAAAAGGGATTAGAATCTGCTTAGGGCTTGGAATTATATGAACCGAAGATAGTGGGAAACCGATAACAGTAGGTTAATCGCTGTAGTTTATTTGTTAATCTCTTAAACTGCTCTGTTTTCATTGCTCTGTTTTCTGTTTTGTTTCTTTATTTTATTTCATATCCCCCCCCCCCCCCCCCCCAAAAACTGATTTTGTGTTAATAACAACAACCTAAGAGTCATTGTGAGACGATACTCGAGTTGTCGCTCCCTAAACTACATATTTTGTAAACCGCTAGCTTTTTGACGCGTGCGCGACAGCGCGACCAACGCCTGGTTTTGAGGCTTTTGGTTTTTATTTATTTTTCCAACGAATGGATTTATATTTATATTCATTACTTGGATACTTTATTACTATATTATTTAATATGAGGTATTTTCAGACTTTAAATATTTCTTTAATTTTTCTTTATGAGTTATATGTGTTAATTAAATGTTTTAAATGATTTTTATTGATTTTATCTTGGGATTACTAAGGTAGCAAGGGGCGTTACATTTATGGTATCAGAGCGGTTCGATTCTAAATCGGACTGTGGTAGTGAGGCTTTTTCAAAAACAAAACGTGGGCGCATAGGATGCTTGTTAGAGTTATAATTCTGCATTCTATCCTTTTGGATATTGGACTTGATCAACCCACTGTTTGATTGGTGGTATGCAGATTATGACAGCGAACAGTCGAGGGAGGAATGATGCACTTGCAGCGACTTTGGCTCGAATGGCCAGAGTTATGCAGGAGCAGACGGAGACTCTCCGACGGATAAGGGATAAGGGGGACATGCTTAATGCGGTACCGGTTGCAGCTCCAGATCCACAGTACGGGGGTCTGTCAGAGGTCAGGAATAATAATCCACTAGCTTTTCGAGGGACCACCGATCCTATTGAGGCAGAGGAATGGTTATTGAAATTAGAGAAGATCTTTTGGGTCATGGGGTGCTCTGATGCTCAGAAGGTGGATTTTGCCACCTATATGTTAGAGTCGGATGCAGAGCATTGGTGGAACTGTGCCAAGGGCGGGTTGCTTGCTTCGGGCACCCCTATCACGTGGGATAGATTCAAGGAGGTATTTCTGGAGAAGTACTTTCCGTACAGTGTCCGGATACTGAAAGAGATGGAGTTTCTACATCTTCGTCAGGGGAGTATGACGGTAGTGGAATATGTGGCCAAGTTTGAGAGGCTTGCAAGGTTCTCTACACAGGTGAAGGATAATCCTGATGGTCCATGGAAAGTAATTAAGTTCGAGCAGGGTTTGAAGCCAGAGCTGCAGAGCCTTATTGGGTTCCTAGAGATTCGAGACTACCCCACTTTAGTGAACAAGTGTAGGGTGGCGGAGCAGAATATGCAAGTTGTACTGGCTGAGAGGTCGAAGGGGAAGAGCTTCAGTGACGGCAAGATGTTCCATGGGAAAGGGGGTAATTTCCAGAAGAGCCTACGACCTGTGCCTACAATCACGAAGGGTAAGCAGATTCAAGGTGCTCAAGGTGAAAAGGGGACTGCATGTTACAAGTGTGGGTGGCAGCATGGATATCGTGTGTGCCCCGCGGTACAAACCACTTGCCACAGATGCAGGAAGATGGGACACTTTGCTAGGATGTGCAAGTCAGGAGGACAATCTCAAACCAGATCATTGAACCACGGAAGGGTCTTTACCATCCAAGGAGAGGAGGTGAAGGAGTCCGACGGTTTGATCCAACGTGAGGGCTTTATTAAAGGTCATGATGTTATCATATTGTTCAATTTGGGAGCAACACATTCATTCATTTCATTTAAATGTGCTCAATTCTTAGAGTTACTTGTTACTAAACTGTCATATGATTTGTATGTTTCTAATCCTGCTAAAGATAGATTGATTACTTCTTCTGTCTACCTGCAATGTCCTTTATTGTGTCAAGACCTGACTTATATTGTTGATATGATATGTTTACCTATGTCTGGTCTCGATATTATTTTGGGCATGGACGGGTTGTCTCGTAATAATGCTATTATTTATTGTGCTAGTCGAACTATTTCTTTCATTCCACAGTCCATGTCTGTTGACTCTCCTAGGACGGAACCCCTTATCTCTGCTGCCTCATGTCATAAGTGCTTAGTTGAGGGAGCTCAGGGATATATGCTTCTCTTTTCTGCTAAGATAGAGGTTGAAAGTGATATAGCGGCACTACCTATTGTGTGTGAGTTCCTATATGTGTTTCCTACGGATGTCTCTAATTTACCTCCAGATAGAGAGATTGAGTTTACCATAGATCTAGTACCTGGGAGTGGACCTGTATCAGTAGCACCCTATAGGATGGCACCTCTAGAGTTGAGTGAGCTCAAGAAACAGATAAAGGATATGTTACAAAAGGGGTTTATTAGGCCTAGTGTGTCACCTTGGGGAGCACCAGTGCTTCTAGTGAAGAAAAAGGATGGGAGTATGAGGTTGTGTGTTGATTATAGACAGCTGAATAAGGTAACCATCAAGAACAAATATCTCTTGCCTAGGATAGATGACCTCTTAGATCAGTTAAGGGGAGCGTCAGTGTTTTCCAAAATAGATCTAAGATCGGGATACCATCAAATTAGAGTTAGAAGCGAAGACATCCCTGAGACAACCTTCAGGACAAGGTATGGGCACTATGAGTATGTAGTGATGCCCTTTGGTGTGACCAACGCCCTTGCCATTTTTATGGACTACATGAATCGGATCTTTAGGACCTTTTTGGACAGGTTTGTGGTGGTGTTCATAGATGATATTTTAATATACTCTAGGACACCAGAAGAACATGGAGAACACTTAAGGTTGGTGTTGTAGATCTTGAGGGACGAGCGTCTTTATGCCAAACCGGAGAAGTGTGAGTTTTGGCTAGACGAGGTAAAGTTTTTAGGACACACAATCTCAAAGGATGGTGTAGCGGTTGATTCCTCTAAAGTTGATGCAGAGTTGGGATGGGAACAATCTAAGACAGTAACCGAAGTGAGAAGTTTCTTAGGCTTAGCTGGTTACTATAGGAAGTTCATAGAGGAGTTCTCTAGATTAGCCTTACCTTTGACCAAGTTGACTAGGAAAGGGAAACCATTTGTATGGGACCAGGAGTGTGAGGATGGGTTCCAAGAGATTAAGAGGAGATTGGTGTCATCACCAGTCTTAACTATACCGGATCCCTTAGTGAGTTTTGTGGTTTACTGCAACGCGTCTAAGAATGGCTTGGGACGTGTCTTGATGCAGGAGGGCAAGGTGGTAGCATATGCATCTAGGCAGCTTAGGCCATATTAGGGGAATTACCCTACCCATGACTTAGAGCTAGCAGCTGTGGTTTTTGCCCTTAAGATTTGGAGGCATTACCTTTACGGGGCAAAGTTTGAAGATTTTAGTGACCATAAAAGCCTAAAATATCTGTTCGACCAGAAGGAGTTGAACATGAGACAACGAAGGTGGATGGAGTTCCTTAAGGACTGTGACTTCGAGTTGAAGTACCATCCGGGAAAGGCCAATGTGGTGGCAGATGCTTTGAGTAGGAAGTCCCTACACATATCGAGCTTGATGGTACAAGAGCTGGACCTCATGGAAGAGTTTAGGGACATGAATCTGGAGGTGTTGGATGTGTCCTTAAATGTCTTAAGTTTGAAGTTGAATAGGTTGGAAATTAATAGTGACCTTAGAGATGGGGTTAGGCGGGAACAACTTTTAGACCAGGAGTTGCAGTCTCGGTTGGGACAAGAGGGTTATGAGTTGTCTGTTGATGGACTAGTGGAGTTTAAGAATACGATCGTTGTTCCTAAGGAGTGGATCCTTAGAGAGAAGATATTAGAGGAAGCTCATAAGGGAAAGTTTACCATACATCCTGGTATAACTAAGATGTACCAAGACCTTAAGAGGATGTATTGGTGGCCAGGAATGAAAAAGGATGTGGCTAGCTTCGTAACTAGGTGTTTAGTGTGCCAAAAGGTTAAGATAGAACATCAGAAGCCTTCGGGGTTGTTGCAGTCCTTGGAGATTCCAGAATGGAAGTGGGAGAGAATTTCTATGACCTTTGTGATGGGGTTACCTAAGACGCGTTTGTGCTTAGACGCCATTTGGGTGATAGTGGATAGGTTGACCAAGTCTGCCCACTTCTTGCCAATTAAGGCAACCTATAGCTTACACAAGTTGGCATACCTCTATATCAAGGAAATAGTCAAGCTTCATGGGATACCCGCATCTATAGTGTCAGATAGAGACCCGAGGTTTACCTCTAGATTTTGAAGGGCTTTTCAGCAAGCCTTTGGGACTAAGTTGAACCTTAGCACGGCCTATCATCCCTAAACGGATGGTCAGCCAGAGTGAACCATTCAGACCCTTGAGGACATGCTTAGAGCATGTGTCTTGGATGAAGGAGGGAGTTTGGATAGATTCCTACCTCTCATTGAGTTTGCGTATAACAATAGTTATCACGCTAGTATAGGCATGGCACCCTATGAGGCCCTATATGGGAGAAGGTGTAGGTCTCCTTTATGTTGGTGTGAGGTAGGTGAGAAAACCTTGATAGGACCTGAATTGGTCCAGGAAACCTCTGAGAGAATCAAAATGATTATGGAGAGGATTCGCACGGCGCAAAGTAGACAAAAGATCTATGCCGACAAAAGGAGAAAGCCTCTAGAATTCCAGGAAAGTGAGCATGTATTTTTGAGAGTCACTCCTAAGACGGGGGTAAGGAGGTTGATGAAAGTCCGCAAGCTAAATCCTCGTTTCATGGGACCTTTCCAAATCCTTAAAAGAGTCGGGCCTGTTGCTTATCAATTGGCTCTTCCGCCACAGTTGGCAAACCTTCATGATGTTTTCCATGTGTCACAACTCAAAATATGTGCCTGATGAATCTCACGTGATAGCTCATGAGTCTGTACAATTGAAGGATAATTTGATCTATAAGCCAAAGCCTAGTCAAATTATGGACAATAGCACTAAGACTCTGAGGAATAAGGCAATTCCATTAGTGAAGGTGTTATGGGAAGGATTGACTCCTGAGGAAGTCACTTGGGAGATGAAGGACATCGTTCGTCAATACCCAGATTTTATTATCTAAGGAATAGTAACCTTTTAGTTTTGAATATAACATATATTACAAGAGGTGCGCGTGTATGAGATGAATTTCGGGGACGAAATTCTTTAAGGAGGGGAAAAAATATAAGATCCTAAAATTCTAATATATTGTTTTAATAAAAAGAATAAGCTAGTATAATGCTTAGTGTATTGTTAGTACAAAAATTCATTGAAATTGTTTAGAAATTAGAAAAGGAATTAAAGTTTTAAATAAAATAATAAAAAAAGGAAGAAAAGGGTCAGTCACCACCTAATTTCCTAAGTTCACGTAAAGGAGGGAGAATTTGGTTTTATCCAAATTCCAACTTTCTGGTAACAGCCCCAAAACATGGCACATGATAACAAATTCAATTTGAATTTTAATGCAATTCTTAAATAGATAGAAGCATGGCCCACACCATAAAGTTGTTAACTTTAGGGTTTTAGCTTTAGTCAGATATTGACCCAGCGGCAGGACGTGAAGGACGCAGAGAGAGCGTTTTTGAGACGTGCCTTTTTCATTTGTAGTGTTGACTAGGGAGCACATAGATCGAAAAGTATTGGCAAACAGAAGGAAGAATTTTAGTGAAGCACTAACTTTTATCAAATATATTTTTTAGAGCTTTTTGGAGATCTTCGAGAGGTGAGTAACAATACTTTTTATGAACCCTTTCCATGGTATATTTATGTGTTTATGTTAATTTTAAAATATGTGATCTCATGTTTCAATTGGTGGAGAATGATATTTGCGGGGTGAGAAAGAGTTTTCGTTAGTTGTACTTGAGGTGATAATATCACTGTTAAAATTGGAATTTCTTTGTTTGTAAAAATTATTTGTTTGTACAGTGAGTGTGAGATACTAAAGTTTAATTTTTTTTCATGATGCCTGCAAGAAGACAAGTACGCAGTGCCTGTGGATTTTTATAGTAACCAGTGATTTAACATATGAAACACATGTAGTGAGAGAAACATTAAGGTTTGATAAGAATAAATATATTATAGGTTTTCAATCAATTGAATGGGAATATATATGTATATATGTGTATATATATATATATGTGTGTGTCTATATATATATATATATATATATATATATATATATATATATATATATATATATATATTGTGGGTTTCGTAAGAAGGAATAATTATTAAGATTGAAATTATGATGTTCATGATCGTCGTATTGTACCTATCAATTTTATTTGATAACATGATGTGTTTTTATTTGGCATACATGATAAGATTGAATTTTTAAATTATGATTAATGAGTTGTTAGAGTAGGAGGATGAGATATTTTACTTATGATATATGGTATGATGTTTGCTGCAATACCGCCTATGACAGGGGTATCGAAGAGTAATACCACCGTAATGGGATATCGAACGTAACATCCCCATGTAATTGGGGTGTCGAAAATGAGTAATACCACCTAAAAAGGGTATCAAAAGTAACACAACCACGCGATGGGGTGTCGAAAAGGGAGATATACCGCCATGTGCACATGGGAGGTATCGAAATGGAAATGTCCCTGACAGGAGGGTGACATCGAAACACTCCTCGTGAGTAGGGGTGGGCAATGGGACGCCATTGTCATGTGATGTGTGAATTTATGGTATGCCGGCAACAGACCAATTTAATTAGGAGGTCTTCGGGCCATTTGGATTAAACCAGAATTTACTTGGTATATGGAATGTGATGCATTGAGATAGGTTGTTGTTACGTTATATGCTATTGGGTTGATGAGATTATTGTTGTTATTAAAAGTATTTTCTTTTGTATATATTATTTAGGAAAACTAGAAGGTGTCATGGACAGTTTTTCCGGTTATGGTGCCGGCTAAGAACAATACTATTTTCGAAAATATTTTATAAAACTGTATTGTTGATCACTGGGATTTTATATCTCATTATAAGTGTTGTTTTCAGAGGCCGAGGACATCACTGTTGAGGACCCAAAGATCTGAGGAGTCATCTTTTTATTACCTAGTTGGTTAGTAATGCGGTATGGTTGAGGGTGCTGACGACGTTCTTTGGTTTACGTATTATTTTTCTCAGATTGTAATTAGACGCCCGGTTTTGAGGCTTTTGGTTTTTATTTATTATTCGAACGTACGGATTTATATTTATATTCATTACTTGGATACTTTATTACTATATTATTTAATATGAGGTATTTTCAGACTTTAAATATTTCTTTAATTTTTCTTTATGAGATATATGTTTTAATTAAATGTTTTAAACGATTTTTATTAATTTTATCTTGGGATTACTAATGTAACAAGGGGCGTTACAGCGGAGATTGCTCAGTTGAGGCAGATGTTGGTCGCTTCCCAGGAGAGGGAGCGGCAGAGGGACGAGGAGCATCGTCGGATGATGGATACGATGCGACAGATGATGGAGACAGTGCGACAGTTGTAGCCACAGCATCCCGCACAGCATCGACAGTGATGCCAGGCTAGTCAGACGACCTAGTGTGCCCAGAAGGACAACGACTCTCTTGACCATTTTGTTGAGGATCCTTGTAATGAGGATTCTTAAACTTTTGTATGAATTTATATGTTTATTTTACTTATGATGTTAATTATGGTTTGAATTACTTTTTTTGTTGAACAAATATGACTTGAATAACATTTTTTGTAGAACAAATTGTTTGAATTACTTAATTGGCTTGAATTATGATGTTAATTTCTTTGTTGATGCATTCATATAAAAAAATAATTATTTATTCATCTAGTTTAACAATAACATTAAGCTATAAATTAGAGTTTTATAATTAAAAAAAACATATGTTTCCCAGGGTTAAAAACATATGTTTCCCAAGGTTTTAACCCTGGGAAATATTTCCCAGGGATGATCCATGGGAAACATTTCCCAGGGGTTATTCTGTGGGAAACAGCGAAAATTCTTGTAGTGTTTGCTGCATAAATAGTCTGCCAAAATTTCAGCTCTTTTCTTTATATATAAAAGTAGAACTGAAACTGTTGTCTTATTTCCCCCTAAAACTCGGGGCAATTTAGTAAAATAACAACTACAAGAAAATGTTTAATATCATTAAATAGTATATATATGTGTGTGTATGCACGCTCTTAAATATACATACAGGTATCATCACGAGCTTAAAAAATACTATTTTTTCATCTATCTTTTAGTGCTACATTTAATACAAACATTTGTGATTTTTTTGTTTTTTTTTTATAGGCTACAAACATTTGTGATTATCATGATTATTATGATCTATTTTTTCTACATTTAAGTATGAATACTGTTTCAAAATATTATGAAATCTTAGCCCTCACACATCTTTTTTTTATGAAAATCTCAAGCATCGTTTTTGTCACTCACTAAATAAAGCCAAAATTTATAAAATACTTCTTTATAATGAAATAGCAGTAAATTGATTGTAGTGAAGCACGAAAATCCCCTTTTGCTTTACTCATTACATAAAAGAAATATAAAAACATAGGATTAATACTGGGTCACACCCAAATCAAATCCATCTATACACCCAAACTGAAGGGTAAAGAGAAAGTGGAGAGCATAAAGAACAAATCGAGATAATAAGAAGGATACTCGTTTGCTCTTCAAGAGCTGCATTACTGAACCACGTTGCTAAAATCATCACACCCCCTCTGGTCAAAAACCTAAAAGCATGCAACAGAAAAACTAAATCAGAAAATATAAATAACTATAATTTGATTTCAACAATTCAAAGCTATTGAAGAGACTAATCATGTACATCGTCAACAGCAAGTAGGCAATATGTATACATAAAATAATATCCAAACCGAATATTTTCCCGGAGGATAATAAATAAGAATCTAATGACAACTGAAAAGGATGAATGACTAAAAACATATGAATGTCAACAAAGGAGTGGGAAATATATCTGCATACGGTATCTTCTTCTAAGGTTGACACAGGGAAACACAAGAACGGGGTTGAATTGTGTTTCTTAACAGATTTTTTAAAATCCTTTTTAAAACTCTTCTACAAGCAAGCTATGAAATAAACACACAATAAAAACATTTTTCAAAGAGTTAACAAACTCAAAATCAAATCCCCACAGTTAGTGTAAACGAAAACTGTAAAGAGATAGGGATAGAAGATTCACACAAGTGATTTTATCCTTGTTCACTCTCTTCCAACCAAGAGCTACGTTCAGTCCTTTCTACTTGAAGGTTTTTTCCACTATAATCCAATAGCTTACAAGTATTCTTTCACTTGCCTCTTCAGGCTTACAATCTCACAAGTATTCAACACCTCTTCAGGCACTTACGTATTCTTTTCAAGTCAAGCCTCTTCAGGTTCTCTCTAACTTAGAGATAAAAGATTTGATCTAAGAACTCACTATGTGTGAGGGTATGAAAGTTTAAGATCAAGAGATACAAAGTAATCGAGAGAAGATTTAACAGAGTTTTGGCTCTTTCAAATATCAAAGCTTTGTTGCAGTTTTGGTCACCTTCTTCACTGGGGTCGTCCAGTACTTATAGGAGATGTTTAGCTTGAGCTCTTTCTTCTTCAACGTTCTTTAAGAAGGTGAAAGTGGTACTCTCACTTCTCTGTTGTACCCTAAAGTTGTCTTTTGTCTTTCCTTCTTTGTATAGGGTCAACTTTGCAGCAGCTTGTGTCAGAGTACAAAGTATTTGTGTAATCGATGGTACTATGTTTTCTCTTACCATGAAACAAATTGTAAACATTTGAAACAACAGAGGTAAAAACATGGAAACATTCGAATTAAATAAACAATCATTTGAAATAAATTCGTTGACTAGACGAGTTCATAACCAATACGTTTTTGGATGTGCGGTATACTGATATCTCGTCTAGTAGTTCTACCGGGTAGACTAGCATAACTTAGCTTCACTTTTACTGGGTAGTCTACATAACTCCTCGTCAAGCTTCTATCGGGTAGTCCACATATAAGATCGTCTAATATTTTCTCGGGTAGACTACAAGTCTTTGGACTTGTAATTTATTGGACTTGTTCATTTTCTTGGTAGACTTAGTGACTCGTTTAGTGCTTGTATAACTTATTTAATTTTAACAACTCATCTAACAATTCTCTTTTAGACTTGTTTTTAACTAGATGAGTTTAAAAGCTCGTCTAGCAAACATAGTTTGGACCTGTGATGCTTTTGGACTTTCTCAAAGGAACTTTAGACTAGTTCCCTCGTTTAAAGCAGTTGTGCATACTAGAATAGACGAGTTATTTCATAACTAAACTTTCCCATACAAATTTAATCTTTTTATTAACATCAAAACTTAAGATATTATTTAACCATAACCACTTTGGTTCCAACAATCTCCCCCTTTTTGATGATGACAAAAACTTATTAAATTTGATTGACCAAAGTCTAAGAGAGCCAAAGGGCTCCCCCTAAGACAAAGCATTCAAACAATTAACAAGTCTAATATCAAACATTTGGATATGCAAAGTAGATATGTCATGTATCAGAGCATATAGACTTAAGCATATAAACAGGTATCAGAGCATAAATGTATAAATATAGAAATGCATGAATCAGAGCAACATGCATCAGAACCATGTTTTTCAAAATTTTCAAATTTATATATCTCTCTATTTCTCCCCCCTTTTTGTCATCAAACAAAAAGGTAAAAGGAGATGAACCATCATTGTCGGTTTTGACACAAAAGATAACAGAGAGGGAAAAGAGATTAAGTTTAAGAGGATGGAGGAGGAGGTGGAGGTGAAGCATGAGGGCCTTGATTTTTCTGAAAACCCATGGTAGAGAGCATTTGAAACATCTACTGGATTATTGCATTGGTAGGTTGAGTAGTCCGTTGAACACTTCTCTCTACTTGTTCTTCAACCTTCTTGGCAATGATTTCTTCAAGCTCTGGAGGAATGGTAGTCTTGGAGCTCTCAGCAGTGGCATCCAGATGACCTTGTTCAGGCCTTGTAGTTAGAACAAGAGATTGTTGTGGTGCCTCTGGATGTATAATAGAAAGAGGAACAGGATGGGAAGCTTGTTTCTCAGGTCTTTGTGCCACATCCTCAGACTCGGCCATATGTTATCCTTGGTGTTCTGCTTGCTTAGGGCTTTCAACTACAATTTCTTCAATCTCTTCAGATTGATCTACGGCTTCATGAACAGTGAGCTCTGGCTTAGGTTCAGGTACAAGTTCCACCCAATAGACTTCGTCTTCATAAAAGAAGGATCTCCTGAGATGGATGCCAAGGGTGTCACTGTGAATGAAGAACCTGACTTCAGAGAAGCCATATTCTCCTTTCACTACTGGAGTTTCTTCTTTCTCTTCAGCAGAGAGACCAGTGGAAGAAGCTTGCTTTGCGCAGATCTTGATGTGCTTTTCCCAGTAGCCTCTTGCTTCATGATCAAAATTCTTTTCTTCTTCACCAGCAAGAAGAACACTTATGATGTCTTGATGAATCCTTTCATCCCGACTGACTTCTAATAGAAATGTATCATGAATGGGAGAGGTCTTCTTAGGAGGTCTAAATTTGTCATCCTTGTCCTTATTAAGATCTATCATTGGCAGTCTTGGGAAGATCTTAGGAGGGACCATGCCAACTCTGGTTTTGTGAGAGTGATACAACCAAGTGGGAGGCACAAAGTTAGCAGCTCTGAAGTACCTTGGCATTGAGAACTCAGCAGTTAGATGACCATACATCGGATAGTCACCAACATCAGATAGTGTGCCATACTTTCTTGGATGGACAAATTGTTTCCACTTGACCTCTCTGCTCAGAATCAATCTTCTGTAGCCATAGGTCATTAACCTTCTATACTCAACATTGTCTTCCTTGACCTTGGAGGGTACAATCCACCAGATAGGAATGATATCCCTATCAAGACCATCAGTATGGGAGGTAAAGGGTTCCATTTTGATGAGGTTGGGACATATTTTCTTAGGTGGGAATTTTTGTTGAGGTAGGTGAGTTAGAAGAGGTCCATTGGCAGTGTAGAGGGTAGAAAGAAGGGGACCATCTCCTTCATACGGGATAGGAGAATACCAGGGATATCGGACTGGTTCAAGTTCATATTCATATTCTGGAAGAGGGTAGAAAGGTATTGGTTCTAGTGTAGGTGGGAATGTGTGATAAAGGATTCTCTAGTTTCTTTTGACCTTGGCCCAATTCTCGGCTTGGCCATCATAAAGGGTAGAGGGGTCAGTATATGGAAATTGAACTTTGGGTAGTTTGGGAAAAGGTGCTCCATGGATATTCCCATCATCTGGTTGATTAAACCAGGAATTATCTGTAGGAATCATGGATGGAAATTGTGGGCTTGGTGGAGAAGTGTGAATTGGTGAGTGTTCAATTTGGTGTTGGGGTGATTATTGTGGTTGTTATTGTATGGATATGGTGTTTTGGCTTGGTTGTGGGGAGTGAGTTTGGGTGTGAGGTTGTGATGGTAATGAGGTGCTGATAGGAACATTAACACTATCTACAACAACAGCAACAACATGCTTAATCACAGAGTGAGTTGGTGGAGTACCTCAGCAGAAACAAAAGATTTTGCTTTCCTGGCTGGTTGCCTAGCACTGGTAGGGACACCAACAAAGGCAGCAACTTGCTTCTGCATCTTCATAGCAAGTCTAATGGGCTGATCATCTTCATCATCCTCATTGTGAGATAGAATGATCTCCCTTGCCTTTTTCTTCTTCTGAGCAGCTTGTGTAACACCCTACTCAAGTGCTACATCGTACGGACATTTTAAGGCCGAAAAATAGGTTAATTAAAATTGGCTATATTTGAATGAGGTAATTTTTCTTTTTCATAAGTCATAAATATACTTAGTTGGAATAAGGTAAAAGTTCAATAACATGTTCATAATCATAATAAGATTATTAGTTCAAAATTCACTTACATAAAAATCCAACCCGACTCATAGACAGAAATCATAAAGATATACAGACTCAACATAAAGATATGGAGACGCAGCTCCTAAAATATAAGATACTTGGAGTCTCAGCACCATAGACAGTTACATTAACTCCCAAAAATACCCAACTGGCCAAACTAAAATAGAAAAGACAATCATTTCTCGTACATAGTGAGAAGGAAAAACCCAACTGACGAGATCTAGTGGAAACTCTATTTGAGTCCACTACCGACGTCGTCGCAAAAGACACTACAGGAGTTACTACAATAGCAACTCTCGAACTAAGCCATTTTCTCTTCCAAGAGGAAAAACATGGTCTATGAACCTATCAACAGTTTGGAA
This sequence comes from Sophora flavescens, assembly GCA_030762895.1. Lineage (NCBI taxonomy): Eukaryota > Viridiplantae > Streptophyta > Magnoliopsida > Fabales > Fabaceae > Sophora > Sophora flavescens. The sequence continues at coordinate 251,982,166 of CM061062.1, read as the reverse complement.
GACGTCCACTAGAAACTCCAACATATCATCCGCATGCTCGAACCTCAATCTCTACGATGCGTCAGTCAAGCGACATCTTGATGTCTCAATCTTCTCAACAGAATACATAAAGCAAATAGCCAGCCGACATAGGAAATATAAAAATAAAGAGGTGAGATTTCCATTTATCTTACACATAAGGCAGACATGCAGTGGTACGACACACATACACGTTATCGCCGACATATATTCATTTTATCTTCCATTCAAATTCTACAGTTCAAAACTCCAAGAATATACTACATCCAGCTCAACGGTAAATTTATCAAGCATACCGGATACAGTTTGTTCATCAAAGGACGAGAATAGAGAGAAACTGACTGAAACTGCATAGTCTCATTCCTACACAGTCTCAAGAATATTTGATCCTAACTCCGGAGCTAATTGACATTTTGGAAATGAATGGTTAGTATAGGTTTCATCTACGCCCACCTTCAGGCACCATGTGTGGCTATCATGGCACACAAGGCTCAAATCATAATCATATTGTACGTACTATCATAATCACATGTGATCTCAAACACTCTGTGGAACAACGGGCTCTTTATGAAACCTCTACTACTGGGAAGCTTAGCTTCCTTGGCATAATGGCCTTTTTGAACATAGTATCAACAATGTAGTTGGGTAAAATTTCTGGAATATGTACAATTGGTTTATCCATCGGATAACCTCGTGATTACACCAGAATGCATTTGATGTTACTCTGACGAACGATATTCTCGGGTACAAATCATCGGATTTTCACTAATCCACAGTTCTCAAACAGACTTGTCATGTTTGTGTAAAGATGTTTTAAGGCACTTGCTTACAAGTCCTAACACATTATGAAATTGGATCGACAGTCCTATCATTTATTTCTTTACATTTTTCTAATGGGGTCTTTCTCTTGGCTTCCAAGAAATTAATTAACTCTTAGTCCATTAAATCTTATGGAGGTATGGATAATGAATTATCCACACTTTACAACAGATGGTCTTGCTTCACCATAAGTCATAAATCATTTAGTTCATAATTTCACTAAGTCATTCATGACTTAGGTTTTTCATTTACTTGAAATACTATTCTTGAAGACTAAAATTCTCTTTTATCTTAAAACTAAAACCTTTGGTTAAAACCAAACCATTTTGAAATCAGATTCCATCAAAGTACATAAGTACGAAATTCCTCAGAACAATTTCTTGAAAAACGTCAAAACTCTTAAAATATCGTTTTACCGCTTTTTACTATATTTCAACTTTAATTCCATATTTTCAAAAAGATAATCATTTTCTCAAATCCTTCACTTTCCTAAGTTACCATACTTATGTTAAAGTATTAAAATATTGATTTCAAACTTTACATCATAGTTTTCTCACAAATCTTTAAAAATGTTTGACGACGGTTTCACCGCTTTTTCTTGGTTTTAGGCCCAAAAGCCATACTTTTGAAAATATGGTTCTTCGCCTCAAATCTATTACTCACCTAGGTTATAATACTCATAATAGATGTTCGAAACACTAATTTTACAATTTCCTTTCCATGTATACAAAATTCATAAAAAATTTGACCGAACGTCGTCAAGTTTGTAAAACGCGTAAATCATTTTTCAACGATTTTACACTCTAATAGTCCAAAACTCAATTTGGAGTTTTAGAACAGTTTAATAGGTATGAAAAACAGTCTCTCACTGTCCAGTTAAATATATTTTCTGAAATTTCAATTTAACCCCTAAACTTTCATTAATTGCAAAAAGATCCTTATTCACTTAAAACCTTATAACTTTTTATTCATAACTTCAAATCACACCAAACCAACTTCTATAAAAATATTACACCAGTCACCATAAAAATTTCATAAAATATATTTCTGCCCCAAAATTTTACAATATTTGCAAAAAGGTACTTGTTTAGCAAAAAGCTTATATCTTTTTATGTATTAATCCAAATAACCTCAAACCATTTTCTATGGTTTTATCTTATCATTCACTTCAACTGTTTGACATATTTTTATATTTATAGTTCAGTCCCGAAATTTTCCATAATTTAAAGACTCATAAATTCATATCTTTTAACATACATATTCAAATCAATCCAAACCAATTTCTATATTCTTATATACTCATTCAATCCTTATAAAAATTATACAAAAAAATTAAACCTTCACGGAATTCCCTCAAACAGCTATGGCCGAGTGGCCTCAAATAATTATATTAGGTGTTTTTCTTAACAAATCAAGCAAATAATGATGTTGTTCTCCTAGGGATGGTCACGGTTTTGCTTCCAAAAACCTAGATATCAACACACAAAATTCAAAAAGGATTATACAACTAAGCTTAGACATAACCAAAGATAGGAATCAAGGCTTAGATCACTTATCTTAAGCCAAAAGGATGATGATCAAGAGATTGATGTTCTTGACCAAGAAATACCCATTTTTGTAGAAGGCTCAAAAAGGATTTTTAGATGAGATAACTAATGCTTACAGTAATGAGAGGATCATGGATCTATGGTTGATTCATCAAACAAACTCTTGGATGATGGAGAGGTGTATCAAACAAACTCTTGGTTGATTCATCAAACAAACTCTTTGAGGATGTGGTGGTTTTATGAGTGTATCTCACGATCTGCTCATCTAAAAAATACAAACTTTGGCTTGTTGGAAAGGTAAGAAAGATATGCACAACTTTGATGGGGAAGGTTTTGTTTGATTCAGATCAGAACAGGGGAGTAAAGAGCCTTATTTCCGCTGTTCTTGTGTGATGCTGAGGATTTTGAGCTATTTTGGTAATTTGGGCATATCTCCCAATATACTTATCCGTTTTTATGATCTTTAGCTCTTTGGAAAGAAGAGAGGAAGTGGAACAACTTTCAAGTATAAAGGTTTTCGAGTTTCATAACAGAAGAGGGTCAGAATTTCGGTATGGTTTCGGGGAGTCAATGGAGCTTTTCTTTGTGTTCTTGACGAAGAAGAAGAAAATGTCTAAGTGTGGGGGAGACGAATTGGCTAGGTGTGGAGGGGTTTTCCACCTTGTAAAATGAGTGATTTAGGGAGAGGATATGTGTCATTGTTAATAACCATTTGTTAGTAACCATAGTTAATGTTAACTAAGCTAGGTTAAGTTAAAAAAATAATATAATCCTTAACTAGGGTTAATAATAATCATGACTAGGAAAATATGTGGTGAAGAGTGAAGGGGGTGGTGTGGCTGTGTTTTGGACCACATAAAGGTTGAAGAAGCAAATTTGAGCTTGTCCATATCATTGGAAATGAAATAAAAAATGAGTCAAAATTAGGTTTTCTGATCAGTAAAATCTTACTGTCAGTTAAAACGCAGACCGGGTTTCATTTGAATTTTAAACCTAAATTTTTACCGTAAACTTCTACCATAAGGTAGAGGAAAATTATGATTTTATTTTATCCAAAATTATTTTCTAGAACTCAAATAAAATATAAAGAATTAAAAATTCTACTGATAATGAAAAACAGTAAAAACGGGGTGTTACAGCTTGGGGTTCATTAGTCCTTGGTTCCCTAGTGACAATTCCAGCAGAAAGCTTCCTTGTCCCTGATGGACGAGTTGTCTGAGCTGATCGTCTATCCGGCATCTTTTGCATGGCTTGACCTCCAGCTTGATTCAACTCTATTTGCTCTTCCTTAACTTTCTGCATCTCTTATTTCTTAGCAAAAACAACTTGCATCACTAGATCAAGTTTCATCATTATTAAATTCATCCTCCAAAAAACACCAAGGGATATGCCATGAGTCTTCAGATAAGTAGCTTGCTCCTCTGGAGTTCCAACTTCCAGCACAGCATAAATTTGGTGAGATTTCGGAACCTTGGAAAGAAGACGGCAGTAGGTATGGCAGTGCTTTTCTCCTTGTTTAACACATTGTTTCTAAACCTTGTGAAGAGAAAGTTGGGTAGATTTACAACAGTCTTAGTCATAAGTTGGCAAAGGCAGAACTTATGAACTGAAGAGATGTTATCCTTCGACCCAGTCTTGTGAATGACAGTCTTGTTTAGGATTTACTGAAGAATTTTGGAATGATTTTTCATACGAACTGATTTCTACTCAGAAGTAACATTCTATGGTCGCACGAGAAGATCCCGCATAACTTCCTCACCACCTATTTCTTGTTCCCACTGATCAGTTAGGGTTAACCTGGTTTTGGGACAGTTAATCGCAGTTGCGATTGTAGCTTCAGATACTATCACCTGGGTGCCCAAAACATAGTCTTTCACCTCAGTTGCAGTTACTGTACGGCTTCTCCAGAAAGTCTTGATTAGGTCTTGGAAAACGGAGACATTCTCAGCAAAGAAATTTTCCCAACCAGCAGCTTTGACATACTTACTCACATCAACATTGTACTCCTTGAGGATCTTGAGATCAAAGTGGTTCTCTATTCCCATTTTCAACGAGTTCACATCAAAGGAAGCATTTGGAGAAGATGAGGCCATTGTTGAAGGTTTGAAGGTTCTCGACAGAGAGTTCTTTCGCAAAGAGGGTTTGAGTTTCAGAGAAGTGAATGGTTTTTTCAGACGAAGATGGAAACTTTAAAAAGGTTATGAATGTGAAGAGGTTTTCTCTAAAAATAAATTTTTAATAGAAAGAAAATAGAGGTAATGGTGAAAGGACATGCATTTAATGCTGACACGGCGCAGGTTTCTTGAAATTGTCAAAAGCAGTTTTTACAAATGATGGATTTAACTGACTCAACAGAGAGAATTTGAAATAAATATGTCTTGAGACATAGTAAATTCAAATAATAACTAAAATGCATATATGAGATAGATCATAAAAGCATACAAGCATTGGACTGCTTATGCAATGGACGAGCACTTAACACATATTGGTCGACCTTTATGGGATGACAAATCACTCAACACAAATCATGTTAAGATGCTTAATAATAAATATGAATATGTCCTCGGCTAGAGGTTTAGTAAAGATATATGCCCATTGTTGGTCAGTACCCACAAATTGGATATCAATGTGCTTAGCTCTTGAATGCAAAATTGGATTCTTAGATAGATTGATTGCAGCAGTGTTATCACACATAAGTGGAATACTACTTACAAACACAATATAGTCCTTCAATTGATGTTTGATCCATAGAAGTTGTGAACAACAGCTTGCAGCAGATATTCAAACTGCGATTGATAAGGCAATGGTGTTTTGTCACTTGCTTGACCATAAGACTAGATTGGCTCCAATGAAGTGACATCCTCCACTGGTGCTTTTCCTTTCTATGCGATCTCCAGCATAGTCAGCATCGCAAAAACCAACTAACCTGTAATCACAATTTTTCTTAAAGCACAAACCCAGATTAGTATTACCTTTCAAGTATCTAAAAATTCTCTTAACTGCTGATAAGTGAGATTCTCTAGGATCATATTGAAATCGAGCACATAAGTATACACTGAATATGATATCACGTCTGGACACAGTAAGATATAGAAGAGATCATATAATACCTCTGTATACCTTTTGGTCTACCTTTTTATTTTTATCATCTTTGTTCAGTATGGACGTGGGATGTATTGATGTATTCATTGGTTTGCAATCATCTATCTTGAACGTCTTTAAGAGTTCCTTTGTGTACTTGGTTTGATGGATATACACCTCGTTCACTGTTTGTTTCACTTGAAGTCCAAAGAAGAATTTGAGTTCTCCCATCATGCTCATTTTAAATTCCTTTTGCATTAGCTTAGAAAATTCCTTGCACGAAGATTCATTATAAGTAACTCCAAAGATTGTGTCATCAACATAAATTTGCACAATTATAAAGCTGGACTTATTGGATTTTCTAAACAAGGTTGTATCAACCTTTCCTTTACTAAATCCATTGTCCATTAGAAAGGAACTTAGCCTTTCAAACCAAGCTCAAGGAGCTTGCTTACGACCGTTTAAAGCTTTATTTAGCTTATATACATGTTCAGGATGGGTTTAACTTTCAAAACCCGGAGGTTGCATGACATACACTTCTTCATTAATGAAACCATTTAAAAATGCACTTTTTGCATCCATTTGATAAAGCATGATGATATGAAGCGCAACAAATGATAGTAAAATGTGTATTGCTTCTAGTCTAGCTACTAGTGCAAAGGTTTCAATATTGTCAATACCTTCTTCTTGAGAATAGCCTTGAGCAACTAATCTCTCTTTGTTTCTTACCACCTTACCATTTTCATCAAGCTTATTTCTCTAGACCCATTTGGTTCCTATGGCTGATTTTTCCTTGGGAAGAGGTACAAGAGCCCAAACTTCAGTTCTTTCGAATTGATTCAGCTCCTCTTGCATGGCCAGAATCCAACCCTCATCTAGTAGAGCCTCGTCTTGAAGTTGACATGGGCAAACACAAGAAGGGGGGTTGAATTGTGTTTGTTAATAATTTTCGAAAACAACCTTTTTCAAAACAGATTTCTCACACAAAAAGATTAACACTGAAATATGCACACACAAATAAATCTTTTAGAAGCTTAATAAAAGCAATATCAAAACCCCACAGTCTGTACAAACAAATAAAACATAAGAGTTTAGGTATAGAAGATTCACATAAGAGATTTTATCCTGGTTCACTCTCTTCCAACCTAGAGCTATGTCCAGTCCCTTCGACTTGAAGGTTTTATCCAGTATTTCTCCAAATATATTACAACCAAGTATTCAACACCTCTCCAGGCTTACAAATATTCCTTTCTTACCAAGCCTCTTCAGGCTTTAAATCAAACAAATAGATTAAACTTATGATCTTCTTAACTCAATATGTGTGAGGATATGAAAGTTTAAGATCAGATGAATATTTCACAATATTCAAACTAAAGGATTATAGACTTTTGCTTTTGAAAGAATGAAAGAAGAAGAGCTTGTTCTAGCAAGTATTGTATTGGCAGAAGTTGGGCTAGCAAAAAGTTGTTCTTTAGTATCTTGAGGTCTTCTATTTATAGTGACCTTCTTCTTCACTTGTATTTCTTCAATGGTCATTCTGAATAGTCCCATTTAGAGATAGCATTGAATGCATAATATCAGTTGTGACTGATAGGTTTTATCTTGGCAATGTTGAAATGTACTCTTGGTTATCAAGGTAGCACGAAATGGAGGCTCACTGCTCTGAATTTAGCATACAGGATTCTTGGAAGGTTGATTTTTTATTCTGTGAGAAGATGGCAAAGACAGAATTTGTGCAGAGAAGAGAGGTTGTCCTTGGATCCAACCTTGTGAGAACCACCTTGTTGAGAAGCTGATGAAGTATACGAACAATGTCCTTCATTTCAACAGTCTTCCAGGTGTGATTTATGACTGTAACTTCCTTCATTAGACAGGCTTCAATAGTCTCAGAGCCACCCAAGTCTTCTTCCCAAGACTCAGTGAAAACTAAACCCTCCTGAGCACAGGAAATTGCATCAGCAATAGTTTTCTCCGAGATTACAATCTTCTTTCTTAACACGATTGAGAATAAATCAGTATCAGTCAGTTGGACGTTTCTCCAGAAATCCCTGATCAGGTTGGGAAAGATAGAGACTTTCTCCGCGAAGAGTCCTCCCCATCCAGTTGCTTTAACATATTTGCTTATGTCTAGATTGTAGTCTTGCAGCATTCCAAGGTTGAAATGATGCTCTATAGCCATGTTGAGCTTGTCCACGTTAAAGGTTGAAGAAGAAGAATCCATTTTAGGTGATCAAAGAACTTAGGGTTTGAAAGAAGAGAGAGGTATAGAGAGAGATAGCTCGAGAGGTTATGGAAGCGTAAAGTTTTTCTTAGAGGTAAAAGATTACTTTTAAAGGAATTTTGAATATCAAAGGTTAAAAGAAAAAAAAACTTTTGACATGACATGTCATTACGATAAATCGGTGTTGGTAACTTGGAACCATAAAAAGGTCTTGAAGGGATTGATGGAAGTACTGACTCAGCAAAGAGAATAAAGGATAAATTTGTCTTGAGACAAAATAAATGCATTTATTAACACACAAAAAGAATATGCTTAAGCATAGGCAGATGTGAACTCGTCTGAAACTATTCAATGGACGCGATAACTAGTATCAGTGGACGCGTCATATGGACATGCAATACAATATGCAATAGACGCACAACTTAAAATATTAGACGAGCATAGGTAATAGACGCAAGATTAACAAAACAAATTTTTCTCGAGGTTGGACAGCTGAATTAATCCACACATATCATATTAAGATGCTTCCTAATAAAGATAAATCTGTCCTCTACAAGAGGTTTAGTAAAGATATCTGCCCATTGATGGTCAGTATCTACAAAGTGAATATCAATCACACCTTTTTGCACATAAATGTTTAATCTCTATGTGCTTAGCTCTAGAATAAAAAATTGGATTTTTAGATAGATTTATTGTAGCAGTAATATTACATATAAGCGGAATACTACTTACAAATACATTGAAGTCCTCCAATTGATGTTTGATCCAGAGAAGTTGTGTGCAGCAACTTGCAGCTGATATATACTCAGCTTCAGCAGTTGATAAAGCAATGGTAATTTGTCTGTTGCTTGACCATGAGACAAGATTAGCTCCAATGAAGTGACATCCTCCACTAGTGATTTTTCTTTCAATTCTATCTTCAGCATAGTCAGCATCACAGAAACCAACTAATCTGTAATCTTCATTTTTATTAAAGCACAAACGAAGATTAGTAGTACCGTTTAAATATCTAAAAATTCTCTTAACTACTGATAAGTGAGATTCTCTAGGATTAGAATAAAATCGGGCACATAAACATACACTGAACATAATATCAGGCCTAGACGTAGTTAGATATAAGAGAGATCCTATCATACCTCTGTATACCTTTTGGTCTACCTTTTTCTCTTTATCATCTTTGTTCAGTATGGAAGTGGGGTGCATAAGAGTATTCATTGGCTTATAATCATCCATCTTAAATTTCTTCAAAAGTTCTTTTGTATACTTAGTTTGGTGGATGAGCACCTCGTCCATGGTTTGTTTTACTTGAAGTCCAAGGAAGAATTTGAGTTCTCCCATCATACTCATTTCAAACTCTTTCTACATTAACTTAGAGAACTCTTTGCATGGAGACTCATTAGTACCACCAAAAATAATATCATCAACATATATCTGTACAACTATGAAATTAGACTTAATGGATTTTCTAAATAAGGTTGTGTCAACCTTTCCTCTGTTGAATCCATTTTTCATAAGAAAGGAACTTAGTTTGTCATACCAAGCTCTAGGAGCTTGCTTAAGATCGTAAAAATCTTTCTTAAGCTTATATACATGTTCAGGATGAGTTTCACACTCAAAACCCGGAGGTTGCATAACATAGACTTCTTCATTAATAAATCCATTTAGAAAGGCACTTTTAACATCCATCTGAAAAAGCATAATACTATGATGTGCAGTAAATGAGAGTAGAATTCTAATAGCTTCTAATCTAGCAACAGGTGCAAAAGTTTCAGCATAATCTATACCTTCTTCTTGAGAGAAACCTTGAGCAACAAGTCTTGCTTCGTTTCTTATTACCTTACCAGTTTCATCAAGTTTGTTTCTATAAACCCACTTTGTTCCAATCACTGATTTGTCTTTGGGCAGCGGAACCAGAGTCCAAACATCACTTCTTTCAAACTGATTGAGTTCTTCTTGCATAGCTAGAATCCAACAGAGCCTCGTCTGCTGTCTTTGGTTCCAACTCAGAGACTAGTGCAGAATTGTCTTGTTCTCTGAAGGTTGATCTGGTTCTTAGCTTGTCATTGGGGTTTCCAATGATCTGATCTTGTGGATGATAATTCTTGAAGTATCAAGATTTTTGAACTGTACCATGTTGAGAAGTGGAAGTTTCTGGTTGTTGAGTGGGGTCGTCTTCTTGATCATCAACTTTTATCTCAGGTGAGTCTCCTGGAATGCTTAGATCAAGACCTGCAAAAACTTCATCTAGCTGTGATAATTACTTATCAAGTTGTTTGTCATCAAACTTGACATGAATAGTTTCCTCTACTATCAGGGTCCTAGAATTATAAACTCTAAAGCCTTAAGATGTTTCAGAATATCCTAACAGTATACCATTAGCTGTTTTAGCATCAAACTTACCAAGTTGATCTTTAGTATTCAGTATAAATCATTTACAACCAAAGGGGTGAAAATAAGATATGTTGGGTTTTCTTCCTTTCCACATTTCATATGGAGTCTTATTCAGGATAGGTCTAATGTATATTCTGTTCTGAATATAACAGCAAGATAATGTACTTCAGCCCGTTGTCTAGGGACAGAGTTGTCATTGAGCATAGTCCTAGCCATCTCTTGAAGAGATTTGTTCTTTCTCTCTACCACACCATTTTGCTGTGGTGTCCTAGGTATTGAGAAGTTGTGAAGGATACCACTTTCATCATAGAACTTATGAAATAGCTCATTTTCAAACCCTCACCCATGGTCACTTCTGATTGAAGTTATACACATGCCTTTTTCATTATGTACATGTTTGCAGAATACAGAAAAGACCTTAAAAGACTCATCCTTGTGAGTTAGGAACATAACCCATGTCCACCTAGTGTAATCGTCTACTATGACAAGACCATATTTCTTACCACTGACAGAGGCCGTCCTTGTTGGACCAAAAATATCAATATGTAGCAACTCTAGTGGTATATTGGTACTAACAACATTCTTTGATTCAAAAGAACCTTTGACTTGTTTTCCCTTTTGACATGCATCACAGAGGGCATCAAATTTGAACTTAAGGTTTGGTAGTCCTCTCATAAGGTTATGCTTGTTTAGCTTTGAAATTAATTTCAAGCTTGTATGACCTAGCCTTTTGTGCCAAATCCATCGCTCATCTTCAATGGACACTAGACATGAGACACTTTGATTTGAGAGGTCCTCCAAGTCAATCTTATAGAGATTGTTTTGCCTTTTTGCAGTAAATAAAAGTGATCCATCATCTTTCTTGACAGTACACATGTTCTTATCAAAAGACACTGCATATCCACTGTCATATAATTGACTTATGCTCAGTAGATTGTGCTTCAAGCCATTTACTAAAAGAACATTATCAATGGAGGGAAAAGGATGTTTACCAATTTTACCTATACCAATGATTTTCCCTTTCTGATTTCCTCCAAAAGTGACCCAGCCACCATTTTTAGGCTTAAGGTTTTGGAACATAGACCTTTCTCCCGTCATGTGTCATGAGCAGCCACTGTCCAAGTACCAAGACATCTGTTTTCTTCCTGTTGTTAAGCAAATCTGCAACAGGTATTATCTTATCTTTAGGTACCCAAACTGACTTCGATCCTTTCTTGTTAGTTGTCATTGGACGAGTATGCTTAGCATATTTATTGTGTATGCATCTAGATGTAATATGCCCACTTTTTCCACATACTTTACAAAAGGTGTTGGACGAGCTAGACTTAGCTTTGGTATATTTATTTGGAACTTTTGAAGCACCATGCCATTTAAGTGGTTTTGGCTTTTTGTGAGATGCATCTTGCTTCTCTTTGTCATAACCAAGACCAGATTTATCATAAGGTGACCTAGAGTACCTTAAAATGAGACTAAGCTTATCTGATCCACCTACAAGCTTTGACAGAGAATCAGTTAGATATGTTATATCTTGCTTCAGTTTTGTAACTTCATAAGAGACATCAGGTTCACACACCACTTTGTCAGCTTGACTGACATTCACTGATTTTAGTATGTCGTTTTCATTTTTGAGGTTTTGTTTCTCAATGCAGACCCTATCATATTCTCTAGTCATTTTACAAAACGTCTTTTTAAGACTCTTATATTCTCGTGATAGTAAAGATGACTCATGCAACAATTCATCAAAAGCATTTTGAAGAGTGGACGGGTTAGAGTCCATTACCTCAGCATCAGTGTATTCACTTTATGATGCAGTGTCTGCCATGAGTCAAATATTTGCCTCTTCCTCAGCTTCATTTTCTTCATCTGAATAAGACAGATCAAGATCCTCCTATGTAGCCATTATGTCTTTATTCTTTTTGAAGAATTTTTTTTTATCCTTTAGCTCATGGCAGTCAGCTTTGAAATGACCAGGTTTCTTGCATTCAAAGCACAAGGGTGGACCTTTTTCTTTGGAGTCTGACTTCTCATTGGAAAAATTTTTATTGAGTTGCTTCCTTCTGAAACCACCTTTCTTTCTCCACATATGTTGAATCTTCCTGGAGATAAAGGATAATTCATCATCATCTGATCCTTCATTATCATCAGAAGATTCAGACTCATCAGATGACTCAGCAGCTTTGAGAACTTTTGATAAACTTGCTTTCTTTGCCTTTAGGGCAATAGATTTTCCTTTTCTGGAATTTTATTCTTCGTTAAGTTCAAGTTCATGAACCTTGAGAGATCCAAGAAGCTCTTCCAGAGAGAGTATATTCAGGTTTTTGGCTTCCTGAATAGCAGTTACTTTAGGTCTCTATTGCTTGGATAGACTTCTCAGGATTTTTCTGACATGATCACTATTTTCATAAATTTTTCCAAGTGATCTGAGACTGTTGGTGATAGTTGGAATCTTCCAAACATTTGGTCTATTGTTTCATGTTCACCCATCTTGAACAGCTCATACTGATGAACCAGCATGCTGATCTTGGATTCCTTAACTTGTGAGGAACCCTCATGAGCTAGGGCAAGAGTATCCCAGATTTCTTTAGCAGTATTGTAGCTGTGAACTTTGTCATGTTCAGATCTGGTGATGGCACCCATCAAATAATGCTTAGCTTTAAGATTGAGTTGATGCTTTGCCTTTTGATATGATGTCCAATCTGCTCTAGCAACAGCATCTCCATCATCATTTCTGGGTTCGGTATAACCAATTTCTATGAGTTCCCAGATGTCTAGACCTTGTGCATCCAAAAAGGTCATCATCCTCTTCTTCCAGTAGTCATAATCATAACCATCAAAGAGAGGAGGTCCGTTGATAGCTTGTCCTTCTTCATCCATGGTTGTGGGAACGTACTCCCTTAGCAGTTGTTAGATGCTCAACCCTTTTGAGGATGAGCTCTGATACTAACTGAAGTTGACACAGGCAAACACAAGAAGGGGGGTTGAATTGTGTTTGTTAATAATTTTCAAAAACAGCCTTTAAAACAATTTTTTGCACTCAAGGAGATTAGAAACAGAAACATGCACAAAGACAAAAATATTTTTTAAAAGACTTTAACAAAAGCAATATCAAAACCCCACAGTTAATATAAGCAAATAAAACTGAAGAGTTTAGGGATAGAAGATTCAAGCGAGATTTTATCCTGGTTCACTCTCTTCCAACCAAGAGCTACGTCCAGTCCCTTTGACTTGAAGTATTTGTCCACTATTTCTCCAAATAGATTACAACCAAGTATTCTACACCTCTCCCGACTACAAGTATTTCTTTCTTACCAAACCTCTTCAGGCTTTAACTCTAACAAAGAGATATAGTGTTTGATCTTCTTAACTCACTATGTGTGAGAATATGACAGTTTAAGATCAGTTGAATATCACAACAATATTCAAACTAAAGAATACAGATTCTTGCTCTTAAAAGAATATTAGAATGAGTGATTATCGATTGGCAAAAGTTCAGCTTGCAAGGTTGTGCAGGCAAGAATTATTCTTCAGTATCTGGGGTCTTCTATTTATAGTGACCTTCTTCATCACTTGTATTTCTTCAACGGTTACTTTGAATAATCCCATTTAGAGATAGCATTTAATGCATGATATCTGTTGTGACTGATAGCTTGATTGTGGCAATGCTGAATAGTACTCTTGTTTATCAATGTAGCATGAAATAGGAGGCTTACTCCTCTGAGTAGTGCAGCTTGAGCACTTGTTGTTCCTTCTTTATGTATAAACCAGCTTTTTCAGCCATAAAGTTGTCATCGTACAGATCATTTTGAAATATCTTATTGTACGATTCTGTTTTTTGCAACAAGGTAAAACATTAAAGCAGTATTTTGATTGTACTATGTTTCTTTTACAACAAGGTGAAACATTAAAGCAGATAAAACAAATGTGAAGAACAAATATTCTATTGAAATAAATATCAATCATTTGAAATAAATTCAAGAGATTCGGATTGCATTTAATTCATTCTAAGATGGAGCTCGTCTAAAAACTTAGTTATATGAGAGACTAAGTCTGTTCAATATTTTACTTTGCTCGTCTGATGACGTGGCATTTCCTTTTGTCTATCAAGTCTTCGAACTTGCTATTCTTCAATGAGTTATAAAGATCTCTGTCTGGTGACGTGGTGGTTGGAGCTCGTCTACCAGATTACTTTATGTTTCAGTTCATTTACTTGTACTAATTACTTCCATCTGCTTACGTGGCAAGATGGACGTGCTTATTTATTAAGTCTTTGGACTTGCTGTATCTAAACAAATTATTTTGGTATTCATCTAGTAAATATTTAAAGCCTTGTCTATTTAAGAAAGCCAGATACTTAATTAATTAACTTAGTAACTTTACCAAAGTATTTGAGCAGTCCGTCTACAGGGGTGGACGTGTATTTTTCAATTAGAACTTATCCCATGTTTCTTTTACTTATATGTAAATATTCTTGCATAACTGAAAGCACATGTTAGATCTCAACTAACACTTTGCCAAGCAAATTTAATCCTTTTGTTAGCATCAAAACTTAGAGATTATTAAATCCAAAACCACTTTGGTTCCAACATATCCTTCATTTCAACAGCCTTCCACGAGTGATTTCTGACAGTGTCTTCTTCATTAAACAAACTTCAATGGTCTCTGATCTGCCTAAATCATCTTCCCAAGTTTCAGTGAGAACCAACCCTTCCTGGGCGCAGAAAATGGTGTCAGTGATAGTCTTCTCAGAGACTACAATCTTCTTTCTCAACACAATAGAGAAGAAGTTTGTATCAGTCACTTGCACATTCCTCCAGAAATCCCTAATCAGATTGGGAAAGACAGAGACTTTCTCTGTAAAGAGTCCTCCCCAACCAGCAGCATTAACATACTTTCTAATATCCAATTTATAGTCTTGCAATACTCCAAAGTTGAAATGATGCTCAATTGCCATGTTAAGCTTGTCCACGTTGAAGGTTGAAGAAGAAGCCATTTTTGGTGAACAAAGAGCTTAGTGTTTGAAAGCAGAGAGCTCGAGATAGCTCGAGAGATCAGGGAAGATGGGTAGTGAAAGGTTTTTCAGAGGGAAATAAACTTACTTAAAAAGGTTTTGAATTCCAAAGGTTTTTCTTTTTGAAATTAATTAAACGAAATTGACAAGACATGTCATAAAGAATAAAACGGCGTTGGTAACTTGAAACCATAAAAAGGTCTTGATGGGATTGATGGAAGTACTGACTCAGCAAAGAGAATAAACTAGATAAATATGTCTTAGAAACAAAATAGATGCATTTAATAAGTAAATGTATGAACGATTCCAAACAGTATGCAAGCAGGCATAGACGCGTCATGCAGTGGACGCGGCATGCAAATACAATGGACTTGAAAGGCTTTAGACGCGTATGCATCAACAAAGATTCTCTAGGCTAGACACCTTAATCAATCCACACATAACATATTAAGATGCTTCCTAATAAAAATAAATATGTCCTCAGCAAGAGGTTTCGTAAAGGTATCTGCCCATTGATGGTTAGTATCCACAAATTGTATATCAAACACACCTTTTTTGCACATAATCCCTAATGAAATGATATTTGATTTCTATATGCTTAGCTCTATAATGCAGTATTGGATTCTTAGATAAATTAATTGCAGCAGTATTGTCACATATAAGTGGAATACTACTTACAAACATATTGTAGTCCTCCAATTGATGTTTGAACCATAGAAGTTGTGAGCAGCAACTAGCAGCTGAAATATACTCAACTTCAGTAGTTGATAAAGCAATGGTACTTTGTCTTTTGCTTGACCATGAGACAAGGTTAGCTCCAATGAAGTGACATCCTCCGCTGGTACTTTTTCTTTCAATTCTATCTCCAAAGATAGTCAAGATCACGTGAATCCAACTAATCTGTAATATTCATTTTTCTTAAAACACAAACCCAGATTAGTAGTACCTTTTAAATATCTAAATATTCTCTTAACTGCTGATAAGTGAGATTCTTTAGAATCAGATTGAAAACAAGCACACAAACATACACTGAACATAATATCAGGTCTGGATGCGGTAAGATATAAAAGAGATCCTATCATACCTCTATATACCTTTTGGTCTACCTTTTTCTCTTTATCATCTTTGTTCAATATGGACGTGGGGTGCATAGGAGTGTTCATTGGTTTTCAATCATCCATGTTGAACTTCTTCAGGAGTTCCTTTGTATACTTGGTTTGGTGGATGAGCACCTCGTCCATAGTTTGTTTTACTTGAAGTCCAAGGAAGAATTTGAGTTCTCCCATCAAGCTCATTTCAAATTCTTTCTGCATTAACTTAGAGAATTCCTTGAACGGAGATTCATTAGTAGCACCAAAAATAATATCATCAACATATATTTGCACAACTATGAAATTAGACTTAATGGACCTTCTAAACAGGGTTGTATCAACCTTTCCTCTATTAAATCCATTTTCCATTAGAAATGAACTTAGCCTGTCATACCATGCTCTAGGTGCTTGCTTAAGTCCATATAAAGCTTTCTTAAGCTTGTAAACATATTCTAGATGGGTTTCACTCTCAAAACTCGGAGGTTGCATTACATATAATTCTTCATTAATAAAGCCATTTAGAAAGGCACTTTTAACATCCATTTGAAAAAGTATAATGCTATGATGTGCAGCAAATGAAAGTAAAATCCTAATTGCTTCTAGTCTAGCAACAGGTGCAAAGGTTTCAGTATAGTCAATACCTTCTTCTTGAGAGTAACCTTGAGCAACAAGTCTTGCCTTGTTTCTCACCACCTTACCATTTTCATCAAGTTTGTTTCTGTAAATCCACTTTGTTCCTATAACTGATTTGTCCTTAGGCAGGGGAACCAGAGTCCAAACTTTACTTCTTTCAAACTGATTAAGTTCTTCTTGCATAGCCATAATCCAGTCATCGTCCAGCAGAGCCTCGTCTACTGTCTTTGGTTCCAACTCAGAGACTAGTGCAGAATTATCTTGTTCTCTGAAAGTTGATCTAGTTCTTAGCTTGTCATTGGGGTTTCCAATGATCTGATCTTGTGGATGATCATTCTTGAAGAACCAAGATCTTTGAATATTATCCTGTTGAGAAGCAGAGGTTTCTGGTTGTTGAGTGGGGTCGTCTACTTGATCATCAGCTTTTATCTCTAGTGTGCCTCCTGAGATGTTTAGATCAAGATCTGCAAAAGCTTCATCTAGCTCTGATAATTTCTTATCTGGCTGTTTGTCATCAAACTTAACATGAATACTTTCCTCTACTATCAGAGTTATACAATTGTAAACTCTAAATCCTTTTGAAGTTTCAGAATATCCTAACAAGATTCCATTATCTACTTTTGCATCAAACTTTCCGAGTTGATCCTTAGTGTTTAGTATATAGCATTTACATCCAAAAGGGTGAAAATAAGATATGCTGGGTTTTCGTCCTTTCCACAGTTCATAAGGAGTCTTGTTCAAGATAGGTCTGATGTATATTTTGTTATGAATATAGCAGGCAGTATTAACAGCTTCAGCCCAGAAGTGTCTAGGGATAGAGTTGTCACTGAGCATAGTCCTAGTCATCTCTTGAAGAGATATGTTCTTTCTCTCTACCACACCATTTTTCTGTGGTGTTCTAGGTATTGAGAAGTTGTGAAGAATACCACTTTCTTCATAGAACTTATGAAATAGCTCATTTTCAAACTCTCCCCCATGGTCACTTTTGATTGAAGTGATACACATGCCTTTTTCATTTTGTACGCATTTGCAGAATACAAAAATGACCTTGAAAGACTCATCCTTGTGAGTTAGGAACATAACCCATGTCCATCTAGTGTAGTCGTCTATAATGACAAGACCATATTTCTTACCACTGACAGAAGCAGTCCTTGTTGGACCAAAAAGATCAATGTGCAGCAACTCTAGTGGTCTATTGGTACTAACAACATTCTTAGATTCAAATGAACATTTGACTTGTTTTCCCTTTTGACATGCATCACAGAGAGCATCATATTTGAACTTAAGGTTTGGAAATCCTCTCACAAGGTTATTCTTATTTAGCTTTGAAATTAATTTCAAGCTTACATGACCTAGCCTTTTGTGCCAAATCCATCGCTCATCTTCAATGGACACTAGACATGAGACACTTTGATTTGAGAGATCCTCCAAGTCAATCTTATAAAAGTTGTTTCGCCTCTTAGCAGTGAACAAGAGTGATCTATCATTTTTCTTGACATTACACATGTTCTTATCAAATGAAACAGCATATCCACTGTCACATAATTGACTTATGCTCAGCAGATTATGTTTTAAGCCACTTACTAAAAGAACATTATCAATGGAGGGAAAAGAGTGTTTACCAATTTTATATATACCAATGATCTTTCCCTTTTGATTTCCTCGAAATGTAACCCAGCCATCATCTTTATGCCTAAGGTCTTGGAACATACACCTTTATCCCGTCATGTGACGTGAGCACCCACTGTTCAAGTACCAAGATGTTTGTTTCTTTCTTGTTGTTAAGCAGATCTACAACAAGTATTATCTTATATTTAGGTACCCAAACTGACTTGGGTCCTTTCTTGTTAGTGGTCACTGGACAAGTATGCTTAGCATGTTTATTATATATGCATCTAGATGTAGTATGCCCATTCTTTACACACACTTTGCAAAAGGTGTTGGACGGGCCAGACTTTGTTTTAGGATGTTTAGCTTGAGCTTTTGAATCTCTGTGCAGAGTTTTGTTGTTGACTTTTATTGAGATGCTTCTTGCTTCTCTTTGTCATAACCAATGCCAGATTTATCATGTGGTGACCTAGAGTACCTTAAAATGAGACTAAGCTTATCTGAGCCACCTACAAGCTTTGACAGAGAATCTATCATATACGTTACATCTTGTTTCAGTTTTGCAACTTCACAAGAAACATCAGGCTCACACTTCATTTTGTCAGCTAGACTAACATTCACTGATTTTAGTATGTTATTTTCATCTTTAAGATTTTGTTTCTCAGTGCAAACACTATCATATTCTCTAGACAGTTTAGAAAGTTTCTTTTTGAGACTCCTATACTTTTTAGACAGTATTAACGACTCATTTTGAAGGGTGGTCGGGTCAGAGTCCATAACCTCAACATCAGTGTACTCACTTTCTGATGATGTGTCAGCCATAAGACAAATGTTTGCCTCTTCCTCAGCTTCATCTTCTTCATCTGATGAAGACAGATCAAGATCCTCCCATGTAGCCATTAAAACTTTCTTCTTTTTGAATAATTTCTTTATATCCTTCAGCTCAGGGCAATCAATTTTAAAGTGTCCAGGTTTCTTGCACTCAAAGCACAAGGGTGGACCTTTTTCCTTGTAGTCTGACTTCTCCTTGGAAAACTTTTTATTGAATTGCTTCCTTCTGAAACCACATTTCTTTCTCCACATATGTTGAATCTTTTTGGAGATGAAAGATAGTTCACCCTCATCTGATCCTTCATCACTATCTGAGATTCCAGCTTCATCTAAGGATTCAGCAGCCTTGAGGACTTTTGATGAACTTGTTTTCCTTGCCTTTAGGGCAACAGTCTTTCCTTTTCTCGATCTTTCTTCTTCATTTAGTTCAATTTAATGAACCTTGATAGATCCAATAAGCTCTTCCTGAGAGAGTGTATTCAGGTTTTTAGCTTCCTGAATAGTAGTACCTTTAGATCTCCATTGCTTGAATAAGCTCCTCATAATTTTTCTGACATGATCTCTATTTTCATATGTTTTTCCAAGAGATCTGAGACTGTTGGTAATAGTCTGAAATCTCCCAAACATTTGATCAATTGTTTCATGATCAGTCATCTTAAATAGTTCATACTAGTGAATCAGCATGCTTATTTTTTATTCCTTTACTTGGGATGAACCCTCATGAGATAGGGCAAGAGTATCACAAATTTCTTTAGCAGTATTGCAGCAACGAACTTTGTCATGTTCGGATCTGGTAATAGCACACATGAGATAGTGCTTAGCTTTCAGATTCAGCTGATGTTAATTTTTCTGCTCTTGAGTCCATTGGGCTCTAAGAACAACAACTCCAGCTTCATCTCTTGGCTCTGTGTAGTCGGTTTCAATAAGCTCCCAAATATCTACATTCTGTGCATCCAAGAAGGCCATCATCTTCTTCTTCCAGTAGTCATAATCTGTTCCATTAAAGAGAGGAGGTTTGTCGATAGCTTGTCCTTCTGCATCCATGGTTGTTGGATCGTACTCTCTCAGCACTTGTTAGATTCTCAACCCTTTCGATGCTGGGCTCTGATACCAACTGAAGTTAACACAGGCAAACACAAGAAGGGGGGTTGAATTGTGTTTGTTAATAATTTTCGAAAACAACCTTTTTCAAAATAGATTTCTCTCACAAAAAGATTAACACGGAAATAAGCACACACAAATAGATCTTTTAGAAGCTTAACAAAAGCAATATCAAAACCCCACAGTCAGTACAAACAAATAAAACAGAAGAGTTTAGGGATAGAAGATTCACACAAGAGATTTTATCCTGGTTCACTCTCTTCCAACCAAGAGCTACATCCAGTCCCTTCGACTTGAAGGTTTTATCCACTATTTCTCCAAATAGATTACAACCAAGTATTCAACACCTCTCCAGGCTTACAAGTATTCCTTTCTTACCAAGATTCTTCAAGCTCTAAATCTAACAAATAGATTTAACTTATGATCTTCTTAACTCACTATGTGTGAGGATATGAAAGTTTAAGATCAGATGAATATTTTCACAATATTCAAACTAAAGGATTACAGACTTTTGCTTTTGAAAGAATGAAAGAATAAGAGCTTGTTCTAGAAAGTATTGTATTTGCAGAAGTTAGGCTAGAAAAAAGTTGTTCTTCAGTATCTTGAGGTCTTCTATTTATAGTGACCTTCTTCTTCACTTGTATTTCTTCAACGGTCATTTTGAATAGTCCTGTTTAGAGATAGCATTGAATGCTTAATATCCATTGTGACTGATAGGTTTTATCTTGGCAAAGTTGAAATGTACTCTTGGTTATCAAGGTAGCACGAAATGGAGGCTCACTGCTCTGAGCATTGCAGCTTAAAAACTGTTGTTCCTCCTTTGTGTACAATCCAGCTTTTTCTAACCACAAAGTTGTCATCATACAAATCGTGTTGCAATTTTCAATGTACCATTCTGCTTTTTGTATTTCTTTGATGGTACTATGTTTCTTTTACAACAAGGTAAAACATTAAAGGATATAAAACAAGAACAAATATTCTATAGAAATAAATAACAATCATTTGAAATAAATTCATTGTGGGTCAGATTGCATTTATTTATTCAAGAGATGGAGCTCGTCTGCTTAAAAGCTCCGTCTACTTAGTTATATGTGAGACTAAGTCTGTTCATTATTTCATTTTGCTTGTCTGCTGACGTGGCATATCCTCTTGTCTATCAAGTCTTTGCACTTGTTATACCTCAGTGACTTATCATAATCTTCGTCTGGTGATGTGGCAGTTAAAGCTCGTCTACTTGATTATTTTATTTCTCAGTTTATTCAATTCTACTAATTATTCTCGTCTGCTGACATGGCAAACTAGACACGTCTACTTAGAAAATTTTAAGGTTCATCTACTCAAACTCTTGTCTATTAAAACAAAAAGAGAGTAAATTTACCACACATTTTCAAATAGATCGTCTACACGAATAGACGCGAATTCACTTACTCTTTTCAAGCAGAACTTTATACAAGATATAACTTAATTGATTTCAAATAATCCTGCAAAACTGAATAACCTTCGTTAAATAGCAACTAACACTTTTCCAAGCAAATTTAATCCTTTTATTAACATCAAAACTTAGAGATTAGTTAAATCCAAATCACTTTGGTTCCAACACGTCTACTGTCTTTGGTTCCAACTCAGACAAAAGCAAAATCAGCTTGTTCTCTGAAGGTTGATCTTGTCATTATCTTATCACTAGGAGTTCCAATGATTTGCTCTTGAGGATGGTAATTCTTGAAGTGCATGACCTTTGAGCATCAGCTTGTTGAGAAGTTGAAGCTCCTGAACCATTTTGATGGTCGTCTACTAGTTCATAAGTCTTGACATTCATTGGACTACCTGAATCTTTGAGATTCAAATCTGCAAAAGCTTCATCTAGCTCTGATAAATTCTTATCAGGTTGTTTGTCATCAAATCTAACATGTATACTTTCTTCTACAATAATAGTTCTATAATTATAGACTCTAAATCCTTTGGATGACTCAGAATATCCTAACAGTATTCCATTATCTACTTTAGCATCAAATTTACCAAGTTGATCTTTAGTATTTAATATAAAACATTTACAACCAAAAGGATGAAAATAAGATATGATGGCCTTTTGTCCTTTCCACAATTCATAAGGAGTCATATTCAGAAGTGGTCTAATGTATATTTTATTCTGAATGTAGCAGGCAGTGTTAACAGCTTCAGCCCAGAAGTGTCTAGGGACAGAGTTGTCATTCAGCATTGTTCTAGCCATCTCTTGAAGAGATTTGTTCTTTCTCTCTACCACACCATTTTGCTGTGGTGTTCTAGGTATTGAAAAGTTATGAAGATTATCACTTTCTTCATAGAACATTTCAAATAGCTCATTTTCAAACCCTCCCCCATGGTCATTTCTGATTGAAGTGATACACATGCCCTTTTCATTCTGTATACGTTTGCAGAATATAGAAAAGACCTTGAATGACTCATCCTTGTGAGATAAGAACATAACCCGTGTCCATCTATTGTAGTCGTCTACTATGACTAGACCATATTTCTTACCAAAGGATGTATAGCGCCTTGTTGGACCAAAGAGATCAATGTGTAGCAGCTTTAGTGGTCTTGAGGTACTAACAATGTTCTTGGATTCAAAAGGACCTTTAACTTGTTTTCCCTTTTGACATGCATCACAAAAAGCATCAGATTTGTACTTAAGGTTTGGTAATCCTCTCATGAGGTTATGCTTATTCAGCTTTGAGATTAGCCTCAAGCTTGCATGACCTAGCCATTTGTGCCAAATCCATCGTTCATCTTCAATGGAAACTAGACATGAGACACTCTGATTTGTGAGGTCCACCAAGTAAATCTTATAAAGATGCCTCTTAGCAGTGAACAAGATAGATCCTTTAGTTTTCTTGACACTACAAATATCTTTGTCAAAGGAAACAGTATACCCACTATCACACAATTGACTTATGCTTAGAAAGTTGTGTTTTAACCCTTCAACCAACAAAACATTATCAATAGAGGGAAAACGATGTTCACCAATTTTACCTACTCCTATGATCTTTCCCTTCTTATTACCTCCAAAGGTAACCCAGCCACCATCTTTGTGTCTAAGGTCTTGGAACATACACTTTTCTCACATCATGTGACGTAAGCATGCACTATCCAAGTACCAAGATGCGCGTTTCTTTCTTGTTGTTAAGCAAATCCGAAACAGGTATGATCATGTTCTTAGGTACCCAGATTGACTTGGAACCTTTCATGTTAGTAGTCATTGGACGAGCATTCTTAACATGTTTATTATGTATGCACTTAGAAGTAACATGACCACTTTTACCATATATTTTACAATATGTATTGGATGAGCTAGATTTTGTTTTATTATATTGTGCATGAGTTTTTGAAACTCTGTGTTGTGCATGTGGTTTTGATACTTTGTGAGATGCATCCTTCTTCTCTTTATCATAGCCTAAGCCAGACTTGTCATAAGGTGATCTTGAATACCTCAATATCAAATTCAGACTGGCTGTCTGTCAAATATGTCACACCTTGTTTCAGTTTTACAACTTCACAAGGGACATCAGGCTCAACTTTGATTTTGTTAGTTAGACTGACATTCTCTGACCTCGGCTTCTTATTTTCATCAACAAGAACTTGCTTTCCAATGCAGACTCTATCATATTCTTTAGTTAACTAAGAAAATTTCATTCTAAGACTTTTATATTCAAGAGACAGAATGGACGAGTTACTTAATAACTCATCAAATGCTTCTTGAAGAGAAGACAAGTCGGAATCTGTTACCTCAACATCTTCATAGTCACTGACAGAAGATGTGCTAGTCATGAGACAAATGTTTGCCTCTTCCTCAGCTTCTTCTTCCTCATCAGAGGATGACAGATCCAGATCCTCCAATGTTGCCATCAGACCTTTCTTCTTCTTGAAGAATTTCTTTTTGTACTTCAGCTCTAGGCAATCAGCTTTGAAATGACCAGGCTTTTTGCACTCGAAGCACAAGGGTGGACCTTTGTACTTGGAGTCAGATTTATCCTTGGTGAACTTCTTGTTGAACTGATTCCTTCTGAAGCCACCTTTCTTTCCCCACATGTGTTGAATCTTTCTGGAGATGAAAGATAGCTCATCCTCATTAAATCCTTCATCACTTCCAGAAGGGTCTGCTTCATTTGAGGATTCCTCAGCTTTTAGGACTTTTGGTGAGCTGGCCTTTTGGGCCCTTAGGGTAATGGACTTCCCTTTTCTAGTACTCTCTTCTCCATTAAGCTCAAGCTCATGGACTTTGAGAGATCCAAGTAGCTTTTCTAGAGTGAGAGCGTTAAGGTTCATTGCTTCCTGAATAGTAGTGACCTTAGGTCTTAATTGCTTGTGTAGATTCCTCGGGATTTTTCTAACATGATCTCTATTCTCATAGGTCTTTTCAAGAAATCTCAACCTATTTATGATAGTTTGGAATCTTGCAACATTTGATCTATGGTTTCATGTTCAGCCATCTTGAACAGTTCATACTGGTGAACCAGCATGCTTATCTTTGACTCCTTCACTTGGGATAACCCTTCATGAGCTAGGGGTAGAGTATCCCAAATTTCCTTAGTCGTGTTGCAACTATGGACTTTATCATGCTCATATCTAGTGATAGCACACATCACATAGTGATTGGCCTTAAGATTAATTTGATGTTGAGTTTTATGCTCAAGGGTCCATTGAGCTCTAGGAATAACAGCTCCATTGTCACCATTTGGCTCAATATAGCCAGTTTCAATCAGCTCCCAGATGTCCACGTTCTATGCATCAAGGAAAGTTATCACTCCCTTTTTCCAGTAGTTATAATCACTACCATCAAAGAGAGCATGTTTGTTAATTGCTTATCCTTCAATATCCATGCTTGCTGGATTGTACTCCCTCAACACTTGTTAGATGCTCAACCCATTCGAGACTGAGCTCTGATACCAACTAAAGTTGACATAAGGAAACATAAGAAGGGGGTTGAATTGTGTTTCTTAATAGATTTTTCAAAATCCTTTTGAAAACTCTTTTATAAGCAAACTATGAAATAAACACACAATAAAAACCTTTTTCAAAGAGTTAACAAACTCAAAATCAAATCCCCACAGTTAGTATAAACGAAAATTGTAAAGAGATAGGGATAGAAGATTCACACAAGTGATTTTATCCTGGTTCACTCTCTTCCAGTCAATAGCTACGACCAGTCCCTTCTACTTGAAGGTTTTCTCCACTATAATCCAATAGCTTACAAGTATTCTTTCACTTGCCTCTTCAGGCTTACAATCTCACAAGTATTCAGCACCTCTCCAAGCACTTAAGTATTCTTTTCAAGTCAAGCCTCTTCAGGCTCTCTCTAACTTAGAGATAAAAGATTTAAGAACTCACTATGTGTAAGGGTATGAAAGTTTAAGATCAAGAGATTACAATGTAATCGAGAGAAGATTTAACAGAGTTTTGACACCTTCAAATATCAAAGCTTTGTTGCGTTTCAATCACCTTCTTCACTGGGGTCGTCCAATATTTATAGAAGGTGTTTAGCTTGAGGTCTTTCTTCTTCAATGGTCTTTAAGAAATCCGTTTAGAGATATCATTAAATGCTAGGATCCGTTGAGTATAATAACTTGATACGTGATCTTCAGAAAAGCACTATTGGTTATCAGAAATAATGAAAGCGGTATTGTCACTTCTTTGTTGTACCCGAAAGTTGTCTCTTGTCTTTCCTTCTTTGTACAGGGTCAACTTTGTAGTAGCTTGTGTCAGAGTACAAAGTAGTTGTGTAATCGATGGTACTACATTTCTCTTACCAAGAAACAAATTGTAAACATTTGAAACAACACGGGTAAAGACATGGAAACATTCGAATTAAATAAACAATCATTTGAAATAAATTCACTGACTAGACGGGTTCATAACCAATACGTCTTTGGATGTGCATTTTAAACATAGAACTTAGAGAAACTAAGAGTCTACTGGTATCTCGTCTAGTAGTTCTATCGAGTAGACTAGCATAACTTACCTTTGCTTTTACGAGGTAGTCTACATAACTGCTCGTCTAGCTTCTATCGAGTAGTCCACTTATAATATTTTCTCGGGTAGACTACAAGTCTTCGGACTTGTTATTTATTGGACTTGTTCTTTTTCCTGGTAGACTTGGTGTCTCATGTAGCGCTTGTTTGACTTAGTTAATTTTAACAGCTCATCTAGCGATTCTATTTTAGACTAGTTTTTAACTAGATGAGTTTAAAAGCTCGTCTGGAGAACATAGTTTGGACCCGCGATGCTTTTGAACTTTCTCAAAGGAACTTTAGACTAGTTCCCTCATCTAGCGATATTTAAAGCAGTCATGCACACTAGAATAGACGAGTTAGTTCATAACTAAACTTTCCCATACAAATTTAATCTTTTGTTAACATCAAAACTTAAGAGATTATTTAATGATAACCACTTTGGTTCCAACATCTTCATTACATAGAACATATAGAATGGACAAAATAGAAAGTGGAGTAAAACATGTGTCACTGTGACACCAAATAAAGCACCGATCTCACGAGATTCTTTCTTTCTAATGGCATCTTCATTGGAAATAATTGATTGCATGTAATTTACAGCCTTTAGGTTTAATAAATCCCTAGGTCTTTTTCCTACAAAAATGAAGTTAGTGAGATTAGACATGAAACATACAGCAGAAACATTCAAAATAATACAAATTAGTGCTTCAAGATAAGGCACACATATTTGGGGATAACAAGATGTAAACATAAAAATTATGTTTCGATTCACTTATTCCATTAGATAAAATCGAGAAAATGTTTAATATCCTCATTGACAGCTATTTAGGAGTCATCATGAAAACAACTAATGACTGGAAATTAACCCAAATAAACTCAGATATGGAAGAGAAAAACATTATAACATAGGTACATGTGAAACACATAAGCCAACTATGATAATATGATAGGAATAAAGCTCAAATTGGATGGCAGAAAAGTAAGCCATATCGGTGGTATGGGCTTCATTTTTTTTTTTTAGAAAATTGTATTGAATGGAGCATAAGGGGTACTGAACCCATATACATCAAGAAGAAACATGAAGATTGAAGAAAATGAGGTATGTGATCAACGAAGATATTACAGTAACATAACAAACTGGTTGAGACATAACTACCACTTCAAACCAGAAAGAAACCTGATAAACCTATAACATGGTTATATATGTAGTATATCTAATAGCTACAGCAAAAAGTGTTACTCAATGTGAGTCCAAATAGACCATGGTCCAGACAGGCTTTACAAAAAAAAAAGGAATCCTCACCAGAAAGAAAAGTCACGTGCGTAATATGCTTCCTCAAAGAAGTTCTTGTATCATCAAATTAAACACATGTAGCCCACAAACAGAATTGTATAAAAACTTTCATCTTATGGAGTACTTCACAGCACCAAATTGCAATAGTGAGTTCTGCTAAGAAATGCATCCTATAGGGCACATACACCAGTCCGAAAAGGTGTAACTGGAGCTACCAGCATAAGCACAAAACCATTGCCATGTTTTGATTCTAATAATTTCTTCAGTTAGGGACATCAAATCAGCAGGGCAGTTTTTAAAAATACAATCATTCCTTTGTAACCATATTGACCAAACAGTACAATGCCAGAACATTCCTTTAACTTTCTTATTTTTTTTCCTTTTGAAAAGTCCTCTATGAGCTAAATAATGGACAACATTATCAAATGGAAGCACAAAAGGGATGCCTAGCCAATTATAAAGCCACTGCCATACCTTAACAGAGAAGGGACATGAGATAAAAAGGTGCTGTGCAGATTCCTGATTCACTGCACGAAAAGCACAGTTGCACATGGTCAAGTCAGTGAATACATTCCTTTGGAGAAGGTTCAACCGGGTAGGCAGCCTATCTAGGATTAGTTGCCAACCAAATGCTAGCACCTTTCTAGGAGCGCAACACGACCAAAAATTCCTGAACACGTCTGTCTGATCCGAGATCTCTGAGAAACATGGAGATTTTGTCAATAGAAAATTGTAAGAAGATCTAACCGAGAACTTCTTGGTGCCCCCAATATTCCAAACCCAAACATCATCCGAGTCCTTGTTGAGAACAGCTCCCATCATAGTGTCAGAGAATAATCTTTGCAAGTCCTCCTTCCAAACAAAAAGTGACCTTTTTCCAAGCCCACCTCCAATGCCAAACATTACCAACCCACCCACTGAAACTACTCACAGCTTCAAACTTTTCCGTGCTTAAAGAATAAAGCCTTGGGAATTCTTCCTTTAGGGGTTTGCTCCCAAACCATTGTTGTTGCCAAAAAAGTGTATTTGATTTGTTCCCTATTTTCCTGTGAACACTAGAGGAAAACCAGTTCTGTGGGGCCTCCCTATCCAAATCCAAATCACAAATATCCCTCCACCATAGAGATGAATTCCTTGAGTTCCATTGGCTCCTATGAGGTAACTGGTTGAGATCACCATACCTAGATTGAAGAACTTTATACCAACAAGCCTTTGTATCAACCAAAAGTCTCCATTTCCATTTACCAAGCAAAAAGATGTTGAAGAAATCCAGATGTTTAACTCCTAGCCCACCAAACTGTTTTGGCGAGAAAACTTTGAACCAACTAACCCATGGTATACACCTTTTCCCATCGCCACCGCCCCATAGAAAAGATCTCTAATCCCAATCAAGACTTTTAGTACCTTTCTTGGGATCCTGGAGAAAGATATATAGTATAGCGGAATGCTTGATAAAACTGATCTTAATAATACAATCCTACCACCAAAGGAGAGCATTTTTCCTTTCCACCTTGCCAATCTTTTCTTCGTGACGTCTACCACCGGCTTCCAAGTTGAAGTGCATCGTGGGTTGGCTCCCACATGTAACCCCAGATAAATGAATGGTAGTTTCCCAGTCTTGCAACACAAAAAATTTGATCATGCAGTCAAAAATTCATCACTAACATTCAAGCCAAACAGACAGCTTTAAAAGAAATTTATCTTCAACCCAGACGCCATTTCAAAGCACCTCAACACTGCTTTGATAGCCCATAAGTTATCGAAGGAAACTCTACCCACAAGGATAGTGTCATCTGCAAATTGCAAATTAGATACACTACATGACTGATAAAACAGAAAGCCCAAAAATAAACCAGATTCAATTGCTTTGTCCATAAGTCTGCCAAGTGCTTCAGCTACTATAAGGAAGAGAAAATGAGCTAGTGGGTCTCCTTGCCTAAGCCCCTTGTGAAGTTCCACTTCTCCCGTCGGACTGCCATTCACTAACACGGATACTTTCCCTGAAAAGACGCATGCATCCAACCAACTCATCCATTTCTCACTGAACCCCATCCTATGCATCAAGTATTTGAGGAAGTCCCAACACACTGAGTCATAGGCTTTTTCAAAATCCACCTTTAGAATGAAGCTTTCTTCACCTTTTTTTTCTTGGCTAGATCCACTAGTTCATTAACAATCAAAACCCCATCTAGAATCTGTCTTCCTGAGATAAAAGCTGACTGGCACTTTCAAATTAGCGGTTCAATCACTCTCTTGATCCTAGCAGCAAGTAACTTTGAAATGAGTTTGTGGAAAGAGCCAATTAGTGAAATGGGCCTGTAGTCATTTATTTCTTGTGGATTGTCCCGCTTTGGAATCAAAGATACAAAAGAGGAGCACACTCCTTTGGGCAGCAAAGAGTTCTTATAGAATTCATCCACCGTTAGACACACATCACCCTTAATAGAAGACCAAAATTTTTGGAAGAAAATGAAATTAAACCCATCCGGCCCCGGGCACTTGTCCCCGTCGCATGACCAAATGGCATCTTGTATCTCCTCAAAAGTGAAAGAGGCACATAGAATAGAATTATCTTCTTGAGACAACCTGTTAAAAGCAACCCTTCCAAAAGCGGTCTAGTACAAGTTTCAGCTGTAAAAAGATTTTTGAAGTGATTTTGTACCTCATTTTTGACATTATCGATTCCTTCTATCCATGAAGCACCAGAATGTAGAGCCACTATATTATTCCTTCTTCTTCGAGAATTGATACAAGAATGGAAGAAACCAAAATTTGAATCCCCTTCTTGTAGCCATCTAACTCTAGCCTTTTGAAACAACAAACTATCCTTCATCTTCTGAACCCACCACAATTCTTCTGAAGTTTGTCTCCTCCTGCACACTTACTCTCCTGTGAGGTCTCTAATACTTGCTTGTCCATCCAAAACATTCAAATCTGCCACCAAATTATTTATCCGATTATCTAGATTACCAAACACCGATGAGTTCCACTCCTTGATTTTCACTTTTAGCTGTTTCAGTTTTTATTTGAGGCGATAAATATTCCTTCCAGCAACCTGTAAATCTGCACATGATCCTTCCACAAAACTTTTGAAATCCACATGTTTGAGCCAATAGTTGTTGAATCTAAACAGTTTCGACCCCCAATTAGTATTCTCCCCTTTGATTATTATCGGGCAATGGTCGGAGACATCTCCCACCCCCACCCACTGAGCTGACACTGACCACATATTTATCCATCCTTCTGATAACAAAAACCGATCGATTCTGCTCATCGCTGACCCATCAAGCTTGAACCATGTGAATCGCTTTCTAGAACTGGTAAATCAATAAGATTCATGTCTTCTATGAATTCCTGAAAAAGGTTCTGTTCTGTCACATGAGAACTTTGCCTAACCCCTCTACGCTCTGAGTTATTCTTAACATCGTTGAAATCACCCACCACACACCACAAATCCCCACCAAACCCCTGTTTTGACATAATCAAATCCTCCTAAAGCTTCTTCTTATCAGACAGAGTGCAAGAAGAATAAATATTAACTACTATACATGTAGTATTTGTTTTTTTCCACAAACCACAAACTCCCAAAAAACCCATACCTGAGAATGTAAAGAGCTGAGAGAAATTCCTTGAATACCACAAGCTAATGATACCGTCAGAATTGCCCACTGAAGGAAGGCTTGCCCAACTCACATCCTCATCACCCCAAAATGATTCACACAAACCTCTGTCCACCTCTTCCAGTTTTGTCTCCTGAATCGCCAAGAAATCAACCACACCCTCCCTGATTAGAGATTTGATTTTCTGCTTCTTAACCCTCCCCCCAAGACCCCTAATATTTATAGAGCTTATCTTCATGGAAAACCATTATTTGCGCCTGAATGATTCCTCCCAACTCTATCCCTTGACTCCAAATCTTCAATCTGTTGGTGTAAGCCCTAGAGACCAGTGTATTTCTTAGACTTACATTTGTATCTTGATATTATATATATATGATATGAGGCATTCCAGATTATTGTGTTACTTGTTTAAACATAATAAAGTCCTTAGAATAGAAATTTCAGTTTAATAGAATATCAAGTATATGACTTGATCGTGAGACGCTATTGAACAATGAAATCCTATTCTTAAATATCCGTAGTCAAGTATTTTATTAATAAGGACAATAATAATACAATTGAGACTATTATGTGTGCAAACTGATGACCATATCTCACGGGTCATGGATATGAGATATCGAGTCGCCACATAGGTACACATTAGAGTAATGATGTACTGGATTGACCCACCATGAGAACACTACATGGAGCGTTATGTGAGTGTCATAAGTAGTTCTCATAGTGACAATGGTGTATGCAATCCTTCGACCTGAAATCTCTACGATCCCTATATGAGGAGTTGTGTGCTTTAATATCGTCAAACGTCATATGTAATAGGATGATTATAAAGACGATCATTGGGCATACCACGAGCCATGCAGAGGGATGTGGGTGACCTAGATGGAATTTGTCCCTCCTACATAACAGGAGTAATATCTGTGGGTCCCCCTGATAGAGTGAGACTGTAAAATGCATGGCCGTGCTGAAATGAGTCAATATGAGATATTGACCTCATTTGTTGTTAAGTCTACTCGGGTATCAGGGATCATGATATTGAACCATACAAGGGTGACACATTCTATGTCTTGTGTTTGTAACGCCCCCCCTTGGGGTATTACTTACATAACACGTGCGGAATTTAGATTAAAAGATAATTTGTTGGTGCTTTCGGAAAATAATTTATATAAGTATACAAGTGTCTGAAATTGGGTATAAAATTTTGTCACGACTCCTAAGCCTTGATTGGCACACAGACTTACTATCATAGTAATGCAAGCCTATTTTATTTAAAGAATATACTTGAATAAAAGCTAGTATTTTACGAAAATTTCGACAGACTCTCCTCTGTAATTCGGACATCCCAAGTAAAATAACACCTGTTAAAATAATTATATTTTCACTCCAGAATTTCAGTTACACCAAATTCAACCAGGCATCAATACATAAAAATAATAGTTATAGCCATAAGCTTTACAAGACCAAGAGAAGTAGCTTAGATTTTCATTCAAAAGATATGCTCTCCGAGCTATAGACATTCCATTTTAAAATAAAGGCTCTCTGAGCCAAACTCATACATACTGATCAAAAATAATCTAAATCTCAAACCCTAAGCTGGTCGTTCTAAAAGTTATTCCTGAAGAAAACTCACGTGATCATTCCACAATTAATACCTCATCAAGCAACTAAATCTAAGTCTCTGAGTGACTTAGAAAGACTTCTCCGCACCATCTGTGTTAAAGTACTCAGGGTACAATAGCGAACTAGAAGAAACCTGAAATGTGTGTAAGGGTGAGACGCCAATATATGGTTTTAACACAATAACTAAATGCGCGACACCACATAACATATATTCATATCCATGTAAACATATATTTAAATCAAACAGTCCAGCATATACAAGTAACAGATAACACATGCACATATAGTCAACAGTACACAAATCAGTGTAACCACAATCTCATCAAGCATGACTGGACACTATTAGTTCACAGAGACTCGAGAATAGAGATAACTGATTGAAACTGCATAGTCCCATACCTACACAGCCTCAAGGAAGATTTGACCCTAACTCCGGAGCTAAGAGAACATTCGGAAGGAGTGATTAGAGCACATGTTTCACAACTGCCAATATTAGACATCTTGTGCGTTCGATAGTAATAGCCACATAGTGGTACTATAATTGATTGTGAAACACTCTCGATAATCGTGACCGGCTAGCATCTAGTCGTTGATGTCAGTGTATTGCATGGAACGCCACGACCAAGAAGAATCACCAACTGGCCATTTGTGACCCTCCTACCCTGAACACCCCCAAGACCATTTAAGATCGTCACTAGCACGTCCTCATGCGCACATGCATGTCGGCTCAACTTCCTAGGCACAAAGGCCTTACAAAACATAGTATCAACTATGTGTTTAGGCAATAATGCCGTTAATGGCGTGTGCGTTCATATTTATCCACCGGATAAATTTCGGGGTTCCTTACAGAAACCAAAAGCCATTTCGTTCATATTTATCCACCGGATAAATTTCGTGGTTCCTTACGGAAACCAAAAGCCATTCTAGAGGCAAAGCAGACAATACCAACCTCTTGGGAATCACCCCTCGTTGGACTATCCATGTTTCAACGCTTTAGTACATTATGAAGGTTGGTCATTCGTCACCAACTCAATTTTACCTCTTTAAGTCCATTCTTGAATAGGATTACTTGTCGAGCAAGCAACCTCAAAATACTCTTGGTCATTAAGTATTATGGATGTAAGGATGAGTGAATCGTCCTTACTTTATGACATATGGTCTTGCTCCACCATGAGTCATAATCATTAAGTCCTTGTCTTCACTAAGCCATCCTCGACTTAGGTTTTTCATTTAACTTAAAATATTAGTCATGACGACTAAAATCCTTTTGGTTAAAAATCAATACTCCTTGACTAAAACCAAACCATTTGAAGATAAATTCAAATAAAGGCATATTGTCATCAAATCCCTCAAAACACTTGAAATACATAAAAGGTGGTTTTGTCCCATTTCACTGAATTTAGGACCTAAACCCCGCATTTTCACAAGTACGACTCCTTTTTCTCAAATCTTTCACTCTCTTGAGTTCCATTACTCATGTTAAGGTATTAAAATACCAAATTAAGGTCTTGAATAACATTTCACTCAAAAGTCTTAAAACTTGACAGGAAGCTTCTAATTGATTTCTACACAAGTTCTGGGAAAAGAAAGCCAGATAATGTAACCATATTTAGGGATGGTGTAAGTGAATCACAATTTAATCGAAGTCATTTTGGAATAAGCTGAACACTTTAAGACGATTTTAAACACTGTAAAAACAACTTTGGAAGAATAACACTTTCTTCTTATCTTCATTTTTCCTTAAACACTTATTTCTTCGGTTTCTAAAGTATAACTTTGGTAAATCAAAATATAATATACGATTAAAATAGTTCTCAATCCATTTCTAAAACCTTAATCAAAATCAAAGTTCTGAAATAATTGTTCACAACTAAATCAATTTTCCTTTTTAACATTCATCTTCTCACTTAAGGATATTAAAGTCGTTTAAATTTCAAGGATTGGAGTTAAACTCCCATTTCCATTCACATTTGGCCAAAAGCCAATCACAACCAAAGTGAAGGTTACGCTTCACCAAATAATCTCACAATTACTCATTCGCATCAACATATCATATACAAATAATCAAATAATTTAAAACAGATCAGACACTGATACTCAGATATACAACACAACATAAACCACATAATCAGATAACCACAAACACGTAAATTATACAGACTACACAACAAGCAAATGGTTATTGAGAAAAATCCATCAGGCAAGCCCCCTTTCCTTTGAAGACAAGTGAAGGATCCTCGTCCTAATGCCCACGTTAGCTCATATCTACTCCATCAAGTAAGCATAGCCGTGTCCAAACGTCTCAGTTAGTATATCCAACAACGCGCAACAACCAGAAATCAAGAAATCAATTATACATAATCAAACAGACATTCTAACTTTATCTAAACACTTAATCTAATTACCAAACAAGGTTATTTTCAAAGAAAATCATGTTTGAAGCTCACGCTTCCCAATACCATTTAAGTAAACTTTGTTTTGATCAAAAGATCATGAAAAAGAACTTTGGAAATCATCCATTAAGAGTCTTAATTGCACTAAATCATAATTAATTTCACAAAAACATACCCAAATTTAAATCAAATCAAATTGGGGTTTTAGGGCTCCTAAATACGATTTGGGGAAAACTCAGAATAATGAAATTGGTTTAGTGTTGTGACTCCGGCAAGTGTACCGGGTCGTCGCAAGTAATAAAAACACGGTAAGATTCTATCGAGGTCGAACACAAGGATTGGGTTACCAATTCGACTAAATTGTCAAGAAATCCGATACGTTGGTTAAGCAATAGAAGGTGGTTGAGAGAAAGAGATGGAGATCGCAATTTCAAGAATCAAATCAAATAACGCTACGGTGATTAAATTCAGAAATAAAAGCATCTAAGGTTTCGAATCCACCTACCCAATCATGCAAAGTACCCAAGTGATATTGCTCTCCTCCCTAGGTTCAATTTTAATGTCAACCGGGACCCCTAAATTCTCCTAAATCCACTTCCGTGCTCATTAGGACGTATTCGATGATTTGAGTTAATTACTCGCTAGGTCTCTTAACCCTAATCTCGAATTCTATTAATTCTTGTTCCCTGTAGGTTGCATCGATCTCCTATTCACTCTCGTGCAATACTCGACCGATGTTCCCAATTCAAGTTCTAAAACGCGAATCGCCGCTAGGCCTCAACACGTTTAACTAGTCGATCACGCTAGCATATAATCGACACAATGAAAACAGAATTGGAAAACCATAATTGAATTAAAGGAGAGAGAGTTACATTACATGAACACTATGCCGCCATGGGTGGCTTCATCGATCCCCTAGACAAGAGGATTAGTTCCTCATGTCCGTAACAACAACGCACGTACAATCAGAATTCATCATAAGCCTAAGAATTAAGAGAGGAGAAGAGGAGAAGAAACCCCAAAATAAGGATTACAAAAAATCTCTGAAAATTCTGATCCCAAAAAGTCACCTTTTCTGTTCTGATTTGCTCTATTTATAAGGAGGCCACGCGTCACGGCCGTGATGGCCATCACGGCCAGGCCGTGATGGCTTCTGCTTCTGGCGCACTTCTGGAATTTGAACATTCGCGACGCGAAGGATGTCTCGCGACGCGAGTCCTCTTGTCATGGCCCGTGATATGAATCACGGCCAAGCCGTGATGTTCTCTGTCTTGTGTGGATTTTGGGTCACGGCCGTGATACACATCACGGCTAGACCGTGATGGTCTCTGACTTGTGTGGCATTTAGGTCACGGCCGTGATATACATCACGGCTAGGCCGTGATGGTCTCTGACTCTGGTACTTTTCTGGAATTCACACACTCGCGACGCGAAGGACGTCTCGCGACGCGAAGGACGTCTCGCGACGCGAACCTTCCTTTCACGCCCCGTGATGTGAATCACGGCTAGGCCGTGATGGTCTCTGTCTTCCCGGGTCTTCAAATTCTCGCGGGGCGAGAATCTCCAGAATAGCAATCTCCACTATTTCTTGACTTTCCTTAATTCTTAGAGCTTCACTTATGGACCTGAAAACAACACAAGCAACCACAAGCGTAATTCTATCCAAAAGAATCTAAAAACTACACAAAAGATGCAAAACGAGTCAAAGTCCAACTGAGGAACAAAACAAGGCAAATTTGGGCGAAAACGAGAGTGAACTCGAATAAATTGGCACATAAACCCTAGTTCATCTAGTCATAAAACTAGATAAGCCAGAGGCTTATCAAAATACCCCAAACTTAAACCTTGCTTGTCCCCAAGCAAGCTTAAAACTCAAAAACGACTCAAGACTTGGCAAGCTTAAGGGATTCAATCGATTTCGCACAAATGTCATGCGACTTTACAAAGCAGTTTTTCTTCTTTGATTCCCCCCTTATTCATCAATGTAATCCCCACATTCATCTACTTTAAACAATTGAGAAGTTATCATTCATGCCATCATTACTCTAAGTTGAGGCTCAAAGATACACACAAAGGAAGATCACCTATTTCAAACAATTGCCTTCCTCTCAAGGGCATTTAGTATTTCACTCATTCGCTCAAGTTTGTCTAGGCTATCAAATTTTCACTCACTTTCACATTCTAAGAGCACTTCCCATGAATTTGATTTTCATCTCAAACATAGTTCCCACGAAAACATGCATACATCATCAATAGGTCTTTCAAAGGTTGTAATGGGGCCTGGCTAAGGGTAGGATAATCAAAGGATAGAGGCTAAGTCCCTAGGATCAATGAGAGCATGAAACTAATATCACAACAATTGAATTCACTCTCATATTATTCTCTTCCTTGCAGTTGGTGGCTACACACCTCTTCCTTTTTATATTTATTTTTCTTTGCCCTTTTTGGCACATGTTCAATGCTTTTATCACCCTTTTTTTTTTCCTTTTTTTTTTTTTTCAAGCCTTCGGCCCTTACTTCCGTTTTTTCTTTTTCTCAACTATGACTCATGAACTTGTAGCCACCCCAAACTTAGTTCCACAACAACACTTACAAAGCTAAAATTCCATACTCTCCTAAATCCTAGGATAAGGGAAAATCATGGTTTTTCTGAGTTAATGGCTTGTAATGTAAGGCCATCAAGAACAATAGGCTTCAAGGCTCAATGTGGCTAACTAGGGATCATTCATCAAGGTTGGTTCAATTTATGGCCAAGTAGTTAATTCAAATAAAATTGCCTAAATCATTTGATGCAACATATAAACATGCAAACCATATAGAGATTCAAGCAAATTCGGGAAAGTGCAACTTACAGTGATTCACACATTCAAAAACAGAGTTGGAGGCTCAAATCCTCACCTGGACAGTTTGAAAATTGTTTGACCGAGATACGAATCCTAGTGTGTGCACCCCCTCACCCCAAACTTATCATAAATCAAGCAATCATAATAAATCTCAAAGTTCAATTTTCAATTTTAAGTGGGGATCAACTTTTCTATTACTAGAACCTAGGGGAAATCATCAATGGTCAATATAATTCAAGCAATCCATCTATGCTCAATATAATTAAAATCCAACAAGCTTGCCGACACGACATTTCATACAAAAACTCTTGATCTTCTCAAATTATTCAAGAGTGACAAACAAAAACAAAACAAACACAAAAACAAAAACAAAAACAAGAGTGAGGAAAAGAGAGAATACCTAGCTTGGGTTGCCTCCCAAGTAGCGCTTGTTTAACGTCCCGAGCCTGACTCAAGTCGCCCCTAAGGGTTAATCCGGACGTAGATCTTGCTTGCCATTCCCTGCCTCAGTCCGTATTCTGTAGGCTCTTGCCCTTTCATATACTTGCAAGCTGTTCCCGGACAGCTCATTTAAGTCCAGCATCCTTCTATAATCCGCACGAACTCTCCACTCCGTGGTGATCCTTTTTGAGATCAATTCATTGTCTGTACTGACCACCACGGTTGTGCCACCCTTCAACCTTGGTGCTTTACCCTTATTTTTCATTCCCTTGCTACTGAGTTCTTTCCTTGCACATTCTTCCCTTGGGAGACTCGGTATGGGTTCCATGTCTCGTAGCCACTCAAGGTAGACTTCATCCCCCGAAGGGCCTTTTTCCTCACTGTCTTTCTCATGAGATTCTACCGATACTGTTGCAAATGAAGGATCATGGTCTTCTCGAGTTGTCTTCACCTTTTCAGTTGGGTCCACCACATCCACTCGATACACATCCGACCTCTCTGCAGGGTGCTTCATTGCTTCAAAGAGATTGAAGACTACCTCATCATCTTGCACCCTCATAGTGAGTTTCCCTTGGCGCACATCTATCAAGGCACCCCCAGTGGCCAAGAAGGGCCTACCCAATATGAGAGGAACCTCGGCGTCTTCGTCCATATCAAGCACTACAAAGTCTGCCGGAAATATGAGCTTGTCCACTTTTACTAACAAGTCTTCGACCACCCCATAAGGATATTTTATAGAGCGATCGGCTAGTTGGAGCGACATCCGTGTATCCTTGAATTCTTTGATCCCCAACCTCTTCATCATAGAGAGGGGCATCAAGTTGATGCTTGCCCCTAGATCACACAATGCCTTCCCTACAGTCATCCCCCCAATGGTGCATGGTATCGAGAAGGAACCGGGATCCTTCAACTCGGAGGCAGTTTCCGTTGAAGAATGGCACTACACTCCTCGGTCAAAGCAACCGTTTCTTCATCCACAATCCTCCGCTTCTTAGTGAGAAGTTCCTTCATAAACCGAGCATATGATGGCATTTGTTCCAAGGCTTCCGCAAATGGAATGTTAATCTGAAGTTTTCGGAAGACATCAAGGAACTTATTGAATTGCTTATCCTGTTGAGGCTTCTTCAATCTTTCAGGATACGGAACCTTCATGTAGGGCGGGAGGTCTTGGGGTTCAACCCACTTCTTCTTTCGGAACTCTTCATCCACAAGTTTCAGCCTTCCCCCTTGCTCCTGGTCCCTTGTCACTTGCCAACCCTTCTTTCTCTGGTTGCTCTTCCTCAACGGGTAGTTGTTCCGGGCCCTTGTCATCCTGAGAACTAGTGGTACCCCTGCTAGGTCCCAACACCCTTCCGCTTCTAGTTGTGATGGCATTGCATTGGTTCTTCGGGTTGTTCTCGGTGTCACCTGGGAGAGTGCCTGGGAGACGCTCATTAAGTTGCCTTGCGAGCTGAGCAACCTGCGTCTCTAGATTGTGAATTGCTGACCTCAGTATGAGTTGCCAACTTGTTAATGGCAGTATTTGTGTCGATTGACAACTTCTCCATTGCTGTATTCATCTTCTCAAAAGATGTGCCTGTAAAGGTTGACAACTTCTCAAAAGCCATCTCCCAAGGTTGTCTTCCACTATCTCGTCGATTTGCAATCGATTAGGCCCCAAGAGCTCACGAGTATTGCGCTGCTGAATTCCAATGTTCGGTCTCAGAACCTGTTGAGGTTGTTGCCAATTCTGTTGCGGATGTTGTTGACCGGCTAGACCACCATTAACATCACTCCAAGCAAATCCCGGATGGTCTCTTCTCATGTAGCCCCTATTCGATTCTCGATTGTTCCTCCGATAGTTGTTCGGGGCACGATTATCATAAAAGTTGTGGCAAGAGTCCACATGTTCCCGAGGGAAATTTAGCGGACAAATCTGAGTGTCATGATCTCCATTACAATTTGCACAACCCGGAGGCATTCCCTCGTGTATCGCATTAACCCTCTTATTCCCTGACAACGCCTCATTCTCGCATCTTCAAAAGTCTGTTTTGCTCTAAAATGGCTTCCATTGTCCTCCAGAACCGATTCCACTCGAGGTCTCCCTACCACGGTTGTAATCATTATATGACATCTTCTCTAACAATGTCCATCCATCCTCAGGTGATAAGTAGGAAAAGAGCGCCACCTGCGGCATCACAGATTCATCTCGATAGCGTCCCCTCAACCCATTAAAGAAGTGTTGTACTTTGGAAACGGGGTCAAAGAACGCTGAAGGGCATCTTCTCAGTAAGCCATTGTACCTCTCCCAAGCTTCATTATAAGTTTCATCCTCCGTCTGCCTGAATGAAGTGACGGCTATTCTTGCTTGTGCCGCCTTCTGATGAGGAAAGTATTTGGTTAGGAACTTCTGTGCCATTTGCTCCCAAGTTCTGATGCTGTTCCTATCCAAATCATCCAACCCAATCGCGAGCGACATCCCTAAGAGAGAGAGGGAAAAGCCGCAAGCGAAACTCATCCTGAGAGACTCCCCTGGTCTTCTGCAAGTCACAAGCTTCCAGGAAGCGAGTGATATGTCTATGCGGGTCTTGTTTGCCACTGCCATCAAATTGATTCTCGCGGATCTGGGCCGTGACACACCCTTCCACTCAAGGAGTCTCGTATTCAAGTTGCCCCTCACAATAGAAGAAGCACAATCCTCCAAGTTTGGTAGATCGTACTCAAGAAGAGGCTTGTAACGAGGAGGAGGAGGAGGAGGAGGATTTTCTTCAGCCATGCCCTCTATTTTAATTCCTTCAATTCTTTTCCGTTCCTCTGGCTTCTTTCCTTAATCGCCGCTCGGTCCCGGTGATCTCGGAATCAAATAGCAAGTCCTCTTGTACGAGGGTACCTCGCATACAAAAACAGGCAAAGACCAAGTGGAATCAAAGAAGCAGAGAAAAATAATAACAATTAAATAAAAGAAAATAAAACTAAAAGTCAGCTTAACCAAACAGCCGAATTTCCTAAAAATTAGGAAAATTGGTTGTGCCAATCCCCGGCAACGGCGCCAAAAACTTGTTGTGACTCCGGCAAGTGTACCGGGTCGTCGCAAGTAATAAAAACACGGTAAGATTCTACCGAGGTCGAACACAAGGATTGGGTTACCAATTCGACTAAATTGTCAAGAAATCCGATACGTTGGTTAAGCAATAGAAGGTGGTTGAGAGAAAGAGATGGAGATCGCAATTTCAAGAATCAAATCAAATAACGCTACGGTGATTAAATTCAGAAATAAAAGCATCTAAGGTTTCGAATCCACCTACCCAATCATGCAAAGTACCCAAGTGATATTGCTCTCCTCCCTAGGTTCAATTTTAATGTCAACCGGGACCCCTAAATTCTCCTAAATCCACTTCCGTGCTCATTAGGACGTATTCGATGATTTGAGTTAATTACTCGCTACGTCTCTTAACCCTAATCTCGAATTCTATTAATTCTTGTTCCCTATAGGTTGCATCGATCTCCTGTTCACTCTCGTGCAATACTCGACCGATGTTCCCAATTCAAGTTCTAAAATGCGAATCGCCGCTAGGCCTCAACACGTTTAACTAGTCGATCACGCTAGCATATAATCGACACAATGAAAACAGAATTGGAAAACCATAATTGAATTAAAGGAGAGAGAGTTACATTACATGAACACTATGCCGCCATGGGTGGCTTCATCGATCCCCTAGACAAGAGGATTAGTTCCTCATGTCCGTAACAACAACGCACGTACAATCGGAATTCATCCTAAGCCTTAGAATTAAGAGAGGAGAAGAGGAGAAGAAACCCCAGAATAAGGATTACAAAAAATCTCTGAAAATTCTGATCCCAAAACGTCACCTTTTCTGTTCTGATTTGCTCTATTTATAAGGAGGCCACGCGTCACGGCCGTGATGGCCATCACGGCCAGGCCGTGATGGCTTCTGCTTCTGGCGCACTTCTGGAATTTGAACATTCGCGACGCGAAGGATGTCTCGCGACGCGAGTCCTCTTGTCATGGCCCGTGATATGAATCACGGCCAAGCCGTGATGTTCTCTGTCTTGTGTGGATTTTGGGTCACGGCCGTGATACACATCACGGCTAGGCCGTGATGGTCTCTGACTTGTGTGGCATTTAGGTCATGGTCGTGATATACATCACGGCTAGGCCGTGATGGTCTCTGACTCTGGTACTTTTCTGGAATTCACACACTCGCGACGCGAAGGACGTCTCGCGACGCGAATCTTCCTTTCACGCCCCGTGATGTGAATCACGGCTAGGCCGTGATGGTCTCTGTCTTCCCGGGTCTTCAAATTCTCGCGGGGCGAGCTTCCTCTCGCGGGGCGAGAATCTCCAGAATAGCAATCTCCACTATTTCTTGACTTTCCTTAATTCTTAGAGCTTCACTTATGGACCTGAAAACAACACAAGCAACCACAAGCGTAATTCTATCCAAAAGAATCTAAAAACTACACAAAAGACGCAAAACGAGTCAAAGTCCAACTGAGGAACAAAACAAGGCAAATTTGGGCGAAAACGAGAGTGAACTCGAATAAATTGGCACATAAACCCTAGTTCATCTAGTCATAAAACTAGATAAGCCAGAGGCTTATCATTTAGGAAAACACAAATTCACAGTCCTAATTTCATAAAACAAGCTTAAATCTTAAGATTAAAATCTGAAATCAGAGGGTTAGGGTTAGGGTTAGGGTTTCAAAATCAATTTGGGGATTTACAAAAGAGAAGAGGTTAGAGGTAAAACTCTTACCCAAGGAAGAAAAAGAGATGACATGGTGGTTGTTTGAAAGTCCGGCGCGGTGGCTAACCGTGACGACGCGGCAAAGCAGCTGCAGACAAGAAGAACATATTTTTGAAGAATCCAGGAATCAAACAATGGATGTGAGCTTCATAGTAGGGAGGAAGGCGGTCGAACCACCATGGATGCGACCGAGGAACCTATCGTGACGGCTAGCGGTGTCGAACGGAGGACCAACACGCACCAGAACGTGTCATCGTCGTCCTCACTCCAAGCGAGCCAAACGTGCGAGCTGATAGGCTGAGATGTGCGGTCGTCTTCCTGCTCTAGCGGCGTCCAGATGATGGATAAAGGAGGCGGAATAGTGGCTTGAAGAAAGAGAGAAGGAGAAGAAAGATGGAGAGAGGAGGAGGAAGAAGAAAAACAGAAAGAAAGAGAAATAGAAACACAGAGAGAGGTATCGAGTATCAGAGAGAGAAGATAGAAACCTGATTTTAACTTTGTATTAGTAATAGTAGGTATAAAATGAGTGGTAAATATTAGGCCTAAAATAAACATGTTTTTACTTTTTGGATTCTAAAAATAAAGATTGATAAAGATATAATTTCGAAATTCAAATTAGAGTAAAGATTAATAATTGAACTGATCCACTAAGAAAATACTCAATCCAAAATTTAATCTCCGATAAATGTCAAACCAAAATATTTTTAACTCTAAAATTAAATAGAATGAGAATATGAAAATGCTTTTCTCTTAATCATATTATGAAAAATATTTTTCTGTACTAGTATATTAGTGACAATAACGTAATTATTGTCTAGTAAGAGTGCATTCATTGAATTGAGTCAGTGCTAACGCACCCAATAAAATAATTTGAAGAGAGTAATTTAATTACTCAAACTA
This sequence comes from Sophora flavescens, assembly GCA_030762895.1. NCBI lineage: Eukaryota > Viridiplantae > Streptophyta > Magnoliopsida > Fabales > Fabaceae > Sophora > Sophora flavescens. Next base: position 251,937,977 of record CM061062.1, on the reverse strand, counting down.
AACCACATAACATAATAAATTTAAACATCCAAATAAAATAATTAATCATAGGTGTAAAAACTAGGGTGTTACGGTGTTCAATATAGATATGTGGACAAAGGGATAATAATGCACATGAATATTTGTCACAGAAAGGTTTCGTCAAATCACTGACTTTCTCACTACTTAGGTAGCAGTGATGTATTGCTAGATACCGCTCACTGTTTGTAATATTAAATGGGATTTAATATTACTACTAACGTTTTGGGAACCTATAGGGTCACACACATAAGAGCGGATTAAAAGAAGCATTAAAGGAGAGTTGGACTTTTCTATTGGGCCTAGCGCATAGTACATGGGGCTTAGGTCAAACGCTGCTCACTAACTCACTTAAGGAGGTGCTGCTATAAGTAGACCACTTAAGCTATTGTGCCTACACGGTTTTGTTTTACCCTAGCCGCACATAGAGAGTGATAGTGAGCAGCAGGTCTCGGTTTTCGAAGCTAGCACTGTGAGACAGAGACGCTTCGGGTTCGTGACGTTGGACGCTCACGGAATCTGCTCGTGTGGATACCTTAGAGACATCGTTCGTGTGGTGTTCGTGATAGACGATTTTGATCAACTGTCATCGCTTCAAGAGGTAAATCTTCTAACCATGAATCATGACCATTCGCAAGGATCCTTCGATGGGAATTTTTTCGCTGCGTTATTTTTTTTTTTATACGCAAATTCCCAACACAATCAAGTTTACCATATCAGTTTCCTCCCCAGAGTACGTTGCCCCGATCCTTTTCCAAATGCCCCATAATTTTTGAGCTATTGACTGGCCTTTATTTTCCAATAGCTTTGAGTTACATCTTTTAATCAATGCATCAGATACATATAAATGGTGTGATCCAGAAGAATTGGATGATTCGGTAACATAAGAAACTCTTCCCTCTTCCACGATATTTCTACATGAAGGTTCCACAACAATCAATAAACCCGCAACCAAAGGACCCGCGACACCTGGTCCCTGCTCCATTGTACCGAGTTACCTGGGCGCAGAACCACCTCCATAATTCAGAAAGTTAATGGAATCCGGAACCACCGAGTTTGGTCCTAAAGCTGTCGACGAATGAGACCTTTCCATTATGCGCACTGTAGAACAAACTCCAATATCATGATTTGGATCATCCAACTTTGTCTCTGATGAGATATCCTCAGTCAAGCAACTTGCCCCCAAGGTAGTCCTTTTTTCGTTAGACCTCTTGGGCAGCCCAACTCTAATATTTCCAACTTGCCTTTCCCTCAACATTTGCATCCCAAAAGGGCCCCATGGTGGAACCCATACATTGTATTTGCTATGAGCCTTACCGCCCAGTACCTCTGATCCTGCCCTTTTTTTTTTCGCTGGCCCAAGAACGAAAATTCTCCCTCCCCCTTCTTAGTAAACCACGGTTCAGAAGTAGAAGGCATGCTTGCCTCTTCTAGGCCCAGTGCAATACCCTTGCCCTTATCTTCATAAGAAACTGGTGCATGTGAAGATTGGTCCTTTTGCCTTGGTTTCCTTTAGGGCTTAGGCCCAACATAAATAGGGAGTGTATCATGTTGACCATTTAAAAAACAATTTCTTTCTGAGCACCTTTCTTCAACATTAGCTTACATCACTTTTTCTCCACGAACACTTCCCTGCAAAAGTTGAGTTTCAGCCACCCTAACATCTGACCCTATCCTTTCAAACGTGTAACAATATGTTTTTAATTACGCTGTTAATAGTAAAAATATATTTATTTATATTTTTAATTGAGACTTAGGAAATGATTTTTGGAGAAAACAAAATCATATATGGAACTTACTCTATGGTAGGAAGCTTTAGTTAAAATTTGGGTTTAAAACTCAGACGGAAACCGGTCTGCGTTTTTTTAACTGACAGTATAATTTTATACTGACAGAAAACCCTAATTTGGCACGAAAACTGAAATTTGTAGATTTTTTATATTTTATCCATGAGGAAGTTGTTGTGACTCCGGCAAGTGTACCGGGTCGTCGCAAGTAATAAAAACACGGTAAGAGTCTACCGAGGTCGAACACAAGGATTGGGTTACCAATTCGACTAATTTCGCGAGAAATCCGATAAGTTGGTTAAGTAGAGAAAGTGGTTGGAAAGAAATTAGAATCACAATTTAAATTAACAAATCGAAACAATCAAAGATATGGTGATGAAATCTGGAATTAAAAGCATCTAAGGTTTCGAATCCACCTACCCAATCATGCAAAGTACCCAAGTGATGATATTCTCCTCCCCAAGTTCAATTTTAATGTCAACCGGGACCCCTAAATTCTCCTAAATCCACTTCCGTGCTCATTAGGACGTATTCGACGATTGGATTAATTACTTACTAGGTCTCATAATCCTAATCTCGAATTCTATTAATTCTTGTTCCCTATAGGTTGCACCGATCTCCTACTCACTCTCGTGCAGCACTCGACCGATGATCCCAATTCAAGTTCTAAAACGCGAATCGCCGCTAGGCCTCAACACGTTTAACTAGTCGATCACGCTAGTATATAATCGACACAATGAAAACAGAATTGGAAAACAATAATTGAATTAAAGGAGAGAGAGTTACATTACATGAACGCTATGCCGCCATGGGTGGCTTCATCGATCCCTTAGACAAGAGGATTAGTTCCTCATGTCCGTAACAACAACGCACGTACAATCGGAAATCATCCTAAGACTAAGAATTAAGAGAAGAGAAAAGGAGACGCAGCCCCAGAATAAGGATTACAAAAGATCTCTGAAAATTCTGATCCAAAAAGTCCTCTTTTTCTATTCTGATCTGCTCTATTTATAAGGAGGCCACGCGTCACGGCCGTGACGGCCATCACGGCCAGGCCGTGACGGTTTCTGTTTCTGGCGCACTTCTGGAATTCGAACTCTCGCGACGCGAATGATGTCTCGCGACGCGAGCCCGCCTTTCACGGCCCGTGATGTCAATCACGGCCAGGCCGTGATGTTCTCTAGCCGTGATGGTCTCTGGCTCTGGTGCTTTTCTGGAGTTCACACACTCGCGACGCGAAGGACGTCTCGCGACGCGAATCTTCCTTTCACGCCCCGTGATGTGAATCACGGCTAGGCCGTGATGGTCTCTGTCTTCCCGGGTCTTCAAACTCTCGCGGGACGATCTTCCTCTCGCGGGGCGAGAATCTCCAAAATGGCAATCTCCACTATTTCTTGACTTTCCTTAATTCTTAGAGCTTCACTTATGGACCTGAAAACAACACAAGCAACCACAAGCGTAATTCTATCCAAAAGAAGCTAAAAACTTCACAAAAGATGCAAAACGAGTCAAAATCCAACTTAGGAGTAAAACAAGGCAAATTTGGGCGAAAACGAGAGTGAACTCGAATAAATAGGCACATGAACCCTAGTTCATCTAGTCATAAAACTAGATAAGCCAGAGGCTTATCAAAATACCCCAAACTTAAACCTTGCTTGTCCCCAAGCAAGCTTAAAACTCAAAAAAAACGACTCAAGACTTGGCAAGCCTAAAGGAATCAATCGATTTCGCACAAATTTAATGCAACTTTACAAAACAGTTTTTCTCCAATGATCTCCCCCCTACATCAATGTAATCCCCACATTCATTTACTTTAAACCGTTGAGAACTTCATCATTCATGCAATCATTAGTCTAAGTTGAGGATCAGGGTCACACACAAAAGGAAGATCACCAATTTCAAACAACTGCCTTCCTCACAAGGGTATGTAAAATTTCACTCATTCGCTCAAATTCGTCTAGGCTTTCAACTTTTTCACTCAATTTCACTTATCAAGAGCACTTCCCATGAATTTGATTTTCATCTCAAAAGTAGTTCCCACGAAAACATGTATGCAACATCAGAAGGTCTTTTAAAGGTTGTAATGGGGTCTGGCTCAGGGTAGGATATACAAGGATATTTAGGCTTAAGTCCCTAGGAACTAAGAGAGCATGAGCATTAAACACATTTTCCACTCAAATTCCTTTTTTCCATTTTTCATTTGGGCTCGGGTGACTACAACCTTTTCTTTGCTATTATTTTTGTTTTGCCCCTTTTCTTTTGGCAATTTTTTTTTTTTTGTTTTCTTCTTTTCTTTTCTTTTTGCCTTGGGTCAACCTTTATTTTCTTTTTCTCATCCCAATATGACATATCACCTCGTAGCCACCCCAAACTTAGTTTCTCACAACCTTTCTCTTGCTCATTTCCATGCTCTCCTAATCCTAAGATTGGGTTAACATGGTTTTTCAGATTTTGGCTCGTAATGTAGGGTCATCAAGAAACAATAGGTCAATTGGGCTCAATTTGGCTAACTAGGGAACATGCATTAGGGATGGTTCTTTTCAGGCCAAGTAGTTATTCAAAGAAAATTGCCTAAATCATTTGATGCAACATATAAACATGCAATCCATATAGAGATTCAAGCAAATTCGGGAAAGTGCAACTTAACAGTGATTCACACATTCAAAAACAGAGTTGGAGGCTCAAATCCTCACCTGGACATTTTGCAAATTGTTTGACCGAGATACGATTCCTAGTGTGTGCACCCCCTCACCCCAAACTTATCATAAATCAAGTAATCACAACAAAGTTCTCAAAATTCAGTTTTCAATTTTTAAGTGGGGATAAACTTTTCTAATTTCAGAACTTAGGGGAAAATCATCAATGGTCAAATAATTCATGCGATCAATCTATGCTCAATTCAATTAAAATCCAACAAGCTTGCCGACACAACATTCATACAACAACTCTTGATCTTCTCAAATTATTCAAGAGTGACAAACAAAAACAGAACACAAACACAAAAACAAGAACAAGAGTGAGGAGAAGAGAGGGTACCTAGCTTGGGTTGCCTCCCAAGTAGCGCTTGTTTAACGTCCCGAGCCTGACTCAAGTCGCCCCTAAGGGTTAATCCGGAGGAAGATCCTGCTTGCCATGCCATTCCTTGGCCCGTTCTTTGTAGGTTTGTGCCCCTTTATATGCTCGCATGCGGTTCCCGGACAGCTCAATTAAGTTCAGGACCCTTCTATAATCAGCACGAACTCTCCACTCCTTGGTGGTCCTTTTTGAGATCAACTTGTTGTCTTTATTGACCACCACGGTTGTACTACCTCTCAACCTTGGTGCTTTACCCTTCTTTTTCATTCCCTTGTTGCTGAGTTCTTTCCTTGCACATTCTTCCCTTGGGAGACTCGGTATGGGTTCCATGTCTCGTAGCCAATCAAGGTAGACTTCATCCCCCGAAGGGCCTTTTTCCTCACTGTCTTCCTCATAAGATTCTACCGATACTGTTGCAAGTGAAGGATCATGGTCTTCTCGAGTTGCCTTTACCTTTTCAATTGGGTCCACCACATCCACTCGATACACAGCTGACTTCTCTTCCGGGTGCTTAATCGCTTCAAAGACGTTGAAGACCACCTCATCATCATTCACCCTCAAAGTGAGTTTCCCTTTCCGAACATCTATCAAGGCACCCCCGGTGGCCAAAAAGGGCCTACCGAATATGAGAGGGATCTCAGCGTCTTCATCCATATCGAGCACCACAAAGTCCACTGGGAATATGAACTTGTCAACTTTCACGACCAAGTCTTCAACTACTCCATAGGGATATTTGATAGAACAATCGGCCAGTTGGAGTGACATTCGTGTATCCTTTACTTCTTTGATCCCTAGCCTCTTCATCATCGAGAGGGGCATCAAGTTGATGCTTGCCCCTAGATCACATAATGCCTTTCCGAAGGTCATTCCCCCAATGGTGCATGGTATCGAGAAGGAACCGGGATCCTTCAACTTCGGAGGCAGTTTCCGTTGAAGAATGGCACTACACTCCTCGGTCAAAGCAACCGTTTCTTCATCCACAATCCTCCGCTTCTTAGTGAGAAGTTCCTTCATAAACCGAGCATATGATGGCATCTGTTCCAAGGCTTCCGCAAATGGAATGTTAATCTGAAGTTTTCGGAAGACATCAAGGAACTTATTGAACTGCTTATCCTGTTGAGGCTTCTTCAATCTTTCAGGATACGGAACCTTCATGTAGGGCGGGAGGTCTTGGGGTTCAACCCACTTCTTCTTTCGGAACTCTTCATCCACAAGTTTCAGCCTTCCCCCTTGCTCCGGTCCCTTGTCACTTGCCAACCCTTCTTTCTCTGGTTGCTCTTCCTCAACGGGTAGTTGTTCCGGGCCCTTGTCATCCTGAGAACTAGTGGTACCCCTGCTAGGTTCCAACACCCTTCCGCTTCTAGTAGATATGACATTGCATTGTCCCTTGGGGTTGTTCTCAGTACTACCTGGGAGAGTGCCTGGAAGACGCTCATTAAGTTGCTTCGCGAGCTGTGCTATTTGTGTCTCCAGATTCTGAATTCGCGATCCTGTATGAGTCGCCAACTTGTCAATGGCAGTGTTCACCTTCTCAAAAGATGTGCTTGTAAAGGTTGACAACTTCTCAAAAGCCAGCTCCCACGGTTGTCTTCCACCATCTGTTATTTGCAACTGATTAGGCCCTGGAAGAGCCTGCTGGGTATTACACTGCTGAATTCCAATGTTCGGCCTTATACCCTGCTGAGGTTGTTGCCAATTCTGCTGAGGAGGTTGTTGACCGGCAAGACCACCATTAGCATTACTCCAAGCGAAACCCGGATTGTCTCTCCTCATGTACCCCCTATTCTGATTCTAATTGTAATCATTTTGTCTGTTCCTCTGATAGTTATTCTGGGGCACAGTGTCATAAAAGTTGTGGCAAGAGTCCACATGTTCCTGAGGGAAATTTAGCGGGCAAATCTGAGTGTCATGATCTCCATTACAATTTGCACAACCCGGAGGCATTCCCTCGTGTATAGCATTAACCCTCTTGTTCCCGGACAAAGCCTCATTCTGCATCTTCAAAAGTTTGTTTTGCTCTAAAATGGCTTCCATTGTCCCAGAACTGATTCCACTCGAGGTCTCCCTACCACGGTTGTAATCATTATATGACATCTTCTCTAACAGTGGCCATCCATCCTCAGCCGATAAATATACAAAAGACCCGCCAGCTGCGGCATCACAGTTCATCTGATAGCGTCCCCTCAACCCATTAAAGAAATGCTGTACTTTGGAAACCGGGTCAAAGAACGCAGAGGGACATCTTCTCAATAAACCATTGTACCTTTCCCATGCTTCATTGTAAGTTTCGTCCTCCATTTGCCTGAATGATGTGACGGCTATTCTTGCTTGTGCCGCCTTCTGAGGAGGGAAATATTTGGTTAGGAACTTCTGTGCCATCTGCTCCCAAGTTCTGATGCTGTTCCTATCCAAACTGTCAACCCAATCGCGAGCGACATCCCTAAGAGAAAGAGGGAAAAGTCGCAAGCGAAACTCATCCTGAGAGACTCCCCTTGTCTTCTGTAAGTCACAGGCTTCTAGGAAGCGAGTGATGTGTCTATGAGGGTCCTGTTTGCCACTCCCATCAAACTGATTCTCCCGGAGCTGGAATGTGACACATGCTTCAACTCTGAAGGAGTCTGTGTTCAGGTTGCCCCTCACAATAGAAGAGTCACAATCTCCCAAGCTTGGTAGATCGTACTCAAAGAGAGACTTGTAACGAGGAGGAGGAGGAGGATTTTCTTCAGCCATGCCCTCTATTTTAATTGCTTCCAACCTCTTCCTTTCTCTGGCCTCTTTTCTTAATTGCCTCTCGGTCCTGGTGATCTCTGAATCGAATAGCAAGTCCTCTTGAAGAAGGGTACCTCGCATACAAAAAACACGGCAAGACCAAGTGGAATCAAAGAAGTAGAGAAATAATAACAAAGAAATAACAGAAAAATAAAATGAAAAATCAACTTAACCAATCAATCAAATTTCCTAAAAATTAGGAAAATTGGCTATGCCAATCCCCAACAACGGCGCCAAAAACTTGTTGTGACTCCGGCAAGTGTACCGAGTCGTCGCAAGTAATAAAAACACGGTAAGAGTCTACCGAGGTCGAACACAAGGATTGGGTTACCAATTCGACTAATTTCGCAAGAAATCCGATAAGTTGGTTAAGTAGACAAAGTGGTTGGAAAGAAATTAGAATCACAATTTAAATTAACAAATCGAAACAATCAAAGATATGGTGATGAAATCTGGAATTAAAAGCATCTAAGGTTTCGAATCCACCTACCCAATCATGCAAAGTACCCAAGTGATGATATTCTCCTCCCCAAGTTCAATTTTAATGTCAACCGGGACCCCTAAATTCTCCTAAATCCACTTCCGTTAATTTTTGGTCGCGCTGTCGCACACGCGCCAAAAAGGACGAGCGGGTTTAAAACTGTAGTATAGTGCGACAACTCGGATGTCGTCTCTCGAGGACTCTGAGAATATTACCTTTCACAAAAATCAGTTTTGGGGGGGTTTGGATTGGAGTGCAAATAAGAAACAAACAAAACAGAGCAATCAAAAACAAGGCAGTTGAAAAGAGGTTATCAATTATCAAACAACGATTAATCTCATCATCAAGAATTCCCAACTATCCTTGGTTAATGTAATCCCAAGCCCTAAGCAGATTCTAATCCCCTTCCAGTTACAGTAACAACTAACAACGTAATTGCTACTATGGATGCAAATTCCTATTCCCGAAATAACAAACGGGATTAAGCTCTCATGATCAAACGATCATGAATGAACACACGCGAATTAACAAACGCGATTATGTATAGGAAAATAACATCACTGAAACAAATCAATACAATACTACACACTCCTGAAATAACAAACAGAAATGTGTAATATGGTATTGAAAAGGGAAAAGAAATTACAATAGGGATTTACAAAACCTCAAGTATAGAGAATTCCCATACAGTAGACTAATCCTAGAACTTAGTTCTCCATAACAAACGAAATTACACAGAGAAAAACGTAAAACTAAACAATGGAGAAGCAAAAGTCTCTACAAAATGTTCAGAACAGCCTTTTATACAAATTCTGAAATTAACTAGCTCGCGAGGCGAGCACACATTCGCGAGGCGAATTTCATGAACTGTCAGCAACCTTTGGCATTCTCGCGAGGCGAAGTTCTGCTCGCGAGGCGAGGATATGAAGAGTTTTCTCCTTACGCCCGTTATGGCCATCAGGCCCCAACCGTGATGCTCTCTGACTTCCAGACTCGCGAGGCGAATGGATGCTCGCGAGGCGAGACTCTTCAACTTCAAAACTGCCACGGCCACGACCTTCAACACGGGCAAGCCGTGATCGTCTCTGACTTTTTCAGGTTTGCAAGACTCGCGGGGCGAGACCTTCTTCGCGAGCCGAACCAGAGACTTAGAAATTTCTTGGAACAGTCAGGCTTCGGGGTCGCGTGGCGAGCGTGTCTTTCGCGGGACGAATCCCCTGTTTCCTTATTCTCTTGACTTTCACTTAACCTGAAAACAAAGAAATAACTATAAGTGTATTATTTAACTCCAAACTAGCTAAATTAACTTAAAACTACTCTAGAGACTCAAAACCTTGCTTGAGGACAATCTAATCTAATTTGGGTGAAAATACGATATAATTTGCACAAAACCCTGGTCATACTAGCTATAAAACTAGATGAGCCAGAGGCTTATCAAAATACCCCAAACTTAAACTTTGCTTGTCCCCAAGCAAACTAAGACTCAAAAATCAAAAAGACTCAGGACCTGGCAAGCTTAAAAGATTCAACCAACATTGCACAAATTCAAGCAACTTCAAAAACAATTTTTCTTCATTGTTTCCCCCTTTTCAAACAGAGCAATCCCCACATTCATTTATTCCAAACAATTGAGAGTTTCATCATGAAAACAATCAGAAATCTAAGCAGGGAATCTAAGTCACACACAAAAGGGAGATCACCAAATCCAAACAACTGCCTTCCTCACAAGGGCATTATTTGTTCACTCAGTCACTCAGTTTATGTCAGGCTAACAACTTGCACTCAGTTTCACTTTTCAAGTACACTTCCCAAAAATTTGCTTTTCATCTCAAAATGGTTCCCACAGAAAACATGCAAGCAACATCAGAAGGTCTTTATTGGGTTGTAATGGGGCCTGGCTAAGGGTAGGATATACAAAAGGAACTAAGCTGAAGACCCTAGGAACTAAGAGAGCATGAATTATATTTACACCTTGAAATTCACTCAAGTTCCTTTCTTTATTATTATTATTTTTTTTTACACTTCTGGGTGGCTATAGCTCTTTTTATTTCTTTTTGGCATTTTTGTATTTTTATATTTTTCATTTTTTTTCTTCTTCTTTTTTTTTTCTTTTTTTTTCATTTTTTTTTCTTTTTCCTAATCCCAACAACATATTACACCTTGCAGCTACCCCAAACTTTAGTTTCTTGCACCCATTCTAAGATTACATGCTCTCCTAATCCTAAAATCGGGTTAACATGGTTTTCCAGATTTTTGGGCTTATAACATTAGGTTATCAAGAACTAACAGGCTAATAGGCTCAAAAGGGCTAACTAGGGAACATGCATTAGGAATTGGTTTATTCAGGCCAAGTAGCTATTTACAAAGAAACTGCCTAAATCATTTGCTACACACATATAATCATGCAAACCAAAAAGAGATTCAATCAAATCCAGGGAAGTGCAAATTGAAAGTGATTTTCACACAGTTTAAAAAAAACATGTTGGAGGCTCAAAACCTCACCTGGACATTCATGCAAATTGTTTGAAAGAGATACTATCCCTAGTGTGTGCTCCCTATCACCCCAAACTTATCATTCATCATGCCATCATAACAAAATCCCAAAGTTCAGTTTTCAATTTCACATGGGAATCACATTTCAAAAAAAAAATTTTTTTTTTTTCAGTTAGGGGGAATCATTACATATCAATCATGCAAGCAATCTGTGCAACATCAATCAAAATCTAACAAACTTGCCAACAAAAGACTCAACACACAAATGCTCCTGAGCTTCTCAGATTATTCAGGAGCTTTATTCAAAGAAAAGAAAACTTTATTCAAAGAAAAGAAAAACTACAACTAATTCCCTCCCCCACACTTAAAACATGCATTGTCCCCAATGAACAACTGAAATTATAAGATCATAGTGAGAGAAAGGAAAAGAGTACTCCCTGATCAAGTGCGGTGTAAGCGGGAGCTGTCACACGGATCCCATTCCTTGCGCCTAAGTCCAAAGAGGTGGAGACGGCCTCCGGTGCTGCTTCATCTTCTTCATGTTTCTCATCCACTGCACTGACAATTTCATCACCTGCTAAACATGCAGCAATCTCAGCACAAACCACAAAATGGTTAGCGTTAGTACAATCAAGAAAAGAAAGAATATCATCACAGCCGTAATTAAGTGGAAAATTAGAAAACAAGTTCTCATGGGTGTCTTCAATAGTCTCAGATATCAGCTCAATGTGGAATACAGAGTGCTCTTCCGCTGGATGTTTCATGGCATCAAATATGTTAAACTTTGCAACTATATCCCCAAACTTCATAGACATGGTCCCATCACCCACATCAATGTTAGTCTTGGCTGTCTTCATGAATGGCCGCCCAGGATGATTGGTGATTTACTTCGAGTGTGTCTCGCCGCCATGTCCAAGATGTAGAAATCAGGTGGGAAGATCGGATCATCAACTTGCACTAGTACATCTTCCACCATTCCCATGGGGCGGACACAGTCTGTTGGCCAACCGAATGGTGATACTGTGTACTTCAAAGGACCAAGATCCAGTTTATTAAAGATGGAGGTAGGCATGACATTGATAGATGCTCCCAAGTCCAAAGATGCGGTTTTCAAACTTCTTGTCCCCAATAGTGCATGGGATAGTGAAGGTGCCTGGATCCTTGCACTTCGGTGGCAGTGCCTGAGTGAAAGCAACAACTCTTTCTGGCTTAGACTGGATAAGCGCTGAGACATTTCTTCCCAAGTCAACCCTCTCGTTAGTCTTCATCTTCCTCTTGTTGGTGCATAGGTCCTTCAGAAATTTTGCATATCTGGGCACTTGCTTGATCACATCCAACAAAGGGATATTAACACCCACCTTTCTTAAAACATCAAGAATTTCCTTCTCTTTATCTTCACCACCACTCTTCAAATTTTTCTCAGACTCTGTGGGGAACGGAATGGGTGGTCTATACACTCTCTCGCTTTCAACTTCAACCACAGGTTCGGGAGTAACTTCAACAAGAGGCTCGGGAGTAGCCTTCATAGTTTCTTCATTCTTTCCAGTAAGGGCCTCAACAACTTTTCCGGACCTCGGAGATATAGAACTCACATTGGGGTTGGAGGCATTAGGATTGATCACTGTTGTCTTTGGCCGGGCAGTGGGTTGTTCTTTGACCTTGCTTTATATTATTTATGTCCGTAGCCATCTGTCCAATCTGTGTATGCAATGCCTGAATACTCGCATCCGTTCTCTCACTGAAATTGTGCCTGTGAGGCCTGGAACTGTCCCATTTGCTTCTTGGAAAAGTGTAGTCATTTGTGCATTCAATTGTGAAGTTATTTGCTTGCACATGTCATCAATCGACGGTCCGGACGGTGCGAAGTGGTCACTGGAGGATTCTCGAGGTGCCATCGGTTGTTGGGGTGAGTTCCCATACCGCAGATTAGGGTGATTACTCCAGCTGGGATGGTACCTATTTGTTGAAAGATCCGGAATGTCAGATCTGCTTCGGGTTATTGCCCCGATTATACGGATGAACTGCAAAGGCTTGAGGTGATTCAGAGAATTGATCCTCCTTGCAAAATAGGACAAGCTTCATATGGGTGCTCAGGAGAACTACACATGCCACACAATACCGCAGGCTGAACCCTATCCATTGCCAATTTCTCTACCAAGGAAGTGAGCCTGTCAATTCTATCATCACGGTCATGGTTGGAAGAAGAAGTGCGGATCTCATGTACACCTCTAGTCTCAACAGAATTTCTTCTTGTAGTGAATTGCTGGGAATTTAATGACATGTTCTCAATGAGTTTCTTGGCGTGAGATGGAGTCTTGTCAACCAATGCTCCCCACTAGCAAAGATCCAAAATATTCCTATCCATAGGCTGCAATCCTTCATAAAAATATTGGATGAGGAGCTGTTCGGAAATTTGGTCTTTGGGGGCAACTAGATGTCAACTCGCTTGAACCTCTCCCAATACTCGACTAGCGACTCATTTCCTTGCCTTATTCCACAGATTTCTTTCCTTATTGCAGCGGCTCGGAGGCGGGAAAATATTTCTCCGGGAAGAGCTTCTTCAAGTCATTCCATGTGGTAATGGAATTCGGCGCAAGGTATAAAAGCCAATCTTTTGCAGCTCCCTGGAGTGAGAATGGAAAAGCCTTCAACTTGATATGATCCTCGCCATTCTCCTTCCGGCCTCAAAGTTGTGGAGCGGACAACTTGGAACTCTTTCAAGTGCTTGTGTGGATCTTCACCGCAAGACCATTAAATCTAGGCAACAAATGGATTAGCCCGGATTTTAACTCAAAAGGGGTGTCGACACCGGGATAAGCAATGCACAAACCATTGTAATTCACATCAGGGCAGCAAGCTGCCTCAAAGTCCTTTGGTCTCCCATATTTTCAAAAGCAGTTTTAAAATTGGAATCACTACTAGTGCTAGCCCGAAATTCCCTACGGAGTGTGTGCAATGTTCTTTCAATTTCCGGGTAAAAATCACACAGTTCAGGGCAATGAGATCTAGTAGCCAGACCAATTCAAAACAGAACAGAAAATAAAAGAAAGAAAATAAAATAAAATAAAAACAAATTGCGAAAAATAACAACTCAGAGTCCCCTAAACGGCGCCAATTTTTGGTCGCACATTGTCGCAAGACGCGCAAAAAGGGACGAGCGGTTTAAAACTGTAGTATAGTGCGACAACTCGGATGTCGTCTCTCGAGGACTCTGAGAATATTACCTTTCACAAAAATCAGTTTTGGGGGGGTTTGGATTGGAGTGCAAATAAGAAACAAACAAAACAGAGCAATCAAAAACAAGGCAGTTGAAAAGAGGTTATCAATTATCAAACAACGATTAATCTCATCATCAAGAATTCCCAACTATCCTTGGTTAATGTAATCCCAAGCCCTAAGCAGATTCTAATCCCCTTCCAGTTACAGTAACAACTAACAACGTAATTGCTACTATGGATGCAAATTCCTATTCCCGAAATAACAAACGGGATTAAGCTCTCATGATCAAACGATCATGAATGAACACACGCGAATTAACAAACGCGATTATGTATAGGAAAATAACATCACTGAAACAAATCAATACAATACTACACACTCTGAAAATAACAAACGAAATGTGTAATATGGTATTGAAAAGGGAAAAGCAATTACAATAGGGATTTACAAAACCTCAAGTATAGAGAATTCCCATACAGTAGACTAATCCTAGAACTTAGTTCTCCATAACAAACGAAATTACACAGAGAAAAACGTAAAACTAAACAATGGAGAAGCAAAAGTCTCTACAAAATGTTCAGAACAGCCTTTTATACAAATTCTGAAATTAACTAGCTCGCGAGGCGAGCACACATTCGCGAGGCGAATTTCATGAACTGTCAGCAACCTTTGGCATTCTCGCGAGGCGAAGTTCTGCTCGCGAGGCGAGGATATGAAGAGTTTTCTCCTTACGCCCGTTATGGCCATCAGGCCCCAACCGTGATGCTCTCTGACTTCCAGACTCGCGAGGCGAGACTCTTCAACTTCAAAACTGCCACGGCCACGACCTTCAACACGGGCAAGCCGTGATCGTCTCTGACTTTTTCAGGTTTACAAGACTCGCGGGGCGAGACCTTCTTCGCGAGGCGAACCAGAGACTTAGAAATTTCTTGGAACAGTCAGGCTTCGGGGTCGCGTGGCGAGCGTGTCTTTCGCGGGACGAATCCCCTGTTTCCTTATTCTCTTGACTTTCACTTAACCTGAAAACAAAGAAATAACTATAAGTGTATTATTTAACTTCAAACTAGCTAAATTAACTTAAAACTACTCTAGAGACTCAAAACCTTGCTTGAGGACAATCTAATCTAATTTGGGTGAAAATACGATATAATTTGCACAAAACCCTGGTCATACTAGCTATAAAACTAGATGAGCCAGAGGCTGATCAGTGCTCATTAGGACGTATTCGACGATTGGATTAATTACTTACTAGGTCTCATAATCCTAATCTCGAATTCTATTAATTCCTGTTCCCTATAGGTTGCACCGATCTCCTACTCACTCTCGTGCAGTACTCGACCGATGATCCCAATTCAAGTTCTAAAACGCGAATCGTCGCTAGGCCTCAACACGTTTAACTAGTCGATCACGCTAGCATATAATCGACACAATGAAAACAGAATTGGAAAACAATAATTGAATTAAAGGAGAGAGAGTTACATTACATGAACGCTATGCCGCCATGGGTGGCTTCATCGATCCCTTAGACAAGAGGATTAGTTCCTCATGTCCGTAACAACAACGCACGTACAATCGGAAATCATCCTAAGACTAAGAATTAAGAGAAGAGAAAAGGAGACGCAGCCCCGGAATAAGGATTACAAAAGATCTCTGAAAATTCTGATCCAAAAAGTCCTCTTTTTCTGTTCTGATCTGCTCTATTTATAAGGAGGCCACGCGTCACGGTCGTGACGGCCATCACAGCCAGGCCGTGACGGTTTATGTTTCTGGCGCACTTCTGGAATTCGAATTCTCGCGACGCGAGCCCGCCTTTCAGGGCCCGTGATGTCAATCACAGCCAGGCCGTGATGTTCTCTGCCTTGTGTGGATTTTGGGTCACGGCCGTGATATACATCACGGCTAAGCCGTGATGGTCTCTGACTTGTGTGGCTTTTAGTTCACGGCCGTGATATACATCACGGCTAGGCCGTGATGGTCTCTGGCTCTGGTGCTTTTCTGGAGTTCACACACTCGCGACGCGAAGGACGTCTCGCGACGCGAATCTTCCTTTCACGCCCCGTGATGTGAATCACGGCTAGGCCGTGATGGTCTCTGTCTTCCCGGGTCTTCAAACTCTCGCGGGGCGATCTTCCTCTCGCGGGGCGAGAATCTCCAGAATGGCAATCTCCACTATTTCTTGACTTTCCTTAATTCTTAGAGCTTCACTTATGGACCTGAAAACAACACAAGCAACCACAAGCGTAATTCTATCCAAAAGAAGCTAAAAACTACACAAAAGACGCAAAACGAGTCAAAATCCAACTTAGGAGCAAAACAAGGCAAATTTGGGCGAAAACGAGAGTGAACTCGAATAAATAGGCACATGAACCCTAGTTCATCTAGTCATAAAACTAGATAAGCCAGAGGCTTATCAGAAATCTACTTTCCAAATTTCTAATCGGAAACCAAATATTATGTTTATTCGGACGAATTTTGGTAAAAGTTCGGACGGAAAACAGAAAGTGTTTTCACTGACAGTAAGATTTTGATGATCGGAAAACCTAATTTTGACTCGTGAACGAAATGGTTTATATTTAAATCATATTTCCAACGAGTTTGGTTAGTTTGAAATTTTTCAGTAGAAAACGAAATATTACGCTTTTTACGGGCGTAAAACCCTAATCGGGGAACCGATGGAGTCGAGAAGGGAGGTGCAAAGACAAAATCGGTCACCGAAGGAGCTGAGTCATGGGGTGAGTCACCACCATGACTCACCGAGCATTTATGAAGCATTAAATGCAAATTTAGGTGAAATGACCAAAATGCCCTTTTAGCTTAACCTAACCAAAGTTAAGTTAGATTTTAACCATGGTTAAGGAACCATGGTTAGTTTATGTGGTCTAAAATCAGCCACACCCTCCACTAAATGTGAGCCACATATTTATTAACCATAGTTAGCAAAGTAACCCTAGTTAATTTAATTATTAACTATGGTTAAGCTTATATTAATTAAATAATCACAAATGCTATTAATCCAACATCTAATAAACCAAACAAGGCCTAAGATATATCCTATATATATCACAAAACCACAGCTTCTTCACTCACACCTTCATTCTCTTCATCTTCTTCATTTTCTCTCACTTTTCTCAAGAACACTTCAAGCAATTTTGTGAAGGACTTGATCAATTCCTTTCAATTTTTCAACATCTAAGAGGTATACCTTACTCTTCTTGATAAATAAACATCATG
The DNA here is from genome assembly GCA_030762895.1 of Sophora flavescens. NCBI lineage: Eukaryota > Viridiplantae > Streptophyta > Magnoliopsida > Fabales > Fabaceae > Sophora > Sophora flavescens. The sequence continues at coordinate 251,920,904 of CM061062.1, read as the reverse complement.
TTCTTCATTGATTTTCTTGTTTCCAAGTCATGATCATCAAGTTTTCATGAGTTTTTCATTCTTAGATCTAGAATTTCAAATATTTCTAGAAAATTGTAGAAAAATCATTTTGATGTGAAATCAATTTCTATGATCTTAATATGTCCTCTACTATCATCATCTAAGAGTATGTAATCAAAATCATTTTCCTTCCTATTTATCTATTGAAGGCCGAATCTATATATTTTTAGGCAAAGGAAGTTTTGTTCAATTTTTACAATATGACACTTCATCTTTACTCTTTAATACATATAGTTGTTATAACTAGAAACTTGAAATCAAAAGAAATTCCTAGCCCTATTTTCTAGCCTTGACCGAATTTGTGTTCATGTGAGCAAAATAAGTTTTCTTCAATCTTTAACTAGAACGTGATTTGTATGAACTAACTAAGGTGTGTAGGTTATAGATCCAGGAATATGTGAGAAAAAGGAATTTCTAACCTATTTTGATCATTGAGACCGAAACCCTAACCTAGTTGGTTAAAGGATTATGTTTTACAATCTTAACTATAAACACTTAATCTATGCTAGTTAATACTTTGGGAATTAGTATCTAAAAGATTGGATTAAGAAAATAACCCTAGCCTTATTTTTATGACTTGGCCGAACCTAGCACCTTATGGTCATATTTAGATTTGTTTGATTAATTTGTTGATTTGGTTGAAGGTGGTTTTGGTAACTCGTGGCGGGATATCAAGGATCGTCGATTTCGTGTTTCCGGTGGTAACTTAGGTGGGAGAAAGAACCATTCCATCGTCGGAACCGATAAGTAGTATATAATTTATAATAATGGTGTAGGGCGACCTAAACCCTACTAGTGGTTGAGTAATCGACAATACCAAAATCGCATTGGAAACTTTTCCACTTTACCAATGACGATTTGGGAATTGTAGGCTTATCGCCTTAGGTTAATTTTTTAATATTGAGGATGTCTGAATTATTTATTATTGACTGTTTGTGATACGCTGGTTGAGGTACTCCACTGCTTGTGACGTTTTGTTTTGATGTTTGAATATTTTATTAATTATTGTGTTATGCATGATCTGTCTGTTTTAATAAATTGCTTAGTTAAATTTTAAGTGAAGATATATGTTGCTCGGAGGTATTTTGTTTGGGATGAGAGATTGAATATAAATTAGAGGTGCCTAGCAATTATTTTATAGAAGTGATGTGATTTAGAATGTAAGTGGAGGTTATGAGGAAAGCTTGAGGCACTAGGTTGTTATTGATAAAAGTCGGTGAGAATCACATATTGCATTGTTGTTCATAACCGTGTATTTGAGATACACGAGGTCTAAAGTTCTCGTGGACCATTCCAAATTAGAATTTAAGTTGTGCAACTATAGTGTCATTGCTATGCATGAGCGCCCTTGATAGAGATGGGAGAGAGAACTAGGGTGTGCATCGACGGTACCGTGCAGCTATAGTGTCATTGCTTTGCATGAGCATTCTCACCATGGATGAGAATGTGCACCGGCGTTGGGAACGTGTCACTTGGACGACTGACTAACATTCCTAATGAGGGATGTGTGACATGATTAGCAGTGGCCACGTCAGCATAAAGGTTTAGTTGCATGAGTTGGAGGGTAGAGGATGATGTTATAAAGTATGCATGATTGTAAATTGTGAGTGATGCATGTTTGTGTATTATCGTATTATATGCTATGAATCTTTTCCGCTTATGATGATAGAACTGTTTCTTATCTCCCTATTTCTGTATTTTTGTGTACGTCTACTTTATTACGTTAGAAGACCAGATGGAGGAATATGTTGCTGAGGAGATGGAAGGAACCCTGTACGAGATGGAGGTTGTTGAGGAGTTGAATGACATTCCGTATGAAGCTGATGTTGTAGAACAACCTACTGATCCTAATAATATAGTGTAGTAAGTTTAGGGCCAGTGAGTCATATAAGACATTTTTATTTTCCGTTAATTATAAGCAGTTTGTATAAATAAGTATCTGTGTGGGATCCTACTGAGAGGATACCCTATAAACAGTGTTGTGTAAAATAAAGGATAATTATGTGTGTATTTATGTAATATAATTTTGGAGTGTTTTATATTTGCAAAAGTTATATGATTACTAATTAAGTTTTAATTTTTACGTATTTTCAACGATAAGCACACGATTAAGTAAATAAATAATAAGGTTTTAATTTAATAATACAATGGGGCACAACGAGGACGTACCATCACCTTGGGGTAAGGAATTTTCAAAATTTGAATTAATTGAGTTTGTTTGAATCCACTGCCAATTGAGTTGTTTGAGTCCTCCTCCTTGGGACATTACTGTTTCTGGTACATCCAAGAGGCTGTCCACTATTGAGTCACTCCAGTCAGATGAATCATCCCCACTGCTCTGTTTAATGACCTTACTTTCCTTATATTTCCAAGATGAGTCCCCAAAACATCCTTCCATTAACCTGATCTTATGTAAGGTATCGTTGATCTTAACCACCGCCAATTTGTTAATGGCCTCTGGAGAGGTTGCAGTAATGAGTATTCTTCCAACGTCCATCCTGGTTTTTTCCTTTGTGTTTTTGTCAACATCTCCAAACTTCCCAACCAGTCCACCAAGCATGACGAATAGGTCATCCTTCCATGCGTGAGCAAGTACTCCAGTAACATTTAACCAAGCAAGGCTTTCTCTGACAGTGATCTCTAGTTCCCATGGTGTAATGTTCACAAACCATTTAGAGAGTTCCTTGTTGGCATCTTCAATACATTTCTCCAGATTAGCCTCCCCCACCGGTAGCAAAAGAACAAGGTTCCCTCCATGTGGAACAACTTTTATATATTGTGAATACCCCTGCCATGTGTAACTTGTCTTGAATGTTCAGTGTACATTCCAAATAAAAAGATTGGTCTCTCCCTCCCCCTGAAGCTCTCAGTAGCTCTCATGCTCTCAACAATTGATGACCTTCTTGTTCAATTCATTTTAATAGAGTAGATAGAAAATACAGAAAAGGAAAGAGAGAGAGAGAAACAGAATAAGAAACTGAAATTGTAATCTTGAATGGTTATCTTTTCTTGACTGAATCATACAGTGAATGCCCTATTTATACAAGATATGTGCAAACCGTCCTGTAATCACTATTGCAGTGCATCAGAATTACAAAGGCATTGTTACATATTGTAACATACCCTAGTATACTCTAATATACCCCCCGAAACTCAAGGTGGGTTGACTAATGCATATATGTCAAACACTCTGAGTTTCTCGCGCAACTCTTCAAACCTAAGTCGTGATGATGACTTGGTAAGGAGATCTGCAGGCTGATCTTGCCCAGGGATGTGTGTGACCACTAAAGTCTTGTTGAGCACTTTCTCTCTGACAAAAAAGAGGTCCAATTCCAAGTGCTTTGTGCGAGAATGAAGCATTGGGTTGTGAGATAGAGCCACTGTGCTCAAATTGTCACAAAAGATTTCGGGTACAGTGGTGGGAAACTGCAGCTCTTTGAGTAGAGACTGTATCCAGATCAACTCAGATGCAGTGTTAGCTAGGCTTCTATATTCTGCCTCCGTGCTAGACCTTGCCACAAGTTGTTGTTTCTTTGACCACCATGAGACAATATTCGGTCCAAGAAAGATGCAAGACCCTGAAACAGACCTGCGATCGTCCAGGTCAGCTGCCCAATCTGCATCACAAAAAGCTCTTAGTGGCAGAGGTTTGTGAGGATTCGCAGGCTACAGTAGCAAGTGGTCGCGCTGTCGCGCACGCGCCAAAAAGGACGAGCGGGTTTAAAACTGTAGTTTAGGGCGACAACTCGGATGTCGTCTCTCAAGGACTCTGAAAGTGTTATCTTTCACGAAAATCAGTTTTGGGGGGGGGGGGGGGGGTTGGATTGGAGTGCAAATAAGAAACAAGCAAAACAGAGCAATTAAAAATAGGGCAGTTGAAAAGAGATTATCAATTAACAAACAACGATTAATCTACTGTCCTCGAATTCCCCACTATCCTTGGTTCATGTAATCCCAAGCCCTAAGCAGATTCTAATCCCCTTTCAGTTGTAGCAACAACTAACAACGTAATCGCTACTACGGACATATGTTCCTATTCCCGAAATAACAAACGGGGTTAAGCTCTCATGAACAAACGAACATGAATGAACGCACGTGAAATAACAAACGCGATTTAGTATAGAAACATATCATCACTGAAACAAATCAATACAATACTATACACTCCTAAAATAACAAACAGAAATGCATAATATGGTATTGAAAAGGGAAAAGCAATTAAAATAGGGATTTACAAAACCTCAAGTATATTTAATTCTTATACAGTAGATTAATCCTAGAACTTAGTTCTCCATGACAAAAACGAAAACACACAGAGAAAATGTAAAACTAAACAATGGAGAAGCAAAAGTCTTTACAAACTGTTCAGAACATCAATTTATACTAGTCAGAAATTAAGCCTATTCGCGAGGCGAAGCCTCTCTCGCGACGCGATTCTTGTGAACAGTCTGCAACCTTTGGTATTCTCGCGAGGCGAACAATCCTTCGCGAGGCGAGGAACTGAAGAGTCTTCTTGTTACGCCCGTTATGAACATCAGGGGCCAACCGTGATGCTTTCTGACTTCCAGGCTCGCGAGGCGAATGGATGCTCGCGAGGCGAGACTCTTCAACTTCAAAACTGCCACGGCCGTGACCTTCAACACGGGCAAGCCGTGATCGTCTCTGACTTTTCAGGGTTGCAAGACTCGCGGGGCGAGACCTTCTTCGCGGGGCGAACCAGAGACCTTGCATTTTCTTGGAACATTCAGGGCTTCGCGGTCGCGTGGCGAGTATAGCTTTCGCGGGGCGAACCCCCTGTTTCTTTATTCTCTTGCCTTCCAACTTATCCTGAAAACAAAGACACAACTATAAGTGTATTATTTGACTCAAAACTAGCTAAATTAACCTAAAACTACTCTAGAGACTCAAAACCTTGCTTGAGGACAATCTAATATAATTTGGGTGAAAATACGATATAATTTGCACAAAACCCTGGTCATACTAGCCATAAAACTAGATGAGCCAGAGGCTTATCAAAATACCCCAAACTTAAACTTTGCTTGTCCCCAAGCAAACTAAGACTCAAAAATCAAAACTACTCAAGACCTGGCAAGCTTAAAAGATTCAATCAACATTGCACAAATTCAAGCAACACATCAAACAGTTTTCTTCAATGTTTCCCCCCTTTTCAAACAGAGCAATCCCCACATTCATTTATTCTAAACATTTGAGAATTTCATCATGAAAACAATCAGAAATCTAAGCAGGGGATCCAAGTCACACACAAGAAGGAGATCACCAACTTCAAACAACTGCCTTCCTCACAAGGGCATTTAGTATATCACTCAATCACTCAGTTTGTGTCAGGCTACCAATATTGCACTCAGTTTCACTTTTCAAGAACACTTCCCATAAATTTGATTTTCATCTCAAAATGGTTCTCACAGAAAACATGCATGCAACATCAAAAGGTCTTTTATGGGTTGTAATGGGGCCTGGCTAAGGGTAGGATATACAAAAAGAACTAGGCTGAAGATCCTAGGAACTAAGAGAGCATGAACTTTTTACACTTTGAATTTCTACTCAAGTTCCTTTCTTTATTTTTTTTTCTTTATACTTCTGGGTGACTACAGCCTTTTATTTCAACACTTTTTATTTTTATTGTTTTTCTCTTTCTTTTTTTTTTTACACTTTTTCTTTCACAAGCCTTTGGCTCCAACTTTTTTTTTTTTTATTTTTTTTCTTCTCAATCCCAACAACATATTACACCTTGCAGCCACCCCAAACTTAGTTTCTTGCACCCATTCTAAGATTACATGCTCTCCTAATCCTAAGATCGGGTTAACATGGTTTTCCAGATTTTTGGGCTTATAACATTAGGTTATCAAGAATTAACAGGTTAGTAGGCTCAAAGGGGCTAACTAGGGAATAAGAATTGGTTATTTTTAGGCTAAGTATCTATTTACAAAGAAAATGCCTAAATCATCTGAAGCAAACACATAATCATGCAAACCAAAAAGAGATTCAATCAAATTCAGGAAAGTGCAACTTGAAAGTGATTTCACACAGTTAGAAATATGTTGGAGGCTCAAAACCTCACCTGGACATTCATGCAAATTGTTTGAAAGAGATTCTATCCCTAGTGTGTGCTCCCTATCACCCCAAACTTATCATAAGTTATGTCATCATAACAAAATCCCAAAGTTCAGTTTTCAATTTCACATGGGAATCACTTTTCAAAAACAAAAAATTTTCAGCCTAGGGGGAATCATCACATATCAATCATGCAAGCAATCTGTGCAACATCAATCAAAATCTAGCAAACTTGCCAACAAAAGACTCAACACACAAATACTCCTGAGCTTCTCAAATTATTCAGGAGCTTTATTCAAAGAAAAGGAAAAACTACAACTACGGAAAAACTATAACTAATTCCCTCCCCCACACTTAAAACATGCATTGTCCCCAATGAACAACAGAACTATACAATCAGAGTGAGGGAAAGGAAAAGGGAACTCCCTGATTAAGTATCAGTGTAAGTGGGAGCTTCCAAGGAGAGCTCCTCAACATTTGCATTCACAGGAACAACAGCATCCACACCATGGAATGGCTTCAACCTCTGCCCGTTAACCTTGAAGGGCTTGTGTGTACCTGCACGTGTAATCTCTACTGCACCATAAGGAAACACATCAGTAACGACAAAGGGGCCATCCCATTTGGACCTAAGTTTCCCAGTTCAAAGAAAAGGAAAAACTACAACTACGGAAAAACTATAACTAATTCCCTCCCCCACACTTAAAACATGCATTGTCCCCAATGAACAACAGAACTATACAATCAGAGTGAGGGAAAGGAAAAGGGAACTCCCTGATTAAGTATCAGTGTAAGTGGGAGCTTCCAAGGAGAGCTCCTCAACATTTGCATTCACAGGAACAACAGCATCCACACCATGGAATGGCTTCAACCTCTGCCCGTTAACCTTGAAGGGCTTGTGTGTACCTGCACGTGTAATCTCTACTGCACCATAAGGAAACACATCAGTAACGACAAAGGGGCCATCCCATTTGGACCTAAGTTTCCCAGCCATCAATTTCAGGCGGGAGTTAAACAATAAGACTAGCTGGCCCACAAAAAATTCTTTCCTAACAATCATTCTATCATGAAATTGTTTTGTTTTTTACTTATAAATCTTGGAGCTTTCATAGGCTTCAAGCCTAAGCTCCTCAAGTTGCTGCAACTGCAGTTTCCTTTCAACACCAGATTTCTTCATGTCCATGTTACAACACTTTACTGCCCAATATGCACGGTGCTCAACTTCCACCGGGAGGTGACAAGCCTTACCAAAAACAAGACGAAATGGGGACATTCCTATAGGGGTCTTGAAAGCAGTCCTTTGTGCCCACAGTGCGTCTTCCAGACGGCGGCTCCATTCCTTTCTATTAGGCTGCACCATCTTCTCTAGAATTTGCTTGATCTCCCCTTTGGATATTTCACTGCCATTGGTTTGGGGATGGTAAGCAGTGGACACTCTATGTACAATCCCATATTTCCTGAGTAAGGCCTCCATGGTTCTGTTACAGAAGTGTGTGCCCTGGTCACTAATGATGGCCTTAGGTATGCCAAACCTGCAAAAAATGTTGGACCTAACAAATTTTGAAACAATCTGAGCATCGTTAGTCCTAGTGGGGATTGCTTCCACCCACTTTGAAACATAATCTACAGCCAAAAGAATATATACAAAACCAAAAGAAGGAGGGAAAGGACCCATGAAGTCCATCCCCCACACATCAAAAACTTCACAAAAGAGCATGGGCTGTTGAGGCATCTCACTCCTACGAGTGATGGCAGGGCCTGTTATTTGACATTCTTTACAATTCTTGTATACCTCATATGAATCCCTAAAAATTGTGGGGCCAAGAAATCCAGAATCCAGGACTTTTCTTGCTGTCCTCTGAGGTCCAAAGTGTCCTCCAACTGGAGAGGCATGTGAGAATTGCTGGATGGACTCTGTCTCATGATCGGGTACACACCTCCTAATAACCTGGTCACTACAAAACTTCCACAGGTAGGGGTCATCCCACACATAATACTTTGCATCGCTTTTGAGCATGTGGAAATTATGTCTACTTGTACCTGCAGGAACAACACCAGCAACAAGAAAATTTACAATGTCAGCAAACCAGGGGGTTACCCCATACAGATGTAAGAGTCTCTCATTAGGGAAATCATCTTAGATGGGAAAAGTATCCTCATCCCTTGCTATCCGGCTCAAATGATCTGCTACCAAATTTTCAGCTCCACTTTTATCCTTTATCTCCACATTGAATTCTTGGAGCAAAAGCATCCACCGGATCAGTCTTGGCTTAGCTTCTGGCTTCTTCAACAGATATTTCAGAGCTGCATGGTCAGTGAAAACAGTCACCCTAGAACCAACCAAATAAGACCTAAACTTATCAAGTGCAAATACAACAGCTAGCAGTTCTTTCTCAGTGGTGGTGTAATTTGCTTGTACAAAGATCTAAGGTCCTAGAAGCATAGTGAATTACATGGGCAACCTTGCCCACCCTTTTGTGCCGAACGCCTCCCACAAAGAAAATTTGAAGCATCACACATCAGTTCAAAAGGGAGTGTCCAAATGTGGGGCTGGATGACGGGGTAGAAGTCAACGCTTTCTTTAGATAGTCAAATGACTCCTTGCATTTTTCATCAAATCGAACAGGGCATCATTCTTCAGCAGGTTTGACAATGGCAAGGGTCTATCTTCTTAAGTCCTTTATAAAGTGCCTGTAGAAACCTGCATGTCCAAGAAAAGAACGGATCTCGCGTACGCAAGATGGGTAAGGCAATGAAGAAATCACATTAATTTTTGCAGGATCTACAGAAATACCCTCTTTAGAAATTACATGACCCAAAACTATCCCCTGTTCTACCATAAAGTGACATTTCTCATAATTCAAAATCAAATCAGTATCAATGCATCTTCGTAGAACTAGACTCAAACTATGCAGACATGCATCAAATGAGGAGCCATATACAGTAAAATCATCCATGAACACCTCTATGCAATTTTCAATAAAGTCAGAGAAAATGCTAAGCATGCATCTTTGAAAGGTGCCAGGAGCATTACAAAGGCCAAATGGCATCCTCCTATAAGCAAACGTACCGAAAGGGCACGTGAAGGTGGTCTTTTCCTGATCCTCAGGGGCAATATGAATCTGGAAATACCCGGAAAAGTCATCTAGAAAACAATAATGAGATTAACCAGCCAGCCGATCCAGCATCTGATCTATGAACGGCAAAGGAAAATGATCCTTTCTGGTGGCCTGGTTCAACTTCCTATAGTCTATACAAACTCGCCAGCTATTCTGGACTCTAGTAGGCACAAGTTCATTATTTTCATTCCTAACTACTGTTAGACCAGACTTCTTTGGTGCAACTTGCACCGGACTTACCCAAGTACTATCAGAGATAGGGTAGATAATACCTGCCTGTAGAAGCTTAGTCACCTCTTTCTTCACCACATCCAAAATCAGTGGGTTAAGTCGCCTTTGGGCCTGTCTGACTGGCTTAGCCCCATCCTCCAATAGAATTTTGTGCATGCATCTGGAGGGGCTAATTCCTGGAATATCAGCCAATGTCCACCCAATAGCCTTCTTGTTCTTCCTCAGAACTTCTAAAAGTTTGGCTTCCTGGTCAGAGTTGAGACTGGAGGAAATGATGACTGGCAATGTTGCATTCCTCCCCAAGTAGTATACTTCAGGTTCTCAGGAAGTGGTTTGAGTTCTAAAGAAGGTGGCTGCTCAACAGATGGTGCATTGGGAGCAGCTATGGGGTCAAGGACTTCTGCTGAATAGACAGCTTCACTCTCATTATCACTATCATCCTGCAAAGTTGAATCCAGAAACTCAGCACAAACAGAACACGGGTTAGTGTTAGTGCAGTTAGTACAAGTATATACATCATCAAAACCAGAAAGAAAAGGAAAATCAGAAATAAAGTCCTCATGAGTATCCTCAATAAGCTCTGAAAGCAACTCTAAGTGGAAAACGGAGTGCTCCTCCACTGGGTGTTTCATAGCATCAAAGATCTTGAATTTAGCCACAATACCACCAAACTCCATAGACATAGTCCCGTCATACACATCAATCTTAGTCTTGGATGTCATCATGAAAGGTCTGCCCAAGATTATTGGTGACCTACTGGAAGGTGTTTCTCCTGCCATGTCTAGGATGTAGAAGTCCGCAGGGAATATCAAATCATCAACTTGCACTAGAACATCCTCTACCATTCCCATGGGTCGGGCACTGGTCCTGTTAGCTAACTGGATGGTAAGACCTGTGTACTGCAATGGCCCAAGATCAAGGTTGTTAAAGATGGAGGTAGGCATGACATTGATCGATGCTCCCAAGTCCAACATGCAGTTCTCAAACTTCCTGTCCCCAATAGTGCATGGAATAGTGAAGGTGCCTGGATCCTTGCACTTCTGTGGTAGTGCTTGAGTAGGGGCTATAGAAGCAACTCTTTCTAGCTTAGACTGGATAAGCACTGAGACATTCCTTCCCAAATCAACTCTCTCATTATTCTTCATCTTCCTCTTGTTGGTGCATAGGTCCTTCAGAAATTTGGCATATTTGGGAACTTGCTTGATCACATCTAGGAGAGGAATATTTACAGCTACTTTTCTGAAAACATCAAGAATCTCCTTTTCCTTGTCTTCACCACCAATCTTCAAATTTTTCTGAATTCTGTGTGGGAATGGGATTGGTGGTCTGTACACTTTCTCAACTTCAACTTCAACAATAGGCTCAGGAGTAACCTCAATAGTAGGCTCAGGAGTGACCTTAATAGTTTCTTCATCCTTTCCAGAAGTGGCCTCAACAACTTTTCCAGATCTCAGAGATATGGCACTCACATTAGGGTTGGAGGCATTAGGATTTATCACTGGCTGTGCAGGCAGCTGGTTTGTCCCTTGACCTTGCTGTATGCTATTCATGGATGTGGCCAGTTGTCCAATCTGTGTCCTCAAATCTTGAATGCTAGCATCTGTCCGCTGCTGAAACTGTATACTAGATGCAGTCATTTGCTTTACCAAGTCTTCTAATGAAGGTCCAGAAGGCACAGAAGTGGTCACTGGAGGAGGATTCTGAGGTGCCATCGGCTGTTGTTGGGATGAGTTCCCATACCGCAGATTAGGGTGATTCCTCCAGCTGGGATGGTACCTATTGGTAGAGAGATCTGGAGTGCCGTACCGATTCTGATTGTTTCCTTGATTATAGGGGTTTACTGCATAAGCTTGAGGTACTTCACTGACAAACTCTTCTCTTTGGATCGGGCATGGATCAAATGGGTGCTCAGGTGAATTGCATATGCTACATAACTTTGCAAGCTGAACCTTGTCTATTGCCAATTGCCTTACAAAGGAAGTCAGCTCATCCAATCTATTCTCAAGGGCAGCCTGGTTGGAAGATGAACTATGAATCTCATGCACACCTCTTGTCTCAACTGAATTTCTTCTTGTAGAAAACTGCTGGGAATTCAATGACATATTCTCAATGAGTTGCTTGGCAAGCAATGGGGTCTTATCAACTAATGCTCCCCCACTAGCAGCATCCAAAAGATTCCTATCCATCGGCAGCAATCCTTCATAAAAGTATTGGATCAGGAGTTGTTCAGAAATTTGATGCTGAGGGCAACTAGATACCAAATGCTTGAACCTTTCCCAGTATTCAGCTAGTGACTCATTCCCTTGCCTGATGCCACATATCTCTTTCCTTATTGAAGCAGCTCTTGAAGCAGCAAAATATCTTTCTAGGAACACCCTCTTCAAATCATTCCAAGTGGTGATGGAGTTGGGCTCAAGATACAATAGCCAATCTTTGCAGCTCCTGGAGTGAAAACGGAAAAGCCTTGACTTGATACTATCCTCGGTGACTCCTCTCGATCTCGAGGTTGTGGAGCATACAACTTGGAATTCCTTCAAGTGCTTGTGTGGATCCTCACCGCAAGACCATTAAACTTGGGCAACAAGTGAATAAAACCAGATTTCAGTTCAAAAGGAGTGTCGACACAGGATATGAAATACACAATCCATTATAGTTGACATCGTGGGCAGCAAGTCTGTCTTAATGTCCTCTGGTCTCCCATGTTTTCAAAAACAGTTTTGAAATTGGAATCACTACTAGTGCTAGCCCGAAATTCCCTACGGAGTATGTGCGATGTTCTTTCAATTTCCGGGTCAAAATCACACGATTCAGGGCAATGAGACCTAGTAGCCGGACCAATTCAAAACAAAACGAAAGATAAAAGAAAGAAAATAAAATAAAATAAAAACAAATTACGAAAAATAACAACTCGTAGTCCCCTACAACGGCGCCAATTTTTGGTCGTCGTCTTGTCGCGCCTGACGCGCCAAAAAGGACGAGCGGGTTTAAAACTGTAGTTTAGGGCGACAACTCGGATGTCGTCTCTCAAGGACTCGAAAGTGTTATCTTTCAAAAAAATCGGTTTTTGGGGGGGTGGGGTTGGATTGGAGTGCAAATAAGAAACAAGCAAAACAGAGCAATTAAAAAACAGGGCGGTTGAAAAGAGATTATCAATTAACAAACAACGATTAATCTACTGTCCTCGAATTCCCCACTATCCTTGGTTCATGTAATCCCAAGCCCTAAGCGATTCTAATCCCCTTTCGGTTGTAGCAACAACTAACAACGTAATCGCTACTACGGACATATGTTCCTATTCCCGAAATAACAAACGGGGTTAAGCTCTCATGAACAAACGAACATGAATGAACGCACGCGAAATAACAAACGCGATTTAGTATAGAAACATATCATCACTGAAACAAATCAATACAATACTATACACTCCTGAAATAACAAACAGAAATGCATAATATGGTATTGAAAAGGGAAAAGCAATTAAAATAGGGATTTACAAAACCTCAAGTATATGGAATTCTCATACAGTAGATTAATCCTAGAACTTAGTTCTCCATGACAAAAACGAAAACACACAGAGAAAATGTAAAACTAAACAATGGAGAAGCAAAAGTCTTTACAAACTGTTCAGAACATCAATTTATACTAGTCAGAAATTAAGCCTATTCGCGAGGCGAAGCCTCTCTCGCGACGCGATTCTTGTGAATAGTCTGCAACCTTTGGTATTCTCGCGAGGCGAGGAACTGAAGAGTCTTCTTGTTACGCCTGTTATGAACATCAAGGGCCAACCGTGATGCTTTCTGACTTCCAGGCTCGCGAGGCGAATGGATGCTCGCGAGGCGAGACTCTTCAACTTCAAAACTGCCACGGCCGTGACCTTCAACACGGGCAAGCCGTGATCGTCTCTGACTTTTCAGGGTTGCAAGACTCGCGGGGCGAGACCTTCTTCGCGGGGCGAACCAGAGACCTTGCATTTTCTTGGAACAGTCAGGCTTCGGGGTCGCGTGGCGAGTATAGCTTTCGCGGGGTGAACCCCCTGTTTCTTTATTCTCTTACCTTCCAACTTATCCTGAAAACAAAGACACAACTATAAGTGTATTATTTGACTCAAAACTAGCTAAATTAACCTAAAACTACTCTAGAGACTCAAAACCTTGCTTGAGGACAATCTAATATAATTTGGGTGAAAATACGATATAATTTGCACAAAACCCTGGTCATACTAGCCATAAAACTAGATGAGCCAGAGGCTTATCACAAGCCATGAGTAATGGTGCCCTGTAGATATCTGAGTATTCGTTTTACAGCCTTCCAGTGTTCCTCTAGTGGCTGAGATAGGAGTTGACAGGCTTTATTTACACTGAAACTTATCTCAGGCCTTGTAATAGTTGCATATTGCAAGGCCCCAACAATTGATCTGTATAGGGAAGGGTCTTGCATGTAGTTAGACCCATATTTGGTCAGCTTGCAGCTGCTAACCATTGGTGTGGGCAGAGGCTTGGCTTCTCCCATTTTGGATTTTTGCAAAAGATCCTTGATATACTTAGTTTGAGAGAGAAGTAGGGAGCCATTGAGAACCTTCTTGACCTCTATTCCCAAGAAGTAATCCAAATTTCCCAGTTGTTTCAAGGAGAAGGCTGTGTTTAGCTTGGTGATCAGCTGCTGTATCAACTGTGGAGAAGTCCCTGTAATTATAATATCGTCCACATAAATCAGCACATACAGCTTATGAGATGTTGCTGAGGATGAAGAGTGAGGGGTCGCATTTGCTCTTTTTGAACCCAAAGGTGACAAGGGTGTTTGAGAGCCTATCAAACCAGGCTCTAGGGGCTTGCTTGAGCCCATAAATTGCCTTTTGAAGCTTGCAAACCAGACTCTTATTAGGATTTTCAAACCCAGTTGGCTGCTGCATGTACACTTATTCCTCCAAGTAGCCATTAAGGAAGGCATTATTAACATCAAGTTGTTGGACAGCCCATTGATGAGTGAGTGCAATAGTGAGAATGAGCCTAACTGTGACAGGCTTGACAACGGGTGAAAAGGTCTCAGTGTAATCACAGCCATATTGTTGATGGTATCCCTTGGCAACCAACCTTGCCTTGTACTTGTTGATTGAGCCGTCGTGATTTTCTTTCACCCTAAAAACCCATTTGCACCCTATAGCTTGCCTATTTAGAGGCAACTCAACTAGTGTCCAGGTCTGGTTCTTAATTAGTGCAGAGTATTCAGCACCCATGGCTGCCTTCCAACAAGGAATGGACAAGGCTTCCTTAACAGTATTTGGTTCAGCATAGGTAAGAAGAACTCTAGGGAAAGTTCTGGACATGCAAATTCCAGACTTGGATCTAGTTTGCATAGGGTGTATATTTGTGATTGTAGTTGATTGACCAAACCTTAAACAAAACATTTTCTCATTTCAAATTATGGTTCAGAGTTTTACATTATGGTCCACATCAGCTGTATTTTCTCACAATTTCTATAATCGCAACCACAATCTCTCTCAATTTCTATAATCGCATTTGCAATTTAAAATCATAATGATGTTAATAAATCGATTTCTATGCCTCCTTTGCTAACAGTAGCAATAAACAACACAATCTGAAGAAAATAACAAATTTAAAATAGAATAAAAACCCAAGTTGGTCGTTGAAAAATTTGGAGGACGCATTTTTGGTCCCTCAAAAAAAAATTTTAACCACTTAGTTGGATGAAGAGGATTGATAGAAATCACACCATTTCCTGAGAGAGGATTGACAACGGTGAGCTTTCAATTTGTTGACACTGGTAGATCTGACTGTGGAAGAGATCTTTATGTGAAGCCAAAAAGTTCTGCAACGATTCCATTGAGCTTCCAATCTTCACCTCCATAAAATCGTCGTTGGAAACGTCCATCGTCGATAACGAAGATTGAAGCTCCTTCCATGCAATGTGTTGTAGCAGCACACATTTTATTGGAATTGAATCCCAATTCACACACGCACGAACTTATAAGGGTTTGGTTTGGAGCAGATTTTGGAGAGATATAGTTAGATAGAGTCCTTGGTTGGGATGGATGCGAGAGAATTAGACCATGTTCGAAAAACGATTTAATTAAGTACTTATTTGGTTTTTTTTGACTTTTGTAGGTGCAAATCTAAAAGAAATTATCTGTCTAGGATAAGTCCTAATGGAATATACAAATTTAAAGTCGTTTTATACAGGACTTCACTTTTTCAATTTTATAGTAAAATATATAACAGGTACGATTTCCATTATTTTATTATAAAATTGAAAAAGTAAAGTCCTATATATTATATCCCATATACAACTTATTCCAAACAGGTAATTTATTTTAAATATGCACTAGATTGATTACATTACTGAGGTGAAAAAACCTACTTATTTAAAACATGCTTATCTGGAAAATAAAAACATGTTTATATCATATGAGAGTTATGTTATATATATTTAGGGCTCGTCCGGTGGTCAAGATAGAATTAGGACCGGATAAAATAAGAGAATTGGATAAAGATAATATAGGATATAGATATGATAATATCTTATCCTATCGTGTGTTTGATCATGGATGACTATCTTAATTTGTTATATGAAAATATCTCATATTATCCTTATCATATCTTGAAATATTATGAAATATATATCTGGATTTATTTCTCTTGATCCTATCGTGTGTTTGATCATGGATGACTATCTTAATTTATTATATTAAAATATTTCATATTATCCTTATCAGTATGATACAAAGATTATCAATACAAAAGGTTTGTTCTTCAGAATCCCAGTTCCTAGAGAACTATTCTTTCATTCCATATTTTTCCTTTTAAAATTCTATTTGGATTGACCGCTTAATATTTAGAAGGATTAGCCGGAAGAGAAGGAGAATCGGCAAAAACAGGAAGAAAAAAAAAACTTAAAAAAATAATGATCTTTTCACTAACAAAATCTACATTTGATTCTCTGCTACTACTACTATTGCTAGTAGTCACTCACTCTTCCCTCGTCACAAACAATACAATCTTTCTTGAACCTAAAGAGAAAGTGACAACACAACCAGTTAAACTTCTTCTTCTCTGTTTTTTTATTTTTTTATTTCAATTTATCGTCGTTATTGTTTGGAACTCTAGGGTTTGTTATTCGTCGTTGTATTCATATATATTACAGATTGAAACTTTTTGCTATGTGTTTAGCATTGTCCGAAATTCCTATTGCTATGGTTTTAGTATCACTTCACACACTAATTCTTGCAATTTTTCCTACTGCATTATCTTGCTATGTGTTTCTGGTTATGCTTGGTTAAATCTTTCTGGTTATGCTTGGTTAAATCTTTCTGTGTATGCAATGGTTATATATATATATATATTTTCTGCAGCTACGATGATGGAGAAGAGGACTATTGATTTAGAACAAGGTTGGGAATATATGGAAACAGGGATTACCAAGCTGAAGAGAATTCTTGAAGGATTACCAGAAACTCCTTTTAACTCTGAGGAATACATGATGTTATATACGTATCCTTTGATTACTTCGATTCAGTTATTGTTGCCGAGAGTCATAGTTACCGGGTTCTCTCATTAACCCTACGTAATATGCCGTACCGGGTTCACTCTAAAGAAAGTCTTGTAATAGTAATATAAAAAGTGACGAATCACATACCAAATGACCCGCGTACCAGTACCGTGCACCCAGTAACTATGGCCGAGCTGACACTGTTCTTGTAATCTATTGTATTATGATTATTGTCTATTGATGTTTTGGATGTTGTTAGGTGTTTTTCCTTAAGTTAATCATCATAGAACGATTTACAATATGTGTACTCAAAAATCACCATATGACTATTCCCAACAGCTTTATGACAAATACAAGGAGTCTTTTTATGACTACATTTATTTTACAGTAGGAATCTTTTTTTTTTTCTCTCACTTTACTGCTGTAACTTTTGTTTGAATTGCTTTTGTTGTATATAACCAACTTATCAAGTATGAAACTTTTGTTTCTTTTTCAACTTCTTTCGTTTTTAGATTTTGCCATCTCTAAGAGAGAAGCATGATGAATTCATGCTGAGGGAGCTTGTCCAAAGATGGGTGAACCATAAGGTCATGGCCAGGTGGCTTTCACGCTTCTTCAATTATCTTGACAGATATTTCGTTGCTCGATGCTCGCGGCCTTCACTCAATCTCAATGCAGTTGGGCTTACTTGCTTCCATGATTTGGTCAGTTATTAATCTCTTTTTGAATCTTATCCATGAGTCCATGACAGTCCATGGAAGGGCAATGCTACTGTCTCCTCCAACATGACCTCAATTATTGCTTTATGTACAATTGAATTTATTTTAGATGCACCCAATTTTGTTAATTGCAGGTTTATATGGCAATACGGATTAATGTTAGGAAAGCTGTGATCACCCTTGTAAGTTTATCACTTCACATTATGTGATATACTTTGTTGCCAACGATGGTTGTTGAAATAACCATGACTTGTGTTACAGATTAACAAAGAACGTGAGGGCGAACAGATTGATAGGTCGCTGTTGAAAAACGTTGTGGATATATTTGTTGAGATTGGCATGGGTGAAATGGATCAATATGAAAAGGATTTTGAGATACATATGCTTGAAGATAGTGCCTATTACTACAGAAGTAAAGCTACAAACTGGATTGAGGTTGACTCCTGTCCAGATTATATGCTAAAGGCAAGTCTGTGTACATTGTGCCTTGAGAGTTGGGATTGTTGTATCTTGTTAGTTGATATGCTGTAATACCTTTTTTCCCCGTAATTGCACAGGTTGAGGACTGCCTGAGAAGGGAGAGGGATAGAGTGTCTCATTACTTGCACTATAGTACTGAGCAGAAATTGATAGAGGTCAGTATAAATCTTTGATTAGAAATGCTTGGTTTTTTTACTATTTTTTGCCATATCCATTTGTTTTACAATTGGAGCAGACACCACTAAGTGTATGATGTCAATAATTAGGATGCTTTGAGTGACAAAGTTACACCTCATCACATTGATAAACTAGTAAAATACCTGTGCTACCGCACTGGCTAGTTGTTATTTTTATTATTTATTTAATTCTAGTTGTTATTTAGTACCAGCGAGCTGTTATAACAATTATGAAGTATGCGAAGAAGTGGAAGAATGTGTTACTATTACATATGCACAACTAAGTTTGGGGCAATAAATTTCAATTACAACATTGTAATTGAAAAATAGTGATTGAATTGATTCAAAAGCATATACATTTTTCATTGGAAGTTTTCCCTTTTACTCCTAGTTTTCTATTAAAATTATTTCTCCCTTATATTAAGAGGGTGAGCCTTTGTGCAACGATATGGTTGCTGCTTTGTGACTTGGAGGTCACAGGTTCAAATCCTGGAAACAACCTCTCTACTTGCGGGTGCAAGGCTGCATACATCTACCCTTCCCAGACCCCACTAGGTGGGAGCCTCATGCATTAGGCCGCCCTTTATATTAAGAATCTTTCAATGCATTTGTTATTATTCTTATTTTTTGTTTTTGTTTTGATAGGAAGTACAACACGAGTTGCTGATGACCCATGCAAATCAATTACTTGAGAAGGAGCACACCGGTTGTCGTGCCTTGCTTAGAGATGATAAGGTACTTGACTGCGTTTCATTACTTCTCTGTTTGATGATCTTACTTAGTGTATGCTTCCCATTTGACCTTTTCACCTTGCTTTAAATATTATGCCATCATGTTTGAGTTGCAAAGCGACCTTGGAGTCACTTCTCCGATCCTGAATTTATTCTGGGTGGTGAACCCCAGTATGTTTTCAAACCTTAACCAGTGGGACCTTTTAGATTTTGAAAAATATCCTTACAATTGCACTTCGAGTGCTAATATACTTTATAATATTTCGACAAACTCAATTTTAAAATAAATTATTTGACAATCTTACCCCAAACAACACTTAATCATTTTACCTGTCCGTATTTTGTTAACTATTTTCTTGATTTGTTTTACGCTTAGGTGGAAGATCTCTCTAGGATGTATAGACTTTACCATAAAATACCTAAAGGTTTGGATCCGGTTGCCAATGTATTCAAGCAGGTTGGTTTCTATAGTTTTGCATTATGCTTTATGATTAAATTGAAACTTGTTTGTTTGGTCTTTTTGCTTTGTTGTATTCTTGATGATTGTCTGCTTGCAGCATGTTACAGCTGAGGGTACAGCGTTGGTCCAACAGGCTGAAGAAGCTGCTAGTAATCAGGTTTAATACATGCTTGAACCATTTTGTTTCATTTCATCGACATTTTATCTTCTGCTTCTTGGCACTTCTTGCAGCTATTATCTAGGGCAGGGGTATCTCTGATAAGGGTAAATTGTACAATGGTAGAATCTTTGCAAATATGTTGAAGTTTAATGGACAGTGGGGTTATTGCTAAGTTCAATATGCATGCTATTTAGTTTGCCATATTGGCTGGTTGTGACTAAATGTGGATGTTGTGAGGAATTATGTTTCTTGTTATAATATGGCATATATGTATATATGCTGTTGAGTAATTATGTTTCTTGTTATAATATGGCATATATATGTATTTATGCTGTTTATATTCATATGTACTTCAATTATGTGATGACTCGGCTGCTCCATGCAATGCTTCAGCTGATGCTTACCAATTTATGGGTGATGAATTTGGCTGTGAAAATAGTTCCATGGAGGTTTTTAGAATATGGGTACCATGTGTGTGAGCTTAATATGGAAGACTCTTCAATTTATGTTTGGATATCATTTCAGATATCTGGCCATTCTTAATTAAAAAATTATTGATCATGCCCCAGCTTTGTTTATTTTATTTTTTAAAAGATATTGTTGAGGCCTGACATTTAATTTACGCAGGGATTTAATTTATCCTATTATGTAATTAAATTGAATTCTTAAGTCGTTTGAAGGGCATGGTGTTAAAGTGTGCTTTCAGATTAGTTTACTAAGTGGTTTTCATAAATGAAAAGATGGATCAGTAGATTCAGTACGAGGAATTGTATTTTGACAGTAGTTTAATTATATAAACAGTTATGTTATTTAAACATCAGAAAATTCGACACCTGACGCACTTGTTTAATGACGTTCAAAAGTTGTGGTTAATGACATGTTGGATTTGGTTAACATATACACCAAGATTGGGTAACTTATTAAGTATCCATTGAACTTTATTTACCAAGATTTTGTACATCATTATCGAAGTTGTCCGTTAACGAAATACTCATCTACCACAGGTGCATCCATTAACCAAATTCAACATGCCACTAATCACAATTTTGAATGTCATTAACCAGGTGTCGCAGGTGTCAACTTTTCAGATGTTCAAATAACATTTTCGTTATATAAATATGTCTTGCATTTTAGTCTATTTCATCTACAGAAATGTGAAAATGTACATTTTGTTCAAGTTTCAAAAATTTGATTAGCTTTTAAACATTTTTGTTGTTAACACCAGCCTGTGGCATATTTTACTATGTCTTTCACTTGCTCTGTGCAATTTAAGCATGCTGAACCAATGTCTTTCTTGTGTATTTTTCCATGTATTATTTCTACAATCTGTATTAAGTAGTTGATTGTTGCTAATTGCTGACAAATTTTTCATTTTCTCCAGACTGCAAATGGGTCTGGTTTTCAAGAACAAGTCAGTCCCCACACTTTTTCTTGTTTTTCTAATTTTTAATTGTAATAATATAGCTGGAAAGGTCTGAAGTTTAATCATGTGACATTGCAGGTCCTTATCAGAAAATTCATAGAGCTCCATGACAAATATATGTCGTATGTTAACGATTGCTTTATGAATCACACGCTGTTCCACAAGGTGTTTTATGCAATTGGGTTATTCTTTATTTCCTTTGAATAACTTACTAAATAATAGAATGACTTATTATTTGGTAAATGATATATTTAATTTTGGTAGCCTTTTACAGGCACTAAAGGAAGCATTTGAGGTATTCTGCAATAAAAATGTTGCTGGTAGTTCCAGTCCAGAACTGTTAGCTACATTCTGTGACAACATCCTTAAAAAAGGTGGAAGTGACAAGCTGAGTGATGAAGCAATTGAAGAAACCCTCGAGAAGGTAGTTTTTAGGTTTTCTCCATCAGATTCTATATCATTATGATTTGTGTTGTCAAGCTGTTTAATTTCTACAGATAGTCAAGCTGCTTGCATATATCAGTGATAAAGATCTCTTTGCAGAAATTTACAGGTCAGACATTTTTTTTTTTTATCTTTTTAGTGTGATAGTTTTATAGATTGTTCTTATGTTTTAGGATCCATATTATAGTGTGAAATCCTTCTTAACACATTTTAACTTATAATTGAAGGAAGAAGCTTGCCCGCAGATTACTTTTTGACAGGAGTGCCAATGAGGATCATGAAAAGTGTATTTTGATGAAATTAAAGCAGCAGTGTGGTGGCCAGTTCACATCAAAGATGGAAGGGATGGTCAGTTGACTTTGTTGCCAGGCTACTAACTCTTAGCTGTCCTTTTTATTTATTTATTTATTTATTTAGTCAGATAACTTGAGGCTTTAGATAACTCTTAGCTTTCCTTTCAGGTTGTGGACTTGACATTAGCTAAGGATAATCAGATGAAATTTGAGGAGTATCTTCATGAATACACACATGAAAATCCTGGAATTGACCTGACAGTTACTGTTCTTACTACAGGATTTTGGCCAAGTTATAAGTCTTCTGATCTCAACCTTCCAACAGAGATGGTAAGAGCTAAGAACATATTGCTGATGGCAGTTATTCAATTTTCCAATATTATCATTTTTTTTGTGTGGTTAAGAAGACACGTCTAATTTGTACTTATATTATGGCATGCTAATTTTTCGTTTCAGGTCAAGTGCGTGGAAGCTTTTAAGAGCTTTTATGAAACAAAGACTAAATACAGAAAACTTACATGGATTTACTCACTGGGAACCTGCAATGTCAATGGCAAGTTTGAACCAAAAACCATTGAACTGGTTGTGTCAACCTATCAGGTGATTCTCTTCCCTCACGCCCCTTCCTCCTATAGTATGCTTAGAATTTTGACGTTTTGGTGTTTAAGATTTATGAACTCAATGCTTCTGGTTTGAAAAATGTCTGTTTTACAGACTGCGGCCTTGCTGCTATTCAACACTGCTGATAGGTTGAGCTATTCAGAGATTATGACTCAGCTGAACTTGACTCATGAAGACGTTGCTAGAGTACTCCATTCCCTGTCGTGGTGCAAAATATAAGATACTTATCAAGGAGCCGAACTCTAAAACTATATCTCCAAATGACAGCTTTGAGTTCAACTCCAAATTTACTGACAGAATGAGAAGGATCAAGGTCTGTTTACTTTTAGCCATAATTCTCTCATCTTTTGTTGCATTAGCTCATTTGATCTGGAAGCTTTGTTTGCTGGTGTGTAATGTTTTTTACACTGTAAGAATAATAAATCTGACCCTTCTTGATTATAGATCCCTCTACCTCCGGTTGACGAAAGGAAGGTGATTGAAGACGTCAACAAGGATAGGCGGTATGCTATTGATGCAGCACTGGTGCGCATTATGAAGAGTAGGAAAGTTTTGGGCCATCAACAATTAGTTTTGGAGTGCGTTGAGCAGTTGGGCCGCATGTTCAAGGTATTGAATGCTTCAATTTAGTTTATCATTGTCAGTGCGAACGAGGTTTTGTTGCAAAATACTATAATTTTTACATAAATTTGTATTGTGGTTAACTGAATGATTTTCTGCACTTTCTCAATTTGCAATTGTTGGACTTATAGCCTGACATTAAAGCAATCAAGAAGCGGATTGAAGATCTCATCAGTCGGGACTACTTGGAAAGGGACAGAGATAACCCAAATACCTTCAAGTATGTGGCATAAAGCTGCTAATGAATGTGAGAACTGGGATTTGTCCTAATCAGTTTCTCAGGAAAGTATAGTTAGTTGAGAACAAGGTTATAAAATGCTGTAAATGCCTCTAGTCGGTTACCTAATTCAGTTATTGGAGAAACTTAGTAGTAGGAGCTAGATTTTTTGCACACTTGCCCTCGAGTTATCATTTTATTTTGGTGGTATATATAGATATAGGAGTGGAGCTAGATATCGTATTGAATACGCTACGGTTGATATATATAGTTGCATTAGAAAAACCTGGGTAGGGATAGAAAGATCGAACTAACGATGTCAACACTAAACAAGTATAAAGACATGGGTAGGTGTCAGTTGAATGACAAGTTCGTTGGCTACTGTTGATATCTTTTGATTTTGCAATATGTTGAAAAGGGACAGTAGTTATACAATTTATCATTGATTCAGCCACTGAAAAAAGTAGTGATTATTTTCGGATAATTTCATAATTTGTTTCTTTCCTCCCATACCAAAAAAATAAAAAATATTAGTTTGGAAAAAAATGAATTATTTACATGTATCTTGAAGAGCTTCAATATGGTATTAATATATAAGCTAAACAAGGTAAAATATTTATTTATAAATAGAAACAGAATTATCTTAAACACAATTTATCAAGGCTTTACTTTAGATGTAAGAATATCTACTTTTTATATGACCAAAATATAACCCAATATTATACTAGGAGTTTAATTTTGATATATGCTATTAATTAATATAACAATTTTTACAGTCAATAAATTATTTTGAGGGAGTCACTTCACTAGACACTAGAATGATTTACTCGATTTATAATTTATATATGATTTTATCAAACTTCTAGAATATACATCTTTTAAAATGAATATATCGAAGTTATACTATTTTCATTTTTATCAAAAGTTTTCATTTTGAAAAATACATCAATTTTATTATGCTTAACTACATTGTGTCTTTGCAAGATAACTACAATCGTAAAATACCTTAAATTAATTCTGTAATTATATTTTTGAGGGTGCTATAACATTTTTATATTACAAAAATTTGATTAAAATATTTTGGGAAAACTGCCCTACAAGAAATTTTAAGATAGCTATGATGAACTCAATCAATAATGTTCACACTAACAAAACTTAGATAGATAACGATCGTACCCTAATTGATATTTAATTGTTACCCTAACCTCTCAAGATGCACCAAACGGCATTTGCTTTCAAACCCAAACAAAGGACAAAAGGAGCTTCTCAGTTATTGTATTTTCGTCACATTGAAGGGCCTAGGCCCAAGGGGCTTCTCAGTTTATTTAACCATACAAGGTAAATGAATATAGCTAGCTATGTACATTAAAAAAAAATCAGAGCAGATAAGCTGGTAGTGTCAAAATTTCATACCATGATAAAAAAATTCGGGGCCCAAAACTACCTATTGATTTTTAAAAAATATACATGTAATACTGTTGACTAGGGGGAGGGGGCCTCCACCAAGGTTAGAGTTGGCCAGCTAAACTGCAGATTTGCCCTAGTTGCTCAACCTGCAGCCACAAATATCGTCCAGTTGGAATCAAATTACAACAAAACCGCAATGTAGAGTGCTAAAATAGAATATGATGCAACCTCCATACAGCCAGATGAACACGCAAACAAACATAAAACTAGCATGCTAGTAGAAAACAGCATATCTTCCACAAGTAGTTGATACTTTAAAAGAAACAGCATCATAGGCTAGGTAGTTACCCAAATGAGCTATCTTTAGTTCGTGTAACTTGTTGCCGGGCTACACATATGCCGGACAATTTTGACATAGACCCTTTTGCAATGAATATTGTAAAATTTGTACAATTCTCATAAGATTACTATGAGAATTGATGGAGAGGTACCAGAGGCAGCAAAAAGATCAACACATAGTTTTCATTTATTTGGAAAAGGGCTTATGATATGGTGTCAAGAGAGGCCTCCGTTCCGAAGAACAAAAGCATTCGTATCCCTTTATGGCTTACTAGCAATCAAAAATATATATGATGAAGTTAAAACTAGTGTGCAAACACATTGTGGGATCACAAAAAGATTCCCTTGTAAACATGAGATTACACCAACAATCAACTTCGAGTCTTTATCGTTGTCTTAGATATTTACCGAGCATATTCAAGAGTCAATGCCACAATGCATGTTTTTTTATAGATGATGTAATCCTAGTCGAAAAGTCGAGAGAGGGAAAAAATGGAAAGCTAGAGTTATGGAGATTAACTCTAGAAGCACATGACTTCCATTTAAGTAGAAACAAACGAAGTATATGGAATATAAGTTTAGCAAGATGCGCGGCACCGCTAACACTAGCTTAGAGGTGAAAATTGGATAACATTATGTACCACAAGTCGCAATTGGAGATCATGATTTGATCCATGTAACAACCCCACCTAGAAGGGAAAAGACTTAAATGTTTTTCTCGCATACAGTACTACGTAACTTTGAATTTTAAGGCATGTCAGAACAGGAAATAAATCAAACTTAATAGATCAGCCTCTGCCCTCTGGAATTGAGGCATGTGCACAGGCACGCACACACAAGCTAGAATTTGTATGCTTATCCTTAATGGCTTAATGGTTTCTAATCAGATTTTACCTCTAAAATAGATTAAATTAAACAAATTATTTTATATTATCCTAATCAAATATAAATTGTCAACATAAGATAAATTTATAATTTTCAATATTAAAGCAATTAAACTTATTTATATGATAAATTATAAAACTTTTATGTTCATATAAATATTCCCAAGCATTGCGCAAGTAATATGCTAGTTTAACAGTAACATGATAGAATGCCACTGATCAAGATGACAACATACCTATCAGATTCTGCACAAGGTAGCAACCAGCTTGCACTGTCTCTTAACATGATTCTATAATGTTTATTTACACGTCCACTGTGTTCCTTCAGAGGGAAAAAGAAGCGAGATGAAATGCAATCAAGAGTTGGAGAGGCGTTGACATTCACTTTGCTAACCACCAAAATATAACTTCTACAGGCCAGGAGTACTTGTACACCTCTAAGTTGACAGACCATTGGCAATAAATCGCATGCCACCTCAAAACACAAAAAATAAAATGTTGCTGTACATCCTCCATTTTCTGTTATGTGCTCGTTCTCTATCAACAACAAAACGAGTAAAGAATATAGTTCTACCACTAATCTCAAAATTGTACAAAACAACCTGCATACAAGTTAAACTTCAAATGAGAAAACAATACCATTAATAAATAACTACTGGATCAGGAGATGCATAAACCTTTACAAGGAAAGCATGCCCGTTTATGTATTCAAAAGAATGAAAGGCTCACCTTAGTCTGCCTCTCTTTGACTCTCCTTCCCATGAAGAGAGATTGGACCGAGAGGAGAAACTGCAGTTCGCACTGGTAGAAGGATGATTGCAGTAAATGCAAAACCCACAACTCCCCTTTTCCAGCAGTTACAACTTTACACATTTACAGATTAAGAAAATAATAATTCTCCAGAATGAGAAGAGAATAAAAGATGGCAATTGATTTCAAACTTGTAAGTCCATCCATATCCACCTATTATATCTTCAATTTATAATCCTTATGTAGCATCCTTCCAAATCAAAGTTGCTCAAAATCTGCTTTACAGAAGCTGACTTTTGAATCCTGATGCCTACTTATCTCAAGGTTTGCCAAAGCTTTCATTTTTGAATACAACATAAAGCAACGAAATTCCCTGACTGTAAACTGGAACTTCCATTTCACTCTGTACGGCAAACATATATATACACAGACGGTACTAGCTTCACAAGTTGCAATAGTTTGATATTCAACATAAAAACCTTGCCCTTCATAATTGGGGTTTAGACCATCTTTTTGCCACGGTGAAGATTTCAAACATGACCAAGAAACACATGCTCTTCAAGGGCTAGAATCATCTCATGACATTGGACCCTTTAATGATTAATAGCCTCCACAGCAACCTTTACCAAATGTAGTAATCCCTCCACATCTTGAAAGCTAAAATCAAGAGCCTTCTTGATAGACGAGATACCTTCTGCATACTTGCCCACACCCGGGATTGAATTAGCCGCTGCAAAAGCATTCCTTGATCTCCTTGAGGCTTCCATGGCAAAATTCACATCCTGAGCCTGCAATTGACACGTCATTTTTGTCAATGATGATATGCAACCAAAATAAGACACGATCAATAAAGAATGTAAGTGCATTGCAGTTATTAGATTTTACAATGCTAAGATGCCTTAGCAATCTGAATCGGGTATAGATAATTAGAATTGGAATCAAATGGGATCACCATAGGATTGTACCTACTGACCATACCAGACTTACATTTGAAGAAATTTTCTACTCATGGACAATCTGAACAAACAATTTAGTCCACAAAAATAAGATAGCCTAGAAAAAAGAAGTTTCATAAAATTAGACCATAAAATCTATCATTCTATATCCCCAGTTCCTATAATCTTGAACAGATTCAGCCTTTAAAATAGTTTTAATTGTCGTTCTTTGACAGTCTGCTTCCGTTTTGGGAGTTCCATTCCTTCATTTGATTTTTATGGGAACACTAGAATGCTTTGAATTAGAACAGTTTCCATATTTTTAGATTTCTTTTGGACATCCTTAGTTATAAGTTTATAGCTAAAGTTGTTTTTACTGTGCACATATATTTAATTTATCTTTGGTAACCATCAAAGGCATACACACATTTATATTTTGCACAGGATCCTACGATCCTTGATCTGATAAATTCAACCCTGTAACTCCATCAAAGATAGTAAGTAGGAGCCCAATTTCATAACATTGATTGCCAAAGAGTGAAAGCATTGCCTAACACATGACAATTAGCAAATATTTAAGAAAGTCGAGTGTCCTCCAAGTTTTTTTCTCTCCAGAATTTCAAATCACTTTGAAGTAAAATTTATGTATGCATTCTCCTTCACTATGGTTTCTATGAAGTTTCTAATGCTAGTCTCCCCCGCCAAATGAGGAAGAGGATGGCTTTTGTTACGATCATTTTTGTGTAAAGAAGAGCTATATATACTTACAAAACTGAGCAACCGCACAAAATTGGGACGATTACGTGCAGCAATAACATGGTTTCCAGCAACTTGGGACGAATTGACACTCTTGGACAAGGAAACCTTGTCAGCTGCTGTAGAGTTATTAACATTGTCAACATCAGAGGCAGATGAAGAAGGAGACTCGCCTGAAAAATGAAACAAAATCAACACAAAAAAAGAGTTCTTGTCAGATGGGGGATGCTCAGACAATCTATTATGATGCATTTGACATGATGATTTTTCTACAAAAGATCAGACTATTTTACAATTATATGCTGAAGCTTAAGTTTATAGTTTATTTATCCGATGGGATGGTAGGATGTTAAGCACAAATTCAAATAGAAGTCAGGACTTCAAAAAGAAAGAATTATTGCATCATGCAAACACAGTGAAAACCAAGGAACAAAATTTGTTACCAAGAGGAACCATTTGCAGAGCTGTCTGTAACTCATGCCGATCTCTGCTTGCACTTGTGTGTGAAGAATATATCACCCTCATATATGCCACCTCCATGCATTTGTAGGCCAGAGCAGCTGAAGCCATGTCTTTTGATTTCTCATATTCATGGGCACAAAACCTATCAAATGGAAAATATCAAGATGATGTTACAAAAAAAAATTCATAAAGGCTAATGTTTTTTTTTTTCTTTGTTGATAGCCAAATGTTAGTAATTAGTATGTTATGTTAGTGGGGGGAGTTGAACCCATGACCTCCTTATCACTCCAATCCCTATGTCCCTCCCCCAAACCACCTTGACCACCTTATAACTCCCATAAAGGCTAATGTAAAATCAACCTATAGAAATAATTGATGCATAGTGATGAGGTTTGGAAAGATGCAACCTAAGAACACTATAAGTAAACGGAAGAATGTTGATGTGTTGAAATTAAGGGAAGGCAATATGATCTTTAAAACAAATTAAAGCATGATGACAAAGAAAAACTGTTGTCTTACTCGCACAATTTTGCTGTGCTACTATACATTTGCTTTGATTGGATCATCTCACTGTGTTTAGCATTATCATTGTTGCCAGATTCCAACAGAGAGGCTCCATGGAGAAACTTGAGGGCTGCCTCGAAGTAAAGACGAGTGCTCTCAAGGGTGGATACCGAATTCTGTATGATCAACCCAAAATTTGTAAAATAAGCACTAAGAGGAGCAAAAACGTAAAACTCTTAAAGGGGACTATATAAAAACCTTAAGACGATCAGCCAGATGCTTAAGATCCTTAGCTTCTTTCACAGCATTATTAGCAGCATGGCTGTAAGAATCCCTTCTCACAGGACTAGGGGCATCGAGCTCCTTGGACCTATGTCCATTAAGTATGGGATTTCTCGAACCAATTTGCGGAGTTCCATTTTGATGATCGGCCTTTTTTGGTTGCTTTTTAGGGAGCTTTGACGCATCATCAACTTTGGAAGGATCAACTTCCATGTCTCTGTTTCCTCTATGGAAACCAACCACTGGTCGTGGGCAACGACCCAAGGTCTCAACTTGAGCTCCTCCAGAGGGCACCGATGACACAGACTTCCCTTTTCCAAGTACTTCTTGATCAGATTTTTCTGAGAGAGATCTCTTAGAAGACCTTTCAGTATCACAGTCTGGCAACCGATGCTGACTAGGAGCATGTAATGCCTCCTGTTTGCATATGGCATCTATACTAACTTCCTGAAAGCCATGCCCCCCATTTAAATGGTTCTCATTTTTCACACACTCATCTTTTCCTGTATAATCTTTCTTGCAAGCTTGGATATTCTCACTTTGGTCAGGCTTGAACCCAACCTTCTCCTGCTGGTTAACTTTGTCATCCCCATGTTTTCCCTCGAGTGGTGGAGATTGGTCTTGCAGTTGAATAGATGAACTAGTATTTTCGACCTTTTCTGCATGGGATTCTGACTTAAAGCTCTCATTCTTGTCCTTCAAACCTGATTTTATGGCACTCTTCCTTGTATGAGACACATTAGCACAAAAACCATCATTCTTATCTTCACCTAGATCCTTAATCTGCTCTGTACCAGGACATTTCCCATTTTGGGCTATGTTATCCGCACCACCATTAGTACAGTGGCTGGTTGTTTGAGCTTTAGGTCTAGTATCTGACATATGATTAACACCATTGTTCTGAAAATCAGACTGGTGGGTCATGGTGAAAGATTTGTCTTTCCTAGCTGCTCCAGATCGATCACTCCCACCATCATCTTCACCATCTGAGCATCTTCTTGGACTATCCAAAGCAGCAGTATCACGACAGACATCTTTCCCCATATGTTCCCTATTTGTAAACTTTTCAGTATTTAAAATTCTCATAGGCGATGAAGAAACTGATTCTACGGGTGAGCCTTTCAGTTCCTGGAAGCTAGCTTTGGTTTTATGTGAACCAGAAACCTTAGAAGAGCTTGAAGTGGCAGCAACAGAAACCTGCACAGACCCCAAGTCCCTTTTTAAACAGTCCATGCCATCCAAGCTCCGTCGTGACAGAGTGCTCCCAGTCCCAGGATTTTGCTTGAATTTCTGGTTCTTTGCATGACTACCTTTTTTGTCAGTCCTACCACTGCCTTTACTGGCACTTGATTCTCTACCTTCAGATTTAGAATTTCTTGCCTTCTTTTCCTTCCTAGAATCACTGAACTCCTGCACAGAAATTCTGCTCTCTTGTTGATGAGGATTACCTGTGCTACAAGTTTGAGCATCCCGATACTCCTTCAATTTCCTCTTTTTACTAACAATGGAATCAAAATTCTGCAAATCCAGGGATCCCTCATTAAAGGAACCCTGACCCTTATCTTTTGTATTTTCAGCAGAAACTTGCAGCCTGTCTTTTCCAAATTTGGAATCCATTGACGAGGCGCGGTCTTTCTGTCTAGGTCGATCTTTGCCAACTGAGGTTGTTGGAAAACGGCTATTTGAGCTATGACCCACCTTCCTGGAGGTCCCACTCTTTTCTAGATTCCGCTCTTCATCAGTAGAATGCACCTTGTCAGTCTTCCCTTTCTTGGATGGCCGAGAAAAATCTTGATCCGGGTCCCTCCTGCTTTTCACCTTCATATTCTTCATATCACCTGCAACACATTTTGAGAAATGAAAGTTAGAGAAATCTAATAGGTCTTTGAACAAAGCATGAGTTGATAAGCACAAGTAACATGTGGTTTGAGTTACCTCTATCAGAATTGTTCTCCAGCATCCTCGGCTTCTTTTTGTGTTTCTCCCCTGGAACGTCAGCCTCACTCACAACAGATTTGTTCACATCATTTAAGCTCCTGCTTTTAACTGATGACTGCGAGTTTTTCTTTACAGAAGATGACAATTGAGAAAAGCCATCTTTATTTGCAGAATTCGATACCTCTTTCACAATTCTTTTCTTCCCCGTTGGCACTGCATGCTGGTCAATGTTTAGCTGGTGTTGGTCAGGACGCTGGACATTTGCCACAGTTCCTCCTACCATAACACTTCCAGAGACATTTTGCAGGTTGCTTTGACCCTCAGGGAGAGGCCCTTGGTATAATGCAATAAGGGCTTTCGTGGTTTCATCCTCGCTAAAACTACATCGATTCATGTCAGGCCTGCACATTTGCACATATTGTTAATTTGATATGGAAACATTTATGTACTTACCTTAATCTGCTATCCAACACAATCAATATGCGTAGTTCTCATTATATGTATATACCCCTTAGTTATTTTTTTTGGGTTACATAGTAGGAGCCAGCACTTGGGTTGCGGAGGAGGATAGGTAGTCTGGTGGAGGATCACAGCTCTAACACTATAATGCACGAAAACACCATTTTGGTGCTTTATCCACATGTTAGACATCCGTTCGTATGTGTCTATTTATTTATTTTATTTTTCAGATTTGACATGGCTACAACATGGCAGGACATAGCCATTTAAAACTTAAAAGAAAATAACAGGTTGGGTCTGTTATAAACTTCTAAGAAACTTTTAATATATAAAAAGAAAATAAAGCAGGGGTGCTTTTGTCACATACCAATTTCATTTCCTCCACCTAAAGTGCTCTACAGCCCTAAGATATAGGTTATGAATTATGATTTTTTTCCTTGAATTTTCAATTAAATAGTGTCTATCTACTACAATTTTTTAGAATTTAGTGTGTCCGTGTCTGTCCATGTTGTGTCACATATCCCTGTCAATGTCAGTGTATGTGCTCCATAGCTCTGACATCATCACACCCCAATCTTAAAGACTGGGGTTCCGATTGAGCTACAAGCTCATTGGTGCTTAGTACTTTAGTTATAGACAAATATATTAAAAATATTTAACGACTATATTAGAACTTACAGCCAATTAAGCATACTACACAGCCACTTTTCAGGTAGGTTATCAGGATTCGTGCCAACTGGAAGAAGACGCCATTTATGACACCTGTCACACTGTACCCAATTATCTTCCATCACGACAGGAGGCACCATTACAGGAGCCCCTTTTCCAATCTCAGCATCAGTATCATGTGCATTTCCAGTACACCAGACATTAGGGGCTGTTTTAGGGTATACTTCAGCTGTTAATGGCTTATCAACTTTCTTCCCACCTGATCTCTCCTTTGCTCCACAATTAATTGTAGGTGTGCTCCTCTCCACCTCCTCAGATTCCTTCAGTTTATCCTCATACGGGGTTTCCACTGAATCCATTCGGTCCTCCTCTTCTTCCAATTCCCCGAAGAAATCTCTATAAGTATCTCTAGCCTTTCCAACACCCTTTTGTACTCTGACATCTTCAGTTTCATTCTTTGAGGCAGAACTATCTTCAGAACCTTTTTTTGTTTTAGGAACCAAAGAGGTTCCAATCTTCAAGTTTTCTTTTTCCCTCTCTGCAACCATGGTGCCATGACTTCCCTTTGACTTCTTCTTCCCCTCAGGACATTGATGTTCTTTCACAACAGGTAAAGTCATATTGTCTTGTTCACACAAGCTACCTCTCTGATAAGCCTTCTTAGGAGGCTCTATACATTCAGCATTTGATGCTGTCCTGACTTTGGAAACATTAGATTCAGCTACTATTGAGTCACAAATTTTATCTCCTTGAGGATTGACTTTCACTGTATGAAATGATACATCATCAAGAGAAACCTTATCTCTCATAACTTTTCTTACTGAACCTCCCTTTGCCCTCTCAGAAAAACCATTCACTTCAGTAGATGCTGGATCTACCCGTTCCTTTTGTGCGTCATCAGAGAAGGTTTTCTCCCTCACCATACTCTTGTTGGCTTCCTTCAATGAAACACATGATCCATCCACAGTCTTTGCCTCGTCACCACTGAAAGAACATGCACTGTATTGAAGTGCCTCCGTAGTCAGTGCATCTCTACCTTGTTCGTTCCTCGATAGAACTCCAACATCATTCCGAGCATTCTTCTCCATGCAACCTTTGACTTCCATTGAGGATACATGACCCTCCAGAGACTTTACTTTCTTCCCTCCCAACAATTTTCTGTCACCTTTTACAATATTAGACTCATGTAGTAACACTCTGGAACTTTCTGGTTCATCCTTTCGAACAGGACTAGGAACGCTACCTCTGGTACATGTGTCCTTTTCGGTTAGTTCAGTGAGATCATCAGGTAGAGGCGACAACAACAGCATAGGGAGGTCTGTCATAATCTGTTCCAAGACACCATTAAAAAAAACTTCTAATCTCATCAAGCACAATATGAAGAAAATAAGGGAGAATCAAATTCCAGGCAGATAATTCACCTGAAGGATACTGGTTGGAGATTCAAAGGAAGCATCTTGAGGACCACGAGAAATTCCTTCACTTTCTGAGGGGCTGCCATCCAGTGATGATGTTGGTGACACATCGAGACCAAGCCCACTGTATATTGCAGCATTTTTCCGTGTTGGCAAATTGTCAGGACCCATTTTGATTCGAACCTTCAGTGTCTTCTGGTCTGACATGCTGGTACCTTTCATGTTTAGAGACTCACACTTAGAAGTGAATGCCTCAGCACCAGTGATTGCCATGCATTTTTCTTCATTGATTCCATCATCTACAGAGGGTGCCTTAACTGCAGGCAGCCTTGAGAAGGTAGCAGAACCAGGGCCAAGTCTCAAGGACTGAGTTTCACTTGAAAATTGTACAGCATCCCCTTGACCTCCCTGTTTAGTACAATATAAATTTGAAGTAAATCGAAAATGGAAAATAACATAAGGGTAAATCATAAAACCTCATACAATCATTAATTTAATTTAATTTTTAGAATTTATCATGGAGACACATGGCCTATGTATAACAAGTGTACCTCGAGTTGAAAATTATTAGATCTTGGTGTATTTTGACTATGATTTTTTTGTGGAGTCCTCGGACGAGACCAAACAGGAGAGCGCTGATAGGTAGGCAAAAAGGACCCATAACCACCAAATTTTGCCCCTGTGATGATGAATTGTTTCTCAGTACCATTATAACAAAAAACTCTTTATTATGTAGACATACAATAGATGCATCATGGTTCAACAAGTTAAAAACTTACCCAGATTCTCAGCAGACACCCCGCCTTCAAAATCTTTCTGAAAATGTCCCAGAACATCTTGAAGTTTTTCATCCTTAGAAAAACACAATTCCAAAAGTAAATCATAGCGAGAAAAGAAAGGAGAACAAGTGATCAAAAAACAGAAAGGTCTTAAATCTGATCGACAAACCGTGTTTGGAAAACCAATGTATATGGCCAAAATCACGTTCATGATGCGGAAGCTAATCACAGTGGCTTCCGCTGAACATGCATTGATGGGTAATTCAATGTGAATACAAACATGTACAAAGTTGAAGAGACGTAGGCATGTTTTTGATATAGAAACTGATCTGGGCCGTGTTCTTGGATCCACGGCCCGATGGGCCAACCACGCACACCGGGCAGGGCAGTATCCCAATCTGTGATTACCCGGGGTAACGTAATGATGGAACGACTTTAGGATTTGTCAGCTAACCATCTGAAAGGTGGCACAGTTTCCAAATCAAGGAAGTTTCCTCAATACACAACTTCCAAAATACGGGTTTTATGAACTGGAACCGGTAAGAAATGTATTTATGATGTCTCATAATTACAAAGGAGAATACGGACAGAACAACTCTGTTATCTTTCCGTGCACATTGGATATTTAAGTCTATCCGAGGGAAAACGACATTCCAAAACTGCAAACAGGAATTCACAAGCAAAAGCACATCAACAATAGAAAATTTACTTCTACATGAAAGGAAAAAGGCGGCAAACCAAACTAAACGAATAAACGAACTCCTTTACACCCCACAGGCTGATTCAAACAGCATTTCTATCGGCATCTGATCAGGCAGGTTGACCCAAAATCTCTTCAATAACCCAATGCATCAAGTTGATATCACAAACAAAAGCCACAGAAACTCGAAATCTTCTTTTAACATCCTCAAAGTAAAATACACATCAAAAAACCATTCAACTCACAGCAAAACATAAGTCAACACAGTGCATCTCAAAAGCTCATAAACTATACCAACTATGGAAACAAATTCAGGCCTTGGATCTAACAAAGTAAAACAAGTTAACACCAATAATTCAGAACACTAGAAACAATAAAATAAACTACAAAAAACCAGTGCAAGCAAAAATCAAAGGTAAAAAAAAAAAACCCTTACAATGTAAGAGAGGGCAACATCAGGATCAACGGTAGCATCATAATCTTCATGGTTCTGGTAAGAGCATGCTTCACCTTCTTCAAGCTCAGACTCCACCATCTCTTTCACCTCTAACCCTAACCCTAACCCTAGCCCCTTTCTCGCATCCCTACCACTACCTTCAGCTGCAGAAATCATCCAAAAAAATACCAAAATAACACAAAATTCGAACCCTTCAACTTAAACCTCCACATTCAGAACCCTATTCCAAATCCAAATCTCACTTTCTCTTCCACCTATTTCCTCAGAATAAAAAACTCAACCCCACAAATAATCGGAAATTGAAGGAAAAAAACAACACGATCTCGGAGAAATCACAAGCTCAAATTTTGCAAAATTAAAATTTAGAACAACCTTAAATAATCGAAAACAAAAAACACAAAGAAACTTGTTTTTGTTTTTTATGAAATGAAACTTCGAATGTTATTGTTGTGGAGCTAAGATCGATCGATGGATCAACACAGAGTTTTGTATCTGTCTCTCTCTTTCTCTCTGTTTTTGGTGAATACAGAAGCCGCGTTTTTTTTTCTGTCTTAATTTTTTTAATTTTAATTTTCGTTAAAACTTAAAAAGAATATTATAATCCGACTAACGGTGAGAGAGAAGAAGAGAAGGACAAGAAGAAAGACAGACTAATCCTTAGTCGAAAGAGATAAGGGGAAAAAGAAAAGTGACAGAAAACCCATTTCACCCTCTTTATATGCTTCCACTTCAAACCTTGTCCGAAAAGTACCCATACCCAAAAACCCACACGCTGAAGAATAGCGCGTGGTACACGTGCATCCCAGTTTTTACCAATTTTTTTATTTTTTCCGTTTGATGTCTCCCTACCAAATTTTTTTCCGTACGCTGGAGTCGTAGTTCTAATCCCCTGATCACTTACTTAAGAGGTTCAAACTCATTAGCACTCGGACCGAAACCATTTTTTGTTTTGTTTTTGCTTCAATTTTATTTTTAAAAAAGTTTAATTTTATATCCAATCAATACTTTTTTTTTTATTTTCTTCAATCACAAATACTATATGCATTACTTTTAAGATAATTATTATAAAAGTTAAATATTTTTAATGACATATTAATATATGATTAATTGACAATATTAACTTTTTTTACCTTGACAGAGCATTACAATTAAATCATTTTTACAATTAAATTATGATTTAATTGTAACTAACGGTTAATGTAAAAAAAATGACATCGTCAATTCCTATAGGCTAAATTATACTTTTGGTCCCTTATATTTATTTTAGGTTTCAATTTGATCTCTCTTTAATTTTTTGTTTCAAAATGGTCTCTTGTTTTGCAAAGTTATACAAATGTGGCCCCTCTTTTATTTTTTGTTTTGAAATAATCCCTCATTTTGCAAAATTTAAACCAATGTGGTCCTCTTTTTTTGTTTCGCAATGGTCCCTCTTTTATTTTGTTTTTCCGAAATAGTCCTTTATTTTGTAAAAATTATATTAGTTTGGTCCTCTTCGTAACACATTCTAAATGGAAAGAACCACATTGAAACTTAAAATAAAGATAAGGAACCTAAATGTACGGAACAAAAAATAAAAGATGGACCAAATTGAAACCTAAAATAAAGATAAGGGGGAAAAGTATAAGTTAGTCATTCCTATACTATTATATGTGTGATTTTTAATTATGAAAGTTAAATATCTTTAATGATATAATAATATATTATTGGAATAAAATTAAATTATATTTTACATTTTGATGACACAATTAAATGTTTTTATATTAAAAGTATATTACAATTAAACCTTTAAACTATATTCTAAGTTTAGCTTTCAAAATAATTTTTTTTAGAGGCCATACATACGCATAAAGAAATAAAGAAAATGGATACAAACAAAAAATAGCAGAACATTAGAAATTGTTTTAGGAGAAAATAGGGGTGGGAATAGGTAGAGTTGTCAAAACGGACCCGGCCCGACGGGCCAGCTCGTTTAGCCCGATAAAAATGACGGGCTGGGTTACTAAAACTAGAGCCTAGCTGTTTTTTGACCCGACCCGACCCGGCCCGAAAATTTGTTGGCCCATCAATGCCTAGCCCGAAACGGGCCGGGCCAGCCTGCTGGCCCGAATGCCTTTAACCTTTTTTACAAAACCAATTAAATGGGGTAGCCTTTTAGCCTTGTTGGACCGAATGCCTTTAGCCTTTTATCAAACCAAGTTTAGCCTTTTATCAAACCAGTTTGGTACGACTGTAATAAACGACGTAATAAACGACGGTAAAGGATTTATGATGTTTTCTATTACCACGAACCTAAGACTGATTGCAAGGTTTAGGGTTTCGTGACTAAGCACTCGGACTGCGTGTCCTGTGTTGTTAATAAAAGACTTTAAGACATTGAAAACTATGTTGGTCGTAAGCTTTTGAGCTTTGGCAAAGGAAATATTACACACGAAGAAAACGACGAGAAAAAAATATTTTATATGCATGCATTGGCAGACGTGCCTACGATATCTTGTGTCGAATACTTTGATGATAGGGTATTTTGGCTACGAAGTTATGTCTTGATGATAGGGTATTTTGGCTACGAAGTTATGTCGGATACCTTGATGATATGGTATTTTGGCTACGAAGTTATGTATGGTGCTTTGATGAATAAAGTATTCCATGCCACAAAGTGCCTAATATATTTGGCTATTGAGCTTGATCAACTCATTTACGCGGTGTTATGGGATCTCCGGAGATTAGGAAAAAGTTAGATGATGTATTGAAGTGTTCATGCATAGTTTTCCAACATTGATGTTTGGGGTGTGAAACTTATTAATAAACTGTATGCTATAGTATTGATGCTTATGTTGTTATAACATGAAATTGTACATGAGCCTTCTTTCGTTTCGCGCATTTAGTTATTTTGTTAAAT
Source organism: Sophora flavescens (assembly GCA_030762895.1). Classification (NCBI taxonomy): domain Eukaryota; kingdom Viridiplantae; phylum Streptophyta; class Magnoliopsida; order Fabales; family Fabaceae; genus Sophora; species Sophora flavescens. The sequence continues at coordinate 251,881,942 of CM061062.1, read as the reverse complement.
CCATATATTGGCGTCTCAGCCTTACAACCATATCAGAGTCGCACAAGGGGGTATGATCTCTACAAAAAGGAGAAGGCTGTCTAGTTCGAGGCATGTTGTGCTGCTCCAGTTGGCGGTAGTGTCTGTTAGTTATGACCAGCTTAGGTCCTATTTTGATATATTGTGTTTAAGAGAATAAAACTGATAATGATCTAGGTATGAAGACATATGAGGCAGTATAGTTGTATGACTTATATACATTATGTATTTAAGTGTGATTTGATTACGTTGTTGTTGTTATAAGGTTAAAAAGAAAAAAAATTTATCACCATATTTTGAAAGGATGAACATTGAGAAAACATTATTTTTCGAAAGCAACCAGCAAATTAAGTTTTATTTCCGCAAACGGGTAACCATGTGATGACCTGAGTTAGGGTGTCACATTAGTGGTATCAGAGCTGGTCGAGTCTTTCGGGATCTTTGGGGAATAGGTCTGTTGTGTTGACGTTGTGTTTTCTGAGTTAAGTTTTGTTTGAATTGCTTCTTAGAAGTAATGTGTGTTAATACACCAATGCACGTTTCATTTTCTGGTTGCGGTCTAACTGATTTTGTTTTACAGGTCAGTTATGGAACTCGCACCAGAAGGTGGACGTGGACGAGGACGTGGACGCGGTCGTGGAAGAGGCCGTAGAGGTGGACGTGTTGGCGGTCGTGGTAACATGAATGAAGAGTATGAAGGAGGAGTGGATTATGCGGCTCAAGTAATGGAAAATGTGGCAGCGTGGCGATTGCAAATCAAACCTGCAGCTATGAATGTTCGGGAATCCGCAAGTCGTGGAAGGTAAGGCTTTGATTGCGTTTCGAAGTCAAAATCCTTCACAGTTTGGTCTGAATGCGGATCACGAGAAGGCTGATTTGTGGATTCAGGAGCTGGAGAAAATCTTCGAGTTGGTAGTCACGCCGGCAGAAGTTAGAGTTACTTATGATGCTTTCCTACTGATAGGAGATGCGGAGTATTGGTGGAAGGGTGTTCAACAACTGCTTGAAGTTGATCATCAAGAAATTACCTGGAACATTTTCCGAACTGCATTCATGGACAAGTATTTTCCGGAGAGCGTTAGGATCGAGAAAGAACAAGATTTTTTGGGATTACAACAAAAAGACATGTCTGTGGGAGAGTATGCGGCTAAGTTTGAATCGCTTGCCAAATACTTTCGTTTCTTTCAAGCACAACCCAACGAGAGCTGGAAATGTGAGAGGTTTGAAGCGAGCTTAAGGTTTGAGATTAAGGAGTCTGTCTTACCTCTGCAACTTCGAACTTTTCAAGCTTTAGTCGAAATGAGTCGGAAGATTGAGCAGATGATGAAAGGAAGAAATGATAAGGGAAATGTTGGAGGACCCACTAGATCCAAGGATCAATCTGAGAATCAGGGAGAAAAGCAAGTGCAGAGAAAACCTTATTTCCGACCACCAGGAAATAACCAAAATCAACAACAATATCATTCTAATTCTTCTACATCATGGGGTGGAGGCCCAAGGAACCAAAGTCAAGGACAAGTCAGGAGGTGTTACAATTGTCGGGATATAAACCATATGGCTGATAAATGCCCAGTGAGGGGAATCAAGTGTTTTAATTGTGATCAAGTGGGACACATCTCGAAGGAATGCAATGCGCCAAGGCGTAGATCGGCTGTCAATAACACCAATGGTGTCAAGCCAAAGACTGCGGGTAGAGTATATAGTGTGTGGGGAGCTGAGACTTCAAACCATGACGGTAACCTCTTAACTATACTATTTTAATTTGGGTACAATTCATACTTGTTTCGATGGATTGTGTGTGAATATATTGAAATTATATGTTTCTTTTAAACTTCATGGTGGAATTCTATATGTTTAGACTATCCTATTGTTGTTCAGGAGACACTTTCTGGACAAAACTAGTTTCTCAAATGAGACTTGCTCTAGTCACTTTTACGTTTGGTAGAAAGTGATTCAGTCCGAATTCTTGATGGACTATAGTTCTTTTAAATTGTTGGCAAGGAAATTCTTGTGAGGGAAGAAACTTTCTTAGATTCAAGTTTGTAAACATGTACCGATCATACATTTTTACTTCCCTGAATTTGTTAAAGAATCTTTATGCACATAATATTCTTGTATTCTTAGCAGATTGATGAAATTCTTTTACATACTTTCCTATGAAAGTAAGGCTTTGGGATCTTTCATTCCTGTCTAGCTTCGTGTCACGAAATTTTGAGGACGAAATTTTTTTAAGAGGGGCAGTCTGTAACACCCCGATTTTCCCGCTTTCTAAGATCAATACAAATATAAATAAACGTTTATATTTTTATCTGAAACTTAGAAATTTATTTTGGGAAAATTATAGTCATATTCATATCATACTTATTTTTATAAGTATATGTTGAAATTTTTGGTTGAAAATTCAGACGGAACCCGGTCTGTGTTTTCGTTGACAGTAAGATTTTACTGCTCAAATGACCTAATTTGGACTCGTGAACGAAACACTTAAGGTTTTTATGAATTTTCCAACGTCTTTGGATATTTTAAAAATTTTCACTTAAAAAGTGAATTAAAATATATTATGCGGGCGTTATACGAAATCGGGTAAACGACGGAGCTGAAAACGGGATTTGCGGGACCCTCTAACGGATAAATAGGATGTCAAATCATAATGAGTCACATGGGGTGAGTCATGAGATGACTCCTCATTGTCATGATTACTTTTTAGGGGAAATGACCATTATGCCCTTATGGTTGATTTTAATTACCAATTAACCTAAAGCAAGATTACACCTTTGTCCTTGGATTTTTGGCATATTGAACCTTTTTCCCTTGAAACCCACGGCCTCAAGGCTGCCAAGAGGCCCAACTTCACACCTATTTAAGGAGCACTTCATCTTCTTCATCAACTTTGCCATTTTCCATTAAAACTCCTAAGTTACATAGCTTGATTTTATGAAGCAAGTCCTTGGATCTTCACTTGTTTTTGATCTTCAAGAGGTGAATCCTATTCTACTTCCCTAATCATGTCTATGTTCTTCAATAAGTTTCATGATTCAAAGTCTATTTCATCTATGTTCATCACTTTTAAGTTTCTAGATCTAGAACTTTGAAAAATCATAGTAAATCATAGAAAAATCCTAAAAATGTGAAACCAATTTCTATGATCCTATTATCCTCTCTATATTCAAGATCCAAGAGTGTGCATAAAAATAAATTTTCGTGCCTAGTTAACCTAAAGAGGCAGAACCTATGTCTTGGTGGGGGGAGGATTTTGTTCATTTTCTTTACATGATCCAATCTTATAAGTTATGTAGGTATTGGATCTATGTTGTTTGAAATGAATCAAGGTTTCTAATCTAATTTAGTTTTCATGGCTGAAATTTAATTGTTTGAGGATTGGAAGATTTAATTTCAATCTTTGTACAATGATCATTGATTTTGGGTTTTAAGTAACTAGGAATCATTAATCCAAGAATTTAGAAATTTTAGAGATTTCTAACCCCAAAGTCAGACCTTGGCCGAAACCAACATGTAGGATTTTAGGCTTGATTTAGTTGTTTTTTTGTTGATTGGGTGTTATGTTTAATGAAGGATAAACTAGTTATCGTGTACGTGCGTTGACGGTTCCCAGATTCACGACAAAGTTTTAAATCGGAAGCTAAGTTCTTCGAGAGGTAAGAGGGGCTTACCTGAGGGATTTTCTCAATAACTATTTGTTTGTAGTGTGGTTTATATGATTTATATGTGGTTGTGGTTATTTGTTTATGTGGCTTACGTTGTGTTGTTTATCTGTGCATCGGTGATTGATCTGCTTTTAATTGATTTAATTATCTGCAGTAGTATATTATGTTGCTATGATGCATGATCTGCCTGGTGATATAATTATGATGATGTTGTTGAATGATGTTGTTGAATGTTGTTTGAGAGGTCTGACAGTGGTCAGTGCACAACCGATTAATCAGATAAAAACTTTAATAAGCTGTGAAAATTATATTCAACATTTTATGGGAAGTGTTGGAATATAATAGTGGGAGAAAATATTATTTTGGAAAAATAATGAGTTTTGAGAAATATTATTATTTTAATGATTTATTAGTGTAAAAGAAATTTATGAGCCACGGTGAGAGCGTAACCGTGAAATTTTTTTAGTACTGCTAATTTTTACGCAAGAAATTCCGAAATATTATAAAATGTTATTTTGTGAAATTAATATTCAAAAATACTTTATAGAAATAAAAATAAAAATGATAAAATAATAATATAAAATAAAAAGTCAAAGTTTGACTTTAAAAACATTTTCTTGGAAAATGATAAACGACGGCAAGTTTCGAAATTATTTATGATCGGAGTTTGAAAACAGCAGTACTTATTTTGAAAAGAGATTTAATCTCAATTGATTTATTCTTTTTTTTTAGTTGAAGTCTCAAGAAAAGAGTTCTTGATGATTTGACGTTATTTTGGAAAAATGAGTTTCCAAAGGAAAGTGGATCTGCTATGATTTGACGTTTTACAAACGAATTTCAAATAAAGAGGATTTTCTATAAACGAGTTACTCAATGACGTATTTCCGATAACTTGGATAAGTTGTGGAGATCTTATTTTGGATTTGTTTTCATAGAGAACAACGACGTAAAGGACGATATAGAACTTAGTAACCAAGATGTCGGGGTACTAGTGTTCTTATGACATTATCCTATTTTGGATTTGTTTTTCACAGACAGAAATGACGTAAATGACGATATGGAACTTAGTAACCGAGACGTCGGGGTACTAGTGTTCTTATGACGTTATAGACTTGGTGTCTAGTAGGTAGACGGTGTGTCTACTTCACGACGTAATAAACAACGGTAAAGGATTTATGATGTTTTCTATTACCACGAACCTAAGACTGATTGTAAGGTTTAGGGTTTCGTGACTAAGAACTCGGACTGTGTGTCCTGTGTTGTTAATAAAAGACTTTAAGACATTGAAAACTACGTTGGTCGTAAGCTTTTGAGCTTTGGGAAAGGAAATATTACACACGAAGAAAACGATGAGAACAAAATATTTTATATGCATGCATTGGCAGACGTGCCCATGATGTCTTATGTCGAATACCTTGATGATAGGGTATTTTGGCTACGAAGTTATGTCGGATACCTTGATGATAGGGTATTTTGGCTACGAAGTTATGTCGGATACCTTGATGTATTTTGGCTACGAAGTTATGTCGGATACCTTGATGATAGGGTATTTTGGCTACGAAGTTATGTATGGTGCTTTGATGAATAAAGTATTCCATGCCACGAAGTGCCTAATATATTGGGCTATTGAGCTTGATCGACTCATTTACGCGGTGTTGTGGAATCTCCGGAGATTAGGAAAATGTTAGATGATGTATTGAAGTGTTCATGCATAGTTTTCCAACGTTGATGTTTGGGGTGTGAAACCCATTGATAAAATGTATGCTATAGTATTGATGCTTATGTTGTTATAACATGAAATTGTACATGTGCCTTCTTTTGTGTCGTGCATTTAGTTATTTTGTTAAATCTATATATTGGCGTCTCAACCTTACAACCATATCAGAGTCGCACAAGGGGGTATGATCTCTACAAAAAGGAGAAGGCTGTCTAGTTCGAGGCATGTTGTGCTGCTCCAGTTGGCGGTAGTGTCTGTTAGTTACGACCAGCTTAGGTCCTATTTTGATATATTGTGTTTAAGAGAATAAAACTGATAATGATCTAGGTATGAAGACATATGAGGCAATATAGTTGTATGACTTATATACATTATGTATTTAAGTGTGATTTGATTACGTTGTTGTTGTTATAAGGTTAAAAAGAAAAAAATTTATCACCATATTTTGAAAGGATGAACATCGAGAAAACATTATTTTCCGAAAGCAACCAGCAAATTAAGTTTTATTTTCGCAAACGGGTAACCATGTGATGACCCGAGTTAGGGTGTCACACTACTAATATTTCTAGAACTTCTATTACTGGGGATGTGATGAAGATTTACATGCATGAAAAAGAAAGATTGAAAAATCAATTGGCTAGACATAATGGGAGAGTTTGTCTGACCTCTGACTGTTGGACTTCTTGCACTACTCGTGGCTATATCACTCTAACTGCTCACTTTATTGATGATAATTGGAAGTTAAACAGTAAGTTGTTAAACTTTTGTCATTTGGAACCCCCACATACCGGTCATGAGCTATCAAGGAAGGTGCTTGAGTTTTTGAAAGAATAGGGAATTGAGAAAAAAGTTTTTTCAATTACTTTAGACAATGCTTCCTCTAATGGTCTCATGCAAAAGTTCTTGAAAAGTCAACTTTGTTTGTCAAATAATTTGTTGTGCAATGGAGACTTTTTTCATATTAGATGCTGTGCACATATCCTAAATATCATTATTCAAGAAGGATTGAAGGTAGCAAGTGCCGCATTGCACAATATTAGAGAAAGTATAAAGTATGTGAGGGGTTCGGAATCAAGAATGAAACTATTTGATCAATGTGTTGAAGGGATTGGTGGCATTGATACTAATGTTGGCTTGCGCTTAGATGTGTCCACTAGATGGAACTCTACTTATTTAATGCTTGGGAGTGCAATTAAGTATAGTCGTGCTTTTGAAAGCTTGGGTAATCAAGATGAGCATTATAAGCATTGTCCAACAAATGAAGATTGGGAAAGAGGAAAGAAGATTTATGAATTTTTAGAGCCTTTTTATGAAATCACCAAAATGTTTTCCGGTTCTAAATATCCTACATCCAATTTGTATTTCATGCAAATATGGAAGATTGAGGTTCTATTGAAAAATAGTAGATCAAGTCAAGATTATGTGATTAGTGATATGGCTTTAAGAATGATGGAAAAGTTTGATAAGTATTGGAATGAGTGTAGCACAATTCTTGCTGTAGGATGTGTTCTTGATCCTAGGTTGAAGTTGCAAATGCTTAAATATGCTTACTCTAAACTTTATTCCAACAAGCTCTTGGTTGATGAGAAGTTAAGTGTTGTGAAGAATGCTTTGTATGAACTTTTTAATCATTATGCCAACAATTTGGAAGTTCATAATTCTATGATGGATGCAAGTACTTCCACTCAAACTTGTCAAGAAGGGACAAGTATTTCAACATTGCCAGCAGATTATGATGTAAGTTATTGTACTTCAACAAACTTATTAATCTTTCATCTATTGTACTTGTTTTAATCTTTTAGTAATTATTTGATAGGAATTTGAAGCAGAAGAGAGTAAAGAAACTTTGTTGAATGGAAAATCTGAACTTGACCTCTACTTGGAAGAATCAAAACTTGTGGGTCACAAGGATTTAGATGTTTTGGATTATTGGAGGGATAATAGCCTTAGATTTCCTGATTTAGGAAGGATGGCTAGTGATATATTGAGTATTCCAATTACCACGGTGGCATCTGAGTCCACTTTTAGCATTGGAAGTCGTATTTTGAGTAAGTATAGAAGCTCTTTACTTTCAAAAAATCTGGAAGCTCTCATTTGTGCTCGCAATTGGTTACTTGGGTTCTCACAAGATGGTAAGAATATTTTTTGAAGCTCTTGTATAGCTTTGTTTTGTACTTTAAGTTACTACTATTATATGTTATTGTTATAGCTAAATGTATATTTTAATGTGTAGGAGGATTGAGTTCTATTGATGGTGCGAATGAAAGGACAACCAAAGTCAATGATAAAAAGAATCCTTTGAATGTCATCGTTGAGGAGGAGGAGGAGGAGGAAGAAGAATGATGTTGAATGAAGATGATAAGCTTCAATGTTTTTTGAGATGGGATCCTACTTATGTTATGCCTTTATGTCTTTTTTTTTTGTGACGAGATCCTCATCCTAATTTTTTTGTGTTATTTTGTTTGGTACATATGACATATCCTATACTTTTCGTGTTACAGTTAAACTTAAATGTATGTTTTTTATAACAATGGATATTTATTATAACTATGGTACATGCATTTCCTATGTTAATTCATAAGTTATAACCATATGAATGGAATGGTAATGGAATTTGTTAGTTAATAAAATTAATTTTAAAAAACAATAAAAATAATTTTTAAAAAACATTATCGGCCCATGGGCTAGCCCGCAGCCCGCATAGGGCTGGACTGGGCTAGGAAATTAGCAGCCCAGTTGATTTTTGGTCCAGCCCAGCCCAGCCCGAAACTGCCTTGGCCCGAACGGGCCGGACCGAATGGGCTGGGCCAACCCGTTTTGACAGCTCTAGGAATAGGTCAGGTCAGGCTTTAGGTAAATAGGTCTGGCCTGTTTCAAAAAAATAAAGCATAAGTCTGGCCTGTTATCTGATATAGGCTATTTTTAAGGTCCGATCTTTTTAAAAGTCTGACCTGACCTGAAAACCTACTTAAAAACCTATTTCTCATTAAAGCCTTTAAATGGGCCATTGGCCTACTACTAAGGTGGTGTTTGGAAGAGCTTATTTAAGCTCATTTTGACTTATCTGATGACATAAGCTCTTATGCAGTGCGTTTGGCAGAGCTTATAAAAATAACTTATGCCATCCCATAAGGAGTTTTTGACTTATTTTCATAAGTCATTGGGAGAATGACGCGCTGTTGCGCATGCGTCAAAAGAAGAACGATTTGTAAAAATGTAGGTTAGAAGGTGACAACTCAGGTATCGTATCACAAGGACTCTCGTAATGTTATTATCACAGAAAATCAGTTTTCTTGGGGGGGTTGGTTTGAAATTGATTAGAAAACAGAGCAATTTAACCGATTATCGAATAAGACTAAGACGATCAATCTGCTGTTCGGTTTCCCACTATCATCGGTTCATGTAATTCCATGCCCTAAGCGGATTCTAATCCCTTTTCGATTGTAGCATCGATTAACAAGCGAAATCGACGCTACGGGACATATATTCCTAATTCCGAATTAAGCAAACGGATGAAGCCCTTCGTGAATTAAGCAAACACGAATTGAACGCACGCGAATTAAGCAAACGCGATTAAGTTTAGGAACATAAAATCATCGAAAATAAATCAACCCTAATTCGATACAAACTGAATTAAGCAAACAGAGAATAACGAATAGCATTGAAAGAGAGAAGAAAATTAAATCGGGAATTACAAGACCTCAAGTGTCGGCGGAATCCGATTACAGCAGACTAACCTAGGGAGATTAGTTCTCCATCAAAAACGCAATACAATCAGAGAAATTCGAAAACAAGGATTAGCAAAAGATCCTTCTGTTCTGCCCTAAACAGATATTTATAACTTTCAGAAACTGCGCATGCTCGTGAGGCGAATATTAAAATGGCGCTAGTTCAAATTTGGGCTTTCGCGAGGCGAGATTATGCTTCGCGAGGCGAGACTTCAAAATCTGGTTTGTCACAGCCGTGATGCCTATCACGGCTAGGCCGTGATTACTTCTGACTTTGGGTGCTTATCCGTCATGGCCGTGACCTTCATCACGGCTTGGCCGTGATGGTCTCTGTCCTCCAGGGTCTTCTCTTCACACCCGTGATGGGGATCACGGGCTGACAGTGATTCTTTCTGACTTCCAGGCTCGCGAGGCGAGACATGGTTCGCGAGGCGAGGCAGAGAAGATGACTTTCTGGCACATGCTGGTCTTCAGTCTCGCGGGGCGAGTAACCTTTCACGGGGCGAGTACTTCCAGGGTTGCAATTTCCACTGTTTCCTTCATTCCTTGAACTCTAAGTTAACCTGAAAACATGAAATAGCCATAAGTTCTTTATTTGACTCAAAACTGGCTAAATTACCCTAAAACTACTTAAGGGACTCAAAACCTTGCTTGAGGACAATCAAGTCTAATTTGGGCGAAAACGAGATAAAATTGGCACAAAACCACGGTCATACTAGTCATAAAACTAGATGAGCCAGAGGCTTATCAAAATACCCCAAACTTGAACTTTGCTTGTCCCCAAGCAAACTAAAACTCGAAACGATTCAAGACTTGGCAAGCTTAAAGGATTTCAACCAATTCCGCATAAATTTCAAGCAATTCATCAAAACAATTTTCCTTCAATGTTCCCCCTTTTCAACAATGTAATCCGCACAATCATTTATTCTGAACATTTGAGAATTTCATCATTCAAACAATCATTAATCTAAACAGAGGATCCAAGTTACACACAAAAGGGAGATCACCAAATTCAAACAATCGCCTTCCTTACAAGGGCATGTAGTGTTTCGCTCATTTGCTCAGTTTGTCTAGGCTATCAACATTTCACCTAATTTCACTTTTAAGAGCACTTCCCATGAATTTGATTTTCATCTCAGAAAAGGTTCCCACGAAAACATGCATACAACATCAAAAGGTCTTTTAAGGGTTGTAATGGGGCCTGGCTAAAGGTAGGATATACAAAGGTACTAGGCTTAAGTCCCTAGGAACTAAGAGAGCATGAAACTTTTCAACATACCGAATTTCCACTCAAGTTCCTTTTTTCCATTTTTCCTTTTGCCTTGGGTGACTAGAGCCTATCTCTTCTAATACCCTTTTTGACATTTTTGCATTTTTTTTCTTTTTTTTTCTTTTTGCCCTTTGGCTCCAACCTTTATTTTTTTCTTTTTCTCAATCCCCAACAACACATCATATTCTTGTAGCCACCCCAAACTTAGTTTCTTGCAACCATTCTCTTGCTAAGCTTCCATGCTCTCCTAATCCTAAGATCGGGTTAACATGGTTTTTCCATATTTAGGCTCATAACATAAGGTCATCAAGAAATGATAGGCTAATTAGGCTCAAAGGGGATAACAAAGGAACATGCATTAGGGACCGGTTCAATTTAGGCCAAGTAGCTAATTCAAAGAAAATTGCCTAAATCATTTGATGCAATCACATAAACATGCAAACCAAGTAGAGACTCAAGCAAATTCGGGAAAGTGCAACTTGAAAGTGATTCACACAGTTAAAAACATGTTGGAGGCTCAAATCCTCACCTGGACATTTTCCGCAAATTGTTTGACCGAGATTCTATCCCTAGTGTGTGCACCCTATCACCCCAAACTTATCATAAATCATGCAATCACAATGAAATATCTCAAAGTTCAATCTTTCAATTTTTTCAGACGGGGATCAAATTTTCAATTTTTAAAATCTAGGGGGAAATCATCAACATAAATCATGCAATCAATCTGTGCTAAATCAACAAAACCCACCAAGCTTGCCGACACAAGACTCACACACATGCTCTTGAGCTTCTCAAATTATTCAAGAGCGAAAAGAAAACACAACAAAAACACAAAACAAAACACAACAAATGGTTCCCTCCCCCACACTTAAAACATACATTGTCCTCAATGAAACAACATAAATATCAAAACAGAGTGAGGGAAAGGAAAGGGTGCTCCCTGATCAAGTTGCAGTGTAGGTGGGCTCCCCCAAGGAGAGCTCCTCAACAGTAGCATCCTCAGGTCCCGAGCTCTCATGGAATAGCTTCAGCCGCTGCCCGTTAACCTTGAATGCCTTGTTGCTACCTGCACTTTTAATCTCTACTGCACCATGAGGAAAAACATTAGTAACAACAAATGGTCCAATCCACTTGGACCGAAGTTTCCCAGCCATCAATTTCAGGCGGGAGTTAAACAGTAAGACCCGCTAACCCACAGAGAATTCCTTCCTATCAATCATCCTATCATGAAAATGCTTGGTTTTCTCCTTATAAATCCGGGAGCTTTCATAGGCTTCTAGCCTAAGCTCTTCAAGCTGCTGCAATTGGAGTTTCCTTTCAATACCAGCTTTTCGCATTTCCAGATTACAGCACTTGACTGCCCAATAAGCACGGTGCTCAACTTCCATAGGGAGATGACAAGCCTTACCGAATACAAGCCTAAAGGGGGACATCCCTATTGGCGTCTTGAAAGCGGTCCTCTGAGCCCAAAGTGCGTCTTCTAGACGGCGGCTCCAGTCCTTCCTATTCGGCTGCACAACTTTCTCTAGGATCTATTTGATCTCTCTGTTGGAGATCTCAGCCTGGCCATTGGTCTGGGGATGGTAAGAAGTGGAGACTCTATGCACAATTCCATACTTCCGGAGTAGAGCTTCCATGGTGCGGTTGCAGAAGTGGGTGCCCTGGTCATTGATGATGGCACGAGGTATGTCGAACCTGCAAAAAATATTGGACATAACAAAATTTGCAACAACTTTAGAATCGTTAGTCCTGGTGGGGATAGCTTCCACCCACTTTGAAACATAGTCAACAGCCAAAAGAATGTATAGAAAGCCAAAAGATGCAGGGAAAGGACCCATAAAGTCGATTCCCCGCACATCAAACACCTCACAGAAGAGCATGGGTTGCTGAGGCATTTCACTCTTGCGAGTGATGGCTGTACCTGCTGTCTGACACTCCTTACAAGTCCGGTATACCTCATAAGCATCTCTAAAGATGGTGGGCCAGTAAAAACCAGAATCTAGGACTTTTCTTGCAGTCCTCTGTGGCCCAAAGTGTCCCCCTACTTGAGAGGCATGAGAAAAGTGCAAAATAGACTCAATCTCATAGTCGGGGACACATCTCCTAATCACCTGATCACTACAAAACTTCCAAAGAAATGGATCATCCCAAACATAGTACTTGGCGTCACTCTTTAGTTTTTGGATTTGGGACCTAGTTGCTTTTGTCGGAAAGACACCAACAACTAGGTAATTAACAATGTCGGCAAACCAAGGAGTAACACCATGCAACTGTAAAAGCTGCTCATCAGGAAAGTCATCCTGAATGGGGGAAAGATCCTTATCCCTCTCTATCCTACTCAAGTGATCAGCCACTAAATTTTCCGCTCCACTCTTGTCTTTTATCTCCACATTAAACTCCTGGAGCAATAACATCCACCGAATCAACCTCGGCTTCGCTTCCGGCTTCTTCAACAAGTATTTCAGAGCTGCATGGTCAGTGAAAACAATAACCTTGGAACCTAGCAAATATGATCTAAACTTATCAAGAGCAAAAACAACACCTAGAAGTTCCTTTTCAGTGGTGGTGTAATTAGATTGTGCAGCGTCTAAAGTCCTAGAAGCATAATAAATGACATGTGCAGCCTTGCCCACCCTTTGTGCCAGGACCGCCCCCACGGCATAGTTAGAAGCATCACACATGAGCTCAAAAGGGAGGGTCCAGTCAGGGGGCTGAATGATGGGGGTAGAGGTCAATGCCTTTTTCAAGAAGTCGAACGCCTTCTTGCAGTTATCATCAAAGTTGAATACCGCATCATTCTTCAGCAAGTTTGACAGAGGAAGAGCTATCTTACTGAAGTCCTTAATGAAGCGCCTGTAGAAACCTGCATGACCAAGAAAAGAACGAATCTCGCGAACCCAAGATGGGTAAGGCAATGTAGAAATCACATCAATTTTAGCAGGATCTACTGAAATACCCTCCTTAGAAATAATATGCCCGAAAACAATCCCCTGTTCAACCATAAAATGACACTTTTCATAGTTCAAAACAAGGTCAGTTTCGATGCATCTTTCTAAAACCAAATTCAGACTATGCAAGCATGCATCAAATGAGGAGCCATATACAGTGAAATCATCCACGAACACTTCCATGCAATTTTCAATAAATTCAATAAAAATGCTAATCATGCATCTCTGGAAAGTGCTAGGAGCATTGCAAAGGCCAAATGGCATCCTCCTATAAGCAAACGTGCCGAAGGGGCACGTAAAAGTGGTCTTTTCCTGATCCTCTGGTGCAATGTGGCTATGGAAGTATCCGGAAAATCCATCAAGAAAATAGTAATGGGATTTACCAGCCAGCCGTTCGAGCATCTGATCGATGAACGGCAAAGGAAAGTGATCCTTTCAAGTGGCCTGGTTCAACCTCCTATAATCAATACAGACTCTCCAGCTATTCTGGACTCTAGTGGGGACAAGCTCATTGTTCTCATTTCTTACCACTGTGAAGCCAGATTTCTTGGGCACAACTTGCACTGGGCTCACCCAAGTACTATCAGAGATGGGGTATATGATACCCGCATGCAGGAGTTTTGTTACCTCCTTCTTTACAACATCCAGAATCAATGGATTTAGCCGCCTCTGCGGTTGCCTAACTGGTTTAGCCCTATCCTCCAATAGAATCCTGTGCATACATCTAGAGGGGCTAATTCCTGGAATGTCAGCCAAGGTCCATCCAATTGCCCTCTTGTGCTTCTTCAAAACCTCCAAGAGTTTAGCTTCCTGGTCAGAGTCAAGGTTGGAGGAAATGATAACTGGGAGTTTTTCATTCCTCTCCAAGTACGCATACTTCAGATTGCCAGGAAGTGGCTTAAGCTCCAAGGAGGGTGGCTGCTCCACAGATGGTATGTTTGGGGCAGCCGGCTGTCAAGAATTCCACCAATGCAGACGCCTTCACTTACACTATCACCCCGCAAAGTAGAATCAATCTCAAGCACAAACAACACAAGGGTTAGTGTTAGTACAGTCAGTACATGAATAAACATCATTAAAATCAGAAATGGATGGAAAATCAGCAACCAAGTCATCATAGGTGTCATCAACAATTTCGGAGAGCAACTCTATTTGGAAAACAGAGTGCTCTTCCAATGGATGCTTCATAGCATCAAACATGTTGAACCTTGCAATAATGTCACCGAACTCCATGGACATGGTTCCATCATCAACATCTATCTTCGTCTTTGCCGTCTTCATGAACGGCCTGCCCAGGATGATTGGTGATCTGCTTGAATTGGTTTCCCCTGCCATGTCCATGATGTAAAAGTCGGCAGGGAAAATCAAATCATCAACTCGTACCAACACATCTTCTACCACTCCCATGGGGCGAGCATTGGTCCTGTTGGCCAACTGAATGGTAAGTCCTGTATGTTGCAAAGGGCCCAGATCAAGGCTGTTGAAAACAGAGGTGGGCATGACATTTATGGAGGCTCCCAAATCGAACATGCAATTGTCGAATTTGCTGTCCCCAATGGTGCATGGAATAGCGAAAGTGCCCGGATCCTTGCACTTCTGTGGCAGTGCCTGAGTGAGGGCTGAAACTATAACCTTCTCAGGAGCAAGTTTAGGTTGAATGAGGGCTGAAACATTTCGCCCCAAATTCACTCTCTCATTACCTTTCAACCTTCTCTTGTGGGTGCACAAATCCTTCAGAAACTTTGCATACTTTGGAACTTGCTTAATCACATCTAGGAGCGGAATGTTTACCGCTACCTTTCTGAACACATCTAGAATCTCCCTCTCCTTGTCTTCCCCATCAATCTTCTTATTTTTCTGCACTCTTTGCGGGAAGGGAATCGGTGACACATATACTCTCTCAGCTTCAACAACAACAGAAGGCTCAGGAGTTACCTCAACAGTTTCTTCATTTTTTTCAGGGGCTGCCTCTACAACTTTCCCGGATCTCAAAGAAATGGCACTCAGATTAGGATTGGGGGCATTAGGATTCACCACTGTCTGTGCAGGCAGTTGGTTCGATCCCTGAGCTTGTTGCATGGCATTCATCGAAGTGGAGAGCTGTCCAATCTGTGTCTGCAAATTGTGAATGCTAGCATCCGTTCGCCGCTGAAACTGTGCCTGTGAGGCCTGAAACTGTCCAACTTGCTGCTGAAAAAGTGTAGTCATTTGCGCAGTCATTTGCTTGAACATGTCCTCTGGTGAAGGTCCGGAAGGTGCAGGGGTGGTCACCTGAGGAGGATTCTGTGGTGGTGCCATCAATTGTTGTTGTGATGAATTCCCATACCGAAGGTTTGGATGATTCCTCCAGTTGGGGTGGTACTTATTTGTGGAGAGGTCAGGAATGCTGTACCGGTTCTAATTGTTGCCTTGATTGTAGAGATTAGCTGCATAAACCTCTGGTTCATCCTTTAGAATATGGCATGCATCGGCCAGGTGCTCAGGAGAACTACACATGCCACACAACCTTGCCGGCTGAACCTTATCCATTGCCAGTTGCTTCACCAAAGAAGTGAGCTCATCAATCCTGGTTTCAAGGGCCTTGTTGGAAGAAGAACCTTGGATCTCATTTACACCCCTTGTCTCGACAGAGTTGCTTCTGGTTGTGAACTGCTGGGAGTTTAATGACATATTTTCAATCAATTGCTTGGCAGCAGCTGGAGTTTTATCAACGAGTGCTCCCCCACTAGCGGCATCCAAAATATTTCTGTCCATTGGGAGCAATCGCTCATAAAAATACTAAATAAGGAGCTACTCAGAAATCTGGTGTTGAGGGCAGCTAGATACCATCTTCTTGAATCTCTCCCAGTACTCAGCCAATGACTCATTGCTTTTTCTGATGCCACATATCTCCTTTCTGATGGATGCATCTCTGGAGGCAGGGAAGTATCTTTCTAGGAAAACCTTCTTCAAATCATTCCAAGTTGTAACAGAATTTGGCTCCAAATAATACAGCCAATCCTTTGCAGTGCCTTCAAGGGAGAATGGGAAGGCTCGTAATTTGATATGGTCTTCAGTAATGCCTTCCGGTCTCAAGGGTGTAGAGAAGACAACCTGGAATTCCTTCAAATGCTTATGTGGATCCTTGAACGCGCTGTCGCCACGCGCCAAAAAGAATGAGCGTTTACAAAATAATGCAGATAGGGAAGCGACAACTCGAGTATCGTCTCTCAAGGACTCTTAGGTGTTGTTATTATTAACAGAAGATCAAAAGTTAGTTTTGGGGGTTTTGGATTGAGATAAAATAAAGAAAACAAAGCAATGAAAACAGAGCAGTTAAGAGATTAACAAATATGCTAAAGAACGATTAACCTACTGTTCTCGGTTTCCCACTATCATCGGTTCATATAAATCCAAGCCCTAAGCAGATTCCAATCCCCTCCCGGTTGTAGCAACAATTAACAACGCAATTACTACTACGGATGTATGTTCCTATTCCCGAAATAACAAACGGGGTTAAGCTCTCATGAACAAACGAACATGAACGAACACACGCGAAATAACAAACGCGATTAATTATAGAAACATAACATCACCGAAATGAATCAACACAACACTATACATTCCTGAAATAACAAACAGAAACATATAGCATCGCATTGAAAAGAGAAAAGCAATTAAAACAGGAAATACAGAACCTCAAGTGTAATTGAAACCAATCACAGTAGATTAATCTAGGAGACTAGTTCACCATTACAAAAGCAAACAATAAACTAAGGAGAAAATAAAAGCCTAACTACTGGCTCCTATTCTGACTAAAACTAGCCAGCCTTCTAGCCCCCCTTCAGTTCTGTCTAAAACTGACTTATATACAACTTTCTGGAATCAGCTTTCTCGCGAGGCGAGAACACATTCGCGAGGCGAATCTTGCAGCGTTTGGTATTCTCGTGAGGCGAAGCACGGTTCGCATGGCGAGGAATGGAAAGGTCATGACTTCTGGGCTTCACTCTCGCGAGGCGAGGATTGGATTCGCGAGGCGAACTCTTCAAATTCCAAACTGTAACGCCCGTGACCTTTCACACGGGTAAACCGTGATGCTTTCTAACTTCCAGGCTTGGATTACTCGTGAGGCGAGTCAAGTGTTCGCGGGGCGAGACAGAATGGTTGCAATTTCTCTGGCACAGTCACCTTCTGGTTCGCGGGGCGAATGCCTTTCTCGCGGGGCGAAAGCTCCAGAATTATTTCCTTTTATTAACTTGAAAACAGAAAATAGAATAAGTGTTTTATTTAACTCTAAATCAACTAAATTAACTTAAAAATACTTTACAGACTCAAAATACTACTTAAAGACAATCAAGTCTAATTTGGGTGAAAATGATATAAAATTAGCAAAAAGCCATGGTCTTTATTAGTTATAAAACCAGTCAACCAGAGGCTCATCAATCCTCGCCTGCAAGACCACTAAATCTTGGCAACAAATGTATTAAACCAGATTTAAGTTCAAAAGGAGCAACCACACCAGCATACTCAATACACAACCCATTATAGTTAACATCAGGGGCAGCAAGCTGCCTCAATGTCCTTTGGTCACCCATGTTATCAAAAACAGGTTCAGAATCAGAATTACCACTAGTGCTAGCCCGAATTGCTCTACGGCGTGTGTGCAGTGTTCTTTCAATTTCAGGATCAAAATCACACAAGTCAGAACAAGTAGACCTAGTAGCCAGTCTAATTCAAAACAAAAACGAAAAAAATACGAGAACAACAAACAAGAGTCCCCGGCAACGACGCCAATTTGACGCTATTTGCGCGCTGGCGTCAAAAGAAGAGCGGTTTGTAAAAATGTAGTTTAGAAGGCGACAACTCAGGTATCGTATCACAAGGATTCTCGTAATGTTATTATCACAGAAAATCAGTTTTCTTGGGGGGGGGGGGGGTTTGGTTTGAAATTGATTAGAAAACAGAATGAAAACAGAGCAATTTAAGTGATTATCGAATAAGACTAAGACGATCAATCTACTGTTCGGTTTCCCACTATCATCGGTTCATGTAATTCCATGCCCTAAGCGGATTCTAATCCCTTTTCAATTGTAGCATCGATTAACAAGCGAAATCGATGCTACGGGACATATATTCCTAATTCCGAATTAAGCAAACGGTTGAAGCCCTTCGTGAATTAAGCAAACACGAATTGAACGCACGTGAATTAAGCAAACACGATTAAGTTTAGGAACATAAAATCATCGAAAATAAATCAACACTAATTCGATACAAACTGAATTAAGCAAACAGAGAATAACGAATAGTATTGAAAGAGAGAAGAAAATTAAATCAGGAATTACAAGACCTCAAGTGTCGGCGGAAGCCGATTAACCTAGGGAGATTAGTTCTCCATCAAAAATACAATACAATCAGAGAAATTCGAAAACAAGGATTAGCAAAAGATCCTTCTGTTCTGCCCTAAACAACTATTTATAACTTTCAGAAACTGCGCACACTCGCGGGGCGAGTAGCCTCTCGCGAGGCGAATATTAAAATGGCGCCAGTTCAAATTTGGGCTTTCGCGAGGCGAGATTATGCTTCGCGAGGCGAGACTTCAAAATCTGGTTTGTCACAGCCGTGATGCCTATCACGGCTAGGCCGTGATTACTTCTGACTTTGGGTGCTTATCCGTCATGGTCGTGACCTTCATCACGGCTAGGCCGTGATGGTCTCTGTCCTCCAGGGTCTTCTCTTCACGTCCGTGATGGGGATCACGGGCTGACAGTGATTCTTTCTGACTTCCAGGCTCGCGAGGCGAGACATGGTTCGCGAGGCGAGGCAGAGAAGATGACTTTCTGGCACATGCTGGTCTTCAGTCTCGCGGGGCGAGTAACCTTTCGTGGGGCGAGTACTTCCAGGGTTGCAATTTCCACTATTTCCTTCATTCCTTGAACTCTAAGTTAACCTGAAAACATGAAATAACCATAAGTGCTTTATTTGACTCAAAACTGGCTAAATTATCCTAAAACTACTTAAGGGACTCAAAACCTTGCTTGAGGACAATCAAGTCTAATTTGGGCGAAAACGAGATAAAATTGGCACAAAACCACGGTCATACTAGTCATAAAACTAGATGAGTCAGAGGGTTATCAGAGAAGCTTATGGAATTATCATAAGAGCTTATGCACTAAACACACTCTCCGTATTTTTCACTATTTGAATCCTCTCATGCCCCTTTTCTTTATTTTTCTTTCTTTAAGTGCTTATGGCATAAGCTCTCATGTGATAAGGTCTTATGTGATAAGTTCTTAATTAAGTTGTTTACCCAAACGCACCCTAAATGATTAAAAAGACCAACAGGCTTATCAACTAAATAGGCTGAACTAATATACTAGTTAATATACTAACAGACATAAAATAAATAATAACTATATTATAAATTCTATTTGTAGCTCTATTTTTTATTTTATTACAAAGGGAATTAAAAAAACATAAAACAATCAGAAAACCCTAAGTAACACTTAGGGAACCAGAGCCGCCGCTTCTGCTGTCTTCTTCCACGAGCATGCCTTCAAAGTCCCTATCTAAATGAGCACATTTTAAACAGATCCTTATCTTCAAGCTCCGCCATCACCGTACCGTCGTACTGCCGCCATCGTGACAAGTCTGTGAGCATCTACCACATGAGAACTGCAAGCCACCACTGGTTTCAGCTAGGGGTGGCAAAATGATCCATTTGTCCATCATCCATCCAGTCCATCCATGAGAAAATCCATCCAATCCATCCATTTATAAAAAAATAATATAAATGGATTGGATGGATTGGATGGTTTTTTTAGTGGATGGTTTATGATCCATCCAATATTTTTTAAAATCCATTGGACCAACAATCAAAAATGTAATGGATCAACTTTTATCCATTCCAAAACCAATTTATTTTTTTCATATTATTTTTCACCAAATAAAAAAACCTCCATTTGTAACCAAAAAAAAAAACACTCCATGTAGATCACATGCAATTCGTTCGAAGTGTAGATTCAAAAACCCAATCGGTTTCAAATTGCACTGCAAGGCACAGATTCAAAAGCTAGGGTATAGATTGCAAGATCTACACTACAAATTTCCTCCTCTTCACAAATCAGGTTCGATTTCCTCAGCTGGATTATGAAATCTGAATTCTCTTTTCGGAATTCTCTGGATTCTGTGTGCAGTGGTGTTCTTCAACCTCATTTGTGCGATTTCCCCCAAATTTCATCACCAAACCATTTCTTTGCTCAATTTTCTTCAACCTGATTTCAGTGAATCCCCCAAATTTGGATGCATAAGAACTGTGATGACTTCTATTTCCATTAGAACTGTTAGTATCACCTTATTTCATATTTTAGTACATTTATGATTCTCAGTTTATGATGAGTGGTAGTAATTTGAGCACATTCCACGACAATAAAAAAAATTATTAGGAGAGGATATTTTAAAATTAATAAAATTATTTAATTGTACAAAAAAAATTATTAGGAGAGGATATTTTAAAACTAATAAAATTATTTAATTGTAAAAAAAATTATTCTTTAAAATAATTTTTATGGATGGATTGGATATCCATCCATAAAAAAGTTGTTAATGGATGGATTGGATGGATTTTATTAAATGGACATGGATGGATTTGATTTTTTTTAATGAATTTTTAATGGATCATAATGGGTTAATGGATCGTTTTCAATCCATCCATTACAATCCGCATAAAAATTTATCCAATCCATCCATTTGCCACCCCTAGTTTCAGCTCTCTCGCCTTGAACCATCAGACCAAGCTCCACCGCACCGCTCAGCCAAGCTCCACCGCACTGCTCAGTCAAGCTCCACCGCACCGCTCAGCCACTGTAGACCCATACCACTGAACTCCGCCGAACCCCATTCGCCTTGTCGCCAACCGCCACAGGCTGGAATGGGATCTGCAAATCGCACTCTTCTCCAGCCATGCACCGCTGCCACCGCGTCGTTTTCAGATCCAGCCGCACCGAATCCAACCGCCGCGTTGCCTGCCTCCACCGGAACGCTGCCTCCGCCGTGCAGTCTGACCCTATGTGTTCAGCACCCTTGCTTTTCTCCCTCTACAAGTTGGTATCGTTGAAGAATGGAGAAGCTAAAGCTTTTTTATGAGTTTGGCTTAGGTCAAATTGTTAGAATGAGGAGGCATTTGGTATTATTGTGAGAATGAGGGTGCTTTGATGTGTGACCTAGGGTTTCAACTTTTTAGGAATGATATTTATTTTTTTAATAAAAATATTATTGTATTATATATTATATATATTTAATTAAAAAAATAAAAATAATAGTTTTAAACAGACCGGCCTACCAGGTTTAAAAGGCTTTTTCATGAACCTAAGCATGGCCTATTTAGTTAAAAAGGCTTTTTAAAAAGCCTAGACCTAATCTTTTTACTAAACAGGTCAGACCAGACCTTAAATAGGTCAGGCCATAGACTCCTGTCGGATGGTCCGGTGTATTCCCATCCCTAGGGGACAAGTACAAGTGTAATAGTAAACATCATTATGTATGAATTCAATGGTGAACCCAAATTTTGGAAGGACAGCAGCCACTACCTACCCTTTATGAGTTTCGCCACTAAATGAATGTGAAAATTTAACTGTGTAGAAGAATGCGTGAATTTATGTGTAGATATTGTGAGTCATGTTTAAGCATTTATTTATACACATACAGATGAAGTTGATCATTATACATATCGTGACACTAAAGAAGATGAGCACGCCAAAGTACAAATGTAGTCATGGTTTTGTATATTTTTGTTTCTTAAATTTTCTATTTTGTGAAGTGAATAGTGGCATGCAATGACGGTTACTTAAAGGTTTGAGAATAGCTATAAATGGGGTTAACAAAGAAAGGGATATATACATAGCATGCCAACTATATATGGTTAGGTGCTGGTGAAAGTATATTAAAGTGTAGAGAATGCTAAAATAACTGAAAATTGTTGGATCTGTTTTCGGATACTTTTTTTTGTTAAAGAAAATTTAAGGTGAGGGGATGGTGCCCCAGTCCAAAGAAGGGAAAACCTTTGGGCTTCATGAACACTTACAAAAGGATTTACATTTACCTCACCTCAAGGAAACTAGCGGAGACTCGAACCTGCAACCCTTCAGATACGAGATCCTATCATGCTCCACTAAACCAATCCCTTGGGATTGTTTTCGGATACTTTGATAAACTGTTAACAAGCTGTGTACATTTGTTTTTATTTTTCTATTAGTGACCTATTTATTGCTTTAGAACATAAGATACCATTTAAAGATACTTAAGAGACCATCTCGCTTTCTTAATGAATTGAAAAGGTTCTTGCACATGAATGTTTCTATTGTTGGTTAATATGAACATTGGAATGGAATGCTATTATGTTGTATATTAAAAATCTAAAGGGAACTTGGGAATGTGATATTTTAATTACGTTGTATATTAATGTTTTTGACCAGTGCAATGTATAATATAAAACAATATTTAATATATTTTTTTAATTTTATAGTTAAAGTAATTTTTTCATACACAATTATTCTTTGTAAGTATATTTTATTTAGGATGATTATACAAAAACTCAACTTATTTTCACACATCTTTCCTTGACATGACTTGTATGTAGCATGCCCTCAGGGATACGGATGGCAATTTTATCCGCACCCACGAATAAAATCCGCAACGGGCACGGGGCGGGTAGTTAAACGGGTGCCCGCGGGTAAAATAAACAGGTAATTTCAATACTCGCTTATAAACGGGACAGGGGCGGGTATCACACTACCCGTGTCCACGGATACGCGCACCCATTACTTATTTACTATAATACCCTTTATTATATATATATATATATATATATACTAATTGCTAAACCTAATTTCTCATCCTTCCTTCCTTATCAGAACACACTTGCGGCGCCGCTGACTAAGAGAGTGAAGTGAGATTTGGTTTTTCTTCTTCTTCAGCCACTCGTCCCTGACCTGTCCTTGTCCCAACCCTTCTTCGGTTCTGGTCTCTGTTTTCCCCCGCAAGCCCGCAACTGAAGGATCGCCGCTTGCCGTGACTCAGGGACGTCCTTGGGAGCTGCCACTCGTCCCGACTAGGAGACCCTCCTAGCGTGCCACCGCTCCTCCGCAACGTAGATCCTCGCATCGTCATTCCCCTGTTCCGTCGCAAGCTCAGGTAAGAGCCAAACTCTAAACCTCAGCCCAAAACCTCAGATCTGTTTGTGCCATTGTTTATTTCAGCCTAATGGCTTTTGGGTTTAGTTCACAAATCACAATACTTGTTGTGTTATTGTTGTTGTTGTTATTGTTGTGTTATTGTTGTTGTTGTAGTTCACAAATCACAATACCTCAGATTGTTTTTGGGTTTAGTTCACAATGCTTGATGTGTTGTTGTTGTTGTTGTTGTTGTTGTGTTGTTGAACTTGGATAATTTGAACTTGCTGTGTTGTTGTTTAAGAAACCCTGATGCGTGTATTTTTAAGAAATATAATTAAAGGCAAGTGCACCTCGTCGCAATCAAGTAATACGGTGGTGAGACCGGTTATCGTATCCACAGGGATTGGATGTCAATTACCAATTCGCGAATTCAACAACTATTTAGACATAACTAAAGTGTGAGGGATTAAAACAGAAAATAAAGAAAGCAAAACAATATTTTTAGTCTTTTGGGAATTATATCGAACACTTGGAAGGCAAACAGAGATATGGCTAAGATTGTTAGGGTTAGACTACACTAATCCTCCCTTAGTTGCAATGAAATGGTTATCAACACAAGTCCTAATTCAATTATGCCAATCAAGCCTTTTCTAAAATACTCAAGCCTAATTCCTTAGGTGCATTGAGCCTAAAACCCCAAATTAAACCCTAATTCCTTAGGTGGATTAACTTTGAGATTTTGCATTAAGTCAAGACTTATAAGATTGCAAGCATTCAACACCTATTCCTAGATTCTTGAACTACTTGGCATATGATTCATGAGCATGCCTTAATACCAACCTTCCAGTCATCTATCAAAGCAACAAATCATTCCTATGGGTAGCTAATCCAAGGAAAGCATTAAACACAGAATCACATACTCATACGAAATAGAAACTTGTATTAAAACAACCACATCACAATACAACTAAGTTTAGAAAAGTTACATCTAACCCCAACAATGGGGAATTAACTACTCATGATAAGGAAATACAAAATAGGATGAGAAAAGGGATGGAGAACACTCATAGACAAGCTTCCTCCAATCTTCTCCCCATCCAAGAGCAGAGAAAACGCCCCCCCTTTTGGGTAGAAACCCTCTCCAGCCGCCAGCCTCAGCCTGCCTCCAAGTGCAGATTATTTTAGGTTAGAAGTTAGTCCCTTTTTCTGTCTTATGTGATTTTATTTATAGGTCCGTCGCCCGTCACGGCCGTGATGGTCATCACGGCCAGGCCGTGACGCTCGCTCTACGTCAAGGCGTGTCTTCAAGTTTTTAACTCTAGCCAGGCGAGAGAAGTGTTCGCGACGCGAGCTCTCATTTTCTGGTTGGTCACGGCCGTGATGTCCGCATCACGGCTAGGCCGTGATGCATCTCGACTTTTGCCTTCTTCTCTGCTTGATCACGGCCGTGATGGTCATCACGGCCAGGCCGTGATAGGCTCTGTTTGGCTATATTCTTCACTTTTCTAGCTCTTTTTCATCCAAGCTCCACCAAGGCTGATTTCTGGGCATTTTTCCACTGAATCCTGCAAAACAACACACAGAAACCACCTCATCCGTTCCAAAGGAAAAACTATACAAAATCAACACTAAATTGGCCTAACTATATGCAAATGCATGCAGAAATGTACATGAAAAATGATGTGAAATCACACTCATCAAACCCTATGAGAATCATGTCTTTAATAGTTTAAAGAATTTGAACTTGGTAATGGTTATTGGTTTTTTTAATTTGTTTGTTCTTTGTTTCTAAATTTCTTGGGGAATCATTTGGTTTTGGAATTAACATTGGTTGTGTACTCGGAATTGCAGTAAAATAATATTACTCTATTCAAAGTTCATATTTTTGCTTCAACACTTTGATATATATAAACTAATTGTTTTGTTACATTGCACACAGTATCAATGTCTGCTTCACAAGTGCAATTGCAAACATCTGTACCTATGAATGATGGACAAGAGCAAGAGCAACAACACCACACGTCAACTAATGTGGCTGAATCAATGTGGGTGCATCAATGGAGTCTCCTATGAATTTAGATACAACTCTAGATGAAACTCGAAACTCATTGGCAAGTGAAGCTAACATTACTAAGAGAAAGCTTACTTCAGATGTGTGGAATCATTTCAGCCAGAAAATGATAGATGGAAAGATGAAAACCATATGCAAGTATTGTGACACAAAATTGTTGGGAGACCGAAAGCATGGTACATCCAGGAGTGTTTCAAGTGGATCCAAGCTTTTGTAACTTTTATTTTTGGAGAAAACAAATGTATTTGATTACTTTGTTAGTAACTTTTGTAATTGAATAATGCTTTGATAGTTTCGTAACATCTATTTGTATGAACATGGTCATTTTAATTGAAATTATGCATATTTCAGCAATTTTTCAAGTAAAAAGAACATTTTTTTCCTGAAAAAATAATCCGCGGATATCTACAGACTCTCGAATATCCGTGAAACCCGCTGGATACCCGCCCACAGGATACCCGCGCGGGTAACCGGGGGGTGGGGGGTGTAGGGATTTCCCTCAACAGGGGCGGGGAGAGTGCTACCCGTGCCTGCCCAGTTGCCATCCCTACTTAGGGACGCCAGGAATTTCGACTAGTGGGGGCAAGATCATATATTATAAATATTTATATAAAATAATACATCAATGGATAAGCGGTAAAATAATGACATCATTATCATTAAGCAAAAAATTGGAGATTACAAAAATTATAGCATATATATATATCCAAAAAATTGAAGACACATCAACATCTATGAATTATGCTCTCTAGGTGTCTTCATATTTGGAAATTATTGTATGATTTTTTTTTTCATTTTCAAAACTATAAAAAATATCTCTCTCTATGTATGTGACCAAACAATTCATTCAAGTTCATCTCCCTTACTGTTGTGCATTTGATTCTTCAATAAATTCATTGCAGATAAACTTCTTTCAATCAGAAAGTGTACCACAAACATAATCGTAGCTAACATCAGAAGTATATACACCATTGGATATGCAATATGTTTTCTAGTTTCTACCAACATTTCTGATAGATCATTAATTCCATCTAAATTAGAAATTTGTTCACTAGAACGAACATCCATATTTTGAATGATAATATTTTGCTTCTCACAAAACAATGACACTTCATTGAGCAAATTAAGTCAATAATCTTCTCTTATCATTCTTGGAAATCTTTCCTTTGACACTCTAAATGAAAAGTATTTTATAGAGTAAGGTTCCAAGGCAATGAGACAACATTTATTTTTTAGTGGGGGCGACACTTATTTTTTAGTGGGGGCAAAAATAAAATTATTCAATAACTAATAAAAATAAAAAATAAGTGAGTGGGGGTAGCTGCTCTCATTCTAATAAATGTGGATTCGTCCCTGCATGCCCTTCAAGTTATATTGTGCCCACTATTCGTTACTCTTTAAAAACAATTCAATTTTCCACCATTTTCTCTTCTAAACTCTACAATATTTTGTTCATTACTACACCATGTGAAGCATAGATATTTACAGAACTCGTTCCATCCTTCAAATCTTTTGATATGACTTTGTTATTTAATTTTGTTAAAAAAGTTTATAATATACCTAATCGATGAGTCATTGAATAATATATTAAAATGACATTAGGAAAATCATAAGCCATTCGTTAATTTATTCAATCAAAAGTAGATGAATTTAAAGTTTAAGAAATACATAAGTTTTGAAAGATATTGTCCACACTAAAGTATAATAGTAACATATGTTGAAGAAAATCTTAACCTATTAGTGCCCTCCCCATTAAGAGTTTGAACTTAAGATATTGGCTTAACATTGCAAGTTATTGTATATATGGAAGAATTTTTTTTTACTTAAAATATATAGAAACCAAAAGCAGGTCCAACATGATTGTCTGAGGCAACATCATATACAATTTAAAGAATATATCATTATAATTAAAGAGACAATAAACTCAAAATAAATGCAATTAGAAGGCATAAAAATTATAATGAAATGTTTGTATTTGTCATAACCCTTGAGTCCTTGACAGGGCCGACCCAAGGGTGAAGCTCCTAAAGCCCTAGCTTTAGGCCTACCAACAAAACAATGTTTTTACTCTTACTTTATATAAAGCAAAAAGGCCACATATGCCAAAAAGGTCAAACCTGATCCAAGTGAACTATCTCACTTAAAATAAAAAGGTTTCACTCAAAAGTTGATTTAGGCCTAAATTACTCTTGGACCGGCCCTGGTCCTTGACATGTTTCACACATATTTTCCTTAAAACATATCTTACGTAACAGATCATAAACAAAGTATCAAGAAAGAAGCATAGTATTCATGCTTGAATTTTACATCTCATTAATTTAAGGAAGAAAAACAAATAAGGATACATTGAAAAAGTACATAACAAAAATGAGTTGCTATTGTTACTTGAACTGAAAAAAAATATTTATAAAAAGTCTAATATCCATGGTTGAACTGTCATTGCTGCCTCAACTTGTGAGACAACATTAAGCTTAATTAAGCCTACCATCTAGTAAAACTTAAATTATATTGACACTCACTTCATCCTCTAAAATGTATCAATCATTTACCATTAAAATCAAGAAACATTTATTGAGTCTAGCTTGGATTATTTTTATTCATAATATATTTTACACGTTGTGACGTGGATAAAAACACTATCCATATGGAATTGATAAAAATGCCATTTTCTTCATAAAAAGTCAAATGCGAAAAGATATATGTAATATAAAGAATTGTAAATCTTGTACTAATTGCTTAAAGGTACTTCTGTTTTTGTGCTACAAATAAGAGTCATCAGTCAAATATTAACTTGACAATTCACAAGATCAATTCTACTTTTAGAGGCCCCCCAAAGGATTACTTAACCATTCTGACACATCCAACTTCTCTATAGAACGCTGGGATAAAAATATTATTTTATTAGAAAAATCACACCATGTGATTATTAACCTCTGGAACACCTATCCAACCCCACAAAATTGGAATAATACATAATGTAGAACTATTACCATTTTGTAAGGACTCCGTTTATGGTGCACATATGACCATTCGATCGGGTCTGAATTGTCATCAATGGTGGATATTGATTTACCTGCAACTGATATAACAGGTTAATAGAATTTCTTAACATTATTTTACAATTCAATTTTATAAGTTGCAAGTAAGTTGCTCGAAAGTCTTAAATTTATTTAGAGGTCCCTCAAATTTTTATTTTTTAGTCCCTGCTATTTTGTGGATCAAATCTCATCAGAGAGATATTCAACCCGCCTTTCAAACCCTAGGCCTGACATTCATTGGCAGAGAGACGATGACACAAGTGCCTTCAAGCACGGTGGCCGATAGACGATCGACGAAGATTGTCTTCAAGCGCGGTGGCCGAGCCAAGTGACAGAATTTTGTCACCGGTCAGCGGAGACGATGCCGATGAGTGCCCCGATGCACGGTGACAGGGAGAACTGGATCAACAACTATCCCTTTCTTATTGATTACATGCCCTAGAAACTGTACTTCCTTTAACCAAAATT
Source organism: Sophora flavescens (assembly GCA_030762895.1). Classification (NCBI taxonomy): domain Eukaryota; kingdom Viridiplantae; phylum Streptophyta; class Magnoliopsida; order Fabales; family Fabaceae; genus Sophora; species Sophora flavescens. The sequence goes on along the minus strand of CM061062.1, from coordinate 251,852,871 downwards.
CACACTTGGATAGCTTAGCATACAACTGCCTATCTCTCAACACCTGTAACACCACTCTCAGATGTTCCTCGTGTTCTTCCCGACTACGAGAGTAGAAAAGAATATCATCTATAAATACCACAACAAACTTGTTGAGGAACGATCTAAAGATCCTGTTTATGTAATCCATGAACACCGCTGGAGCATTAGTTACACCAAAAGGCATAACTAGGTACTTGTAGTGTCCACACCTTGTCCTGAAAGCGGTCTTAGGTATATCCTCCTTCTTCACCCTAATCTGATGGTATCCTGATCTTAAATCTATCTTGGAAAACACCGAAGCTCCCTTCAATTGATACATCAAATCATCTATCCTAGGCAACGGATATTTGTTCTTGATTGTAACTTTATTCAACTGCCTATAATCCATGCATAACCTAGAACTTCCATCCTTTTTCTTGACAAACAATACCGGTGCTCCCCAAGGAGAAACACTCGGTCTGATGAATTCCTTCTTCATTATGTCATCCAGCTATTTCTTCAACTCTGCCAACTCCAGGGGTGACATCCTATAAGGAGCTACTGATATAGGCCTTGTCCCTGGTATGAGATCTATAGCGAACTCAACTTCCCTCTCCTGTGGCAAACCTGGAACATCAAGAAGGAAAACCTCAGGAAACTCTCTCACGATAGACAAAGAATCTATGCTCGGAGTCTCCTTAGCTTCCAAAGAGAAAAGAATCACATACTGCTGAGAATCGTCACTCCTCATATGGTTAGCCGAAAGCCAATCCTTGCCAAGGATAACATCTATCTGTTGCATAGGCAAACAGATGAGATCTACAAGAAATGTCCTATTTTCAAGCACTATAGGACACTATAGGCAAACTGACCTAGTGATCAAAGATCTTCTTCAACTCCCGTATCCACCACTCAGCTCGCTTCGGGTCATACTCTCCTCTGAACAGTGGTGGCTTACCTTTTAGAAAGGTAGCCAACCCCACATCCTCAGCCTCAACAGCTCTCCTCCTATCCTGTTGTTCCTGCAACTTTGCATCTCTCTGCATCCTCTGAGCATTCTACTGTGCCTGCTGCAACAGAACGTGTTGGTAGTGGCTACGGTCTCAAGAGGGGGGGGGGGGGAGGGGGTGAATTGAGATATTGAAAACTTATTCAACAAATTAAAGTAAAACAGTGTTTCTATTAAAGAAAATTGGTTTTCACTCAATTTTAATTCGCAAGAATTAGGTTATGGAACAAGTGATGATGACAAGAAGAATTATAAGTAGTAACAACAGATTTTAACACAGGTTGCAGATTAAAGATTCAAGTTAACAAGTATATGGAGTCTAGGGATAAGAAGAACACGCCAACCGATTTATCCTGGTTCGGCTACCTCCTCTGGTAATCCTACATCCAGTCCCACACCTCTGTGGTTTTCTTCACTATAATCAGCAATTTACACAATTCTAATTACAGCAACACAAGGATAACCTCCTTGCTTGAAAAATCTCCAGAAAGCACACTAGCTTTCTTTACCCAAGGATCCCTCCTAACTACTATCACACTTTTCTCAGAGATGAAGCACTTTTTTTCACAGTCAGTATGAGTTGCGTTTATTATATGTGTTGTTGTTGAAAAGTGTTCCTTTGATCCCTTTTTATATAGAAGACAGATTATAGTCGTTGGGATCATTTAAGACAGATTTGGATCTGATTTATCAAAATCTGCTTTCTTGATTCTTGATCTCAAAATGTGATTCTGTTTGATCTTTGTAGGGATCGCGTCCTTCTTGAGATATAACTGTTTCCATCTGAAAGGATAGCCAAGTCTTTTTTGAAGAGTAATTACTTCGTGTTTATTTGAAGAGAAAAAATATTTACATCCATTTGCCACGTCAGCAGACGGGAGTATTAGCTCAAGGTTATTGGACGGGCTCCAACTGGTAGACGAGCGTGCTAACACAAGGCAATTGGACGGGCTCCAATTTTTAGATGAGCTTTATATATCATGTAAGTGGACGGAGCTTCTAATTTAGAGTGTATCATTAGTAGACGAGCTCCAAGTTTTACTGTCAGTAGACGAGCTTTCCTTTTTACATCAGTAGACGAGCTCTCCTAGTGTTACTATCAGTAGACGCACGCTTTTGTTACTTTCAGTGGACGAGCTCTCCTTTTTCCATCAGTAGATGAGCTCTCCAAGTGTTTCTATTAGTAGACGCGCGCTCTTGTTACTTTTAGTGGACGATCTCTCCTTTTTCTTCAGTGGACGCGTGCTTCTTTTACATCAGTGGACGCGTGCTCCAAGTGCCACGATAGCAGACGAGATAGGGGTGGGCATCGGTCGGGTATGGTCGGTTTCGGGTGACACGTTTCGGGTTTGGTCGGTTTTGAACTTCAGAAAACGTGGCCCATTCCCGACCGATTGAAGCTTCGGTTTGAACGGGTCGGTTAGCCGTCGGGTCGGCGGATTCACGGGCGGGTACGCACGGTTTAGGAAGCAAAAAAAAAAAGGCGTACACAGAGGAGAAGACAGAAACAGAAAGCAACAGATCAGTGACAAGTGACAACCCAGAACCAGAAGAAAAGGTTCAAAAAACACCCAAAGAAATCAACTATGCATAATGGATGAAACTTTAATATATCTGAACATAAAACATCCAAGAAAACAACCAAAGAAATCAACTTTAAGTAAAAAGGATGAAACTTTAATAAATCTGAAGCGTCTTCTTCGTTGTTGATCAGATCTGCGAAACCCTTTCTTCTTCTCCCTTGGTCCCTTGACCTTTCTGCCTTCTCCACGAGACCACGACCCCATCTCCACCAGTCCACCATGACCGTGTGCACGACTGCATCGGACCAGAGGAGTCGAAGGCTCGAAGCTGCACCGGAGCAGAGGACTGAGGTCTGAGGAGTCGAAGACACCGCATCCGTTGTCGTGCAGATCTGCGAAAGGAGCATACAACACCCACGGACCCACCCAACGTTGCCGTTGCCGTCGCCGTCGTGCAAATCTGCGAAGGAGAAGACAACACCAACCAACCTTGTCGTCGCCTCATGCAAATCTGCAAACCGCGAAGGAGAAGACAACCCCCCAACCCCACCGTCGTAGTTGTATCTCTGCCTGGCCGGACCTCCACTCGCATGGACGCACCACTTCGCTTGGACGGACGCGCCTCCAACGGCCGATCTGAGTTCATCTGGACAAAGGGGAGATGAGGGAGACGAGTATGAGATGGAGGAAGAGAGACTGAGAGGGAGGGAGACAGAGACGTGTCTGAGATGAAGGAGGGAGACGAGAGAAAATCTTGATGATGTGTGAGAGAAGAGGGAGCTATGTGTGAGAGAAGAAGGAGCTATGGAGAAAGGGAGCTATGTGTGAGAGAAGAGGGAGAAAGAGAAAGTCAGAAATGGGGTGGGTGGTTCTAGAGAGTCAGAAAACGTGAGCAAGCAGTGAAGCAGAGGCATACGGAAAGTTAAAAAAAAAAACTCAGTGTACTCGGTCGGGTTCGGTTACCGATGGGTTGTAATATGTGAAACCGAACCCGACCGAATATACCCATATTTATCCAATTTTTCCACCCGAATAACCCGTTGACCCGACCGAACCCACCCGTTTCAAAAAAATGACAATCGGTTAGTTCGGGTTCGGACGGATCACGGGTTGATGATCAGCCCTAAGACGAGATCTTCTGTTTTCTTAGAGGACGCGCTTCTTGTGCCACGTCAGCAGACGAGATCTTCTGTTTCTTTCAGTGGACGCCCTTCATGCGCTCTCTCAGTGGACGACATCATTTTACTTTGTTGTTTCTTTAGTGGACGATTTTCTTTGTTCTTTCAGTGGACGTCAGCTTTTTAATTTGTTGTACTTTAGTGGACGAGATCTTTAGTTGTTCATTGGACTTCAGATCTTTACTTTGTTTGACTTCATTCTTGGTTCACTTCATTGGACGAGAGCTTATATTTTCCCTGTGTTGGACGAGCGTTAGTTTTGCTTTGTTGGACGAGTGATCTTGCATGCAACTTAACACGTAATGAGTGCATAGTCAAAATTAAAAATCTTATGCAAAATACACTTTATTTGTCATACATCAAAACATGAATGAGGGTTTAGTCTTACAAACTCCCCCTTTTTTATTATGACAAACCTTACCGTACTTAACCTTAGTTATTAAGAAATCAGAGTGCAGCTATTTTGTAAGCATGGTTCTTGAGTTATTTTAGTCCTCCCCCTATGTCATTGATATCTTTCAAAAGATCAAGTGTTATCATATCATTATAAGAAAAAATCATCTTGCATTTATTTCAAGTTCAAGTATGTTTTTTCAAAGCAGTTCATACTCAGGTATCAAAATAAAAAAAAAATTACATATTAGAGAATTTTTTTTATAGCAAATGCACAGTTCATCTTTATGGTTCATATTTCTCCCCCTTTATTAGAGAAATAAAAATTTGCATATCAGAAAATGCATGGTTCATCATTTTTTTATGGATCATATTTCTCAGATGTATGGTTCATCTTTCTAGTTCATCTCAGATGTATGGTTCATCTTTCTCCCCCTTTGTCATTATCAAAAAGAAACTATGGAGAATATTGAAATCAATCTTAAAAAACAGTCTTGCATTCATTGATAATAAAGCATTTCAGAACTTATGCAATACATCAAAACATCCAAAATATCAAAAAAAAAAAAAAAATTACAGACACCTAAGGACGCTTAGCATCTTGCCCATGTCCTTCATAACTTTCAACAACTTGTGCTGCCTTGCGTGCCATCTGTTAATAGTTATTTTGAGGATCAATTATGCCAAGTTCCCTTCTTATAAAGAAGAAACTCTCCTTATTTAGAGGTTTGGTGAATATATCAGCTAATTGCTTAGTTGTATCTATATGTTCAATCACAACACCACCAGTAGTGAATCTGAAAATGAAGAAGTCAACCTTTGTCTCATGGCAAATCATCAAAGTGATAATGAAACGAGGTAAATGATTCCTCTCCTACCTATGATGAGTTACAAGATGCTTTCGATGAATTGCATGAAGAATATGTTAAAATTGGTAAACAACTTAAATCTTCTAGAAAGATCATCGCAAAACAATGTAGTGATAACGCATCTTTACAAATAAAGCTTAAAGAACTAGAAGATGAAAATTCAAAATTACTTGCATCTAGTTCAATTTGCACCAAATGCACTACACTAGAAAAGGAAGTTGAAAAACTGAATACAACTCTATCTAAGTTTACTTCGGGTAGAGATAACTTGAATGCCATATTAGGACAGCAAAAGGGTGTTTATGACAAAGATGGAATTGGATATAAGCCTATGGTACATGAAAAATCTTTTAAGAAGCTTTTTGTTGCACCTATTTCCTCAACTAGTCCTTTTGTAAAATGCTATTTTTGTGCTTTAAAATATGTTGTTACTACTTATAATTCTTCTTGTCATCATCACTTGTTCCATAACCTAATTCTTGCGAATTAAAATTGAGTGAAAACCAATTTTCTTTAAAAGAAACACTATTTTACTTTAAGTTGTTGAATAAGTTTTCAATATCTCAATTCACCCCCCCCCCCCCTCTTGAGACCATAGCCACTACCAACAATTGGTATCAGAGCTTTATATATCATGTAAGTGGACGAAGCTTCTAATTTAGCGTGTATCATTAGTAGACGAGCTCCAAGTTTTATCGCAAGAGAGACGGGCTTTCCTTTTTACATCAGTAGACGAGCTCTCCAAGTGTTACTATCAGTAGACGCGCGCTCTTGTTACTTTCACTGGACGAGCTCTCCCTTTTCCATCAGTAGACGAGCTCTCCAAGTGTTTCTATTAGTAGACGCGTGCTCTGGTTACTTTTAGTGGTCGAGCTCTCCTTTTTCTTCAGTGGACGCGTGCTTCTTTTACATCAGTGGACGCGTGCTCCAAGTGCCACGACAGCAGGAGAGATCTTCTGTTTTCTTAGTGGACGCGCTTCTTGTGCCACGTCAGCAGACGAGATCTTCTGTTTCTTTCAGTGGACGTGCTTCATGTGCTCTCTCAGTGGACGACAACTTTTTACTTTGTTGTTTCTTTAGTGGACGTGCTTTCTTTGTTCTTTCAGTGGACGTCGGCTTTTTACTTTGTTGTACTTTAGTGGACGAGCTCTTTAGTTGTTCATTGGACTTCAGCTCTTTACTTTGTTGGACGTCATTCTTGGTTCACTTCATTGGACAAGAGCTTATATTTTCCCTGTGTTGGATGAGCGCTAGTTTTACTTTGTTGGACAAGTGATCTTGCATGCAACTTAACACGTAATGAGTGCGTAGTCAAAATTAAAAATCTTATGCAAAATACACTTTATTTGTCATACATCAAAACATGAATGCGGGTTTAGTCTTATAGAACGTGCTAACTCGCTGATATTCTGGAGAGTTTCGGATGACTCCCCTCCACCTCTAACTCCTGCCGCTAGCTGATGCTCATCCTCAATACCCTATATAGCTCTACCGCCACCACGACTGCCACATCCTCGACCTCTGCATCGAGCCATGATCCTCATATAATACTACATAAAACTGGAATATAAATATTATATGTCATATAAATGTCGCATTCGGACTCACTACCCAACTTCTAAGCATAGTCGTTATCCGATGTGGATTCAACTAATTGGCCAGTCAACCCTAATTCACAGTCCTCACCATCCGTTTCAGAACCGAACTGCTCTGATACCACCAAATGAGATGCCCCGACGTCCCATTAAAGAAAACCCAAAATGTTAAGACCTAATTTCGTTATTATTGTTAAGCGAGTATATTAAAACTGCGAAAAGTTTAAAACTTAAAATTTTAAACACATATGTAAACATATATACAGCACATAACTATAAATATATACATACATGCCAGTACTACTATCAAGGGATTCCCCTCTGTAGGATCCCGATATATACCCAAGCTAGTGACTTCAACAAATACATCAAAAGCCAAAATAAAAAAAGTCTCACCGATGCACTCCACACCCCGTCCCCTCTCAAAAATACAGTAAAACCTTACTCACACCTATACTGATGGCACTGACCCGAGCCATCATACACTACCACCCTCATCTGCATCCTGAGGTCCGGCAGGTCCGGACACTCCTCCGCTATCGCTGAAAGAACTCCTGGACGGCTGCCCCTGAAACCTCTTCATGTAGAGTCTTCTATCCAGAGGATGTAGTCGTCTAGAAGACACCCGCGAAGACTTAGAAACCGTAGCACGAACCTCTGGAGGTGCGGGTACCTTAGGAAGGGGTGCTAGGTCCTGAGCGGGGGCAACTGGGTCCTCCTCCGCAATAGGTGCCAACTCGGGCTCCGACACTGGTACGGGTGCAGGTGCGGGTGCAAATCCGGGTGCCAAGGCATCAAGAGGTGCCATGAAGGGTATAGGGGCCATCCCGAACATAGGCGGCATCGGTGGTACGTGTCCATCAGGCTGTCCTATTGGAAATGGGAAGGTCGTGGCGAAATGAAACGTGCCAACAAATCCGATGGGCGCTCCCTGCCCATACCCCATAGTGATGGATGCAAGACCAGTATATACCGTGAAATGAGTGACCAGGTCCATAAGCCACCCGTGCGGGTCTAAGCACTCCACCTCACAGGTCCCCGAGAGGGGGAACCCTGGATCCTGGGTCATCCATGGGTGGTCCCATTGCGCCATCTGCTCTGTCGGAGTTTGAAGTACAAAACATATATATACACAACACACAGCAAAAGTAAAGGGGATAAGAAGCCATATAACATCAAACGTGGAAAGGGTTTAGCCACACTTAATTAAATAACGGCACACTAAACATACGTCTCCCAAGTATGGGTGTATATATATATATATATATATATATATATATATATATATATATATATATATATATAACACAATCATCCTCAATCCACATCTAGGATCTTTCCGCTACCCTTCATCATGATGCAATGCAAATGCTGTATGAATAATCTCATTAGGTATCTGCCATATCCGGATATCACAACAATATAATCGGCATGTCCTAGAGTCCCCGGTGCATACCCTCGTCCGTGGATGGAGGGTGCCCATGCAAAGAAATGGCACTATAGCTACACAACCCGGTGCACACCTCTGGACCACAATTCAGAATGCTCATGCCATGAACTATAGCTGCGACTAAAATGAAATCATCTCTGGACGGTCCGCCGTTAGCCTATCCCCGGGAATTCTCCCTTCGAGGCATAGACCCCACTCGACCATGTTTCAGGTCCACTCGACCATGTTTCAGGTCCATCATATCACAAACCATGTTTTAGGTCACCCCCTAGTGCCCTAACCGCTCATCATAATCTCATAGATAACCTCAAAATAATCTCATCTCATCAATCTCAGCCTCATATCACGATAATCATCTCGGTTAGGCACTGCTATCACATTCGCATGCAATCCCCAAATACATCCTCGTGTCTCAACATAACTTATGATTTACTCAATCCTCTAAGCACAATCATAACACTTATCATATCATCATAATCATCATCATGTCATCCAAAATCATCATCATATATCATCATGTCATAATATCATTTCCAAATAATAAATACCAAAATATAATAATAATAATAATAATAATAATAATAATAATAATAATAATAATAATAATAATAATAATAATAAGTATAAACACTTTCAAAAATAATTACAACACTCAGGATATCATACATCAAGTACCAAGTTCAAATCAACCAGTAAAACAGGCAATCATCACGTAATAAAATAATATATATATGTAGCGTAACGACAATAAACGCACAATTTCTATATCATCATCGGTACCACTGAGTAGTCCCCAATGTGGTATACACATTGTTCGTTACTCGCTCTCGTGTAGGGTTTGGGTAGCCTTACGCCATTATCTAATTAAATGCAACCGCGTCGTTTCCAACGTTAAATAGTTTCTTTCCCCCACTTGACAAGTCGTACGACCTCGGAAACGCCACGAGATCACTCCCACTCGACTCCTCTCGATTCTGCCTCACACCGAAAGAGGTCCCCACAGCTTTGATATTCCTCCTAAACATCACATTTGAAAGGCACAAAGTAAGAATCACAAAATCTGTAGTAACCCACAAAAATAAAATAATTTATGTTTTTCGGGCGGAATACATAATCGGGTAAACGACAGAATGGATTTCGGAGTTTCCAAGAGTAGATAAAGAGGTTATCTTAGGATTTTGAGATGATTCATGGGGATGAATCACACTTTTAAGTCTAGAAGGTTCTACAAGGTTAAAGTGACAATTTATGAATTTTACGCTTAAGTCCTTGAACTTTCTATTAATTACACTTTGGTCCCTAAGTTAGTTTCTAAGTTTTTTCAAGTGAATTGGGCCAGAATCTTTGTTCCAAATCCATTAATGGACCGTGGCCATGAAGCCCAAATTCCTTGTCCATGGATTAATTCCATAAAGCCCATTAGAAATCATATAAGTTTCCTATGTCATGTTAAGCCTTAAGCATTTTAGTGGGCCCCACATAAATGAATCCAAGCCCAAAATTTTAAGGCCCATGCGCAAGCCCAATATGGAGTAGGGGCTGACCTCATCTTGGATGAGCCAAGATTATTCTAGAACTTTCCACATTGTTCTACATTTTTCTCCAAGATTCTACACCATTCTACTATCTTCTCAAATGTTCTCCAACATTCTAGGTTCTTCTCAAAATATCTCATGAAAAATCAGTCAAGATAAGTCAAGATGAGACCACATTTAATGTGGCACATGGTCATCATTTCAATTTATTGGCAATTTGCAAAATAGTCCTTATACTTTTGGAATATTTGCAAAATGGTCCCTAGGAATTATTTGCACTTTAATCCTTTGAACAAGACAACTTATTCCTACTAGATCCTTCTAAAGTGGCATAACCAACCCCTATAAATACCCTCCCTCACATTTCATTTTCTTCCTATTGCCTTTCTTTCAAAAACTCTTAAGTTCATAAGCCTTTCACTTTGTGAAGCAAGTCCTTGGATCTTCACATGTTTTTGATCTTCAAGAGGTGAATCCTATTCTTCTTCCCTAATCATGTCTATGTTCTTCCATAATTTTCTTGATTCAAAGTTTATCTCATCTATGTTCATCACTTTTAAGTTTCTAGATCTAGAACTTTGAAAATTCATAACAAATTGTAGAAAAAGCATAAAAATGTGAAACCAATTTCTATCATCTAGTTATGATCCCTACTTTATTTATCCAAGAGCATGTGATCAAAATCATTTTCCTTCCCTATTTTCTTTAAGTGGCCGAATCTCACTCAAAGGAGGGTTTGATGATTTGGTTTTCATTTTAGAAATCTAATGCTTGATTTAAACTCTCTAGTACCTACATGATCTAAATCCAAGAGCTTGAATCCAACTAAATTTCCTAGCCTATTTTCCTAATATGGGTCGAAACCCTAACCCTAAAGGTTAGAGGATTTTGTTTCAAATTTTAGTCTTGTAATAAGTAATCTATGTTAGTTAAGACTCTAGTAACTAGGATCCAAAAGATGGCGTTAAGAAGATAACCCAAAACCTATTTTCTAAGTCTTGGCCGAACCTAGCCCAAAAGTGTCATAGATGGTTGTTATTTGATTAATTATAGGTATGTTGTTTGGTTCAAGGTGAAACCATTAAGCTGTGGAGTGATAGCGAGGAACGTCGAGTTCAAGATTTCGGTGCTAGCTCAGGTGGGAGAAAGAATCATCATATCGTCGAAATCGATAAGTAGTATATTCTATAATAATTATGTAGGGCGACCTAAACCCTACTAGTAGTTGAGTAATCGACAAGACCAAAATCACATTGGAAACCTTTTCTGTAAAACCAATGGATTCAGGGATTGTAGGTTTATCGACATTAAGTTGATTTTAAGTATTTGAGGATGTTTGATTTTATGTTATCAAATTTACTGTGATACGCTGGTTGAGGTATTCCATCTGCATGTGACGTATTATTTCGGTGTTTGAATATTTAGGATATTGAGGATGTTCAGTGTCTGTCACGACCGTGATGGCTATCACGGCCAGGCCGTGACAGAATTTGACGGCTAGGCCGTGACAGAGTCTGACTTTGTTATTTATTTGATTGGACTATTATGAATTGGTTGCGATAAATTGCCTTATATGATATTGAAATGTTGGAATATTCTGTTGATTAATGTGTTATGGATGATCTGCCTGGGTTTAATACTATGTTCAGATGATTTTAAGGAAAGATATATATTGCTCGGAGGTATTTTGTTTGGGTGAGAGTTTTGAATATGAATCAGAGGTTCCTCGCTATTATTTTATAGAATGAAAATGGAGGTTGTGAGGAAAAGCTTGAGGTACTAGGTTGCTATTGATAAAAGTCTGTGAGAATCATATGTTGCATTGTTGTTCATAACCGTGTATTTGAGATACACGAGGTCCGAAGTTCTCGTGGACCGTTCCAAATTATAATTTAAGTTGTGCAACTGTAGTGTCATTGCTATGCATGAGCATCCTTGACTGAGTTGAGAGAGAAAATCAGGGTGTGCACCGATGGTATTGTGCAGCTATGGTGTCATTGCATTACATGAGCATTCTCACCATGGATGAGAATGTGCACCGGCATTGGGAACGTGTCACTTGGACGACTGACTGATATTCCTAACGAGGGATATGTGACAGGATTAGTAGTGGCCACGTCAGCATAAAGGTTTAGTTGCATGAGTTGGAGGGTAGAGGATGATGTTATGAAATATGGATGATTGTAGATTGTCTGTGATGCATGTTTGTGACTATTATTGTATTATATGCTATGAATCTTTTCCACTTATGATGATAGAACTGTTTCTTATCTCCCTATTCCTGTATTTTGGTGTATGTTTACCCTGTTACGTTAGAAGACCAGATGGACGACTATGTTACTGAGGAGATGGATGGAACCCCATACGAGACGGAGCCTGTTGAGGAGTTGAATGACGTTCCATATGAAGTTGACACTGAAGAACAACCTACTGATCCTAATAATGTAGCATAGTAAGTTTAGGGCCAGTGAGTCACATAAGATGTTTTGTTTTCCGTTAGTTATAAGCAAGTTGTATAAATAAGTACTTGTGTGGGATTCCGCTGAGAGGATACTCTAAACAGTGTTGTGTAAAATAAAGGATACTTATGTGTGTATTTATGTAATATAGTTTTGGTGTGTTTTATATTTGTAGAAGTTATATGATTATTAATTAAGTTTTAATTTTTACGTATTTTCAACGATAAGCGCGCGATTAAGTAAATAAATAATAAGGTTCCAATTTAATAATACAATGGGGCATAGCGGGGTGTCTCATTTGGTGGTATCAGAGCAGTTCGATTCTAATCGGACTCTGAGGTCTAGGAAGTTGTTACTGGCCGTGTCTAGTTGAGTCCACATCGGATTTTAACTATGCTTAGAAGATGGGTAGTGTGTCCTAATCTGATGCGATAATTAACATTAGTGTGGCATATGGTATTTATATACTTGTCTATGTGGTATTATATGTCATACTGATAAGAGCGAATGATTTCTTTTACAGAATCATGGCTCGTGGAAGAGGACGTCCGATTGACAGTAATGACAGAACTCCTGAAAGAATTGTTGGAGCTAACAATGTGGAAAATAATCATACCGGAAGTGGAGGAGAGTCATCTGAGACTCAATATACCATGAAAAACATAGTTACTGCTCTGTTATTACAAACACAGCAAAATGCTGAGATGCTACAGATGAACAAAGAACAGCAGGAACAACAGAACCAAAGGAGAGCTGCAGCAGCGGAAGATGCCGGAATGGCTACTTTCCTGAAAGGGAAGCCACCCCAATTCCGAGGAGATTATGATCCAGAGAAGGCAAAATGGTGGATACAAGAGATCGAGAAGATATTCGATACCATGCGTTGCAGAGAGGATAGGAAAGTGATGTATGCTGCCTTCATGCTAACTGGAGGTGCAGAGTCTTGGTGGAGAGGCAAGCGAAGATTGCTGGATGTCGAAGGCAGAGTTATCAACTGGTAGCTGTTTAGTGACTGCTTCTTTGAGAAGTATTTTCCGCCTCTATTTCGACGCGAGAAAGAAAGGGAATTCATGAGTCTCAAACAAGGCAAGATGACGGTTGGTGATTATGCATCACGATTTGAGGCTCTGATTTAGTATTCTGAATTTTATCAGAGATTCTCAGATGAAGATTGGCAATGTAGAAGGTTTGAGGATGGACTCCGACATGAACTCCAGAGGGCTATAGTATCTCTTGATATCCAGAGTTTTCCAGAGCTAGTGGAACGATGCACTGTGAGGAGTGGGGGTCCTACTCGATCGGGTTTTCAGAGGCGAGGAGGTAGTAACTCTCAATGGAGATTGAGACCATATGCCCGACCAGTGCAGACCCTGTAACACCCGGGTGCCGACGAGGGCGGGGAGTGGTCGCCGGTGCAAGAAGGCACGGGCAAGGAACGGCTCCTGGCAGGCTTCTAGGCGGAGGGACACATGAATAAACCGATTACACACCCGAATGAGAGGGATCCTGAGACTGTGTAGGTATGAGACTACACAGTTGAGGAAGGCTTATATGAATTGATTGGTACTACCTATACCAACAAGATGCATCTTCTTTTTGGTAGCCCATCACTTAAGAACTCCACAGTTAAGCGTGCTTGTTGAGTCACCGGCAAGTGTACCGGGTCGTCGCAAGTAACAAAAACGCGGTAAGAATTTACCGAGGTCGAACACAAGGATTGGGCTACCAATTCTACCAATTCGCAGGAAATCAGATAAGTTGGTCAAGTGAGGGAAAGTGGTTGAGAGAGAGATTAATGTCGCAATTCAAATAAGAAATCAAATAAAGCTAAGGTTTTAAAATCAGAAATTAAAATATCCACGGTCACAAATCCACCTACCCAATCATGTATAGTACCCAAGTGATGATGAATTCCTCCCTAAGTTCAATTACAATGTCAACCGGGACCCCCAATTTCTCCTATATCCACTGTCGTGCTCAATAGGACGTATTCGACGATTGGATTAATTACTTACTAGGTCTCATAATCCTAATCTCGAATTCTATTAATTCTTGTTCCCTATAAGGTTGCACTAATCTCCTAAATCCACTGTCGTGCTCATTATTCGATTAGTGATTCCAATCCAAGTTCTAAAACATGAATCGCCGATCAGCCTCAAACACGTTTAACTAGTCAATCATGCAACACATATGATCAACGCATTCAAATCAGAATTGGAAAACATTCATTGAGGGAAGGAGAGAAAAACATACATCACATGAACACTATACCGCCATGGGCGGCTTCATTGATCCCTCGGACGAGGGGATTAGTTCTTCATGCCCGTGACGACGCACAAACAATCGGCAATAATCTCCATAATAAAATAAGAAAAGAAAAGAGAAGGGAGACGCAGCTCCAGAAACAAGGATTCGCACACAATCTGATCTAAAACAGTGGCTAAAACTTGGATCCCCAAATCTGATCTGAAACACCCTATAAATAGGGATTCTGGTTCTCGGCTTATCGCGGGGCGAACCATCTTTCGCGAGGCTAACATTAGTTTTGGCGCGCTTTCAATTTTGGATTCTCGCGAGGCGAGAGTGTATTCGCGGGGCGAGTTTTCCAACTTCAATCTGTCACAGCCGTGACCTTCATCACGGCTAGGCCGTGATGGTCTCTGTCTTCCAGGGTCTTCAAACTCTCGCGGGGCTAGCTTCCTTTCGTGGGGCGAGACTTCAAACCTTAATCTGTCACAGCCGTTACCTTCATCACGGCTAGGCCGTGATGGTCTCTGTCTTGCAGGGCTTCATTATTCGTGAGGCGAGAATATTATCGCGGGGCGAGACAGAATTGATGACGTTGCTGCTTAGCTGGTCTTCAGACTCGCGTGGCGAGCATCTCCAGAATGGCAATTTCCACTATTTCTTGACTTTCCTTGACTCCCGGAGCTTCACTTCTAACCTGAAACAATAAAAAGACTCAAAAAGCGTAATTCTATTCAAAATAAACTAAAAACTACTAAAAATGCCTAGAACGAGTAAAAGTCTACTTAGGGATAAAACAAGGCCAAATTTGGGCGAAAACGAGATTGAACTCGAATAATTTGCACAAAAACCACAGTCCATCTAGTTATAAAACTAGATAAGCCGAAGGCTTATCAGTGCTTGACTTGGAGCAATTCTAGGATGGGTGACCTCCTGGGAAGCTTTCCCAGGAAGCGTGTGAGTGAGGACAAAGCACGCTGAAAAGACCCGTGTTGGTTTGTGGAGACAGTCGTCAATCCATAAAGCAGCCAGGGATGTTACAAATGGTATTAGAGCGGCACCTCTCCCAGTACGGTGTGGTTCGGGGACGAACCAAGCGGAAGCTGGTGGGCATGTAACACCCGGGTGCCAACGAGGGCGGGGAGTGGTCGCCGGTGCAAGAAGGCACAAACAAGGAGCGGCTCCTGGCAGGCTTCCTGGCGGAGGGACACATGAATGAACCGATTACACACCCGAATGAGAGGGATCCTGAGACTGTGTAGGTATGGGACTATACAGTTGAGGAAGGCTTATATGAATTGATTTGTACTACCTATACCAACAAGATGCATCTTCTTTTCGGTAGCCCATCACTTAAGAACTCCACAGTTAAGCGTGCTTGACTTGGAGCAATTCTAGGATGGGTGACCTCCTGGGAAGTTTTCCCAGGAAGCGTGTGAGTGAGGACAAAGCACGCTGAAAAGACCCGTGTTGGTTTGTGGGGACATCATCAAATCCATAAAGCAGCCCGGGATGTTCTGCACTTCAAAGACCAAGCACCAGTGGTTAGAGCTGGTCAACAGCAGCAAGGCTTATCTTGTTTCAGATGTGGAGGACCGCATTATCTTAGAGACTGCATGGAGTGACCTAGTTGTTTTCACTGTGGGAAAATAGGTCATATGGCCCGAGATTGCAGACATCAGGCTAGGCAACCGCCGATAGCTGCAGGTAGAGGAAATGGAGGCAATAGGGGTGGAGCTGGGAGAGGAGTCATAACAGCAGGGCAACAGGGAGCAAGACCTCAGGCCACTGGAAGAGTGTTTACCGTGAGGGGAGCTGAATCCTCTCAATCTGCTGATCTTATACAAGGTATGTGTTTGATAACTGGTAGACTCTCGTATGTGTTATTTGACTCAGGCGCTACACATTCATTTATTTCCTATGAGTGTGTGGATCAATTAAAATTAACTGTTTCTCAATTACCTTATACCCTTACAATATCTACTCCAACTAGTAATCCTTTGACTACTATGCCTATTTCTTTGCAGTGTCCTATAGTTGTTGAAAATAGGACATTTATTGTAGACCTTGTCTATTTGCCTATGCAACAGATAGATGTTATTCTTGGCATGGATTGACTTTCGGCTAACCATGTAATGCTAGACTGTTCTAGTAAGACCTTATCATTTCTTGAGTCTTCTAGTATAATCTCTGCCAACGAAGGAGTATCCATGAGGAGTGACGATTCTCGGCAGTACGTGATGTTGTTCGCGGTGGAAACTATTGAGACCCCTAGTATAGATTCTATGCCTATTATGAGAGAGTTTCCTGAAGTTTTCCCTCCCGACGTTCCAGGTTTACCACAAGAACGAGAAGTAGAATTCACCATAGATATTGTACCAGGGATAGAACCTATATCTATGGCGCCTTATCGGATGTCACCTATAGAATTGGCGGAGTTGAAGAAACAGTTGGATGATATGTTGGGAAAAGAGTTCATAAGGCCGAGTGTTTCACTATGGGGAGCTCCGGTGTTGTTTGTTATGAAGAAAGATGGAAGTGCTAGGTTGTGCACAAATTATAGACAGTTAAACAAGGTAACAATTAAGAATAAGTATCTGTTGCCTAGGATAGATGATCTGATGGATCAATTGAAAGGAGAAGGAGTATTTTCCAAGATTGATTTGAGATCTGGATACCATTAGATTAGAGTAAAGAAGGAAGATATACTAAAAATGGCTTTTCGGACAAGGTATGGACATTACGAGTATTTAGTTATGCCATTCGGTGTGACTAACGCGCCAGCAGTGTTCATGGATTATATGAACCGGATATTTAGACCGTTCCTTGATAAGTTTGTTGTTGTATTCATCGACGACATCCTTATCTATTCTTGTACATGGGAAGATCATGAGAAACATTTAAGGATAATGCTGCAAGTTCTGAAGGATAGGCAGCTTTATGCTAAACTTTCCAAGTGTGAGTTTTGGATAGAAGAAGTCCAGTTTCTTGGACATGTGATCAACAAGGAAGGTATAGTAGTAGATCCAGCAAAGGTTGAGGCAGTTCTTAAATGGGAACGACCTAAGTCAGTAAGTGAAGTACGAAGTTTTCTAGGGTTAGCTGGATATTATCGGAGGTTTATAGAGGGTTTCTCGAAGATTGTGTTGTCTATGATGCAGTTGACGAGGAAAAATACAGCTTTTGTATGGACGGACAACTGTGACCAGAGTTTCCAAAAGATGAAGGAAAGGTTGACTACATCACCTGTGTTGACTTTACCGGATCCATTAGGACAGTTTGACGTATACTGTGATGCGTCATACCAAGGTTTAGGTTGTGTTCTAATGCAAGAGGTAAGAGTGGTGGCTTATGCTTCCCGACAATTGAGAATTCATGAGAGGAACTACCCGACTCATGATTTGGAATTAGCAGCCATAGTGTTTGCATTAAAAATATGGCGACACTTTCTATATGGAGCAAAATTTAATGTTTACAGTGACCATAAAAGTCTGAAGTATCTGTTCGACCAAAAGGAGTTGAATATGAGACAACGAAGATGGATGGAGTTTATCAAAGATTATCAGTTTGAATTACTATACCATCCTGGGAAGGCGAATGTAGTAGCGGATGCCTTGAGTAGGAAATCATTGCATGTGTCCGCAATGATGGTTAAAAAGTTAGAATTACTGGAACAGTTCAGAGATTTGAACTTAGTAATGGAGTTGGTTGAGCATAAAATTTGCTTAGGTATGATCACTATTAGTAGTGATTTTATGAGAGATCTTAAGGATAAACAGGCTCAGGATCTATATCTACAGGAGATAAGTAGAGGTATAGATGAGGGTAAAATTTCTGAGTTTAGTAGAGGAACAAATGGTGTACTGAGATTTAGGGATATAATATGTGTTCCAGAGGATTTAGAACTTAGGAAGGTGATATTAGAAGAAGCATATAAGAGTAAGTTGAGTATTCATCCGAGATCCACTAAAATGTATCAGGATTTAAAGAAATTGTTTAGGTGGACGAGGATGAAGAAAGAGGTAGCAGAGTATGTTTTATCTTGCCTGGTGTGCCAGAAGGCTAAGATAGAGCATCAAAATCCAGCTGGTTTATTGCAATCATTAGATATCCCAGAATGGAAATGGGATAGCATCGCTATGGATTTTGTGGTTGGACTACCACGAACTCCTAAGAGACATGATGCGATTTGGGTTATCATTGATAGGTTGACGAAGTGTGCTTACTTCTTACCTATGGGTGAAAGCTATAGTTTGGAGAAGTTGACCCAAATCTACATCAAATAAGTTGTTAGGTTGCATGGTGTGCCATCGAGCATTGTCTCAGACCGAGATCCTAGATTTACATCTAGATTTTGGAAACAGTTGCACCATGCTTTAGGGACCAAGTTGAGGATGAGTTCTGCTTATCATCCCCAAACGGATGGACAGTTAGAAAGGACGATTCAATCAATGGAGGACCTTTTAAGAGCTTGTGTTTTGGAACACACTGGCAGTTGGGATGATTTCTTGCCATTGATTGAATTTACTTACAACAATAGTTTTCGCAGTAGTATAGTGATGGCGCCATATGAGGCTTTGTATGGTAGGAAGTGTAGGACCCCGTTATGTTGGTATGAGATTGGTGAAAATCAAGTCTTCGGTCCAGATGTGGTGCAACAGACTACGGAACAAGTTAGGAAGATAAGGGAAAAGATGAAGGAAGCACAGGATAGGCAAAGGAGCTACAATAACAAGAGAAGGAGACCTTTAGAATTCCAGGAGGATGATCACGTGTTTTTGAGAGTCACTCCGAAGACCGGAATTGGCAGGGCTATCAAAACTAGAAAACTTACTCCTAGATTCATCGGACCTTTCCAGATTCTTCGAAGGATTGGTCCAGTAGCTTATCATATTGCCTTACCACCTAACCTTGCTAAACTTCATGACGTCTTTCATGTTTCTCAGTTGAGAAAATATTATCCTGATCCTTCACATGTTATTGAGTCTGAGTCTATACAACTGCGAGAGAATCTAGAGTATGAGGCACTACCTATAAGGATAGCAGATAAAGAGATTAAGGAGCTTCGTGGTAGACAAATTCCTTTGGTTAAGGTCATATGAGATGAAACTACTGGAGATGCTACTTGGGAACGTGAAGCAGATATGCAACAACGATATCCACATCTTTTCTGAAGTATGTAAATTTCGAGGACGAATTTTTTTTAAGTGGGGTAGTAATGTAACACCCCGATTTTCACTGTTTCAAAATAATCGAAATGCGAACGATTATTTGTATATATTTATATGAGTATTAGAAAATTATTTTAAATAAACGGAGTTCATCGCTCAATCCTACTTGAATGTAGGAAGCTACGATTAAAATTTAGGTTGAAACGACGGGCGAATCCCGGCCCGCTATTTTCACTGACAGTATATTTATACTGCTCAAAAGACCTAATTTTAATTCGTGAATGAAAGACTTAAGGTTTTTATTTTATTTCCTACAATTCTGTGTTTTTAGAATTATTTCAGAAAAAAATAAAATAATTTACGTTTTTCGGGCAGAATATGTAATCGGGTAAACAACGGAATGGATTTCGGAGTTTCCAAGAGCAGATAAAGAGGTTATCTTAGGATTTTGAGATGATTCATGGGGATGAATCACACTTTTAAGTCTATAAGGTTCTACAAGGTTAAAGTGGCAATTTATGAATTTTACGCTTAAGTCCTTGAACTTTCTATTAATTACACTTTGGTCCCTAAGTTAGTTTCTAAGTTTTTTTCAAGTGAATTGGGCCAGAATCTTTGTTCCAAATCCATTAATGGACCGTGGCCATGAAGCCCAAATTCCTTGTCCATGGATTAATTCCATTTTCCTATGTCATGTTAAGCCTTAAGCATTTTAGTGGGCCCCACATAAATGAATCCAAGCCCAAAATTTTAAGGCCCATGCGCAAGCCCAATATGGAGTAGGGGCTGCCCTCATCTTGGATGAGCCAAGATTATTCTAGAACTTTCCACATTGTTCTACATTTTTCTCCAAGATTCTACATCATTCTACTATCTTCTCAAATGTTCTCCAACATTCTAGGTTCTTCTCAAAATATCTCATGAAAAATCAGTCAAGATAAGTCAAGATGAGACCACATTTAATGTGGCACATGGTCATCATTTCAATTTATTGGCAATTTGCAAAATAGTCCTTATACTTTTGGAATCTTTGCAAAATGGTCCCTAGGAATTATTTACACTTTAATCCTTTGAACAAGCCAACTTATTCCTACTAGATCGTTCTAAAGTGGTGCAACCAACCCCTATAAATACCCTCCCTCACATTTCATTTTCTTCCTATTGCCTTTCTTTCAAAAACTCTTAAGTTCATAAGCCTTTTAGCATCACTTTGTGAAGCAAGTCCTTGGATCTTCACATGTTTTTGATCTTCAAGAGGTGAATCCTATTCTTCTTCCCTAATCATGTCTATGTTCTTCAATAATTTTCTTGATTCAAAGTTTATCTCATCTATGTTCATCACTTTTAAGTTTCTAGATCTAGAACTTTGAAAATTCATAACAAATTGTAGAAAAAGCATAAAAATGTGAAACCAATTTCTATCATCTAGTTATGATCCCTACTTTCTTTATCCAAGAGCATGTGATCAAAATCATTTTCCTTCCCTATTTTCTTTAAGTGGCTGAATCTCACTCAAAGGAGGGTTTGATGATTTGGTTTTCATTTTAGAAATCTAATGCTTGATTTAAACTCTCTAGTACCTACATGATCTAAATTCAAGATCTTGAATCCAACTAAATTTCCTAGCATATTTTCCTAATATGGGCCGAAACCCTAACCCTAAAGGTTAGAGGATTTTGTTTCAAATTTTAGTCTTGTAATAAGTAATCTATGTTAGTTAAGACTCTAGTAACTAGGATCCAAAAGATGGCATTAAGAAGATAACCCTAAACCTATTTTATAAGTCTTGACCGAACCTAGCCCTAAAGTGTCATAGATGGTTGTTATTTGATTAATTATAGTT
This sequence comes from Sophora flavescens, assembly GCA_030762895.1. Taxonomy (NCBI): domain Eukaryota; kingdom Viridiplantae; phylum Streptophyta; class Magnoliopsida; order Fabales; family Fabaceae; genus Sophora; species Sophora flavescens. Next base: position 251,831,599 of record CM061062.1, on the reverse strand, counting down.
ATGTTGTTTGGTTCAAGGTGAAACCATTAAGCTGTGGTGTGATAGCGAGGAACGTCGAGTTCAAGATTTCGGTGCTAGCTCAGGTGGGAGAAAGAATCATCCTATCGTCGGAATCGATAAGTAGTATATTCTATAATAATTGTGTAGGGCGACCTAAACCGTACTAGTAGTTGAGTAATCGACAAGACCAAAATCACATTGGAAACCTTTTCTGTATAACCAATGGATTCAGGGATTGTAGGTTTATTGACATTAAGTTGATTTTAAGTATTTGAGGATGTTTGATTTTATGTTATCAAATTTACTGTGATACGCTGGTTGAGGTATTCCATCTGCATGTGACGTATTATTTCGGTGTTTGAATATTTAGGATATTGAGGATGTTCAGTGTCTGTCATGACAGAATCTGACTTGCCTTTGTTGTCTGTCACGACCGTGATGGCTATCATGGCTAGGCCGTGACAGAGTCTGACTTTGTTATTTATTTGATTGGACTATTATGATTTGGTTGTGATAAATTGCCTTATATGATATTGAAATGTTGGAATATTCTGTTGATTAATGTATTATGAATGATCTGCCTGGGTTTAATACTATGTTTATATGATTTTAAGGAAAGATATATATTGCTCGGAGGTATTTTGTTTGGGTCAGAGTTTTGAATATGAATTAGAGGTGCCTCGCTATTATTTTATAGAATGAAAATGGAGGTTGTGAGGAAAAGCTTGAGGTACTAGGTTGCTATTGATAAAAGTCAGTGAGAATCATATGTTGCATTGTTGTTCATAACCGTGTATTTGAGATACACGAGGTCCGAAGTTCTCATGGACCGTTCCAAATTAGAATTTAAGTTGTGCAACTATAGTGTCATTGCTATGCATGCGCACCCTTGACTGAGTTGAGAGAGAAAATCAGGGTGTGCACCGACGGTACTGTGCAGCTATAGTGTCATTGCCTTGCATGAGCATTCTCACCATGGATGAGAATGTGAACCGGCGTTGGGAACATATCACTTGGACGACTGACTGACATTCCTAACGAGGGATGTGTGACAGGATTAGTAGTGGCCATGTCAGCATAAAGGTTTAGTTGCATGAGTTGGAGGGTAGAGGATGATGTTACGAAATATGGATGATTGTATATTGTGAGTAATGCATGTTTGTGACTATTATTGTATTATATGCTATGAATCTTTTCCACTTATGATGATAGAACTGTTTCTTATCTCCCTATTCCTGTATTTTGGTGTATGTTTACCCTGTTACGTTAGAAGACCAGATGGACGACTATGTTACTGAGGAGATGGATGGAACCCCATACGAGACGGAGGTTGTTGAGGAGTTGAATGACGTTCCGTGTGAAGTTGACACTGAAGAACAACCTACTGATCCTAATAATGTAGCATAGTAAGTGATCAGCCTCTGGCTCATCTAGTTTTATGGCTAGTATGACCTGGGTTTTGTGCTAATTATATCTCATTTTCACCCAAATTAGACTTGATTGTCCTTAAGCAACGTTTTGAGTCGTTTAAGTAGTTTTAGGTTAATTTAGCCAGTTTTGAGTCAAATAAAGCACTTATGGCTATTTTATTGATTTCAGGTTAACTTAGTAGTCAAGGGAATAAAGAAACAGGGGAAATTTCAATCCTGGAGGTATTCGCCTCGCGAGAGTCTTCTCGCCATGCGAACCTGAAACCAGCCTGAGCAGCAGAATGTCATCCTCTCTGGTTCGCTCCGTGAATCCACACTCGCCTCGCGACCCTGAAGGCTGACTGTTCTAGAAATTGCAAACCTTTCGGGGTCGCCTCGCGAACCATGTCTCACCTTGCGAGACTGAAGACCAGAAGCCATGACTCTTCCATTCCTCGCCACGCGAGCCGTACTTCGCCCCGCGATAAGACCAAACGTTGCAGATTCTTCACAACATTCGCCTCGCGAATGGGTGTTCGCCTCGCGAGAGGGCGCAGTTCCTGAATGCTATAAATTGCTGTTCTGGGCAGATTAGAGGAGACTTTTGATTATCCATTGTTTTCTTTACATATTTTCTGTGTGCTACGTTTTTATGAAGAACTAATCTTCTTGGATTAGTCTACTGTAATTGATTTCCACCGCACTTGAGGTTATGTAATTCCTGTTTTGTTTGCTTTTCCCTTTTCAATGCTATGCTATATATTTCTGTTTGCTTAATTCATGAGTGTATAGTGTTGTGTTGATTTATTTCGGTGATGTTATGTTCCTATATCAAATCGTGTTTGCTTAATTCGCGTGTGTTCATTCATGTTCGCTTAGTTCATGAGTACTTCACCCCGTTTGCTTAATTCGGGAATTAGGAACATATATCTGTAGTAGTGATTTCGCTTGTTAATTGTTGCTATAACCGAAAGGGGATTAGAATCTGCTTGGGGCTTGGAATTTGCATGAACCGATGATAGTTGGGAAATCGAGAACAGTTGATTAATCATTTTTAGCTTATTTGATAATCCTTTAAACTGCTCTGTCTTTATTGCTCTGTTTTTGCTTTGTTTTCCAATTGAACTTCAACCCCCCCCCCCCCCCGGCCCAAAAAAAAACTGATTTTTGTGGTAATAACAAGTCAAGAGTCCTTGTGAGATGATATCCGAGTTGTCACGCTAAACTACATTTTTACAAACCGCTCGCTTTTTGGCGCGTGTACGACAGCGCGTTAAAAATTGGCGCCGTTGCCGGGGACTCTTGTTTGTTATTTTCGCATTTTTGTTTCCTTTATTTTCGTTTTTTTGTTTTGAATTAGTCTGGCTACTAGGTCTACTTGCCCTGAATTGTGTGATTTTGATCCTGAAATTGAAAGAACACTACACACATGCCGTAGAGCAATTCCGGCTAGTACTAGTAGTGATTCTAATTCTGAAACTATTTTTGATAACATGGGTGACCAAAGGACATTAAGGAAGCTTGCTGCCCCTGATGTTAATTATAATGGCTTGTCTATTGAATATGCTGGTGCTGTTACTCCCTTTGAATTAAAATCTGGTTTAATTCACTTGTTGCCAAGGTTTAGTGGTCTTGCAGGTGAGGATCCACATAAGCATATCAAGGAATTCCAGGTTGTCTGCTCTACACCCTTGAGGCCAGAAGGAATAATTGAAGATCACATCAAGCTGAGAGCCTTCCCGTTTTCACTACAGGGAGCTGCAAAGGATTGGCTGTTATATCTTGAGCCAAACTCTGTTACCACCTGGAACGATTTGAAGAAGGTTTTCTTAGAGAAATATTTTACTGCCTCCAGAGCTGCATCAATCAGGAAGGAAATATGTGGCATCAGACAAGGCAATGAGTCATTGGCTGAGTATTGGGAGAGATTCAAGCAGTTGGTATCCAGTTGCCCTCAGCATCAGATTTCCGAGCAGCTCCTTATTCAGTATTTTTATGAGGGGTTACTACCGATGGATAGAAATATTTTGGATGCTGCTAGTGGGGGAGCACTTATTGATAAGACTCTAGTTGCTGCCAAGCAATTGATTGAAAATATGTCACTGAACTCCCGCGATTTTACAACCAAGAAAAAGTGCATTTGAGACAAGGGGTGTGAATGAGGTCCATAGTTCTTCTTCCAACCAGGCCCTTGAGAATAGAATTGATAGGCTCACTTCTTTGGTGGAGCAATTGGCAATGGATAAGGTTCAGCCGGCAATGTTGTGTGGCATGTGCAACTCTCCTGAGCACCCGTATGATGCATGCCCCATTCTGAAGGAAGGGTCAGTTACTGATTTGTCTCAAGCTTATGCAGTCCATCCTTACAATCAAGGCAACAATCAGAACCGGTACAGCATTCCTGACCTCTCCACAAATAAGTACCATCCAAATTGGAGGAATCATCCCAACCTTCGGTATGGAAACTCAACCCAACAACAACCGATGGCAGCACCTCAGAATCCTCCTCAAGTGACCACTTCTGCACCTTCTGGACCTTTACTAGAGGACATGTTCAAGTAAATGACTGAACAAAATCTCCGATTCTGGCAGCAATTTGGACGATTCGAGCACGCGTTCCAGGCCTCACAGGCACAGTTTCAGCAGCGAACAGATGCTAGCATTCACAATTTGCAGACATAGTTTGGTCAATCTCAGCAGCGAACGGATGCTAGCATTCAAAATTTAGAGACACAGGTTGGACAGCTTGCCACATCCATAAATAACATACAGCAAGCTCAAAGATCAAACCAACTACCTGCACACACAGTGGTGAATCCCAATGTCTTCAATCCTAATGTGAGTGCCATTTCTTTGAGATCTGGGAAAGTTGTAGAGGCAGCCTTGGGAAAAGATGAAGAAACTGCTGAGGTAACTCCTGAACCTTCTGTAAGTGTTGAAGCTGAGAGAGTATATGTGCCACCAATCCCTTTCCTACACAGAGTGCAGAAAAATAAGAAGATTGGTGGTGAAGACAAGGAGAGGGAAATTCTAGATGTGTTCAGAAGGGTGGCGGTGAACATTCCCCTTCTATATGTGATCAAGCAGGTTCCTAAGTATGCTAAATTTCTGAAGGATTTATTCACCAACAAGAGGAGGTTGAAGGGTAATGAGAGAGTTAATTTGGGAAGAAATGTTTCAGCTCTTATCCAGTCTAAGCCTGCACTTGAAAGAGTTACTGTTTCATCCCCCACTCAGGCACTACCACAGAAGTGCAAGGATCCGGGCACTTTTACTATTCCATGCACTATTGGGGATAGCAAATTTGAAAATTGCATGTTGGATTTGGGAGCCTCCATAAATGTTATGCCCACCTCTGTTTTCAATAACCTTGATCTTGGTCCCTTGCAGTATACAGGTCTCACTATCCAGTTGGCCAACAGGACCAGTGCCCGCCCCATGGGAATGGTAGAAGATGTGCTGGTACAAGTTGATGAGTTGATTTTCCCTGCTGACTTTTACATCCTGGACATGGCAGGGGGAACAAATTCAAGTAGATCACCAATCATCTTGGGCAGACCGTTCATGAAGACGGCAAAGACTAAGATTGATGTTGATGATGGGACCATGTCTATGGAGTTTGGTGACATTGTGGCAAAGTTTAACATCTTAGATGCTATGAAACATCCATTGGAAGAGCACTCTGTTTTCTAATTAGAGTTGCTCTCTGACATTATTGATGACACCCATGAGGACCTTGTTTCTGAGTTTCCATTTATTTCTGGCTTTGATGATATATATTCATGTACTGACTGTACTGACACTAACCCGTGTGCTGTTTGTGCTGAGTTTCTTGATTCAACTTTGCAGGGTGATAGTGTGAGTGCAGCTGTCTGTTCAGCCGAAGTTCTTGACATCATGGCTACTCCAAATGTACCATCCATTGAGCAACCACCCTCCTTAGAGCTCAAGCCACTTCCTGGGAATATGAAGTATGCTTACTTGGAGAGGAATGAAAAACTTCCAGTCATTATTTCCTCCAGCCTTGACTCTGACCAGGAAGCTAAGCTTTTAGAGGTTCTGAAGAAGCACAAGAAGGCGATTGGGTGGACCTTGGCTGATATCCCAGGAATTAGCCCCTCCAGATGTATGCATAGAATTATGTTGGAGGATGGGGCTAAACCAGTTAGGCAGGCCCAAAGGCGGCTCAATCCAATGATTCTGGATGTGGTGAAGAAAGAGGTGGCTAAACTTCTGCAGGCGGGTATCATATACCCCATCTCTGATAATACTTGGGTAAGTCCAGTGCAAGTTGTACCCAAGAAGTCCGGCCTCACAGTGGTAAGAAATGATTATAATGAGCTTGTACCCACTAGAGTCCAGAATAGCTGGCGAGTCTGTATAGATTATAGGAAGTTGAACCAGGCCACCAGAAAGGATCACTTTCCTTTGTCGTTCATAGATCAGATGCTGGAACGGCTGGCTGGTAAATCTCATTACTGTTTTCTTGATGGCTTTTCCGGGTACTTCCAGATCCATATTGCCCCAGAGGATCAGGAAAAGACCACTTTCACGTGCCCCTTCGGCACGTTTGCCTATAGGAGGATGCCATTTGGCCTTTGTAATGCTCCTGGCACTTTCCAAAGATGCATGCTTAGCATTTTTACTGAATTTATTGAAAACTGCATGGAAGTGTTCATGGATGATTTCACTATATATGGTTCCTCATTTGATGCATGCTTGCATAGTCTGAGTTTGATTCTAGAAAGATGCATTGAAACTGACTTGGTTTTGAACTATGAAAAGTGTCACTTTATGGTAGAACAGGGGATTGTTTTGGGTCATGTTATTTCTAAAGAGGGTATTTCAGTAGATCCTGCAAAAATTGATGTGATTTCTACATTGCCTTATCCATCTTGCGTTCGCAAGATTCGTTCTTTTCTTGGTCATGCAGGTTTCTACAGGCGCTTCATTAAGGACTTCAGCAAGATAGCTCTGCCTTTGTCAAACTTGCTGAAGAATGATGCCATGTTCCATTTTGATGACAACTGCAAGAAGGCATTTGACTACCTGAAAAGGGCATTGACCTTTACCCCCATCATCCAGCCCCCTGACTGGACCCTCCCTTTTGAGATCATGTGTGATGCTTCTAACTATGCTGTGGGAGCGGTTCTAGCACAAAGGGTGGGCATGGCTGCCCATGTCATTCATTATGCTTCTAGGACTTTAGATGCTGCACAATCAAATTACACCACCACTTAAAAGGAACTTCTAGCTGTTGTTTTTGCACTTGATAAATTTAGGTCATATTTGCTAGGTTCCAAGGTTATTGTTTTTACTGACCATGCAGCTCTGAAGTACCTGTTGAAGAAACCAGAGGCGAAGCCGAGATTGATTCGGTGGCTGCTTTTGCTCCAAGAGTTCAATGTGGAGATAAAAGACAAGAGTGGAGCTGAAAATTTAGTAGCTGATCACTTGAGTAGAATAGCAAGGGATGAGGATCCTTCTCCCATCCAGGATGATTTTCCTGATGAGCGACTTCTACATCTGCATGAGGTGACTCCTTGGTTTACTGACATAGTTAACTATCTTGTTGCTGGTGTTGTTCCTGCAGGTGCAAGTAGATCCAAGATCCACAAACTCAAGAGTGATTCAAAATACTATGTTTGGGATGATCCGTACCTTTGGAAGTTTTGCAGTGATCAGGTTATTCGGAGGTGTGTCCCGGACTATGAGATCGAGTCCATCTTGCACTTTTCTCATGCCTCTCAAGTAGGGGGACACTTTGGACCACAGAGGACGGCAAGAAAAGTCCTAGATTCTGGGTTCTACTGGCCCACCATTTTTAGAGATGCCTATGAGGTCTACCGGACTTGTAAGGAATGTCAAACAGCAGGCCCTGCCATCACTCATAGGAGTGAAATGCCTCAGCAACCCATGCTTTTTTGTGAGGTTTTTGATGTGTGGGGAATCGACTCTATGGGTCCTTTCCCTGTATCTTTTGGTTTTATATATATTCTTTTGGCTGTTGACTATGTTTCAAAGTGGGTGGAAGCTATCCCCACTAGGACTAACGATTCTAAAGTTGTTTCAAAATTTATTAGATCCAATATTTTTTGCAGGTTCGGCATACCTCGGGCTATCATCAGTGACCAGGGTACTCACTTCTGCAACCGCACCATGGAAGCTCTACTCCGGAAGTATGGAGTTGTGCATAGAGTCTCCACTGCTTACCATCCCCAGACCAATGGCTAGGCTGAGATATCAAACAGGGAGATCAAGCAGATCCTAGAGAAAATGGTGCAGCCGAATAGGAAAGACTGGAGTCGCCGTCTGGAAGACGCACTGTGGGCTCATAGGACCGCTTTCAAGACGCCAATAGGGATGTCCCCCTTTAGGCTTGTATTTGGTAAGGCATGTCATCTCCCTGTGGAAGTTGAGCACCGTGCGTATTGGGCAGTCAAGTGATGTAACTTGGAAATGAAAAAACCTGGTATTGAAAGGAAACTCCAGTTGCAGCAGCTTGAGGAGCTTAGGCTAGAAGCCTATGAAAGCTCCCGGATTTATAAAGAGAAAACAAAACATTTTCATGATAGGATGATTGCTAGGAAAGAATTTTACGTGGGCGGCAAGTCTTCTTGTTTAACTCCCTTTGAAATTGATGGCTGGGAAACTTAGGTCCAAGTGGATTGGACCATTTGTTGTTACTAATGTTTTTCCTTATGGTGCAGTAGAGATTAAAAGTCCAGGTAGCAACAAGGCCTTCAAGGTTAACGGGCAGAGGCTGAAGCCGTTCCATGAGAGTTCGGTGCCTGCGGATGCTAATGTTGAGGAGCTTTCCTTGGAAGCTCCCACCTACACTGCCACTTGATCAGGGAACACCCTTCCTTTCCCTCACTCTGATTTTATAGTTTGTTGTTTCATTGGGGACAATGTATGTTTTAAGTGTGGGGGAGGGAACCAATTGTAGTTTTGTTTTGTGTCTCGTTTTGTTTCTCTTAGCTCTTGAATAAATTGTGTGAGTCTTTGGTTGGTGAGCTTGATTGGTTTTGATTGATTTGGCACAGATTGCTTGCATGATTTATGTGATGATTCCCCCTAGGTTGAAAAAATTTTTGTTTTTGAAAAGTGATCCCCATGAAAAAATTTTGAAAACTGAACTTTGAGATATTTTGTTGTGAAGACATGATTTATGATAAGTTTGGGGTGAAGGGAAGCACACACTAGGGATAGAATCTCAGTCAAACAATTTGCAAAAATGTCCAGGTGAGGATTTGAGCCTCCAACATGTTTTTAACTGTGTGAATCACTTTTGAGTTGCACTTTCCCGAATTTGCTTGAGTCTCTACTTGGTTTGCATGTTTATATGTTTGCATCAAATGATTTAGGCATTTTCTTTGTAAATAACTACTGAGCCTAAAGTAACCATCCCTAATGCATGTTTCCTAGTTAGCCCCTTTGAGCCTAATTAGCCTGTTAATTCTTGATGACCTTATGATATGAGCCTAAAATTTGGAGAAAAAAAAAACCCTGTTAACCCGATCTTAGGATTAGGAGAGCATGGAATCTTAGCAAGAGAATGGTTGCAAGAAACTAAGTTTGGGGTGGCTACAAGGATATGATGTGTTGTTTGGGATTGAGAAAAAGAAAAAAATAATAAAAAGGTTGGAGCCAAAGGTTTAAAAAAAAAAGAGAAAAAAAGGAAATAAAAAGAAAAAAATGTCAAAAGGTATTAGAAGAGAAAGGCTGTAGTCACCCAAAGCATAAAGAAAAATGGAAAAAGGAACTTGAGTAGGAATTCAATGTGATAAAAAGTTTCATGCTCTCTTAGTTCCTAGGGACTTAAGCCTAGTACCTTTGTATATCCTACCCTTAGCCAGGCCCCATTACAACCTTAAAAGACCTTTTGATGTTGCATGCATGTTTTCTGTGGGAACCATTTTGAGATAAAAATAAAATTTATGGGAAGTGTTCTTGAAAGGTGAATTGAGTGAAATGTTGATAACCTAGACAAACTGAGCGATTGAGTGAAACACTAAATGCCCTTGTGAGGAAGGCGATTGTTTGAATTTGGTGATCTCCCTTTTGTGTGTAACTTGGATCCCTTGCTTAGAATACTGATTGTTTGAATGATGAAGTTCTCAAATGTTGAGAGTGAATGCATGTGGGGATTGCTTTGTTTGAAAGGGGGGGACATTGAAGGAAAAATGTTTTGTTTGCTTGAAATTTGTGCAAAGTTGATTGAACCCTTTAAGCTTGCCATGTCTTGAGTCTTTTTGAGTTTTTGAGTTTTAGTTCGCTTGGGGACAAGCAAAGTTTAAGTTTGAGGTATTTTGATCAGCCTCTGGCTCATCTAGTTTTATGGCTAGTATGACCTGGGTTTTGTGCTAATTATATCTCATTTTCACCCAAATTAGACTTGATTGTCCTTAAGCAACGTTTTGAGTCGTTTAAGTAGTTTTAGGTTAATTTAGCCAGTTTTGAGTCAAATAAAGCACTTATGGCTATTTTATTGATTTCACGTTAACTTAGTAGTCAAGGGAATAAAGAAGCAGGGGAAATTTCAATCCTGGAGGTATTCGCCTCGCGAGAGTCTTCTCGCCACGCGAACCTGAAACCAGCCTGAGCAGCAGAATGTCATCCTCTCTGGTTCGCCCCGCGAATCCACACTCGCCTCGCGACCCTGAAGGCTGACTGTTCCAGAAATTGCAAACCTTTCGGGGTCACCTCGCGAACCATGTCTCGCCTCGCGAGACTGAAGACCAGAAGCCATGACTCTTCCATTCCTCGCCACGCGAGCCGTACTTCGCCCCGCGATAAGACCAAACGTTGCAGATTCTTCATAACATTCGCCTCGCGAATGGGTGTTCGCCTCGTGAGAGGGCGCAGTTCCTGAATGCTATAAATTGCTGTTCTGGGTAGATTAGAGGAGACTTTTGATTATCCATTGTTTTCTTTACATATTTTCTGTGTGCTACATTTTTATGGAGAACTAATCTTCTTGGATTAGTCTACTGTAATTGATTTCCACCGCACTTGAGGTTATGTAATTCCTGTTTTGTTTGCTTTTCCCTTTTCAATGCTATGCTATATATTTCTGTTTGCTTAATTCAGGAGTGTATAGTGTTGTGTTGATTTATTTCGGTGATGTTATGTTCCTATATCAAATCGCGTTTACTTAATTCGCGTGTGTTCATTCATGTTCTCTTAGTTCATGAGTACTTCACCCTGTTTGCTTAATTTGGGAATTAGGAACATATATATGTAGTAGTGATTTCGCTTGTTAATTGTTGCTACAACCGAAAGGGGATTAGAATCTGCTCAGGGCTTGGAATTTGCATGAACCGATGATAGTTGGGAAATCGAGAACAGTTGATTAATCGTCTTTAGCTTATTTGATAATCCTTTAAACTGCTCTGTCTTTATTGCTCTATTTTTGCTTTGTTTTCCAATTGAACTTCATCCCCCAAAAAAAAACTGATTTTTGTGGTAATAACAAGTCAAGAGTCCTTGTGAGACGATATCCGAGTTGTCGCGCTAAACTACATTTTTACAAACCGCTTGCTTTTTGGCGCGTGTGCGACAGCGCGTTCAAAAAATGGCGCCGTTGCCGGGGAAGTTGAATGACGTTCCGTATGAAGTTGACACTGAAGAACAACCTACTGATCCTAATAATGTAGCATAGTAAGTTTAGGGCCAGTGAGTCACATAAGATGTTTTGTTTTCCGTTAGTTATAAGCAAGTTGTATAAATTAGTACCTGTGTGGGATTCCGTTGAGAGGATACCCTAAACAGTGTTGTGTAAAATAAAGGATACTTATGTGTGTATTTATGTAATATAGTTTTGGTGTGTTTTATATTTGTAGAAGTTATATGATTATTAATTAAGTTTTAATTTTTACGTATTTTCAACGTTAAGCGTGCGATTAAGTAAATAAATAATAAGGTTCTAATTTAATAATACAATGGGGCACAACGGGGTGTCTCAATTGAAATGATCCATTTTAGTATAAAACAATAACTAGTATGCCTTGATAAGGGGAAAAATGTGATGACAACAGTGGCAGGACCCGAGGTCCTCCTATTGTTGAAGATGACAGTCAATACCCCATACCCTTCATTCAAGAAACGTTTAAGAAATCATCAATCCATGTGGTCATAGATAATTGGCTCAAAAAAATGTCACACGGATTGCATTCATGGCACACATGTTTTAGTTTTACTCACATGGAAGTTGAACAAGCCACTTACAAAGGCTCAGTATATAGTCATTGTCATTATCGGATTGTGTAATCGGCTAGCCTGTATAGTGCCATTATGTAAAAAAAAAAATCTTGATGCCACATCTTAAATCCATATTAAAGCATTGAAAGTCTTGTATGCTTAGAACAAGTTGTCAGAAACCAAGTACTTGCACCGGAGAAGAAACAATAGCTTTTTTGGTGGCATGGTTTGAAACTGAACATGTAATGCATGTGTCTTTCTTTCTTGGTCATAAAACTAAACATGCAATCCATGCATTGGTTTAACCATGTTGTACATGGATTGCTTACGTGGATGTGGTACAATTTATTGAACCAATATTTTTTAAAATGTACAATTTATTAGGGGTGTAAGACCCAGACCAATGACCCGACGATCCAAACCAAACCAAACCAATTAAATTGGTTCGGATTTTTTTGGTGATCGGGTCCGAACCGAACTAAACCAAACCCGATGGTGATTGGTTCGGTTCTCGGTTTCAGAGATTCTGGAACTGAACCAAACCGAACCGAACCAATTACTATATTTTAATATTTTTATATATATTTTAATAATTTATATATTTAATATATTTAATATTTATATATATTTTGAAATTTAATACTCTTCGGATTCGAACCGATCCAAACCGTTCTTGGATGGTTTGGTTTGGTTCGGGATAGGTAGAAAAAAAATGTTAAAACGAAACCATAGCATCTGGGTGATGGCCAACCATCTGATCCGATGGCATCTGGGTCATACGTTCACATGTGATCATAGATCATGGCTCATTGGGTGATGTGGCAGGAGCATAACATCATCATGGGCTATCCATAACATCTGGGTCATGACTACCCATCTGATCCGATGGCATCTGGGTCCTACGTTCACATGTGATCATAGATTAGGAGCATCCATGTCATCATGGGCTATCCATAGCATCCGGGTCATGGCCAACCATCTGATCCGATGGTATCATGGGCTATCCATAGCATCTTGGTAAAATGGTGTACGACATTAATTATTCCAATAAATTACACAACTCCCAATTAAATTATATTAATTACACAATAAATAATGGTGTACCACAAATACACTACACAATAAAATAAAATAAATGAAATTAACTTAAAATCATAGGAAATGAATTTAAATCTTGCATTAATTTGTAAAAAGGAATCTGAAAAGACTAAAATAAAATTATTCATATCATTAAACACAATAACTCCCTATTATAATTACTTTTTGAAAAAATCTGAAAAGACAATAACTCATATCATTAAAAACAATTATTCCAACTTTTCCCCCCAAAAAATCTATACTTTTTCCCTTATTTCTTCTACATCCTCCTCTCCAGTTGTCACTCACTATCTCATCTCTCATCTCTCATCTCTCTGCCTATCCATCCATCACAGCGACATTCACCAGATTTTGAGACCATTTGCTCACTATCTCATCTCTTTGCCCATCCAATCGTGTTTTCATTCTACTTGCTCACGCTATCAGGAAATGGACACAAGTAAATGCTTTGATACCGATTCCCTTCTCATTTTATCGCCGCCGGGGAAGACAGATTCCACGTTCTGTGACTATTGAAGATCTAAGTAGAAATCTCTTCGATGCGATGATAATAATCCATGAGGGTCGTCCATATTTTGCAACCGACACAAAGGGGATCAGGGAGTTGTATCTGCTTTAAAATGGTGCATTGGCAATGTTTAAATACCTTGGTGGTAAACGCTTCTACTTGTTCATCCCAGTGGACAATTAAGAGAAAGTGGATCACCCCATGGAGAATCTAGATGATGCAAACCCAGAGGCATGCAGAATTCGATTGGTCTGAGTATAAGTATTTTTCACATGTTTTGTTGGACATTAGTAGTGGTTTTGTTTTTAATTAATGTATGTCCATGTTGAAAACAAAGGTGCCTCTGGATATTGTTAATAGTTATGTTTTGCCAAAAAAAGTATATATGTTTATGTTTAGTTAATCGCATAACTAATAAAACCTTTATGTTAAAATGGTGCTAAGTTTGGTTCAAAAATTAGTTTAAAATTATTCAGATATATCTTCAATTAATTGTTTTATATATCTTCAATTCATTGTTTTATTTGTTTAGATAAAGATAGGAACACACGTAAAGGGACATGTGATAATGGCTGTTGGATAAAAGGCTGACATCTTGTAAAGTAGTGCACCAAAAGTTGACCAACCTTTTACCACATCATAAAGTAGAGTACACAATGACCAATGTATCTATTGTCAACATACTCCAATGCTTGTTGTCATTACTTGAAAATGTCTAGTGTTCGAGTGGTGCACAAGAACTGGGCTGCAACTTTTATCTCATATTCGCACACAATTAGATTTAGACAGACCCATATCCTTTCATTAGAATTTCTCCGCTTTTCATGGGTGCCTCTTTAAATGAACGAATCATTGAAATAGAAACCTGACACCTTTAGCATATGAAAACACATAAGCACCATATTTGCATTCGTGAATGAGAGTGACAAAGGACACCTACCTCACCATTCTTGAGGCTATGAAACAATTTAAAAACGTTATCAATGAAGGAATGGGAACACATCTTCTTCACCGATTTTCTTCCTACCACATTGTCAACCATTATTATTTCCTTTATAACTCTGAACCTAATTCAGTATCAAACATGGGAGGAGTTGATGACATGTCCATTGATCACGTAGCTGAAATGAATGGTCCAGGGTAAGAACACAAACAACTAACCAACTTTAATGTGGTACCTCAAGCAAAAACAAAGGTGACAACTGAAACTACATTGAATGAATTGGTATGTTGTTGAACACCCTACTTTTTCAATATTAAAATTTAATTTGCTAGTATGGTGCATTTATGACATATTGAGTATTGTTAATGCATACACATACAGAACAACTTGCGTACATAATATCATCTCTAAATGATATTTCCAGTGACCTTAATAAGGTCAATGAGTATCTTAAGGTATTTTCATTCATAAAGTCCACATTTGAATAGTCTTCCAAACCTACATTTATTTATATATATATATATATAATGGTTTTTCTTCATTCTACTGATAGTAAAGATACCTACATTTATTTTTTTGGTATGATCAACAGGGGCATGCAACCTTATTGGAATGGTTACAAAAGGGCACTTAATTTAATGTACACGAAAATTGCCAGCCTTGACGATCTGATTTCTAAAGGTCCGAATGAAACAACCACAAAAGCACCCATTTCTTCACCTAACTTGGACATGTCAACAAATAATAAGGACAAAGCTAACCGAAGCAACCCGGTGGTCTCTCCTACCTACACTAGATCACGAATTTTCCCTACCAGCCATGACAAGAAAACTGAGTTAGTTGATTTATCCAATGATGATAAAGGAACTGATTCACATGATGTGAAAAATCAGTTTGGTATTGCTAAGATTGGGAAGAGATTACCATTCACACAACCACCCAAAAAGACTACAATAAAGGTTCTAAAGACAGAACCATGTGATGATGGCACTTTCACAAAACGGGGACGTCTTGAGCTACCACTAACTGGACCGGATATTGCCAACTCCAAAACTAGCAAAAGAACAGGGAAATGATGCTTAAGGTAAAATTACATGACACTAACTATAATTTAGTAATTTAGCAATATGACATAAATTGAAGCATCACACAAATCTGTTGATAAAATTGATAGTTTGTAAAGACCAACTTCCCAACAACACCAGAGATGGAGTTATCACAGATGCAGCTTCATGTGTCTACATATGTTTTTCATCCAGACTGTAATTCGAGGTACAAGTTTTCTTCTTCAAAACTGGTCATATCTTTTCTTAATCATATATTTGACGTTTGAAGACTATTTTTCACTAATAAATCTGTCTTATTTGGTACAATCATTCATTAAAATAGCGACACATTGTTCAAGATGGATTATTTTGTTGGCTCACGAAAGCATTTTCAAACACTTTGCCCTGAAAAAACCATCGACAGAAAGGAATTAAGAAACACCATTTAAAGTATGTATTGTGTCTATCATATGAATTTTTTGGTCTTTGACAATATTTTACCTTTACCATTTTTCAAGATTATACACATGATGACATTGAAGGCAACATGGCTCCAACGGAAAATCCCTGCTCAAACCATATGGTCACTTATCCCTTCCTTTGCGGTACCGTGCAAATTCAAACTCATTTCAAAATCCTATTAATAAAACATATATAACCTATATATTTATTACATCATTTCCATGGTTTTGCCAAAAAAAAAAGTGGGATGCTGTCAACTGCAACTCAATCCATGAGCTTATTGATGATTACGCTAAAGAATGGATGCCCTCCTTTGATACACTACAGCATGTAAAAATACTGTTGGTAGTGGCTACGGTCTCAAGAGGGGGGGGGGGGGGGGGTGAATTGAGATATTGAAAACTTATTCAACAATTTAAAGCAAAACAATATTTCTTTAATGAAAATTGGTTTTAACACAATTTTAATTCGCAAGAATTAGGTTATGGAACAAGTGATGATGACAAGAAGAATTATAAGTAGTAACAACAGATTTTAACACAGATTTCAGATTTAAAGATTCAAGTTTAACAAGTATATGGAGTTTTGGGATTAGAAGAACACGCAAACCGATTTATCCTGGTTCGGCTACCTCCTCTGGTAAGACTACATCCAGTCCCACACCTCTCTGGTTTTCTTCACTATAATCAGCAATTACACAATTCTAATTACAGCAACACAAGGATACCCTCCTTGCTTGAAAAAATCACCAGAAAGCACACTAGCTTTTCTATACCCAAGGATCCCTTCTATCCTTGTTAAACCCTAAGAGATACCCTTTCTTAGTCACTCTAATTCACGAAAAGAATTGAGTAGAAGCAAGACTCTAAAAGCCTGATAATACAAATTGAAGTTCTAACTATGACACTTTTCTCAGAGATAAAGCACTTTGTTTCACAATCAATATGAGTTGCGTTTATTGTATGTATTGTTGTTGTGTTGTTATTGTGTTGTTGTTGAAAAGTGTTCCTTTGATCCCTCTTTATATAGAAGACAAATTATAGCCGTTGGGATCATTTAAGACAGATTTGGATCTGATTTATCAAAATCTGCTTTCTTGATTGTTGATCTCAAAATGTGATTCTGTTTGATCATTGTAGAGATTGCGTCCTTCTTGAGATATAACTGTTTCCATATGAAAGGATAGCCAAGTCTTTTTTGAAGAGTAATTAATCCGTGTTTATTTCAAGAGAAAAAATATCCGCGTCCATTTCCATGTCAGCAGACGGGAGTATTAGCTCAAGGTTATTGGACGGGTTCCAACTGGTAGACGAGCGTGCTAACACAAGGCAATTGGATGGGCTCCAATTTGTAGACGAGCTTTATATATCATGTAAGTGGACGGATCTTCTAATTTAGCGTGTATCATTAGTAGACGAGCTCCAAGTGTTACTGTCAGTAGACGAGCTTTCCTTTTTACATCAGTAGACGAGCTCTCCAAGTGTTACTATCAGTAGACACGCGCTCTTGTTACTTTCAGTGGACGCGTGCTTCTTTTACATCAGTGGACGCGTGCTCCAAGTGCCACGATAGCAGATGAGATCTTCTGTTTTCTTAGTGGACGCGCTTCTTGTGCCACGTCAGCATACGAGCTCTTATGTTTCTTTCAATGGACGCGCTTCATGTGCTCTTTCAGTGGACGACAGCTTTTTACTTTGTTGTTCCTTTAGTGGACGCGCTTTCTTTGTTCTTTCAGTGGACGTCAGCTTTTTACTTTGTTGTACTTTAGTGGACCAGCTCTTTAGTTGTTCATTGGACTTCAGCTCTTTACTTTGTTGGACGTCATACTTGGTTCACTTCATTAGACGAGCGCTTATATTTTCCCTGTGTTGGACGAGCGCTAGTTTGCTTTGCTGGACGAGTTATCTTGCATGCAACTTAACACGTAATGAGTGCGTAGTCAAAATTTAAAATCTTATACAAAATACACTTTGTTTGTCATATATCAAAACATGAACGAGGGCTTAGTCTTACAAACTCCCCCTTTTTGATTATGATAAACCTTACCATACTTAACCTTAGTTATTAAGAAATTAGAGTGCAGCTATTTAGTAAGCATGGTTCTTGAGTTATTTTAGTCCTTCCCCTGTGTCATTGATATCTTTTAAAAGATCAAGTGTTATCATATCATTATAAAAAAGAAAATCATCTTGTATTTATTACAAGTTCAAGTATGTCTTTTCAAAGCAGTTCATACTCAGGTATCAGAGAAGAAAAAAAAATTTACATATTAGAGAAATTTTTTTTTACAGCAAATACATGGTTCATCTTTATGGTTCATATTTCTCCCCCTTTATTAGAGAAATAAAAATTTGCATATCAGAAAATGCATGGTTCATCTTTCTAGTTCATCTCAGATGTATGGTTCATCTTTCTAGTTCATCTCAGATGTATGGTTCATCTTTCTCCCCCTTTGTCATTATCAAAAAGAAACTATGGAGAATATTGAAATCAATCTTAAAAAACAGTCTTGCATTCAATGATAATAAAGCATTTCAGAACTTATGTAATACATCAAAACATCCAAAATATCAAAAAAAAAAAAAATTACAGACACCTAAGGACGCTTAGCATCTTGCCCATGTCCTTCATAATTTTCAGTAACTTGTGCTGCCTTGCGTGCCATCTGTTATTATTTATTTTGAGGATCAATTATGCCAAGTTCCCTTCTTATAAAGAAGAAACTCTCCTTATTTAGAGGTTTGGTGAATATATCATCTAATTGCTTAGTTGTATCTATATGTTCAATCACAACATCACCACTTTGAATATGATCCCTGATAAAATGATGCCTAATTTCAATATGCTTGGTTCTTGAGTGCATAATTGGGTTCTTTGTTAGATTTATTGCACTAGTGTTATCACATTTTATTGTTATATGATCCAGATAAACACCATAGTCAATTAATTGTTGTTTTCCCAGCTGCAACATATTCTGCTTCAGATGTGGATAAAGCCACACTAGTTTGCTTTTTACCAAACCAGAACACTTGGGAATTTCCTAATAAATGGCATGTTCCACTTGTGCTCTTCCTATCTAACTTGCATCCAACAAAGTCAGAGTCGGAATATCCTATTAATGTGCAAGTGGAGCCCTTGGGATACCACAACCCCATTTCTTTTGTTCCTAAGAGGTACTTCATGATTCTTTTAACTGCAGTAAGATGTGATTCTTTAGGATTAGCTTGATACCTTGCACACATACACACACTGAACATTATATCTGGTCTACTTGCAGTGAGATAAAGTAAGGATCCGATAATACCTCTATACTTGGATACATCTATAGATTTACCATGTTCATCTTTATCCAAGTAGCAGGCTGGACTCATTGGTGTTGCCATTTCCTTTGCGCTTTGTATTCCAAACTTCTTTAGTAGTTCCTTGCAATACTTTGTTTAGCTTATGAAGGTTCCATCTTGGCATTGTTTAATTTGAAGTCCAAGAAAGAAGGTAAGCTCTCTCATCATGGACATTTCAAATTCACTTTGCATCAGTTCACCAAATTCCTTGCATAAGGACTCATTAGTAGCACCAAAAATAATGTCATCAACATATATTTGAACAAGTAAGATATTGTGTGCTTTTGTTTTAGTAAATAGTGTTGTATCAACTTTTCCTCTTTTAAAGCCTTTCTCTGGGAGAAAATTGCTTAACCTCTCATACCAAGCTTTAGGAGCTTGCTTGAGTCCATAGAGGGCTTTAGTCAGTTTATAGACATGATTTGGGAACTCACTATCAACAAAGCCAGGGGGTTGGCTTACATATACTTCCTCTTGTATTATTCCATTTAAAAAGGCACTTTTCACATCCATTTGGTACAGTTTAAAGTTCATTATACAAGCATAGGCTAAGAGCATTCTTATGGCTTCTAGTCTAGCTACGGGAGCATATGTTTCATCATAATCAATTCCTTCTTCTTGATTATATCCCTTAGCTACTAGTCTAGCCTTGTTTCTTACTATTATTCCATTATCATCCATTTTGTTTCTATACACCCATTTAGTTCCGATTATTTGGTTACTTTTGGGTTTTGGAACTAAATCCCAAACTTTATTCCTTTTAAATTGATTTAACTCCTCTTGCATTGCAATCATCCAATGTTTATCATTAATAGCATCATCAACACATTTTGGTTCTATTTGAGATACAAACACCATAGGATTATTCCATGATTGATCAAATATCTTTAATACAACAATGTAGACATATTATACAATGATATATAAGTCAACACAAAGATTCACAATCATAATGATAATTAGAAAACATATTCAATCAATATTCTTTTTTTACTGTTACCCATTTTGTGTTTGGTGAAGGCTCTATGTCATGATTCCAATTTTTGCTCTTGACTTTCCACCACACCTACAAAACAGAATTTCATGTTTTTGCTATAGGTACCCAAATCTGTTTGGGTTCTTTTGAGTTAGTTGCAGCAATAGTTCCTTTAGGAACCCATATATACTTAGATTTATTGTATGCCGATTTTCTGTATTGACATGTAGAAGCTGTGTGACCTTTTCTAGCACAAAAATAGCATTTTACAAAAGGACTAGTTGAGGAAATAGGTGCAACAAAAAGCTTCTTAAAAGATTTTTCATGTACCATTGGCTTATATCCAATTCCAACTTTGTCATAAACACCCTTTTGCTGTCCTAATATGGCATTCAAGTTATCTCTACCCAAAGTAAACTTAGATAGAGTTGTATTCAGTTTTTCAACTTCCTTTTCTAGTGTAGTGCATTTGGTGCAAATTGAACTAGATGCAAGTAATTTTGAATTTTCATCTTCTAGTTCTTTAAGCTTTATTTGTAAAGATGCGTTATCACTACATTGTTTTGCGATGATCTTTCTAGAATATTTAATTTGTTTACCAATTTTAACATATTCTTCATGCAATTCATCGAAAGCATCTTGTAACTCATCATAGGTAGGAGAGGAATCATTTACCTCGGTTTCACTATCACTTTGATGATTTGCCATGAGACAAAGGTTCTTCATTTTCAGATTCACTACTGGTGGAATCCATATCATTTTCTTCCCAAGCTATGTATGCTCTTCTAGGCTTTCTTCCTTTCTTTTGTAGCTTTGGACATTCATTTTTGTAGTGTCCAAGCTTTCCACACTCAAAGCATTTGATTGTTGAGGAAGAGCTTTCACCTTTGTTCGTGTTCTTTTTGGTAGGAAAACTGAATTGCTTCTTGTTTCTATTCTTCTTGATGAATCTTTTAAACTTCCTCACAAGCAATCCCATGTCTTCTTCTTCGGATTCTTCACTTTCATCAAGGTGTTCATCTTCATCACTTTCTATTGATTCTTTGGAAATATGAGCCTTGAGTGAGAGTCCTTTCTTCGTTTTCTCCTTATCTTCATGATCTTTCAATCTATTGAGTTCCAATTCGTGTTCTTTCAACTTTCCAAATAGAGTAGCAATCTGCATTGTGTCAAGATCCTTTGCTTCAGCAATGGCAGTAATTTTTGGTTGCCATTCACGACTCAAACATCTCATAATCTTGTTAATCTTTTTCTCATCTGTGATTGTATGTCCGAGTCCTTCTAACTGGTTCACAATGTGTGTAAACCTCTTTTGCAGATCATCTATCTCCTCACCATTCTTCATGTGAAAGAGTTCATATTCATGTACTAGTGCATTCATCCTTGCTCTTTTCACATCGTTGGTTCCTTCATGAGTGAGTTGAAGAGTATCCCACATTTGCTTTGCCGTTTTGCAATTGGAGACCCTGAAAAACTCATCATAATTCAAAGCAGCTGTTATAATATTCTTTGCTTTAGAATTATAACCAACTCTTCTTTTATCATCATCATTCCAGTCATCTTTTGGTTTAGTTTGTTTATTTCCCTTAGCATCAAGAATAAATGGAACATAGGGACCATTTTCAACAGCATCTAAAACATCTAAACCTGCAGCCTCCAGAAAGATAAGCATTCTTTCTTTCCAATACATGTATTGGGAGCCATTAAAGGCAGGGGGTCTAGTGAGTGAAGCCCCATCACCCAGGATATCATTTGTAGCCATCTCTTGAAGCTGTTAAGCTTTGTAACAAGAGTTTTAGCCCTGATGCCAATTGTTGGTAGTGGTTGTCTCAAGAGGGGGGGTGAATTGAGATATTGAAAACTTATTCAACAATTTAAAGCAAAACAATGTTTCTTTAATGAAAATTGGTTTTCACTCAATTTTAATTCGCAAGAATTAGGTTATGGAACAAGTGATGATGACAAGAAGAATTATAAGTAGTAACAACAGATTTTAACACAGATTTCAGATTTAAAGATTCAAGTTTAACAAGTATATGGAGTTTAGGGATTAGAAAAACACGCAAACCGATTTATCTTGGTTCGGCTACCTCCTCTGGTACATCCAGTCCCATACCTCTGTGGTTTTCTTCACTATAATCAACAATTACATAATTCTAATTACAGCAACACAAGGATACCCTCCTTGCTTGAAAAAATCACCAGAAAGCACACTAGCTTTTCTATACCCAAGGATCCCTTCTATCCTTATTAAACCCTAAGAGATACCCTCTCTTAGTCACTCTAATTCACAAAAAGAATTGAGTAGAAGCAAGACTCTAAAAGCCTGATAATACAAATTGAAGTTCTAACTATGACACTTTTCTCAGAGATAAAGCACTTTGTTTCACAATCAGTATGAGTTACGTTGGGATCATTTAAGACATATTTGGATATGATTTATCAAAATCTGCTTTCTTGATTCCTGATCTCAAAATGTGATTCTGTTTGATCTTTGTAGAGATTGCGTCCTTCTTGAGATATAACTGTTTCCATCTGAAAGGATAGCCAAGTCTTTTTTGAAGAGTAATTAATCCATGTTTATTTGAAGAGAAAAAATATCTGCGTCCATTTGCCACATCAGCAGACGGGAGTATTAGCTCAAGGTTATTGGACGGGCTCCAACTGGTAGACGAGCGTGCTAACACAAGGCAATTGGACGGGCTCCAATTTGTAGACGAGCTTTATATATCATGTAAGTGGACGGAGCTTCTAATTTAACGTGTATCATTAGTAGATGAGCTCCAAGTGTTACTGTCAGTAGACGAGATTTCCTTTTTGCATCTGTAGACGAGCTCTCCAAGTGTTACTATCAGTAGACACGCCAGCAGACTAACTCTTCTGTTTCTTTCAGTGGACGCGCTTCATGTGCTCTTTCAGTGGACGACAGCTTTTTACTTTGTTGTTCCTTTAGTGGACGCGCTTTCTTTGTTCTTTCAGTGGATGTCAGCTTTTTACTTTGTTGTACTTTAGTGGACGAGCTCTTTAGTTGTTCATTGGACTTCAGCTCTTTACTTTGTTGGACGTCATTCTTGGTTCACTTTATTGGACGAGCGCTTATATTTTCCCTATGTTGGACGAGCGCTAGTTTTGCTTTGCTGGACGAGTGATCTTGCATGCAACTTAACACGTAATGAGTGCGTAGTCAAAATTAAAAATCTTATGCAAGATACAATTTGTTTGTCATACATCAAAACATGAATGAGGGCTTAGTCTTACAAATACTATCTCTAAGTGTATCAACTTTGGTCCATTTATTCATATCAACTATATATTTGTCAATGAACTCAGACCCTGATTGGTCACTTATTAGGTTTATGTTCCCATCCTTGATGTGGGTGGACATTGGTACCTGATGGTTGCCTCCCTCAAGGAGGAGAAGTTGTATTACAAGGATCCATATTTTGAAAAGCAAAATGTGATACACAGACAAGATAGAATTAAGAAGATTGTAAGGATCCTGGCTCTACATTATTTAGAGATAGTATTCTATTGACATCCTATTACCCATCGGTTAACATGCTAATTAATGCAGTGGGAGGTGATAACCAAAATGATACAATTGAGGTTCTTCCCAGACCAGGATTTCAAAGATACAATACCTTCCCATTTATTGGACATATCGGATCCAATAGGACCAGTTGGTAGTACCTATTGGTAATATAGAGCTAGCTAATTATACATGAATAATTGTTTACTATTTTGTACTAACTACCATAAAATATGACTAATGTGACTTTTTTTGCTTGAATTAAATTAACTAGACAACATTCTGCATTGTACGTGCTTCAATGGTTATCTATGGAAGGTGATTTCAAGCCCGAAATCAAAGTCATGGTTAGTGTTATAATATTTACTTGATTTTTTGACTCCTAATATGGTCAACACTTTGAATTGTATTATTCCTTTATAGGAAAATGATGACAATGTCAGGATGAAGATTGCAATGGATTTGCTATTGGGCCACCACAATGAAAACCTAGAAAAGCTTCATATAGATGCTGAGCATGCTTGGCAAACCAGGAAATATTATTGAACAATGCAAGGACAACTTTTTTGGGACTTTCTGGAGATATCCGTAGTTAGGATTACCATTTTAGATTGTTTTGCTTTTAAGTATGCAGACAGTTGTTGGTTTATTTAGGTGTATTTAAATTCCATGTTGGGCTAAATTTGAAGACGTGTATTTTTTTGTAAGTGGCTATGTCATTAAAACTTTCTACATGCGATACACACAAGGAACATGGATGTGCTTCCTTTGTTAGATGTTATGTTTTACCTCCACTATAATCAAAGATGTGAGTTTTATGTTCCTTAATATGTGTGAGATATTGAGTTCTCACTATAACAATCGTTCCACAATAATTATCAGATAAAGCTGACATTGCCTCAAAGAAAATACAATAATGTGTTGCAATGCAAATTTCCCGAACAAAGTGTGAACAAAATAAGGAAAAAACATTAAAGAAACATGCATCCATAAACTTTATACAAATACAAAAGAAACATTCATCCTCAGATCCAGGAACATCTAAGAGACCATAAGATAATGTGCAATTTAAGAAATTTCAACAAGTAAAATAAGTAAACCATTCCAACAAGGTTTAAAGGGAGGTGGATACGCAACCCAAATCATCTAATTTTCATCAACAAGTTCTCGAAGTCTAGTTGCAAGGAAGAACAAAGACTACAAAATATTAAAAAAAATGCCAAACATAGTTGCAATGAACCAAGCAGACTACATAAAATAAACAACAGCCTTCAGTCTACATTTGGTTAGACGAGTCCAAAAGATCAGTTGTAATAACCAACTTAGACGACATCATGCAATGATTCATTGTTTCATTGACCACCCATGTGTGAATCAACCTGCACAAGCACAATGAAAATTTAATTAACCTTTTAAATTTACCATTTAAAATAGAAACAACTATATTGCAATGAGTAAACAAAATTGCATTGCAAAGTTGTAAACAAAAATGACCATTACATAGTCTTCAGAGAGGTATGCTTCATCATCATCATCCATATTCCCAGTTGATTGAGAGCCTCCTCCGTACATATGTTTTTGCTTCAATTTCTCAAGCTGTCCACTGAGGGGGCAAAATTTCATATTGTGGCCTATGACCCTACAAATACTGCAACGGGTAGTTCTCTTCCGTTTCGCTCCGGCTACTGAGTTGCTTCCACCACATCCTTTTGTCCTCACCGGATCCGGGTCCCTAACGAACCCTTTTGTGCCCTGGGTTGAAGGCCCATAATATTCACCATTAACAACATACTTTGCTTCCAACCTGCCTGTTTCTTGTACGATTCTATCCCTGACTTCTTTGTAGTCATCAACATTTCTACATGCAGAATTACACATACGTCTACAGCATTCAAGCAAACAATGGAACCGACACCAGTATAATGCATCACCAAGCCACGGACCCTCTTGTCTAGTCAACTCAATATCCTCCTTTGCTGTCTTGGTCCACCTATTCAATATCACACATTTTGGCAACTTTTCCACATCTAAATTAAAAAGTACATCCAAGATATGCGCACATGGAAGGCCAAAAGACTCCATCCTATGACATGAACATTTTATCTGTGTCAGGTTATCATCACATGACACATACCAACAAATGTCCGGTCTTTTATACTTGTAAACTGTGTGTATTGAGTACGATGGGGTTTCTTTACAACCAACAACCTTCAGCCAACAAGCCTTTGGCAAATAAGTTCGAAAAATATCAAATATGTCACGTGTGAAGACCTTTGCAGCATGGCTCTCCAGGTCAACTAAGTGTGTTTGCAATACGGGAACCCCATAAGCAGACTTGAAGTCTGCCTCAACCTCCGTATTGCGCAAGGCATCTAACGCATGCTGGAAATGTTGTAATAGTTCTGCCAAGTCATGCCTATAACAAACATACTTTCCAAGTTGAGAATGCAACCCCTCACACCGAGAAGTTGTCCTAAATCCAGCAAAGAATTTGCCACGCATGTATGCTGCTGCCCACATCTCCCTTTTTTCGTAGATTTCATTAACCCATCTGTTATTTTCCACCCCACATTCCACCACCATGGACTCCCACTTGTGATGAAAAACACAAACATCATAGTCACCTAACATGCATGATGTAAATCTCTCTGAAAACTTGCTACAACCAACATTGGTGGTGGCATTACGCTAGGGGTGAGCATCGAACGGGTTCGGGCCGGGATTGTTGGGTTCGGGTGGATTCAATGCAACAAAAATGACATCCATTTTCGCCCGTTAGATACAGCGGGTTGGTCGGGTGGGTTGATACGGGTTGGGCGGGTGGGTTGATACGTTTCAAATATACTTTTATTTTTTTTTCCAGAAAATGGAAATAAAAAATAAAATAAAATATAGAGCTCAAAAGACCAAAAATATTTTTTTAAAAAAAATTTACAATTAGTAAAACCTAGAGTTTCTGGATTTGGACTCTTCTTGCTAGCTTCTTGACGGTGAGAGCCAGAGGCGGGGAAAGGAGTCGTCAGCTCGGAACTGTCAACGGTGGGAATGGACGACGGGACGGTGGCCAGACATAGCTCGCGACGAACGACGGGACCAGATCTTCTTTCTCCACCGACAGATCCGGCATCGTCATGGCAAAAAGCGGTGTCACGTGGTGCTGTACGGCGGAACTCGGAAGGGAGGAAGCGAGGGTCATCAAGAGGCGATGGCGAGAGTGAAGATGGGAGGCTGGGAGCTGCTGATCTGAAGGCGAGAGTGAAGGTAGGAGCTCACTGAGGGAGGCAGGGAGCTAATCTGAAGATGATTTGGTGAAGGTGGGATGTAGGTGGGGAGCTCACTGAGTGTCAGGGAAAGGAAAGCCAAACCCAAAGGGACTGGGTGCGTCGAGCAAGACAGTGGCGGAAAATAGAGAATAAATTTTTTTTGCAAGTGATCGATCGGGTTCGGTTACCGATGGATTTAATTTTCTGAAACCGAACCCGCCCAACGGTAACCATAACAATCCAATTTTTTGACCCGCTTAACCCGTTAACCCGCCCGAAACCGCCCATTTCACCAAATTTTGAATCGGTTTGTTCGGGTTCGGGCGGGTCTCGGGTTGATGATCAGCCCTACATTACGCATCAAATGCCACGCACATAATCTATGGTGTGCATTAGGAAATACTAACAGGATTGCATTCCTCATTGCCATGTCACCATCTGTTATTACGGATAAATGTGCTTTACCATTCACTGCCTCTAGAAATTGCTGCAGAAGCCACACGTATGTAGATTCAGTTTCATCACTAACTACACCACAAAATACAACTAAAGGAAAGTTGTATCTGTTCCTACGATAAGTAGCATCAAAAGCCAATACATCTCCAAACACCTCATAATCAAACCGACAACTACCATCACACCAAAATAGTTTATCAATCCTTCCATCATCGGTGGCGGTGTGCCTCCAAAACATTATGGGGTCATTCTTAGCTAACTCTCTCGGATAAACAACTGCACTGCTTGCATTACAAGATTTGCTCCTCCGTTGCTTGTGAATTTCGTTATACATGTCCCTTTTTTTAAACCCAACCTTTTGAAACCCACCATATTGTTTTGCAAATGATCCATAAATATGAGGAGTCTTGATACCCACATCCCTCATGCTATTCATTTGGACTAAGTCAGCATCTGTCATTTTCTGATGGGATCGCAACTGCCCTGCATACTTACCACCAAATACATCATGACTGTACTCATCATTGAAATGTGACACATACCACCTGCCAGTTTCTTCATCAAGGTGGATCCGAAGTTGCGCTTTACAACCAAACCTTGTTACAGATTTTGGGTTCCTCTTACGATTGGCAAGTTCATAAAATTTCCTACCATGAAACCCCTCGCTACTACAAACAAATTGTTGCCGCACCACTCTACCTGATGAATTTTTACCAATCCTGCATTTCCTTATGCTAAACCCACTTACAACACCGTATGCATTATAAAATTCATAAGCAAGGGTATTATCGCCAAAAAAACAATTCTTAATCTCTTCATTGGTTATTGTCTCCAAATTAATCTCTCCAATATCATCTTTCCCCTCAATTATATAACTTGTATTACCATGCACCTCCTCATCAACTTCAACATCATTGCTGGATTCTTCACCAAGCATTCCAGAATCATCTCTTTCCTAAAATAAAAACATAGTATGCCATATTACATCAAGATGGCCCAATATAATGTCTTCAACCAGCAGAAGTGACCATCAATGTTGTGCACAACATGGGGCTACATTAATTATACATCTTCAGTAGAAGTGACTAACCTTAATATAAAATCCAACACTAACAGAGGAATAATGAATATACTATAGTCAATTACAGGTCACAGGGAACAAGAGCAATGATTTCATATAAAAAAGCATACTAAACTCTTACTCCACTACAAATCGGTAGATTACAGATATATTGCCAAGATATCCTATGCATAAATGCTATGCGTTTGATCTAAAGGACACATTCAAGTTTTAAAAAATTTAAACAGAAAACTGTGCAGAAAAAATTATAGACCACATTACCCACGTTACTGCGTAGAAAGATCGAGAAAAAAATGTAGTTAAAAAAAATTAAAAACCAAAGAAAGTTCAACATAAAAACTGTGCAAAAAGCTAAACAGAAAGTTTAGGGAAAGTTCAACAACCTAAACAATAAAAAAAAATATAGACCCACATTACTATTAACCAGTAAATGAGCTTAAATAGCAAGACAACCACCACGAAAAAAAAATGTAACAACAAACAAAAAAGAAAAATGACAAGAAGATGGATTGGGAGGGGGTTTCAGACAATATAGATATGCATCTCCCTCTTTACATGATAACATCACTAGATCTATAGAACACTAAACAAAGTAAATAGAACACTAAACGAGTTATGAAGCTTACCATTGTTGCAGCTGCCATTCTCGAAGATGATTGGGTATCTCTCTCCTGCAGATCTGGTGCCAGATCCACGAGTGAAGGTGAAGGTGAGGGTGAGGGTGGGGGTGGGGCTCTGTTCTAATTTTCGTGAAAATTGGGACAGGATTACACTTTTTAACATATGTAATAATATATAATATTCTTCCTTTTAAGTTTGCTCCCTGAAGAAACTAATGTACTATTTGCATTTGAACCCTTACAACCGACTTATTTATTAACGGGTAAAAATATAACTTGTCATCAACAATAAAAACAAGTGTGCACCAGTACACCCATTGGCCTTGCTGTTGATAGTGTGATTTCACATCATATTTCATGTACATTTCTGCATGCATTTTCATTTAGTTTAGGCATATTTAAATTGATTTTTATTAAGTTTTACCTTGGAACGGGTAAGGCGGTTTTGTGGTGTTGTTTTGCAGAAATTAAGGGGAAAATGCTCAGGATCAGCCATGATGGATCTTGGATGAATAGAGCTTGAAAAGTGAATAACATGAGTCAATCAGAGCCCATCACGGCCTAGCCGTGATGACCATCACGGCCATGGTCGAGCAAAACTGAAGAAGAAAGAAGGCAAAATTCAGAAGCTGTCACGGCCTAGCCGTGATGCCCATCACGGCCGTGACATGTTAATTGAGCCAGACCCCTTCTAGGCAGAATCTGTCACGGCCAGGCCGTGATGCCCATCACGGTCATGACAGACCAATTGGTAAAGGCAGAGGCGATCACGGCCTAGCCGTGATGAGCGTCACGGTCATGACAAACAAGTTTTTGAAAGCGCGCCCAAGGCAGAACTCATCACGGCCTGGTCGTGATGACCATCACGGCCGTGACGCGCGCCTGATTTATAAAAAGGCATCAGGGCAGAACGAAAAGAGAACTTTTACACCAGACTTTTACCCTAATTCTCTGAGCTAGATGCTGCTGTGGCTGCTATGGAAAGCCCCCATGGAGTCCCTTCTCTCTTTCTTCTCTATTTCTCTGGTTTTGGCTTTCTCTGTAATCATGAGTAGCTAATTCCCTTTTTGTTGGGATTAGATGTAACTGAACCGAATAACATGTAATTGCTTTGATTTATCAATCTGTGTTTATGTCTTCATAATAGTGTTTAATTCCTACGCTTAATGCCTTTTGTGGTTTGATCACCCATGAACTGATTTTGAGATTTGATTTACAATGGGGACGTTCTTATCAATTCTTGATCTGGAATTAATTAATCACCTAGTAAACCTTGCATCTAGGAATGGATTTTGGTTTATTAGTAATCGTGTAATCCCTACTCTTAATGCAAATTCACTAATTAGGTCATCTAAGGAATTAGGGTCTATTAGGGGATTTAGGCTCTTGTCATCTAAGGAATTAGGGCAGCTGAGTAATCTAGTGGATTGATTTTAATATTTGATGCATAAACTGGATTGGTGGTCTTGGTATTGCATGAGACTAAGGTTTAGTGAAATCTAATCCCAACATCTTTCATCTTATTTGAAAATCCATTTTTCTGTACTCCAAGTGTTTGATAGAAGTTCTCAAAGACCTTTTTCCTTTTATTTTGTTTCTTTTAACTTTTGTTAGGCTTGGTAATTAGTATAGAACTCCCTTCAAACCAAAAATTTGCTTAGATAGTAATTGATTCGGTACGTGCTAGTACTTGTCTCAGTCCTCGTGGGAACGATATCGGTCTCACCACCGTGTTACTTGTACGACTATGTATACTTTCCTAGATTCGTCAACAAGTTTTTGGCGCCGTTGCCGGGGACTGAGTTTCAATATTAGCATACCCATTTCGGTTACTAATTTAAGCACAATTTTATTTTTTTGTTTTACTGATCTGTTTTTCTTTGCTGTCCTTGATTACTAACAGTCTTGGTCTCTAGACTTTTGTGTATGCGAGGTACTGTCCCAGCTGACCAACTTCTCTACGATCCTGAAATAGGGAAAACAGCTAGGGAGAATCGGAAGCAAGCAAGACAGCAGGAGTTAGTAGAGCAACAAGAAAGAGAACAAGAGACTTCCACTTCTCAAGTTCATCAAGAAGAACTCAAGATGGCAGGCAATGGTGAAGGTGATCCATAGAGGACACTTGGAGATTATGCTAATACAAATGTCAACCGTCATGTCACTAGCATAGTGAGGCCTCCAGTGAATTGCAACAATTTTGAAATCAAGCCAGCTTTCTTGAATATGGTTGCACAAAATCAATTTGTCGGGTTGGAGCAAGAGGATCCAAATAATCACTACATGGGATGACTTAGAGGCAAAATTTCTTGCAAGGTTCTTTCCCGCCTCAAGATTTGTGAAGACAAGGGGTGATATCATAAGCTTTGCTCAACAAGAGGGTGAGACTCTTCATGACACATGGGAAAGATTCAAAGATCTACTTCGAAGATGTCCAAATCATGGGTTTGATGATCTTACCCAAATTCAAACATTTTGCAATGGATTGAGGCCGTCAACCAGGTATATGTTGGATGCCTCAGCTGGAGGTTCCATGAACACAAAGACACCGGAGGAAGCACTGATTTTGATAGAAGCTATGGCATCTAATGACTATTTGATGCATTATGACCGAGGTACCACATCAAGAAGGGGAGTGTTGGAGTTAGACTCACAAACTGCACTTTTGGCTCAAAATAAGCTTATGACACAACAACTTGAGTCCATCACCGAGCAACTGGCTCAACTCCCACAACAACTTCAAACCATTCAAGGGACAACCATGCCACCTCAACAGGTAATGAGATGTGATTTTTATGGAGGAGATCATGACAATGGAAATTGTAAGGCCACTCCTAGTTCCCATGAGGAAGCTAATTATATGGGAAACTATGGGCGGCAAGGTAACAATCAATATTCCAACAATTACAACCAAGGGTGGAGGAATCAAGCAAATTTTGGTTGGAAACAAGATGCCGGACAAGCAAGTAAGCCTCTTCCCACACAACCGCCTCAAGATCGAACTTCAATCTTGGAGAACACCCTCAATCAATTCATGCAAATGTCCATGTCAAACCAGAAAAACATCGATGCTGCCATTAAGGACTTGGAGGTTCAAGTTGGACAAATTGCAAAGCACCTAGCGGAACAATCTAGCGGCAATTTTTTAGGTAACACTCAAACAAATCCTAAAGAGCATTATAAGGCTATTGTTTTGAGGAGTGGTAAAAGTCTTGATCAAGAGAGTGGTGAGACTTTGTTGAAAAATCAGAGAGATGCTGAAAAAACAGAGATGAATGCTGAAAAAACTGAGTTGAATGAGGAAAAAGGCAAAGAGGTTGTAATAGAGGAAGAAGAAAAATGTAGTGAAAAAGACAAGAGAGAAAAGTTAGTGGATGAAAATTCAATCTTGGGGAAGACTAAAAGTCAGATTTTGAAAGATGGAGACAAGCCTCAAGAGATCCCTTCTTATGTAAAGTTGCCATATCCTCATTTAAGCAAGAAGAAGGAGAAGGAATAGCAGTTTGCCAGATTTCTTGACATCTTCAAGAGTTTTCAAATCAACATACCCTTTGCTGAAGCACTAGAGCAAATGCCCACTTATGCAAGGTTCATGAAGGAGTTGCTTACAAAGAAAAGGAGATTCAAAGAAGGTGAGACTATTGCCTTGACGGAATAATGTAGTGCGATACTCCAAAGGAAGCTACCTCCAAAGATTAAAGATCCTGGTAGTTTTACAATCCCCTACACAATTGGGAGTGTTGCTATTGGGAAGGTGACAGCGTGGCGCAGCGCGCGAGGCGTGCGCTTGCGTTTCCGGCAAGTGTACCGGACTGTCGCCAAGTAATAAAAGATATCGATCCCACAGAGACTGTGTTCCCGAATCGCAATCAATTATCAAATCGAGTAAATTTGGACTGTATAAAAAGGATTTGTATTTTGAAAAGGTTTTAATTAAGATATAAACAAACAGAATCAAATAAAACAGAAAACAAATCTTTTTTGGTTTTTCAGATCTAAATGGGTTCCTAGGGATTTTAGGTTACCAACAAGATCGTTTACGTTGCTAAGTCGATTACCCTTGTTAATTAGCGAGCCTTGAAGGCGAGTTTATCCTCTAATAGCTTAAGCTCCCTCTCGGGTTACAAAAGCCGTGCCCAATTGACCCAACCCCTACTCTCGTGGTAGTCGAACTCAGATTGGACCCTTTGCGTTTCGTGACAACTCGTTGATCCTCGAGGGACGGCTTCTAACTCTCGTGATTTCAGTCCCAAGTCTGACTTCTATAGATCCGACACCTAAGTTCACCGCTAGGTTCCTCCTTAGAATGTCTAAGTCATGCAAATAAACCTAAGTTCACGGCTAGGTTCCTCCTTAGATCATCCACTTCTCGCAAATAAGCGGCCGCCGAATTTTACGAGTGAAAAACACTAGAAATCCTAAGTTCACCGCTAGGTTCCTCCTTAGAATGTCTACGTCCCGCAAATGAGTGGTCGCCGAATTTACGAGTGAATAAAACACTAGAAATCAGATCTAAAGCAAAATCGAAATAACAAAGATATTACATCAAATTCAACATCATAAACGAATCTCGGGCATAGCCCCAATCCCTAGAAACTAAACTACTACTCAAGCCTTGCCATGGAGATGACAAGCTTGGTTGACAACATCATGAAAATACAAAATCAGAAAAGAGAGGAGGAAGAAGAAGATAGATCCTAAAATGTAGCCGAAGTAGTAGCCAAGAGTTTATGTGTTGTTGTGTTGTATGGATCTGGATATGATGGATTCTGCATCTGCCTGGTCCTTATTTATAGAATTGGGAAGTTAGAGTCCCAATCTAACTCAAATTCTGATCCAAATCGATTTCTTCAGGTCCAAGTAATGCGCGTCACGGCCGTGATGCCGTGACGGTCTCTGCCTCTGGCACTTCTTCAAAGTTCAGCCTTCTCGCGACGCGAAATGGTGCTCGAGACGCGAGCCTTCCTTTTGTGGCCGTGATAAGAATTACGGCTATGACCGTGATGGGCTCTGACTTGTGGGGGTTTTGGGTCACGGCCGTGACAGACTCTGACTTCAGCCTTTATTCCTTTTCAGTTTTTCTCGATCATGGCCGTGATGGGCATCATGGCTAGGCCGTGATGGGCTCTGTTTGGCTCATTTTCTTCACTTTTAAAGCCCTATCTTCATCCAAACTCCATCATGGTTGATCTTGAGCATTTTACCCTTGATTTCTGCAAAACAACACCACACAAACCGCCTTACCCGTTCCAAAGGAAAATTAACCAAAAATCAAATGAAATATGCCTAAACTACATGAAAATGCATGCAAAATGATAAGCAAAGATGATGTGAAATCACACTCATCAAATCACCCCAAGCTTAAGATTTTGCTTGTCCTCAAGCAATTACTCAGGCCATAAGATAAATCAATCAAAGCATGGATAGTGAACCCAGAACCCTAGCAACTAGTCCAAGTGACAGGCATATTTAATAAGCACCCAAGAGATAATCGATTTCAAGTCCAATTAGGAGCTTAGGTTCTTCAAGTTCATATTCTCACTGATTCGGGCACTCGTCTCACCTCACTCAAATGTTCCAGGGTATATGACATTTCGCTCAATTTCCTCAAGGAAAGTATTCTACCATAGGCTTGACTATTAACCAAATCTCTACTTTATTAATGAAAACACATAAAAATCAAGAGGTCTTTCACTTTGGTTGTAATGTGGCCATGGGATTTATTGTTAGGTGGGAAAATCAAGAGAAGGGAAATTCAAGAAGGCTAGACAAAATTATCAAACATTGCAAGGCATGACACCTTCTAAAATACCTTTTAGGGGCTTTGATTAATTTTTCCACCTTTCTTCTTTCTTTTCTATTTTTTTTTTCTTTCTTTTGTCATCCCCTTCTCCATTTTTTTTGTTTTGTTTATTTCATTTTTATTTATTTGGAGAAGGGGAGATTTATAGCTCAAGAGAAATGTTTTCTAACTTTCTCATCCCATACTTTTTCAAACTACCATTTACCCTTTTTGTAATACTTTAAAAGGTGCCACACAAAGCATTATTCATCAAAACATTTCATGGTACCAAGAAAAGTATTGTATTCTTTTAGGCTCAAAATTGGGCAACTAAGGGGTAGCATTTAATCAATCAAAACTCAGAAGGCCGGAAAAATACCTAGTGCCTCAATCATTTCCAAAAATGTTTTCAAAATTTTTTTTAAGTTTCGAAATGGTTTCAAGTCAAGTTCTAGAAAATACAGTCCAAGAGGAATTACAACACTCTATCACAAGAAATGGGGTAGATTTAGTGAGTACCCCTATTTGGCTCAAAATCTTACATTTAGTAGTTCAAAAATCAGGGAGGTACACAAACCTAAGGAACCACATGCTAATTATCAACCATCAAAAGATTATCTCAAGAATTTTTATTTTTAGCCATATCACAAGAATAATGAAAAATTGGGTTCGAAGATTCACTATCTCAATTCATTTGGCTCCAAGTTCTCACAATTGGATGCATGTTCTAAGTGAGGGGCAATCTAAAGAATGTGATCATACCAAACTATGCCTATGTGAATGTAATATGAATGCAACAATGTAAATGCAAATGGAAAAATGCAAAAATTGGAACAACTTACCGAGGTGGTAGCGGGTGTTGGCTCACATTCCAGTCAAACCTTTGTTGGAAATTGCATCACGGCCGTGAGGCGTATCACGGGCAGGCCGTGATCAATTCTGTCTTGACATCCTACTCATCACACCCGTGATGGATATCACGGCTAGGCCGTGATCCTTTCTGTTCTCCTTGGATAGCTTATCACGGCCGTGACCACTGTCACGGCCAAGGCGTGATGGCTTCTGACTTTGTTAGTCCTTGATCTTTTCGTTCTTCCTTCCTCTTTAACCTGACAACACTAGACAAATCTATTAATTTATTATTTTTTTGCCTCTTGATCTTCTCAAATTATTCAAGAGCTTAATTAAAAAAAAACAAAAAGAAAAGGGAAAGA
The DNA here is from genome assembly GCA_030762895.1 of Sophora flavescens. Classification (NCBI taxonomy): domain Eukaryota; kingdom Viridiplantae; phylum Streptophyta; class Magnoliopsida; order Fabales; family Fabaceae; genus Sophora; species Sophora flavescens. Next base: position 251,795,671 of record CM061062.1, on the reverse strand, counting down.
AAACTTGGGTTGCCTCCCAAGAAGCGCTTATTTACGGTCCTAAGCTTGACCATACTTCCTTCAATCAATCGGGGTCGGCTGGGCGTAGAAGTGCAAGAACACTTCTCTTCCAAGGAACTCCTTCAAAAAGCCGTTTCTGCTCATACGACCAATAATGCTTCCGCTTCGCTCTTTTCTCTCGGAGCTTCCTAGCCTTCCTTCCTCTCGGCGGAAGTTTTGTTTCCACATGGTAAGCCACTCCAATTCCATCACTACTGGGTGTGTCATTAGCCATGCATATCTTCGGAGTTGCTTCCATGTTGAGCTCTTCTTTTATCACTGGAGACGTTAAATCGATCCTGCACACATGGCTCTCAAAAGGAGGGTTGTTATAAGAGTTAGTCAATTGAAAATCTACCCTACCTTCCTCTACATTTAGAGAGAGTTTACCATTCCTTACATCTATTACTGCTCTAGTGGTGGCCAAGAATGGCCTTCCTAAAATGATGGGGAATTTAGAATTCCCTTTCATGTCCAATACCAGGAAGTCGGTAGGGATGAAGAATTTCCCTACCTTCACAGGGACATTCTCTAGTATGCCTAGAGGAGTCCTAGTTGAGCCATCCGCAAATTGTAAGGAGAATTTGAATGGTCTCAACTCTTTCGTTTCCAACCTTTCCAAGATAGTGAGCGACATCAAGCTCGTACTAGCCCCTAAGTCACATAAGGCTTGGTCGATTTGCACTTGTTTAATTGAGCAAGTGATAGAGAAGCTACCTGGGTCTTTTAGTTTAGGAGGCATATTAGATTTTTCCATGATAATTGGCTCCTCAGTTAAGCTCTTAGTTTCTACTTCCACTTGCTTTCTCTTGACCAACCTTTGTGGGAAAGGTATCGGGGGTTGGTACGGTGGTGGAGGGACATACTTTGGCTCTGGCTCTTCCTTTTTGCTCGTGTCCTCCTCTGGTTCCACATCCATTTCAATTACCCCCACCCCAAGCTTATCATCCCTCAAGTGTATGGCATTACAATGCTCGATGGGATTAGCTTCAGGTTGACCCAGGAACGTACCCTTAGGTCTAGTGTATGTGCTGGCTTGTTGGGCAATTTGTGTTTCTAGCATCTTGTTGTGGATTGCTAAGTTGTCTACCTTATATGCTAGCTCTTTTATTGCCTCGTTTACTGCCCTGCCTTGTTGTCTAAACTCCTCATTTTGTTTTGTCTGAGTTTCGACAAAACTTTCAAATAAAGTCTCGAGTTTAGATATCTGCACCTGAGGATACCCCGGTGCGGCTCTCTTATTACTTTGGCCCTCTTGGAACTCATGGTTGAGCATATTGCTGTAGTTGCCGTAGGAGAGGTAAGGGTTGTTCTTCCTTTGGTTGTAGGGATTTGGGGGAGCATAATTGGGCAACTTCGGGTTTGTGTCGTAGAAGTTGTGACACGCGTTCACTTGTTCCCCCGAAGCGCCGGATCCATGAGCAATTCCACGTGAGCACTCCATGATGTCGTGCCCCTGCATTCCACAAATCTCACAAACAAGGTTAGTAGCACCTATTGCACTCACATTAGCCCTTTCAAGCCGATCAAAACGTTTATTAAGTGAGTCTATTTTTGACATTATAAGATCAGTTCTATTTACTTCAAACTTACCCCCCGAAATCTTGTTCGGGTTATTACCTCTTTCTGAACCCCATTGGTGGTAGTTGGTGGCCACGTTTTCAATGATGTTGAATGCCTCAGTCAGAGGCCTATTCATAAATGCTCCACCAGCTGCAGAATCAAGTGACACCTTCGAAGAGTAGTCCAATCCGTTGTAGAAGGTGTGCACTAGTAACCACCTCACGAGTCCATGGTGTGGGCAAGACTCCAGCAGTCCCTTGTAGCGATCCCAAGCTTCTGATAAGGAATCTCCGTCTTTTTGGAAGAAGCCGGTGATCTGGGTTCGTATGTAGGCCGTCTTGGATGGAGAAAAGAATTTCTCCAAGAACGCCTGTTCCAGTTGGTCCCAAGTAGATAAGGTGTTGGCGGGTATTTGCTTTAGCCAAGCCTTTTCCTTTCCAGTCAGAGATGAGGGGAACAACCTCAAGCGTATAGCATCGACCGGTGCACCATGAATCCTAATTGCGTCGGTGAACTCCAAGAATGTTTCTACGTGATCAGTCAGGTCCTCCGAGGGCAATCCTCCGAATTGGTGCTGCCTAATCATGTTGATTAGCATAGGCGGTATAGTGTAGTTCTCCGCCTCAATCTCTGGCCTGGCTATCCCAGTTCGCAAGCCTCTCGCATTTGGGGCTGCGTAGTCCTTCAAAGGTTTTGTATCTGGTTGATTCGCCATGAGTGGAATGGGGGTCAACCTCTCTCTCTCTCACTTTGTAGTCTCCTACGTCTATGGAAGGTCCTCTCGATTTCTGGATCAACCTCACTAAGGCTCCCAAGACTTAGGGATCTTTGCATATAACACACAGAGAGATGGATACACTAGAAGGAAAGAAATTTTGATTTTTTTTCCAGATATAAAAACTAAATGAATAAATAAAAATAAAAGGTCCAGAAAAATTAATTCAAAAATTGAATTGAGATTCGAAAAGGCACAGTCCCCGGCAACGGCGCCAAAAACTTGACAGCGCGGGGCGCGCGCGAGGCGTGCGCTTGCGTTTCCGGCAAGTGTACCGGACTATCGCCAAGTAATAAAAGATATCGATCCCACAGAGACTATGTTCCCGAATCGCAATCAATTATCAAACTGAGTAAATCTGGACTGTATAAAAAGGATTTGTATTTTTAAAAGGTTTTAATTAAGAGATAAACAAACAGAATCAAATAAAACAGAAAACAAATCTTTTTTGGTTTTTCAGATCTAAATGGGTTCCTAGGGATTTTAGGTTACCAACAAGATCGTTTACGTTGCTAAGTCGATTACCCTTGTTAATTAGAGAAATTGCCTTGAAGGCGAGTTTATCCTCTAATAGCTTAAGCTCCCTCTCGGGTTACAAAAGCCGTGCCCAATTGACTCAACCCCTACTCTCGTGGTAGTCGAACTCAGATTGGACCCTTTGCGTTTCGTGACAACTCGTTGATCCTCGAGGGACGGCTTCTAACTCTCGTGATTTCAGTCCCAAGTCTGACTTCTATAGATCCGACACCTAAGTTCACCGCTAGGTTCCTCCTTAGAATGTCTAAGTCGTGCAAATAAAACTAAGTTCACCGCTAGGTTCCTCCTTAGATCATCCACTTCTCGCAAATAAGCGGCCGCCGAATTTTACGAGTGAAAAACACTAGAAATCCTAAGTTCACCGCTAGGTTCCTCCTTAGAATGTCTACGTCCCGCAAGTGAGTGGTCGCCGAATTTACAAGTGAATAAAACACTAGAAATCAGATCTAAAGCAAAATTGAAATAACAAAGATATTACATCAAATTCAACATCATAAACGAATCTCGGGCATAGCCCCAATCCCTAGAAACTAAACTACTACTCAAGCCTTGCCATGGAGATCACAAGCTTGGTTGACAACATCATGAAAATACAAAATCAGAGAAGAGAGGAGGAAGAAGAAGATAGATCCTAAAATGTAGCCTAAGTAGTAGCCAAGAGTTTATGTGTTGTTGTGTTGTATGGATCTGGATATGATGGATTCTGCATCTGCCTGGTCCCTATTTATAGAATTGGGAAGTTAGAGTCCCAATCTAACTCAAATTCTGATCTAAATCGGTTTCTTCAGGTCCAAGTAATGCGCGTCACGGCCGTGACGGTCTCTGCCTCTGGCACTTCTTCAAAGTTCAGCCTTCTCGCGACGCGAAATGGTGCTCGCAACGCGAGCCTTCCTTTTGTGGCCGTGATAAGAATCACGGCTAGGCTGTGATGGGCTCTGTTTGGCTCATTTTCTTCACTTTTAAAGCCCTATCTTCATCCAAACTCCATCATGGTTGATCTTGAGCATTTTACCCTTGATTTCTGCAAAACAACACCACACAAACCGCCTTACCCGTTCCAAAGGAAAATTAACCAAAAATCAAATGAAATATGCCTAAACTACATGAAAATGCATGCAAAATGATAAGCAAAGATGATGTGAAATCACACTCATCAGAAGGCCATGTGTGACTTGGGGGCGAGTATCAATTTGATGCCGCTTTCAATCTTGAACAAGCTTGGAGGTGGTGAAGTGAAACCAACAAGGATGGCATTGCAATTAGCCGATAGATCAATCAAGCGTCCTTTTGGTATTCTGGAAGATGTTTTGGTCAAAGTGGATAAGTTTAACTTCCCAGTGGATTTTGTGATATTAGACTTGGAGGAGGATGCAGAAGTCCCACTTATATTGGAGAGACATTTTCTAGCAACTGGTCGTGCTTTGATAGATGTACAAAAAGGCCAACTTCGACTCAGAGTGCAAGATGAAGAGGTTACTTTCAATGTGTTTGAATCTATGCATCGCCCGAGTGATGAAGAGAATTTTTTCTGCATGAACATTGTGGATGTAGTGGCTAAAGAGGTCTTTGCACATCAACACCATTCCTCTACTCTTGAGAAGGTAATCATGAATTCTATTGAAAATCTTGATGAGGAAGAGGAGAAGGAAATAGAGGAGTGTTTGTGTGATTTGGAAGCTCAACCCTATTAACTTGCTGTCAACACTAAGAAAGAAGATCTCAAAAAGGATGAAGTCCAAGAGAAGCTCGAGTTAGAGCTTAAACCTCTACCTCCCCACCTGAAATATGTGTTCCTTGGTGAGAATGATGAAAATCCTGTCATAGTGAGCAATGTATTGTCCAAGTTGGAAGAGGAGAAACTTGTAAGGGTGCTTAGAGAGCATAAAACAGCAATTGGATGGTCCATCTCAGATTTGAAAGGTATTAGTCCTGCATTTTGTATGCACAAGATCATGATGGAGGCTGAATTTAAACCGGTGGTCCAACCGCAAAGGAGGCTCAATCCTACAATGAAAGAAGTGGTAAGGAAGGAGGTGCTGAAACTCCTTGAAGCTGGAATGATATATCCGATTTCCGATAGTGCTTGGGTGAGTCCGGTACAAGTGGTTCCCAAGAAAGGTGGCATGTCCGTCATGAACAACGAGAAGAATGAGTTGATCCCAACTAGAACGGTCACCGGTTGGCGAATGTGTATAGATTACCGGAAGCTAAATCAAGCTACTAGGAAAGATCACTTCCCACTTCCATTCATGGACCAAATGTTGGAGAGGTTGGCCGGGCAAGCTTACTATTGTTTCTTGGATGGTTATTCGGGTTATAACCAAATTGCGGTTAACCCGGAAGACCAAGAGAAAACTGCCTTCACATGCCCTTTTGGAGTTTTTGCCTATCGGAAGATGCCTTTTGGTCTTTGTAATGCGCCTACGACATTTCAAAGGTGCATGCTTTCCATTTTCTCTGATATGGTAGAAAAATTCATTGAAGTTTTCATGGATGATTTTTCTGTTTTCGGTTCCTCTTATGATAATTGTTTGTCTAACCTTGCTGCTGTGTTAAAGAGGTGCATGGACACCAATTTAGTCTTAATTTGGGAGAAGTGTCATTTTATGGTGCAGGAAGGCATTGTACTTAGGCACAAGATTTCATCTAAGGGGATCGAAGTGGATAAATCCAAGATTGATGTAATTGAGAAACTACCTCCACCAGTGAATGTCAAGGGTGTGAGGAGTTTTCTTGGGCATGCAGGATTTTGCCGGCGGTTCATCCAAGACTTCTCAAAGATAGCCAAGCCGTTGTGTAGCCTTTTGAACAAGGACACACCATTTGTGTTTGATACTACTTGCCTTACTTCTTTTCAGATTTTGAAAGAAAGATTGATCACCGCTCCCATTCTTGTTGCACCCAACTAGGAGTCACCATTTGAATTAATGTGTGATGTCAGTGACTACGCAGTTGGGGCAGTTTTGGGACAGCGGAGGGAAAAGTTTTTTCATGCCATTCACTATGCTAGCAAGGTTCTCAATGAGAACCAAATAAATTATGCAACAACTGAAAAAGAGTTGCTAGCCATAGTGTTTGCATTGGAAAAATTTCGTTCATACTTGATTGGTTCACAAGTCACTGTTTTTACTGATCATGATGTACTTAAATATTTGTTGACTAAGTTAGATTAAAAACCAAGACTCATAAGGTGGATTCTATTGTTGCAGGAATTTGACTTAGTCATTAAGGACAAAAAGGGCAGCGAAAATGTGGTGGCTGACCACTTATCTCAGCTAGTGAATGAAGAGGTTGCTGCAAAAGAAAAGGACATTCGGGATGAGTTCCTGGATGAGGCTTTATTTCTGGTGCATGAAAGACCATGGTTTGCCGACATGGAAAATTTCAAGGCAGCCAATATTGTTCCAGAGCACCTCACTTGGCAACAAAAGAAGAAATTCTTCCGGGATGCCAACCATTTCAGTTGGGATAACCCATTTCTGTTCAAGGTTGGACCGGATGGCTTATGGAGGAGCTGTTTTAGTCAAGAGGAAGCAAGGAATATTTTGTGGCATTGCCATAACTCTCCATATGGTGGACATTACAATGGGGATAGGACAGCTGCAAAGGTCCTCCAATCTGGGCGCTTTTGGCCCTCAATCTTCAAGGACTCTTACAATCATGTGAAGAGTTTTGACAAGTACCAAAGGACCGGGAACATTTCAAAAAGGGATGAGATGCCACTGCAAAACATATTGGAGGTTGGGGTATTTGATTGCTGGGGCATAGACTTTATGGGTCCACTTCCACCTTCATTCTCCAATCAATATATCTTGGTGGCGGTGGACTATGTTTCTAAATGGGTGGAGGCCATTGCAACACCGAAGAATGATGCACAAACAGTGATTAAGTTCATCAAGAAAAACATTTTTGCCCGGTTCGGTGTCCCAAGGGTCCTTATAAGTGATGGGGGATCTCACTTCTGCAACTCACAACTGAAAAATGTGTTGACCAAGTATGATGTGAGGCATAAGGTGGCATCTCCATGTCATCGACAATCAAATGGGCAAGTGGAAGTCTCTAACCGGGAGATTAAGCGGATTCTGGAAAAAACTGTGGCCACTTCAAGAAAAGATTGGGCAAAGAAGCTTGGCGATGCCTTGTGGGCTTACCGGACTGCATTGAAAACTTATGTGGGGTTATCTCCATTTCAGATGGTCTATGGGAAGGCATGTCATCTACCCGTAGAGTTGGAGCATCGAGCCTTTTGGGCATTGAAGTTCTTGAATTTTGATGCCACTCTGGCGGGTGAAAAATGAGTCAACCAGCTGCATGAATTAGAGGAGATGCGCCTTAATGCATATGAGAATGCAGCTATTTACAAGCAGCGAGTCAAGACCTACCATGACAAGAAGATCGTGATGAAAACATTTCAGCCGGGACAACAAATTTTGTTATTCAATTCTCGGCTGAGATTGTTTCCGGGCAAGTTGAAATCTAAGTGGTCGGGACCGTTCATTGTCAAAGAAGTCTCACCTCATGGAGCTATAGAAGTGGAGGATACTACTTCAAAAAGAACATTCAAAGTCAATGGCCAAAGGCTCAAGGCCTACTTGGGTGGTGACATCGAGAGATTGACCACAACGTGGCACCTTCGTGATCCTTGAGATCATCTACATGTCAAGCTAGTGACGTTAAAGAAGCGCTTATTGGGAGGCAACCTAAGTTTCTTTTCCTTTTTCACTTATTTTTGAAATTTTGCTCTTGAATAATTTGAGAAGATAAAGAGGTTTGTTAAGTGTTTTCAGGGTAAGGAAGAAGGAGAAGCAAGAAAGGCAAGGACAAGCAAAGTCAGCAACCATCACGCCCAGGCCGTGACACTGGTCACGGCCGTGATGAGCTTAATGAGGAGACCAGAAAGGATCACGGCCCAGCCGTGATACTCATCACGGGTGTGATGAGAGGACCCTGAAGATCAGAGAGCATCACGGCCTAGCCGTGATGGAGGTCACGGCCGTGACAGGCCAGCCCCTGTGGACCAGAATTGATCACGGCCTGCCCGTGATGAGGCTCACGGCCGTGATGCATTTCCCAACAAGTTTCTGACTGGAATGCAAGCCAGCACCCGCTACCGCCTCGGTAAGTCGTTCCATTTTTTCTCCTCTCTCCATCTTGATTATTTACATTGGGGACAATGTAAGTTTTTAAGCTTGGGGTAGGGGTATTTTTGCAGTTTTGAATTTTTGCATTTTGCATGTTGCATTCATATAGGCATAGTTTTGCATGATCACATGATTCGATTGCCCCCTGCCTAGATTATGCATCCAATTGTGAGAACTGAGTGCCAAATAAATTGAGATAGTGAACTTTTGAACCCAAATTTTTTTATTCTTGTGATAAGGCTACAAATAAAAATTCTTGAGATAATCTTTGATAGTTGATAATTAGCATGTGGTTCCGTAGATTTGTGTTTCTCACTGATTTTTGAACTACTAAATGTGAGATTTTGAGCCAAAAAGGGGTACTCACTAAATTTACCCCATTCCTTGTGATAGAGTTTTATTCCTCTTGGATTGTAGTCTCTAGAACTTGACTTGAAACCGTTTTGAAGCTTAAAAATTTTTTAAAACATTTTTGAAAATGATTGAGGCATTGGGTATTTTTCCGGCCTTCTGAGCTTTGAATGATTAAATGCTACCCCTTAGTTGCCCAATTTTGAGCCTGAAAGAATAAAATACTTTTCTTGGTACCTTGAATTGCTTTGATGAATGATGCTTGATAGGAGACCTTCTAAAGTATTGCACAAAAGGGTAAAAAGGTAGTTTGAAAAAGTATGGGATGAGAAAATCAGAAAAATATTTCTCTTGAACTGAAAATCTCCCCTTCTCCAATTCAAAAGAGAAAATATATATAGAGAAGGGGATGACAAAAGGAAGTGAGAAATAAAAGAAAATAAAAAGAAATAAAGAAAGGTGGAAAGATGAATCAAAACCCAGAAAAGTATTTTAGAAGGTGTCATGCTTTGCAATGCTTGATATTTTGTTTAGCCTTCTTGAAAAAAATCCTTTTCTTGATTTCCCCACCTGACGATTAATCCCATGGCCCCGTTACAACCAAAGTAAAAGACCTCTTGATTCTTAGGTGTTTTCATTAATAAAGTAGAGATCTAGTTGATAGTCAAGCTTATGGTAGAATTCATTCCTAAAGGAAATTGAGCGAATTGTCATATATCCTTAAACACTTGAGTGAGGTGAGAAAGAGTGCCCGAATCAGTGAGAATATTAGTCTAGGAAACCTAAGCTTCTAATTGGGCTTGAAATTGATTGTATCTTGCTGAATTATTTGAAATGCATGTTACTTGGATTACTTACTCGGGTTCTTGGTTCACTATCCATGTTCTGATTATTTATATCTTCTGGCCTTAGTTATTGCTTGAGGACAAGCAAATGAATAAGCTTGGGGTGATTTGATAGTGTGATTTCACATCATATTTCATTTACATTTCTTCATGCATTTTCATTTAGTTTAGGCATATTTAAATTGATTTTTATTAGTTTTTACCTTGGAACGGGTAAGGCGGTTTTGTGGTGTTGTTTTGCATAAATTAAGGGGAAAATGCTCAGGATCAGCCATGATGGAGCTTGGATGAAGATAGAGCTTGAAAAGTGAAGAAAATGAGCCAATCAGAGCCCATCACGGCCTAGCCGTGATGACCATCAGGGCCATGATCGAGCAAAACTGAAGAAAAAAGAAGGCAAAAGTCAGAAGCTGTCACGGCCTAGCCGTGATGCCCATCACGCTCGTGACATGTTAATTGAGCCAGACCCCTTCTAGGCAGAATCTGTCACGGCCGTGACAAACCAATTGGTAAAGGCAGAGGCGATCACAGCCTAGCCGTGATGAGTGTCACGACCGTGACAAACAAGTTTTTGAAAGCGCGCCCAAGGCAGAACCCATCACGGCCGTGACGCGCGCCTGATTTATAAAAAGGCATCAGGGGCAGAACGAAAAGAGAACTTTTACACCAGACTTTTACCCTAATTCTCTAAGCTAGAGGCTGTTGTGGCTGCTGTGGAAATCCCCCATGGAGTCCCTTCTCTCCTTCTTCTCTATTTCTCTGGTTTTGGCTTTCTCTGTAATCATGAGTAGGTAATTCCCTTTTTGTTGGGATTAGATGTAACTGAACCGAATATCATGTAATTGCTTTGATTTATCAATATGTGTTATGTCTTCATATTAGTGTTTAATTCCTACGCTTAATGCCTTTTGTGGTTTGATCACCCATGAACTGATTTTGAGATTTGATTTGCAATGGGGACGTTCTTATCAATTCTTGATCTGGAATTAATCACCTAGTAAACCTTGCATCTAGGAATGGATTTTGGTTTATTTGTAATCGTGTAATCCCTACTATTAATTCAAATTCACTAATTAGGCCATCTAAGGGATTAGGGTCTATTAGGGGATTTAGGCTCTTGTCATCTAAGGAATTAGGGCTTGAGTAATCTAGTGGATTGATTTTAATATTTGATGCATAAACTGGATTGGTGGTCTTGGTATTGCATGAGACTAAGGTTTAGTGAAATCTAATCCCAACATCTTTCATCTTATTTGAAAATCCATTTTTCTGTACTCCAAGTGTTTGATAAAAGTTCTTAAAGACCTTTTTCCTTTTATTTTGTTTCTTTTAACTTTTGTTAGGCTTGGTAATTAGTATAGAACTCCCTTCAATCCAAAAATTCGCTTAGATAGTAATTGATTCGGTACGTGCTAGTACTTGTCTCAGTCCTCGTGAGAACGATATCGGTCTCACCACCGTATTACTTGTACGACTAGGTATACTTGCCTAGATTCGTCAACAGCTGTGCACCATAAAATCCGCCTTTTGTAAGTTGAAGTCCAAAAGTGATCAGAACTAGCACAAAACACATGCTCAAAATGACATTGTAGGCTTGCTTCCAGAATACATGCACCCACATTTCCAGGCACACATACACGACAGATGCATGCTTCCATGCATACACGCACGTCCGCACACATGCACACTCTTATGCACGCATGCAGGCACACTCGCACGTGTGGATGAATGTGGAAGGTTGTCCTTAATATAATTACAACAAATGAATAGATAAATAAGCAATAGACCAGTAATAGACAATCCTACTAATAATAAAATTGACTCTATTTTGGATAAACTTTTCTCGTCTTGATCTTCTAGGTATAAAAAGGAGGGGTCATCGACAATGATAAAAGCCTCGAAACAAAATATGAGAAATAACAACAGATGTAACACCCGGGTGCCGACGAGGGCGGGGAGTGGTCGTTGGTGCAAGAAGGCACGGACAAGGAGCGGCTCCTGGCAGGCTTCTAGGCGGAAGGACGCATGAATGAACAGATTACACACCCGAATAAGAGGGATCCCGAGACTGTGTAGGTATGAGACTATACAGTTTAGGATGGCTAATATGAATTCATCGGTACTACATATACTAACATGATGCATCTTCTTTTCGGGACTCAATCACTTAAAAACTCCACAGTTAAGTGTGTTTGACTTGGAGCAATTCTGGGATGGGTGACCTCCTGGGAAGTTTTCCCGGGATGCATGTGAGTGAGGACAAAGCACGCTGAGAAGACCAGTGTTGGTTTGTGGGGACAATCGTCAATCCATAAAGCAGTCAGGGATGTTACAAATGGTATCAGAGTGGCACCTCTCCCAGTACGGTGTGGTTCGGGGACGAACCAAGCGGAAGCTGGTAGACATGTAACACCCGGGTGCCAACGAGGGTGGGGGGTGATCGTCGGTGCAAGAAGGCACGGACAAGGAGCGACTCCTGACAGACTTCTGGGCGGAGGGACACATGAATGAACCGATTACACACCCGAACGGGAGGGATCCTAAGATTGTATAGGTATGAGACTATACAGTTGATGATGACTTATATGAATTGATTGGTACTACCTATACCAATAAGATGCATCTTTTGTTCAGGAGCCCATCACTTACAAACTCCACAGTTAAGCGTGTTTGACTTGAATAAAAGACCAGTATTGATTTGTGGAGACAGTCGTCAATTGAGGACAAAATATACTTAAAAGACCAATATTGATTTGTGAGGATAGTCATCAATTCATAAAGCAGCTAGGGATGTTACAACAGACGCAGAGACATAGGGAAGGGGACGTCTGGAGGCCCCAGTCCCCAAGTTTTATTCTTTTTTGTTTTAACAGCTATGAATTATGCTGAAATATGAGAAAAACATTTGCTTTTGAACAATGTTGTGAGGCAAATAATGTTCAACAATGTGGCGGAAAACCTGGTTCACGGAATGTTTCTGACTTTCTGTCATTGCCCCCTCTGCCTTTTGTTCATTTCTCGAGAACGACCACCCAAATTCAACCGGGTAAGGAAGGTACGATTTTATATTTGATTACTTTTTGAAGTTAATAATTATTTAATATTTTTCATTACTTTTTTATTATTTCACCTACCACGTTGCCCCCTCCCTTATGTTCACACACAGTTTTGGCCTTTTTACTATTTTGTGTCGATTATGTATATATGTACGAGGTTTTATTTTTTAAAATTTGGTTCATGTAATGAAATTATGAATGCTTTAAAATTTGATGATTCTTTTTTGGTTTTGTTACAACGATCTTTTTTTTCAAATTTTTTTTGGGCTGACAAATTAAATGACATTTAAAAAGAAAACTTCGACTTATTTTTTTAAGAGAAAAGAAAGAATTAATAATGAAATGAATAAATGATGAGATAAAGTCTAATGCACTGATTTTAAATTTAGAGCTTAATATTGAAAATGTTTATTAATTTATATTATATTAAGTTTTAATCAATACACTATTGCAGAAAAAGGATTCCACATCGGTTATTTTTGGCTTTTCATATCGGTTTTCAAACTGATGTTGAAAAGACCGATGTGATTTATTGTCACTTTTCACATCGGTTTTAAAACCGATGTTTAAAGCACATTTTTAATAGCGGTTTTAACATTAACCGATGTGGAAAGTTCATTTGTCAATTGATAACCTATTGGAAATATCACTTTCCACATCGGTTTTCGTTAAAACCGATGTGGAAATTAGACTTTACACATCGGTTTTGCCTAAACCGATGTGAAAATTTCAATTTACACATCGGTTTTCCTGAAAACCGAGGTGGAAATTTCACTTGCCACATCAGTTTTTAGGAAAACCGATGTGAAAATTGAAGTTTCCACATCGATTTTTTTAAAACCAATGTGTAAAGTCTAATTTTTTTAAAAAAACTGTTTTTTACATTTCTATCATTCCTTTCCCCTGTTTCAGTAATGCAGATCAATACCAGAATAACATACTCTAAATATTCTCAACACAATCACTTTTGTACAACAAAAACACACTAAATTAATATATACTGAATTTATTACGAACAATACATATGTACGTTCAATTACATTCAGACAACAAAGATAATTAGAAATCAAAAAGCTACATGATATATTATAGGTTTCATATCAAAATACATATGATCAGTCAAAAGTACACTATAGCTAGTACATGATAAGTTTTTAAACTAACTATGTATATACAAACTATGGTTGGTACACTTCAAGAAAGAAAGTTGCCAAATGCCTCCTTATGTTGTTGATGTCGGAATCAAATAATGGAGTTGGATCTGCAAGTTTAATTGGACAAAAGATTATATCTTTTAAGTAATAAACTAACATAAAACATATAACGAATCTATAACTGTTACTTCTAATTGTTATCAATTAACATTTACCTCGTGCCATCTTTCAGTGATCCCGGAGGAGATAATTTCCAACATCCACTTCATCACATAGTATCCACATTCCCATGATCCACGTTGTATACGTGACTACGTACAAATGAAACCCAATTAGAATATGATGAATTAAATAGAAATCAATAATTATACCCACTGCATTTGATGCATTTGAACTAATAAATATCTTACGCTAGGAATAATCCATCTGATAGCCCGACGCCTTTCACCACGCAACATGTGGTTTGCATTAATAGAACTATCATGACAAAATAAACATTAATTAAAGTATATCTAATAGATTTCAGATAATTAAAACAACTGCATTACTGATTATAAAGTATTTTAATGCTTACGTTTCGATGATCGTCTTCAGTTCATTCGTCGGCTTATTTCCAATTGAGCAGAAGAAGACCACGACGTTCATCCTAGGGTACAAGATCAACAGTTGCCAATGCTGGCTGTATTTACGGAACAATTAGTGACTAAGTCATATATAGTTATAATTAAATAACCGGAACTTACTTATTGAGATAAGGCGCAAGGAAGAATTGATGATCGTCTCGGGCAAGTATATCACGTATGGTGGTGACCCGGTCTTCTGATGCTAGGAGAACATCACCCTGAATGAAGATGGGGTCAATGAACCCATAAAGGGCGAGGTTACCCTGATCAACTAACATACGATGCAGATACCTAATATATTGAAAAAACATGTTAATTATCATAGTATTTAAAAAGTAATTACTTAACTTATAAATAAAATGCACTTACGTGCACCATAATGATAGGTGTGCAGAACTAGCCATTTCTTTATTGAGTACAATCTCCATAAGTTCCTTCTTTGAGATATACAGTTCATCACCTGGACTGGCATCATGTTCTAACCTTACCAAAGCTGCGTCATTCTCCATGGTGACAACCTGTATAGCCAGAAGTTTTAAAACATCACTAAGTGCCCCTTTGTCAATCCCCTAAACAACAAAGATATATATTAGTAATCACGGATAAGTTATTTCATTCGTCATTAATTAAATGGTCAAATGAATACCTTGGCAGGAGCAGACATCTCTGGTCTTCCTGGATCCGACCTTTTAGGCAGAATATCATTTCCAACATCCTATAACGAATAAAAATAAAGCATTATCTTTGAACAATAATAAATAATTTCAACTATGAATATAGAAAAACACAACTAACTGAATACCTCAGATGCAACAAGAAAGCTGACCAGTCTTCTTGGCTAGAGAATGAAGTTACCGAGGGCCTGACCCACTATTTGAACCTCCGCAATGGGCACAGGGACTCGAGAATCAGCATCTCGAATAATCTCAACAACGACCCTCACCTGATCATCCGGTAATAAACGATGGTGTATGGTATTACCTAAGTTATTATGTGCCCTCCCCAATGCCACTAATTGGCGATCATGATGATCATCAACATACAGCTCACACCTATCATGGTCGTCATCATCATCATCATCATCATCATCATCACCATCATCATCATTTTCAGGCTGATGAGGAGGATCACATGAGCCCTTAGTGCTCATATGGACAGAGGGTTGGACACCGGCTGTCATCTGCTGGGACATAGAAGTCAATATTGCCATCTGTTGGGCAAACTGCTCGGCCATCTCCTATCTAAGCTCAGCTGCAATCTCCTGTTTTAGCCGTGCTCTATCTACATCAACATCCCCGTGGCATTGGTGTGAAGATGAACCATGGTATTGGCGAATGCCGACGCCCCATCCAACACCAATGATATGGCCCGGGTGGTCTGGTTTACCGATGGCAGCAACTAAGATATCATCGCGTCCTCTAGGAACAAAGGTTCCTTGGGTTACCTGCTCGTCCAAGGCATCCTATCACATATAAAATATCAGGTCACATTACAATTCGGTAATAATCTTAAAATGACAATTACAATTCAAACTATACTTACAATCTTCTCAGCTACTTGGCGGGCCTCCTCAGATGTATATTGTCCCGTTTTTCTTTGTCGGGCCCTCTTCCATTTACGATGGCGTGGGGGTGGAGGTGGATCAACAACCTCTGGACGATTTTCAGCGTTAGGATCCGCCTGAGATGCTGCTTCCTGACGTGCTTTCTTTTTCTCTTCAACCATTATCTGACCAAGCTTTTTATATCCCCCACGAGACATGACATGGGGGTAGACATTCTTGCTTTGGTTTTCCTGCCTATTTTTCCTCTTCTCCTGTTATAAATAGAAGACAATATAAATTACATAAGTAAATAAAATTAATGAAATTACATAAATTTAGAGACAAATCAAATAAGTTAACCTGAAAGCCGGGATCATGTCGGCTCTGAACAAAGCGATCCCACATCGCCTAGTCAAGAAACGGGTACACCTCAAGTGGGTTCTTTTCACATGTTGGATTGAATACATAGTATCTGCCCAGGTCGACCTTAAAAGCCCTCCAACACTCACCAACATACTTTTTCAAACGCTTCTTCATATCCGTCGTATCAGGTATGTCAAAGGTGAGCTACATTAACACCAAAAGAATCAACGAATTACTGTATGATATTAGTAAGAATAAAATAAAGTAGATACAGACAAACACAGGACGTAAAAGTATAGATACCAGAATACTCTCCCATATCTGATCCTTCACGTCCGCCGGTACATCTTTCCAATTATCAATGAGTATACTAGGCCTGCTCCTAGCAAGGGTCGCCACAAAACTGTTAAACTGCTCTGCCATTGGCCCAATAGGATTGAGGTTATTATCAAAGTCTATTCTTATCATTTGATTTGAACCACGGTTGGCAGTCAAATTCCTCATTCGTGTGGCACGTCTACCCTTTCTACCCGTAGACGGGGTCTCCGACCCGCTGCATGAAGGAGTGATATCCTCAAGATCAGCCATGTATACCTATTTAAACAAAAAAATTGAATAGATCAGCCAGGCCGTGACAGAGTCTGACTTTGTTATTTATTTGGTTTGATTATTATGAGTTGGTTGTGATAAATTGATGTATATGATATTTGAGATATTTGAATATTCTGTTGATTTATGTGTTATGCA
This sequence comes from Sophora flavescens, assembly GCA_030762895.1. NCBI lineage: Eukaryota > Viridiplantae > Streptophyta > Magnoliopsida > Fabales > Fabaceae > Sophora > Sophora flavescens. The sequence goes on along the minus strand of CM061062.1, from coordinate 251,778,934 downwards.
TGATCTGCCTGGTTTTTAATCCTAGGCGTAGATGATTTTAAGCAAAGATATATGTTGTTCGGGAGATAAGTTTTGGGTGAGAGTTTTGAATATGAATTAGAGGTGACTCGCTATTATTTTATAGAAGTGATGTGATATAGAATGTAAGTGGAGGTTGTGAGGAAAAGCTTGAGGTACAAGGTTGCTATTGATAAAAGTCAGTGAGAATCATACCGTGCTTATGCACTATTTCCTATGAGAGATTAGGGAATAGTGGCGCACCGAATTATGAGGTCTTTTATGCTTATGTGCTATTTCCAATGGGGGGAATAGTGACGCATATCGTGCTTATGCACTATTTCCTGTGAGAGGTAAGGGAATAGGGGCGCACCGAGTTATTATTTCTTTTATGCTTATGTGCTATTTCCAATGGGGGAAATAGTGACGCATACTGTGCTTATGCACTATTTCCTGTGAGAGGTAAGGGAATAGGGGCACACCGAGTTATTATTTATTATATGCTTATGTGCTATTTCAAATGGGGGAAATAGTGACGCATACTGTGCTTATGCACTATTCCCTATGAGAGGTAAGGGAATAGGGGCGCACCAAGTTATCAGCTATTATGTGCTTATGTGCTATTTCCAATGGGGGAAATAGTGACGCATATTGTGCTTATGCACTATCTCCTGTGAGAGATACAGGAATAGGGGCGCACTGAGTTTTGACCCTAAATAGTTCTGGACTACTGACTAATGTGACAGGAGTGAAGATGGCCACATCAGTATAAAGTTTTGGTTGCATGGGTTGAGGGTAGAGGATGATATAGTGAATTGAGGATGATTGTTGATTTTGAGTGATGTGTGTCTGTGACAATTATGGTATAATTTACTATCACTCTTTTCCTCTTTTTGATGATAGAACTGTTTCTTATTCCCTATATCTTCCTGTGTATTGTATTTTATTTCTGATGTGATAGTACGAGAAGACCTGATGGAGGAACCAATTGCTGAGGAGTTAGATGGAACTCCGTATGAACCAGATACTGGAGGTCGAGCTGTGATTCAAAGCGATTAGAGTATAGATATTATGGCCAGTGTGTCTAAAGAGTATTTATATTTCCGCTAAGTATGTCAGTAGTGAAGTTTATGCCTGTGAGGGATCCTACTGAGAGGGTACCCTTAACAGTGCTTTTGGGAATGTAATAAATAAACATGTGTGCAAATATATATATTACAACTTTGGTGTGTTTTATATTTGTAGAAGTTATATGATTATTAATTAAGTTTTAAATTTTTACGTATTTTCAACAGTAAGCGCGCGATTAAGTAAATAAATATTAAGGTTTTAATGTAATAATACGATGGGGCACATCGGGATGTCTCATTTGGTGGTATCAGAGCAGTTCGATTCTAATCGGACTGTCAGGTTTAGGATGTTGTTACTGGCCGTGTCTAGTTGAATCCACGTCGGATTTTAACTATGCTTAGAAGTTGGGTAGTGAGTCCCGACGCGATAGTTAACAGTTATATGGCATATATATACTAGTTTTATGTAGCATAATATGTCGTATACCAGTGTACAGAGAGGTGGAGCTGGAAAAGGAGTTCCAGTAGTAGGACAATAGATGGTCGACCTCAGGCCACTGAAAGAGTGTTACCGTGAGGGGAGCTGAATTCTCAATCCGGGTTTCTATCCAAGGTATGTATTTGATATCTGGTAGACTTTGTTTGTTTGTCTAAGTAGCATGATAGACAAGAAAGTGATGAGAGTTTTGTTGAGGTATAGTTGTTACTGGTAGGATGTGAACCCTTAAGATCAATATCAGCGAGTAAGACAATTACTATAAGTCAAATGTTGATCGAGGCATAATATCATTATGGAACCTAGGGCAATGATTAAGGATCGTAGTTAAGATGGATGGTATGAGTTTGGGAAGAGTAAACAAAAGTGTATATAGTAATTTCACCTAAGTTGAATATGAGCTTTCATCTAAGTTGAATATGAGCGGAAAAGATGATTTCTGATGTAAATTGAGGTTACTAGAGAAATTCAAATTTGTTAAGTTAGATATCCTAACAGGTGTTGATCTTTTGATTGCAATTTATCTTACGGAGTGTTGAGATGTTTATTTGGAGACTTGAAAGGTGTGATTTTGATATAATCTAGAATAGTGAAATACATTCTAAGGAACTAAGATTGTGATTGGATACATGAAGTAGGAAGTTAGGGTAGTTCGATTGTGGTGTTAATTACGGTACTTAGATGTTGAAATAAGATTCTCTCGGTGGATCAATAGTAAGAAGAGGAAGGGATTAAGTTTTGATTATGTCCTTTAAGGATGTTAGATCAAGTTGGAGAGGTTAAGAACAATGAATAGAATATAGTGATGGATAAGTTCGAGTATAAATAGAATGATATAAGGATGGATTATGTTATGAAGTACCGCTATCATTTAGAGGAAGACGACGATGAGAAATATATTGTGGGATCTTTAGAATAAGATACGATTACAAGATGATGTCTAGTTTTGGAGTTAAGAAATTCCGAGGACGGAATTTTTTTCTAAGAGGGGTAGTAAAGTAACACCCCGATTTTCGCTGCTTTGTAATATCGGTAATAAATATATAAATATATATTTTTATCCGAGACTTAGACAATGATTTTGGATAAACCAAGGTCATTTCCTTGTTATACTTATTTTCATAAGGTTACGGAGAAGTTTTTGGTTGAAAATTCAGACGGAAGCCGATCTGCCGTTTTCTGTGTTTTCGCTGACAGTAAAAGTTTACTGCTCAGAAAACCTAATTTTAACTCGTGAACGAGATGAAAAATGTTTTTATTGTATTTACTACGATACTGGAAGTTTTGAAAAATTTAGCGTAAAAATTAAAATATTATATTTGTTGCGGGCGTATACGTCGATATTATCTCTAGGAAAAACCTGCTCCAGATGAAACCCGGAGTCGGCAATGTAGCTGAGATGATGGATTTGACCGACTTGACGAGTATTTATGACGAGCTTATCCGAGTCATAATGGCCATAATGGCGCATTTATGACAAAGTGAATTTTTGCTATGAAATGACCATTTTATCCTTGTCTTTTTATGACAATTACAAGTCATGCCATTGGAAAATTTGACCAAATCCAACCCAAAACTCACGGATCCTTCATCCATTCCAAGCACTTGGACATTCCTTTTTCCTAGCTATAAATGAGCATTGATGTTAAGTGGATGAGTCATAGGCAAAGTCACATTCTCATAATTATCCCTAAACTGCCACGAAATTATGACCCTTATATGTTCTGAATCTCGGAAAACTTTCTACATGAAAGTTGTTCATATTTATCTCTTCTTTCCAACGACATAAAGATCATTAAAAACGGACAAGTATATTGGGAGATATGTCCACATTACCGAAATTGCTCTAAATCTTCATCATCTTTATCTTTCTCTCTAAACTTCTCAAGAACACTTAGAAAACCAAGCTTAATTAACCATGATTTGCAACACAAAATATCTTATCCCTAATATGTGGTGTAGGAGACAGCCACATCTCTTCAAAATTTAGGATCACATATTTTATTAACCATGATTATACATAAACCCTAGTTAGGTTACTATTAACTATAGTTAAGTTATTATATTATTTTCTAACTTAACCTTGATCAAATAAACTCAACCATGGTTATTTTATCTCATCAAACCACACATTTTCTCCTCACACCCACCTCTAAACCGTGCCCATCATCCACACTTGGATCATTTTCACTCATTTTCCAACTTCATCATTTTGTCTCTCTCAAAACTTCATGTTCTTCATTTTCTCTCACAAGTTCTTCACTTGTTCTTCATTTGTTCTTCACTTATTCATCATTTATCTCTAACTTAGAAACATAATCTCATGATTCTTCATTCATGAAACTTGTTCCTTAGATCAATAACCATCACTTGATCCATTTTGTTCTTGAATCCATGAACTTTCAAGTTCATCTTTTCTTTCCTTCAAATTCGGCCCATACCCATATATAACCATCCAAACCTTGTTTTGATCTTCTAAGATCATATTCTCACTTATCTAGATGATCTAAACAATTTCTATTTCACATCTCAAGTTTTTCCCCACAAAACACAAAGAACTCCTTAGTGTTCTTGCTAAAATCATCTTTGTTCTTCAAGTTCTTGAATAAATCTTTTTATTCCAAGGTGAGGAATATCTCTCTTAATCTTGATATTTTAAGCTTTTATATTCACAACTTTTATGGATTTATGCTTGTGTTCATCATGTTCTTCATATGAGTCAAAGTTCTTGAAGCTTTCTTCAAAAATTCATAACTAATTCTAGAAAAATCCTTTTGACATGAAACCAATTTCTATGATCTAGATATAATCCCTACTTTATTTATCCAAGAGAATGTGATCAAAATAAATTTCCTTCCCTATTAACCATTAAGGGCCGAACCTAGGTAGGAAAATGGGTTTGGTGTTTTGTTGTTTGTTTTGAAAGTTAGTACTTGACTTAAGTTCTATAATACATATATAGCTTAAATCCAAGAGCTTGAATCCAACTAAATTTCCTAGCCTATTTTCCTAATATGGGCCGAAACCCTAACCCTAAAGGTTGGAGGATTTTGTTTCAAATTTTAGTCTTGTAACAAGTAATCTATGTTAGTTAAGACTCTAGTAACTAGGATCCAAAAGATGGCATTAAGAAGATAACCCTAAACCTATTTTCTAAGTCTTGGTCGAACCTAGCCCTAAAGTGTCATAGATGGTTGTTAGTTGATTAATTATAGTTATGTTGTTTGGTTGAAGGTGGTTGTGTTAACTCGTGGCGGGATAACGAGGATCGTCGTGTACGTGTTTCCGGTGCTAACTCAGGTGGGGAAAAGAATCAACCTATCGTCGGAATCGATAAGTAGTAGATTATATGATAATTGTGTAGGGCGACCTAAACCCTACTAGTAGTCGAGTGATCGACAAGACCAAAATCCCATCGGAAACCTTTTCTGTAAAATCAATGGTGATTCGGGGATTGTAGATTTATCGACATTAAGTTGATTTTAAGTATTTGAGGATGTTTGATTTTATGTTGTCAAATTTACTGTGATACGCTGGTTGAGGTATTCCATCTGCATGTGCCGTATTATTTCAGTGTTTGAATATTTATGATATTGAGGATGTTTGTTGTCTGTCACGGCCGTGATGGTTGTCATGGCCAGGCCGTGACAGGTTCTGTTTTGTAGACTTCTTGCCTTTGTTGTCTGTCACGACCGTGATGGCTTTCACGGCCAGGCCGTGACAGAGTCTGACTTTGTTATTTATTTGGTTTGATTATTATGAGTTGGTTGTGATAAATTGATGTATATGATATTGAGATATTTGAATATTCTGTTGATTTATGTGTTATGCATGATTTGCCTGGTTTTTAATCCTAGGCTTAGATGATTTTAAGCAAAGATATATGTTGTTTGGGAGATAAGTTTTGGGTGAGAGTTTTGAATATGAATTAGAGGTGACTCGCTATTATTTTATAGAAGTGATGTGATATAGAATGTAAGTGGAGGTTGTGAGGAAAAGCTTGAGGTACAAGGTTGCTATTGATAAAAGTCAGTGAGAATCATACCATGCTTATGCACTATTTCCTATGAGAGATTAGGGAATAGTGGCGCACCGAATTATGAGGTCTTTTATGCTTATGTGCTATTTCCAATGGGGGGAATAGTGACGCATATCATGCTTATGCACTATTTCCTGTGAGAGGTAAGGGAATAGGGGCGCACCGAGTTATTATTTCTTTTATGCTTATGTGCTATTTCCAATGGGGGAAATAGTGACGCATACTGTGCTTATGCACTATTTCCTGTGAGAGGTAAGGGAATAGGGGCACACCGAGTTATTATTTATTATATGCTTATGTGCTATTTCAAATGGGGGAAATAGTGACGCATACTGTGCTTATGCACTATTCCCTATGAGAGGTAAGGGAATAGGGGCGCACCGAGTTATCAGCTATTATGTGCTTATGTGCTATTTCCAATGGGGGAAATAGTGACGCATATTGTGCTTATGCACTATCTCCTGTGAGAGATACAGGAATAGGGGCGCACTGAGTTTTGACCCTAAATAGTTCTGGACTACTGACTAATGTGACAGGAGTGAAGATGGCCACATCAGTATAAAGTTTTAGTTGCATGGGTTGAGGGTAGAGGATGATATATTGAATTGAGGATGATTGTTGATTTTGAGTGATGTGTGTCTGTGACAATTATGGTATAATTTACTATTACTCTTTTTCGCTTTTTGATGATAGAACTGTTTCTTATTCCCTATATCTTCCTGTGTGTTGTATTTTATTTCTGATGTGATCGTACGAGAAGACCTGATGGAGGAACCAATTGCTGAGGAGTTAGATGGAACTCCGTATGAACCAGATGCTGGAGGTCGAGCTGTGATTCAAAGCGATTAGAGTATAGATATTATGGCCAGTGTGTCTAAAGAGTATTTATATTTCCGCTAAGTATGTCAGTAGTGAAGTTTATGCCTGTGAGGGATCCTACTGAGAGGGTATCCTTAACAGTGCTTTTGGGAATGTAATAAATAAACATGTGTGCAAATATATATATTACAACTTTGGTGTGTTTTATATTTGTAGAAGTTATATGATTATTAATTAAGTTTTAAATTTTTACGTATTTTCAACAGTAAGCGCGCGATTAAGTAAATAAATATTAAGGTTTTAATGTAATAATACGATGGGGCACATCGAGGTGTCTCAGTGGCCCTCCCACTGGCATCAAGTTCATAAGGGATGCCATCTAGTTCCTCGGCAACTGGTTCCTCCATCAAGTCTTCTCATGGAATAAGATAAACATACATAATATAGAGAAGTAGGGAGATAAGAATCTACACTATCATCATATATAGGAAAGAAACAATAGCATAAAGTATGAAGATAGCACATAGACATGCAAAACAGAGTGATAGCAATCATCCTCCAATTTACTTTTTCAACCTCTACCTTTTGTCGCTCATGCATCTATGTCTATATGCTGATTTGGCCACCTACAATCCTGTCACACATCCCCCATTCCCGTTAAGGATGATAGTCAGTCGTCCAAGCGGTGCTTTTGTACACATAAACTCATAATAGTGCACATCCCCATTCCCGTTAGGAATGACACTATCCCCTATTCCCGTTAGGGATAGCTGCACTATAGTAACCCCATTCCCGTTAGGATACTCAAACTCGGAGCAGCTCGACAAAGACTACAAGAGCATCACAGTAGAATCACCACTCATCTGTCCTGTGATGTATGGTATATGTAATCAGATACTCTGACCTCATGTTTCAACACACACACACACGACTATGAACAGCACAATGCATACTAATACGAGTCTCACCGACTCTTATCGGGTCATCACCTAGTGCTCAACCTTTTGCCAAAACTCGGATACAGTCTCATAACATGCCCACTGGCCAATCGCATGTTTAATTATTTTTATTAGGTTGAACACTACTATATGTCATATCATATCACTTCCCCCAACATGTACATCTCTCAAATAACAAAAATCATCGCCTACTTGCAAACTAAGCATAATTCACAGCTATAGCGTGTTAAGCATACTGAGCATGTTAAGCATATTAAATAAATAATATAATTCTACATGTATCACAGGGCATGTCATAAATCATATTAAGCACTCCAAATCAAATAGCACATAGCAAACAATACAACCTTAACCAACATACAACCTCAATTCACATTAAAGTCGACCTAACAGCGATAAACCTACAATACCCAAATCATCATTGGTACTACGGGGTAGTCGCCAACATGATTTTGATATTGTCGATTACTCGACCACTAGTAGGGTTTAGGTCACCCTACGCATATCATCATATTTTATGCTACTCTTGCCTTCCCGACGATAATGTGGTTCTTTCTCTCACCTTATTGACGTGCATGCTTTTCCGTACAAGCTACGAATGCGTCCCTGCTACCGACACGAACTGACACGTTCCTCAACAACACTAAATCTACCATCAAAACCCCTGACACGTGCATTGGAACAAAAATTGTCCCGAGCACACACACAAGTTCCAAAAACAGGCAGAAACACAAACAATTGCAGAATCAACAACAGACCAACACATGATTCGAAACGATGGCCCGAAACAAATTAAACACGAGAAATCAAAGAGGAAACTCATCAATACAGCCATTGTCCTACGAAGTTAGATTCGCTTCCGAACCCGCGGTCGATTTCCCGGTCGATCGATTTGATAGAAAACCCGTAAAAGTCTAAAATACACCGAAAACGATATCGGGACTCAGAATAGGAGTAGAATGAATTTAAATAACTTAAAAGGGATAAATATCGACGATGTCGACACCGAAATACCTTGACGAATCTCACATGCAAAGACACAGCTACGAAGATGTCCAAGCCACGAGTACGAATACGCGATCGATTTGAAAATTCGACAACCGAAACCACCTTAACTCGAGCTTCTAAGCCATGAAAATGGAAAGGCTAGAAGATGTTTTTCTCTCCACTTTCATTTTTGGTCCATGCAACAAAATGAAAGGAAGATGAAGATGTAAATTTTGTTTCATTATTTTAGGAATATTATATTAAGTTAGTGGAGTACACGTGTTAGACTTAGCTAGGTTTTGTTTAGTTTTTAGTGGATTCCATGTGGCATTGTCTTAGAATAGGTTAGATGAGTTAGTGGAATTCTAGTTGTCACTTTGGTCTCGTGACACGTGTCATCGCGTGTTGCTCTGTCGGCACCTACTGTTGGGATCATTTTCTTAATTATTTTAGGCTATTCCTAAAAGCTTATTGTACTCAAGGCTGACCTAATTTTAATATTCAAACTCTCAATTAATTAATTAATTGACCAATTAATCACTCGGTTTACGTTTGTTTACGTTCAGGACCCGTTTCAACTTTGATTCTCCTCAAACTTGAAACGCAAGCTAACTAATACCTAAGGAACATGATTAAGCCCTCAAACATGCTTAATATTTTCCTCATACACTAATCGAGAAAATGTGGCGTTACAATCTTTCCTTTCCCGTGCTGCATACATGCAAAATTGTAGAATGGCACGGACCAACTATGATAGTGTGAGAGATGAGAAAGAGAGGTGACAACTTGCAAGTGGTGGACCTTGGAGAACCTGTTGTCTGCTGTCGTTTGAGGAGAGGAGAGGCGCTGACTGCTGAGTGAGGTGGGACTAATGGCATGGGTGCAAATTTTTTAACTATGGTGGAAAAATACATAGATGAGATAATTATATATAATCTTTTTTTAAAGAATGAGAGGGTGCATGTGCACACCCTCAGTTGTATGCGTCCGCCCCTGCTTCCAAGCGCACGCACGATGCATGCACGCTCTCATGCATGCACACACTCCTATGCTCGCAAGCAGGCACACTCGCATGCGAGGATGAGTGTGAAAGGTTGTCCTTAATATAATTACAACAAATTAATAGACAAATAATCAATAAACCAGTAATAGAGAGTCCTACTACTAATAAAATTGACTCTACTTTGGATAAAATTTTCTTATCATGATCTCTTGGGTATGAGAGGGAGGAGCCATCTGCAACGACAAAGGCCTCGAAATAAAATATGAAAAATAACAAGAAGTGTGTCATATATCCTGAAAAGAAAAGCATAACAAAGTATCATATAAATAATTAGAAAAAATCACGAAATTTTCCTATATATATATATATATATATATATATATATTTGTATATCTATATTTCTACCATTTTTTTTTGTTAATTTTTCTCTATACAACAAAGATCTTATTATGAATTTGATGCGGAATCATTGTATTTAAACAAGTAAATAATAGTTTCTGAACTCAGAAAATTACACCATCGAAGTGCCAATTTTGTGTGTCTGAAGTGTTCCTAGCAGATCACTCGTGTTAGTCCTTTACAAGCCTTATTTTATTAAATACCAATCATAATTAGAAGATAGCCTATGACTTCTTTGAAAATTTTTCTTTTTTAGTAGCTGCCTAATTTGACATCGTTTTATGCTAGCCTTCCAAGCTGGCATATGGAGTTTCAAAGCATCATGCCATGGGACAAAATACAAATTTATACTGCCTATATAATAACACAAACACGCACACACCCCGACACAATTGCAACTTACAACCCAAGGCTCCAATAAGTGGTCGAATATAGATCATTGATATTTTTTCTTTTATATAAAAGATTTTAGGCTTAACAAAGTTTCTAACGCCGGACCATTTTCAAAGTTTTTGAAATTATTGGAACGAAATCCTAAAATTAAAAATTTTATAGAAATTAAAATCAAAATTGATAAACGTTATAAGGGCCAAAAACTTCACGAGAAATGCTAGTAACATACTCTTTAACACTCTTTTTTCAACACACTTTCATTTATTGGTTGAAATTCACACGGGTCCTACAAAATTCAAGTGGGACCCACATGAATTAATGAGACACATTTTCAAAATAGTGGGACCCACATGAATTCCAACCAATAGGAATGAATGTTTTAGAAAGAGACTGTTAGAGAGAACGTTGCTAGCGTACTCCTCAAAACTTTATTAAACAAAAGAAAATTCCATATCGAGTAAGAGTTTGCTTGGAACAGAATAAAAATTAGGATATTACCACATATATCCTTCATACTTATCTAACTTAAGAACCTTTACTAATAAAACTCAAAAAGGAAAACTACGAAGAATTTTTTATTTTTTTTGGTAGAGAACTTTGAAGATTTAATATGGAAGAGAAGATCAGAGAGGGGATAAATTCTAAAGTTAATGTTGCCCGCGTTGACCATTATAAAAACGACTCACACCACGAATATTATTCACATGAGTGGAGTAATTATAAATTGCTCTGTTGAAACTTGAAGTTGAAAGCGATGGAAAACATATCCATTAATTGCCAAATTTACAAGTGACAAGGCACATCCAATTACAGCATTGGAATATACAGTGCTCTTTCCAAGCATATGGCAAGAATATGCCATCCTAGTTGCGCCTTGAACCTGCATCTACATTAAGCGAGAATAGTACGAGCTGGACAACAATTAAACACACAAGTCAAGTTGATATAAATAGAATAAATAAAATAATAATCCAAACTTTAATTTGACACGTGCATGTGGAATTGTCAAGCATATTACACGATGTACGTGCTTGTTATTATGAGTCAATATGAGAAAGAATCAAAAAACAAATTGGTTCCGTCCCTCAATAATACGACAAGGGATCGAAGGATACTGAAAATGATTTGAATAGATATAGTTTTTTTTCTTCTTTTTTTTGACAAAGTTTGAATAGATATAGCTTTTTTTTTTCTAATCAGGGTATCCTCCGATTGGGCTAGAGGTAATCCCCGGCGTGACTGGAGATCCATTTAATGGGTTGGACTCTCTCCCAATGATCTTTCTTCCATACGTATGAGTCAGGAATCGAACCCCTAACCACATGTTTAAGGGGCTCAGTTATCTACTAATTGTGTCACATCATGTTGGTAGTTTGAATAGATATAGCTGATGCTTAGAAAAATTTAAATACTGAAAATTATTCTTAATTTGAGATTTTTATATATGCTTTGAAATATTTGAATCCTGAAAAAGATTCTTAATGTGAAATTTTTATATATTTTATCAAAATGTTATATATACTTTTTGGATTTAATTAATATACACCGATAATGCAAAAAAAAATTATATTGTCAATCGATCATAAATTATCATTTTAATGATTTAAAATTTACACATAAATTACCTAAGTTCCTAAAATCATTCTTTATTTCATAAATTACACGTACATTTTCGCTTTATACTTTATAGCTTATTTACAGTTTCTACATAATTTCCTTTATAAAAACAAAATAAGAGAAATATGCATAATTTCCAATGCTCAAGAGCATAAGCTTAGTGTTAATTATAAAAATAAAGATTTTGCATGAAACAAGTGCATTGAAGAGAATAACTCAATAGTTAGAAATATCGAGACAACGAAATCTATATGTGATATCATTAAAAAAAGACTTTAGAATATAAATAGTATCTCTAAAAACATAATTTACAATAAAATACAATGACACTGTTTGATCTATGCAACTGATTCAGCCTAGTTTTATTATACTGTTGTTGTTGAATATATAATTTTCTATACAAGAGGGGTAAGTATAATTATAAAGAAATGATTCTTGAACATCAAGATAGGAACGCTATACGATGTCCTTTTGTTTTTTATACATCTTTAAAATACGTGTATATAAAAAAGATAAGAAGTAAGTGAGAAAGAGATAAACACATTCGATATCACTAACGGTGTCTAAAAATTGATGTTCAAATAACATAACTTGATTATAAATACCATCCAGGGAACCTTATAAAAAAAAATATATATTAACATCTAGGTAGTAAGCATTATAAAAAAAATGTATCTTTGTTCGCCTTGCTTGCATCAACAAAAGAGACATTTTGTGACGTCTATAGAATATGAAAGGTGGGTGACTCATGGCCATGGGTTGAATCACTACGTGAGAGTTGATATGGAAACAATTCAAAAGAACTCCAAAACACTATCATGTCACCCTCACGAAATTGGCCTACAACGGTAACACCCCCAGACTCTATTTCAAAAGATAACAAAATAATTTGTCTACTATACAATAACTTAAATTAAATATTCTTATAAGTTGACTAGTATATAAAGAGAATTGAGTTTTTTGTCTTCAAAAATGTGGAGATGCTAATCTTAAATAGTTAAATCTGTCATAATACTATAAAGAACTCTAAAACACTTTTCTATTTTTTGTTCTGATACAAAAGTTTTAAAATATTTAATTTCATGTTCATACTTTAAAACATGTTTATAATTTTTTGTACAATTTCTTTTTCCTTTTCCACCAAATTAAAGTTTAATGATTGTTTGTTTTATAGCCCCCCAAAACAACTGCCAGTTTGCAGGAAAAACAATAATATAATTATAGAATTCATTTGGAGTTGCCTTCAAACTGATCTCTAAGTTGCTCGTACTTCTTAAGCTCAGCCATGGAGAGAGAAGGTGGCAGCTCTCCTAAGACCTGATATTCAGGAAATTGTATTAGAAACTAGAAACAATTGAGAAAGCAACTGATGAGTTGGTTGGTAAATGTGCACTTAGTATTACAGTTTGATCCATGGGAGACTATCTTTATCTAAAGAGTTATGTTATTTGAACATAAAAAATGGACAACAATCGACAACTAGTTAATGATATTCAAAATCAAGGTTAATAGCATGTTAAACTTGGTTAATGGCTGTCTTGGGTAACTCATTAACCATCCACTTAGCTGCATTAACAAAGATTTATTACATCATTAACCAAGTTGTCGGTTAACGAGTTACCCCATCTACACCAAGATGGGTAAACTCATTATCCATCCACTGAGCTGTATTAACAAAGATTTATTACATCATTAACCAAGTTGCCGGTTAACGAGTTACCCCATCTACTACAAGTATAATCGTTAACCAAATTCAACATGCCATTGATCATGATTTTAAACATCATTAATCAATTGCGAATTGTTGTCCATTTTTTATGTACAAATAACATTTTTGTTATCTAAAAAAAGCAAGTTACCTGGACAAAATCGTTGTATTCAACAACAACAGAATCTGCTTCATTGTCTTGGCTAGAAGACTCTGGATTTTCACTCAAAACCTAGGAGAAAACAGTGAGTATCAGTACCCTCTAATCACACAAACTTCTTATATACTCTTACTCTCAGTGTTTTTGTAACCGTCCGCATTTATTTAATTTAATAATATTTTATTTTCAATCCAACAGTTTGTATGGTTATATAGTGCTATGTGTCACGTTTTTACTGGATTAGTATAATATTTTTTTGTGTACAGAAGAACTTCTTAACCACAGAATAATTGATGCATACTCTCAGTAAGTTTCAGTTTCTGAATACTTGTCATAGCCTGCGAGAGTAAATACACACCACAATTTCCTCTATACATTGATAGTCCCCTATCATCTCAAATACCATTATAGTCCTAATATCGAACAAATAAATGCACACAAAGTGATCATGGAATCCAGTGATCCTGGCTGGCTTACCTTGCGCTTTGCAGCATGGAACCAAGCATCTGCACATAAGGCATACATGTCTGCACCAGTGAAGTTTGGTGGACATTTTTTAGCTATTGAGTAAAGTGAAACATCTTCATGCAATTTAAACTTTCGTGTAAGTGCTTTCAAAACCCTGTGAAAGAAGGAGATCAGAGGTGCACATTAGCATTCTATCAACAACAATACCACAACAAAGAGAGCTGGAAAAAGGTAGACAGCTTACCGCTCCCTGTAAGATGCATCAGAGTTAACTCCAACATATAGCAGTTTATCAAATCGGCCAGGGCGTAGAAGCGCTGGGTCTATCAAATCTGGTCTATTACTTGCACCAATAATAAATAGATCCTAGTAAGCCAGGAATCAAGATACCACATGTTAGAAGCAAAATAGGTTAATATTCTACTAGAAGATAAATATTTCAAGCAGGGGAAAGAACACCTGTGTAGAATCGCTTAAGCCGTCAATCTCTGCAAGCATCTAATAACAAGGGAAATAAATTACATTAGGAAACACAGAACAAAAAATCTGCAAACATCACGGTCTTGTTGCTTACAAAAGGAAGTCACCTGAGAAACCACTCTGTCCATAACACCCCCAGAATCACCAGAAGCACCCCGAGCTGGTGCAAGAGAATCAAGCTCGTCAAAGAAGATAACACATGGACGTGCTGATCTAGCCTGTGAATAATATCGAGAGTTTACTTCATCAAAATATGTTCTGAAAACTGTCTAGTTCCCAGTAAATACACCACACACATTAAATTCAACTTCAGAAATTATTTAGATAAAATATTATTATACCTTCTGGAAAATGTCTCGAATATTCTTCTCAGACTCTCCTATGTACATGTTGATCAGTTCAGGACCTTTTACACTAAGAAAATTTAAGGAACATTCTGTAGCAACAGCTTTTGCTAATAATGTCTGATTCAATTAATAGGCAAGAAAATGAGATGAGAAAACATTTGCAAGTAAAAGTAAGAAAACAAAGGTAGAAGATTGTCATCAACTGCTACTCTATGACTTACTTTGCCAGTTCCAGGGGGACCATACAAAAGAACACCAGACCGCTTACGTAATCCAGATGAAAACAGATCTTTATGCAGAAGAGGCAACTAGAATATGAAGAACAAAATGAATCAGATATTCAGAAAGTACAGACTGTAAACAGTACCTCCAAGCTAACATATGATTAAGATAAATATTAAAATAGAAAGGAAACAAGAAAAGAAGAAAAAAGTGACTTAAAATAGAAGTATATATTATTTGCCATTCAGTAGAAAGAGCCAACAGATGCAGTAATAAGCTGACAGAGGGGGGAAAACCCATGATTTTTAATGCATTTCTGGAAGGGTCCTATCATTCTGCTCTAAGATAATATAGCATAGACAGCCTATTCAATCTCCTTTTAGTAGAATTTACTCTTGATAGCTTCCATGTTGAACTTTAGGAGTGGACTACATTCAAATTTCACTTTCGATAAAGTTTCTGACTTTTTTCATTGATTTTTATTCATATATCTGAGTGTAACCTAAAATGAATTTTGAATCAGTCAACTTATGAAATATGACAACCTAATGTGTCTTAAGAAATGTTGAATGTTCACGCATAACCAGAAATTTCTATTTACACCAAATATGTGTTGTCTCTAACATAATAAGCAGAACTTTACATAAAAGGGTGGAATTGTGCTTCCAAATCAGAAAAACAAATGTTACAATCAATGCAGTTACATCATATAAGAAACCCACCTGAACAGTATCCAGAATTGATTTTTTGACATCTTCAAGCCCACCAACATCTTCCCATTTCACATTTGGAACCTGCAAAAAAATTCCATACTTAAAAATTGTCATGCATTGAAGAATGTTTTCTCCAGAAAGATGACATGTTCTAATGTATACATTTTTCTGCAATAAAACAATAGTAAATTTGATCTGGACTTCAAACACTACTTAATACCGATGAGAAAACCATCACAATAAAGCCGGATCACTTAATTTAATTCACCTTCGGAGTGCCCAATGCTGAAGCATTTCTTTTCTTCGATCGTTCCAAAGCTTTCATCAAGTCTTCTTTCCCAGGAAACTGAGGTGAAACTTTCTGGGTCTTGTTGTCCTCCATTATTTCAGAACCAAGAGAATCATCTATATTCTCAAGCCTACCTTTATCTACTTCAGCATTGCTCCTGAGACATAAGTTGGCACCAGCATCAGCAATTAAAGCACACATATCCCTGGGCATGAAACCAGATGTCTGTCCAACCATTTCTTTTACAAATCCCTCTGTATCAGTCTGCAAGAAGCAACAATTTGCTATTGGTAATGATCAAAGGAGCAAAAACTATAGACAAGTGCATGTCTTAATAATTTGAGGAAATTGCACGCAACTTCTATACTACTCATACAACTGATGTTCCAACTGTTAGATATATAAAGTCATTTATGTGTCTTCACCTAACAGTTTAAGCTTTTGGGAGAGATGATTAAATGACATGGTATTAGAGCCTCTATGACCAAGAGGTCTAGATTTTGATCCTAGCAGCCCCTATTCTTCTACTAAGAAGTTGAATTTAAGCACAAGGTAGGTGGGCATGTGCATTGTCCATGCTTCAGGCCCAAAGGGCTCTTGTATGAGGAGGCATGTTAGATATATAAAACCATTCATGTCCATTCACCTAATAGTGTAAACTTTTAGGAGAAATGGTTACGTGGCCCCTACATTTGGGATCCTGTTTTTTCCTTTTCCAAAAAGCACAGTGTTATATTTTTTACTATAACTGAGAAGAGAGGAGAGAATATAAATTCCAAAATAATCATATAACCACCTATCATACCCGTTCCCTACTTTTAAGGAACTTCTTTGTCAATTTTTTTCTTCAAAAAATTAGGGTCTGTTTGCTTTGTTTTCAATTTCCTGTTTTCATTTCCTGTTTTCAGAAATAATTACAAAACTGCCACCTAGAGAGAGAATTGTCATCACATGTGCTGCTATTAGTCAATTTTTTTAAATAAAAGAATCAAAACGAAGGTAGAAACACAACATGAAGCTCCATTACACACTTACGTCAGAGAGGAGTCCGGAAACACTTTGTAGTGACTGGAATAACATTTCAGCTCTTTGTTCTTCAGTCAAAGGACTCATACTTATTTCATGGCTAAAGCAGCGTCTGATAGTTGAAGGTAGACCTTCTGAACTGTCAGCAGCAGCAATCAACAGAACCTGATGCCCACTTGTCGTTTCAGGATTCCTCTCAACCTTCACCAGCATCTTATAAAAGTAAATATCTTTGCTATTCTATTCTTGTTAAAGAAATAAAAGGCCACTGTAGTATTTGAGTTTTTTTCCAGTCTTGATTTGGATTTATCCCTTGACTGGCCTAATGGAAAAAAGAAATGTACATGGGTTTATATATGCACTTTTAACATTCTAAAAAGAACAAAATCTTCTGTTCTTAAAGGAACAATGTTAGAGTGCAAGTTGAATATCGAAGGCCAGTTTCTGCAAGATGTATCTTACTCTAATTAAAGTATATTACAGGTTACTTCACTTACTTGATAGTACTTTTTCCCTAGAATGAAACTATAATTTTAGAAGCCTTTATCTCCAGTACAGTGGTTGCCTCTGCTTATTAGAGTTCCCAGAAATTAATACCTTTTCATCAAAAAAAATTTCTTTGAAAACTGCTATTATTGCTTAATAATTACCTAATCTGCCCACTTCTTTTGATGTTCTCTTGTTCAACTTCTTTCTCTTACTTGCAACATTAGAAAGATATAACATTTGTAATGTGCAGAGAAAAAGATTAACCAAAGAATAGCAATAGCAAAATCCAACTAAGTTAGATCTTACAAATTCACCATTTGGTTTCCCATGGGAGTTACGATCACCATGTTCACTAACTGGCTCAGTGAATTTCCTGATAACTGATGCAACTTCAGATGTATTGCCTCTTTGATCATTAAGTGAACCCTCTAGCAAATGTGAATCTCGGAAAACATCAAAATGACGTAGAAGAAGTATTGCTGGTGAGTATCTGTAACAATATATCGTATAAGTGCAGACTAGAAGCTTATAGAAAACATATCTCAAACAGTAAACTTCTCAGAGCCTGACATAACCAGGTGATGAAATTAGTGGCCCAAGTAAATCTTGAAATCTAATAAATAGTAAGTAGATAACTTGGGCTATGTAAAATCAGTAGGGAGCAGGTGAACAATTGAATAACCATGTTTCTGTCCTGATAGCAAAGTATGAATGTTATCCATGCCAAAACAAAAATTGTTCATGAACATAGTATCTAGAACAATATGTGTTCTTATCATTCTTAATATTCTGAATATACCTTCGAGCTGCCTTGAAAGCTTGAGCTAGAGCAACAGATGTTTTATCAGACACCATTAAATCATGACAATTATATTCCACCACATGCAAACCCAGTCGACGACCAACATATCTAACAACAGTCCTCTTCCCACAACCTGCATAATTATGTTGATCAGGAAATTAGAAATACAATATGCACCATCAATGCAATCCAAAACCACCACCTAAGTGACATTTTCAAGCCATGTACATATATTAAATAAACAACAACGGCAGATAGCAAATTGTGATCCAAATACAAATAATTTATGAAGAATAGGAGAAAAAAAGTACAAATTCCTTTAGAAAACAAAGCAGGACAATATAGAACACACCTGCCAAGCCATATAATAAAACTGAAACTCTAAACTTTGAAGAAAGTGCTGATGGGCAGCAAGCTGGTGTAAGTATGGAAGCCAAGATCTTTACTGTGTCCCCCTGCAAAGGTAAAGGCCCTTCTGGTCCAGCAATTAACAAATCTGGAGGTAGGGCAGATGGGGAACTCCCTCCCAGCACCAGAGCAGTTGAGGTTCTATTGACACAAAGAACTGGTTCATCTGATGGTTCCATAGCAATGACCTGAGGATATAAGTTACACTCTAACAAATAACCTGACATGTATCTTGAGATTTATCATTTATGAAAATAAGATAGAGGGAAATGTACCTTGAAGTAGGTAAGGTTGTTATTTTCCTTTTGAGATTTTTGGTTGCAAGGAATGCAAATAGTAGAATTGCAATTCCAATTTATGTTAATTCCGAAAACATCTCCTCTTGACAAATATATATCGATTTCGAAGTACTTCTGTAATGCCAAGTCGATCATGTCTTGACGTTCTTCGTATTCAACAGGTGAGCTTCCTCTAATAGATTCAAGGATACCACATTCCGGTATCTTCACAAAAGATACCCTCAAATGTGAGGCAAATCTTGGAGCTTGAACAACAGGTTCCAATTCTACATTGATAACATTATCCTTGATGCTTTTTGCAATATCCTCGTCACCCCCTTCAGGTTTAAAATAAGAAGCCAAAGTGTCTTGCCCATTTTGTAGGATGGATTTTAGGCATGACATGTGCAAGTTAAGATTAAAGGCTAAAAGGGGAGATAAATAAGCAACTTCATGATCCAACAACAAGGGACCGCAATGAGGGAAATCACAAGAAGGAAATACAAGCATAATTCGAGAAGAATGAGAAGAGGGCAACTTTATATTATCACAAGGGGGCTCAGGGGTGGTGCCTGGTGGATCAAGAGCAACTGCCACTGCAATTCTCTGTATGTTCATGTCAGCATTCTTCACCAGCACCTAAGAAAATTCAAAACATTCTAATATTCATATACCATATGAAGAAAAATCAAAACTTTTTAACATTTATGAATTACAACTGGAAGAAAAATAAATAAAATTAGTCCATAAAAAAATATTGCTTAGCATTTGATGTGTAGACAGAACTAATGGAATGAGATGTTCTTTTCTCTTTGATTCTAACTTTCTAGTGGAACCATAATGTTTCACCAGTTAACCATGTCATGTTTTGTTCAATGAGTTCAATTTTGATACAGGATTAGTATAATGTCTTTTACGGTGTCAACCAATTACAAATCATCTTATCTTATGTGTGATATCTAAATTAGTTATTAAAGTCAAACATTCTTAACGAGGTGACGATTCACGACCGGTTGAGGGTATAAAAAATATTCACACGGACAATATATGACAATTAATTCCTTGTTCTGTTTATGAAATAGAGCAAAACAGAGAATAGAACCAGGTGTTATGTATCATTCAAATTAATCCCTAACACCAGTTAATATATGAACAATCATGGATTAATGTAGAGGATGGAATGCTTTGTGGGCTAATTAGAGCATTTACTCAACATATTGAGTTGTGAGTAGTTAAGTTGAGTGAGTTTGTGGAGTTGTGAAATTACCAGTGAACCAGAAGTGATGGAAAGGGTTTTGAGAAGAGAAGTGGAGAGGGCGAGGAGGGCAGAATCGTCAGCATGATTTGGGTGGTTGGTGAATCGGAGAATCCCAACGGGTAAATGCAATTTTGGTGAAGAATCAATATGGACGGTTGAGGAGGAAGAGGTCAATAGAGAATTGATGAGCTGTTTTGTGGAAGAGAGTATCAAAGGCTTCCTCTTCCTCTCAACCATTTTGATGAACCTAACGCGAAAACTCTTTGGTTCCCAATTTCAGAGCTCACTCTGGACTGATGCAGTTGACGTTCGTCCTGGTTTGGTTTGCTAACTACGTCCTGATTTTTTTTTTTTTTTTTAGATAATGTAATGAAATATTATTATTTTTTATTTACAATAATGTAATGAAATATTACTATATTATATTGTGAAAAAAAAATAATTAGTTTAATTACTATCTAGTATTTAATATAAAAATAAAATATTTTTGATGATAAGTCAATTTCTAATTAATTAATAATATAAAAAAAATATTTACACTAACATTGCATATATCCATTAAATCCAAGAAAATACTACTAACATATTTACACATAATATATCTGTCTATGCTTCTTCATAAAATAAAAGAGTAAATAGCCAAAATGGTTCCTGAAAATGTGAGGTCGTGTCAAGTTGGTCCCTCAAATTAACGAAATTCCAAAAAGGTTCCTGAGATTGTCAAACGTTGATCAAGTTAGTCCTTCTGTTAGTCAGGGTTCGTTGACGCCGTTAACTGTGCTTATGTGGCACGTTAAGTGCCCATGTGGCCTCCACCTTGCATGACAACTGTACCACAATTTTGGGGACCAATCTGACACTCAATTTTAGGGACTAAAATGATACTTACTTTGTATTTTAACACTTCATCTTCTTCATTTCATTTTCATCCCTCATTTTTACCTTTTCATCTTCCCGCCCTAACCTCCCATCTGCCACACCCTTCCTTCTACAACCGCTCGCCGGAGACCATAACTCGTCGCTGGGAACCGCACCCGAACTCACTTCCACTCACAACTCAGGTGTGTATTTTGTTTACCCATTTTGTTTTGGGTTATCGGGTCATGGGTTTTGATTGTTCATCTTCTTCTTCATACTGTGCATGTGGTAGGGGTTGGATAGGGTTTCATCTAAGCCTCTATTACATTAGTTTTGTACTTAGGCATTTTCCCTAGTTATCGTTATACCTGTTGTTGTGCATTCTTCATCATCAATGTGGGTGGGTTTAGGGTTTGTTGCGATGCTCTGTTTTTTTGTTTTGTAATAGAGTATATCAAACGTTTTTAAATTTATGCATCTTTGTTAATGTGCAGAATAAGTACTCTGATCACTGTTATCGTGCACCATGGAGGCATATTGTTGAGGAATGAGAGAGGAATTCTGGAGTATGTGGGTGGTGAGATGGATGTGTGGGAACAGTTGGACTCGGACACACACAATGTTTTTTATTTGTTTAGCATTGTGAAGGTGTGTAAGGGTTATGATAAGGTTGAAAAATTGATGTGGTTGAAGCCAAACAGGGACCTAGATATTGGGTTGAGGGAACTAACCTCTGACAGTAGCTTCATAGAGATGGTTAAGGCTGTCCTTCTCAATGGGAATGAGATTGAGATTTATCACGAGTATACCCCCGAGCCCCTTCAGGCATGGGTGCCTAACCAGGAAGCTGTGAATGCTGCTAACATGGATTCTGAGGACAAGCATTCTACTGCTGATGAAAGTGCAGAGGACGACCAATATAAGCCTCCTATGGTAGAAATTAGTTCAGATGATTCTGAGGAAGTGGTGTTAAGCAAGATTAAAGGGAAGAAGGCTAAGGGAAATAAGGTTGCTGGGACTTCATCCAGGGTACGAAGGCTAAGGGTAAGAAGGATGATGGGAGTGATGGAAAGGGTAAGAAGGTTACTGGGATTTCATCCAAGGGTAAGAAGGCTAGTGGGAGTGATGGAAAGGGTAAGAAGACGGTTTCAAGTAAGAGTAGGTAGAGGTCACCTAGTCCTTCAAATGGTGACAGCAGTGATGATAATGATGGTGGGGCTGAGTTTTTTACAGGGCATGAAGACTTCTTTAATTATGGGGATTTAGGTGGTGGAAGCAGTCAAGTGCAGCAAGAAGTTGTGAGTAATGGAAGCTACAAGTCTGAGGAAATGAAGGATCCTATTAGTACAGATGAGGAGAATGATGGAACAACTGGTTTGCCTAACTTCCCCCAGTTTAATGACAGAGCAAAGTATGGTAATGTCAGTTTGGTAGTAGGAATGGAGTTTACAAATTTACCATCTTTCAAGGCAGCTGTGAAGGATTACACCATATACACGGGCAGGCCAATAAAATGGGTGGAAAATGATAGCTTCAGGGCTAGAGCTAAATGCAAGGAATTTGGTTATGATTGGGAGATTTATTGTGGTAGGAGTAATGTAAGAAGGAGTTTCCAAATTAAGACCTTCGAGGAGACTCACAGCTGCTGCAGAGCCTTTAAGGTTAATCAAGCAAAACAGAAAATGGGTTGTGAAGAAGCTAGAAGAAAAGATTCGCAGCCAACCCAAAATCACACATGTAGAGGTTTTTGATTTCCTAAAGAGTGCAGAGGGTAAGCTGACTTTTGCAGGGACTGAGTTGATTTCATATATAAAAGTTCAGGGCTTTTTCTAATTTTAAGTTGCATATTTTCGGGACTAAATTGACACTATGTTATCGATTTCTATTTCTGCAGGATACCACAAGTGCCAAAGGAACCCCCAGTTAGAGGCCCACCAGTAACAGCTCCACCAGCACCAGCCCTTCTTGCACCACCAGCAGCTCCACTTCCACTTCCACCACTTCCAATTCCAGCTCCACGGCCTATCATGGTCCAACTTCCAGCACCACCAACTGGATCCAGGGGAGGACAACCACAGTTCATGTCTTTCATTCCAACTCCAGGACTGCCACAGATGCGTCCAAGGAAACCATGATATATTTATTACAATGGATGGTACCTCTATTTTTTGGATTTGGGATAATTGAGTACAATGATATTTTTGCACAATGGATGGTGCCTCTGTTTTTTGTTAATGGCACATGTGAACAATGGATGCTTAGGAAATTTTGGTTGTTTTGGTTATTTATTTTGGAATATGGTGTATGGTTTGTCTGTTGTAGTTTCTGGTTTGGTACAGGTTTAGATATACTCTGTTTTGGATATACTTTTTGTAAGACATATTTGGACACCTTTTGGTGCTTCAATTAATACATATGCAATTTGTCTTTTGGACCATATTTTGGTGCTTCCTTTCATATTCTGTAACAAAATGACACAGTTTGTCTTATGCAACAAAATGACACATTTACTCTAAGCTTGTCATTCATTTCATTTCCAAAATAGGACAATACATTACACATTACATTCCAAAATATGCCTACATCATACCTAAGAACATCACACCTAAAACTACTAAGAACTCTGCCTACCAATCCACCAAACCAGACAAACATTTAACAACACACACATTACAACAACCCCAAATTTGACCATTCTAACATCTGCAACCAAAGTGTCAACCTTGTCAATCAGCTCCATCAGTTCTGCCTTCATTATTCCCTCACTTCCAGTATCATTAGGAGTTGTACATCTCTCAGGAACCTTGAAAATCTCAGGAATCTCATCCACCCAGACAAGATAGCCACAATTGCCTTCACCCTACAACAATTTGACACAAAGAAATTAGGGTTAGTAGAAACTGTGCTCCCTGCAAAGTGCAAGAAAGTCGCAAACCCTAATGGAGTTTTGAGATTGAATGTTACCAATGGTAAGGGACATCCATAGAAGGCTCTCCCTGGGTTCCTCGGAGTCCTAGAGATTCGTAACACAACTCTCCTCTCACAATTGCAAAACAAAAGGTAAGGGGTTGTTGATTTCTGTCCCATCAACCCTAGAGCTACTCGACCAAGAGGGAGTCGTGGGTTTCTTGGTTTGTCTTGAGTATGGTAACGACGAACCACCACCCATCGGCATCCCTTTTGTATAGTTGCAGTTGGAGAGAGCGAGAAAGAGAGACAGAAATAGACGAAGGACAGAGAGAGTGAGAGAGACGAACTAGAGACGTTGGGGAAGTAGAAGACGAACGTTAAGGTTTTTGAAAAAAAATTGAGTGTCAATTTTGTCCCTGTATCAATTTGGTCCCTCAAATATACATGTACAGTGTCCATTTTACGTGGCAGGATGAGTTGGCAGCCAAATGGACACTTAACGTGCCACATAAGCGTCGCTAACGGCGTCAACAAACCCTGACTAACGGAGGGACTAACTTGATCAACGTTTGACAGTTTCAGGGACCTTTTTGAAATTTCGTTAATTTGAGGGACCAACTTGATACAACCTCACAGTTTCATGGATCATTTTGACTATTTACTCTAAAATAAAACTTATCTAATGTCTTGGTGTCTACTTAACACGTATTTTTAATATGGCCCCAATAGTAAAAAGTTAGAAAATTGGTATTTACAAGTGAAATTATTCACAAAAAATTCTTTCACTTGGTTGCTAAAGTTTCTAATGACATCACCAATGATCCAATGTGAATTAGATAATATTTTTTTTATCTATATATGATCACATTTTTTATTTGGTTCCTATATCTTTTTTTTTTAAGTTGATCCTTATACGTGCAATCAATTACTATCTCGTCCATATTTTTTTTATCAAAGAACTCAAACTCAACTAAAAATTTAACTCTAGGTGAAGATGAATATTTTTTTAAGGAAAATGGTATGCAAAGGCATGATTATAATGCAAGACATTCCAACTAGGTTAACACCTCAAGCGTTATCAACCATTTGCAGCATACCATGAATATTATTGAATAAGTGAAAAAAGAATAAGGAAAACAAAAAATCATGGGGGGCATCAACCTAACCCATGAAGGAAACAATCATCTAAATCTATAATTTGGAAGCCCAATTCTATTCCTAAAAAATTCATCCTTAATGAATGAAGGAATAGAATTCCACCAACATAAGTCATTAATAATAGTACCATAATTGGCTAACAAATGGGCACAAGTATTGCCCTCTCTAAATACATGAGAGAAAACAAAAGAAAGTTTCCTAGATAAGCTAATTGCATTCAACCACCTGTTCCTTAGACACCAAGGAACAATAGAAGGAGAAGAGAAAGCAGCAATGACCAAGGTATAAGCACTCTCAAGCCAAAGATGGTGCCAACCCTTGCTATAAGCAGTCTCAATAGCAAAAATAACACCCATAATTTCGGCATGGAAGGCAAATGAAACACCAACGTTTAAGGCAAAGGAACCAACCAAAGAAGCATTCTTATCTCTGAATAAACCACCGCAAGCAGCAGCACCAGGGAAGCCCTTAGCAGAGCCATCAGTATTACACTTGAGCCAATTAAAGCTGGGAGCTTTCCAAATGACCTCAATAATGACAGGAGCTCTACTTGACCTTGGACCAACTGAAAAATTACTTGAAATCATTTTATCAGTATCAGTTTGGAAGGAATAACCATGTGACAATTTTCCAGTCAATGACACAAAAGATTTGGCCATGCAAATAGCAGATCTAGATGTAATTCTCCTTCCTTGGAATCGGATTTGGTTTCTGCTGAACCAAATGTACCAGAGAGAGTTAGCTATCCCTGAGATCACAATGTCATGAATTTGAGGACTCCAATTTTGATTGCACAGCAGCATGACAGAATTTATAGAAGAGAAGTCAATATTATATCCAAGGCAAGAGCTTAACCAGCTCCACAAATCATTAGCAAACTTACTAACAAGAAAAGGTGGTCATGTAACATCTAAATGCATACATCACAAGCATATCAAACATGCTCATCCAGTGACTACTAACAAGAAATGACCCAAGTCAATCAGGGTACCTAAAGATAAGATTATACCTGTTGTAGATTTGCATAACAACAGGAAAGAAACACGCATCTTGGTACTTGGACAGTGGTTGCTCACGTCACATGATGGGAGAAAGGTGTATGTTCCACGACCTTAGACATATAGATGGTGGCTGGGTGGAGCGTGAATCCGCAAGTGTACGGCTTCGTCGTCAAGTAATAAAAAGATCGAACCCACGGAGACCGTGATCTTGAACAACAATTAATTATTAAATCAATTAAACTAAACAAGAAAAGATTTGGTTTTTGAAATAATGATTAACTAACAAATCAACTATTTAAAACGCAATCAAACATAATCACAAAGCAAATCAAATCTGGAGTTTTTCAAATTAAAAGAGATTTCCAGGAATTGGGTTACCAACAAGACTGCTTATGCTACTAAATTGACTACCCCTCTTGTTAATTATCAAAATGCTTTGAAGGTGAATTTATCCTAATAAATTTAATGTTCCCTCTCGAGATACAAGAACCGTGCCCAATTAAACCAACCCCTACTCTCGTGGTAATTGTATTTAAATTGAACCTATTCAGGTTTGTGACAATTCAATGAACCCTCGAAGGACCGCTTCTAACCCTCGTGATTTAAGTCCTAAGTTCAATTCTTATGGATCCAATACCTAGGTTCGCTTCTCAGATCCCCCCTAGAATATCTAAGACATGCAAATAGGTGATTGATCCGACGCCGTACACGGGTCAAAATAATAGTAATTAAAAACTATAGTACAAGACAAAACAACCTTGGTCGTCTCACGAGGATCTTTAAAATTATTAGCCAATAAAGAATGTTAGAGAAAAGGGGTTTTCAAAATTTTCAAGGAGAAAACAGTTTGCAATAAACAAATAAATTCAACTAATTATAAACATCAATCCAAGACGTCAAGTTCTTTGGTAGAATTCGTCATTGTTCCAAAAGATATAAATTCGTTTGCCCTCCTCCTCTGTTAATTTGAAATCTACTACATGATCATGTAGGGTTTAAACAACAAAATTGGAGTCACAATCGCAATCCCTAATAATGTTGATTTATGCACAAATTCAATTAACCTAGGTTACCAATCGGTTCCCTAATCTCTATTACATTTTTGGATTAATCAATCCTAATTCCTAATTCCAATTCAATCATGAAAACTAAATCTACATCTAATCAAACATAGATCAAGCGTAATCATACTCACAACACAAAAATCATAATTGAAAGAAGAGAAAAGGAGAAGAAGCAATTGAAAAACAATTAAAAGTAAGGAACTTGGAATTCAAACCAAATTACTTGAATGTCTAGGATTGATAAAAGGTTTAGCCTTCCATAGTTATCACCATTGGAGAAGTTTTAACAACAAAACATCCAACAAAGTGCAGAAAACTAAAAAAAAGGAGAAGAGAGGGGAAGAGAATTCCAAAACTTGCAAAAACAATGATTGTAAAAGTTGTCTAATTTTGTCTCACGCTTGTACGGAACTAAACTTCTATTTATACTTATTAATCCTAATCTAACCCTAGTACAAATTAAGTCCCTCTGAATAAGATTTCAAACAAGGTATCATATGCCTTAATTGGGCTTAAGATGAGTAAGTTATGCCCATTTAAGTGAAGGAATATCATGGACTGTGAACTGATCCACGTTATAGAATTAGGGACCAAGTTTGACCTTGAATTTTGCTGAATTTGACAATCCTTGTGAAATAAAAAATTGTATATCTTCATCTTAGCTTTCTAGGGACACCAAGATCACCCAAATCCGATTTATGTGGCTCTAGTAATGCTCTGCGCAAGACAACAAGGTCATGATGAGTGAAAAATCCAAAAATTAACAATGTTTGGCAATTAAGCCCAATTACACCCAATAATGCAAAACTCAGCCAAATCACCAATATTAAACACATATAGACATTAATTAGGCCAAGTATACAATACTAAAAGGTGACTCAAAATGATTTATCAGTGATCAATCAATTCACATGGATGAAGCACAATAAGAACCAAATCTAAAGCAAATTGAAATTAACAAAAAGGGAAAAACATCAATTCATCACATAAAACAAGTCTTGGGCATAGCCCCAATTCCTAGAAATAAAACGACTACTCAAGCATTACCATGGTCATAGCAATCTTGATTAAAAAGAACATAAAAAAACCTAAGAGAAGAGAAGAAATTGGAGAAGAAGAGAAATCCTAATTTTTGCCTAAGGTAGCAGCCAAGAGATCCCAATTTTCGAGCCTAAGAGTCCTATTTATAATGTAGGTTAACTTGGGATTAAATCAATTACAAAATCAGATAAAAAAAATCAAAATCCCAGATTTTGTGCGTCACGACCGTGATGCCTATCACGGTCAGGCCGTGACCAATTCTGACTTGGAGAGCTGCTTCACTGATGGCTGTCACGGTCAGGCCGTGATGGATGTCATGGCTAGGCAGTGACAACTTCTGACTTTTGCGTTCTTCTTTTTCTTCGACCCTACGCGATCATGGCCGTGATGCTTGTCACACCCAGGCCGTGATGGTCTCTGTTTGGCTCATTTTTCTTGTTTTTCAAGTTCCATCTTCATGCAAACTCCAAATCAACTGGACTTACGCATTTTCATCATCAATTCCTGCACACAAACACCACAAAAACACCTTACCCGTTCCAAGGTAAAAACTAACAAAAATCAAATTAAAAATGCCTAAAATACATGAAAATGCATGCAGTATGATAAAGAAATATGAGGTGAAATCAAACTCATCAAATTACCCCAAGCTTTAGATTTTTCTTGTCCTCAAGCAATAACCAAGACCAGACAAGATAAACAATCAGAGCATGGACAGTGAACCAAGAACCCGAGTAACAAATCCAAGTAACAGACACATCCAAATAAGTAACCAAGAGACAATCAATTTCAAGTCCAATTAGAAGCTTAGGTTCCCTAAATTCATGTCTCTCACCAATTTCGGCACTCTTCTCGCCTCACCCAAGTGTTTAAGGACATATGACAATTCGCTCAATTTCCTCAAGGAAGGTATCCTACCATAAGCTTGACTATTAACCAAATCTCCACTTTATTAATGAAAACATATAAGAATCAAGAGGTCTTTTATTTTGGTTGTAATGGGGCCATGGGATTATTCTTTAGGTGGGGAAATCAATAAAAGGAAAATTCAAGAAGGCTAAACAAAATATCAAACAATACAAAGCATGACAACCTTCTAAAATACCTTTTTGGGCTTTAATTCATTTTTCCACCTTTCTTTCTTTCTCTCTTTCTTTTTTCTTATCCCCTTCTCCATTTTTTTGTTTATTTTTTGTTTATTTTTTTTCAACTTTGAGAATGGGAGATTTCCAACTTAAGAGAAATATTTTTCTAATCTTTTCATCCCACAATTTATTTTTCAAACCACCTTTTTGCCTTTTTTGCAATACTTTAAAAAGGTGTCATACCAAGTATCATTCATCAAAATCAATCAAGGTACCAAGAAAATCATTTTATTCTATTAGGCTCAAAATTGGGCAACTATGGAGTAGCATTTAATTAGTCAAAGCTCAGAAGGCCGGAAAAATACCTAGTGCCTCAATCATTTTCAAATATATTTTAAAAAATTTTTAAGTTTCAAAACGATTTCGGGTCAAGTTCTAGAGAATACAATCAAAGAGGAATAAAACACTCAATCAGAAAGAATTGGGTAAATTTAGTGAGTACCCTTTTTAGGCTCAAAAATCTCACATTTAGTAGTTTAAAATCAATGAGAAACACAAATCCAAGAAACCACATGCTAATTATCAACTATCAAAAGATCATCTCAAGCATTTTTATTTTTAGCCTATCACAAGAATACAAAAATTGGGTTCAAAAATTCACCGTCTCAATTCATTTGGCACAAAGTTCTCACAATTGGATGCATACTCTAAGCAAGGGGCAATATAATCATGTGATTATGCAAAACTACGCATATATGAATGCAACATGCAAAAAATGCAGAAAATAAAACTAAAAATAATACCCTTACCCCAAGTTAAAAACTTACATTGTCCCAAATGTAAATAATCAAGTCGGAGAGAGGAGAAAAAATGGAACAACTCTCCAAGGTGGTGGAGGGTGTTGGCACATATGCCAGTCATAGAGTTGTTGGAGCAAAAGAAGAGAGGTTAAAGAAAGAGAGTAGGTGTAGGGCTTCTCAAAACTGAACAGGGAGGGCGAAATTTAGTTTTTAACACGCCTAGAGTGCTTCATGGTCATGACCCACGTCATGGGCAGGTCGTGATCCATTCTGCTCTGTTGGGCTCCTTCCATCACGCCCGTGATGCATATCACGGCTGGGCCGTGACCAAATCTGACTTTCAAGCTTCTTCTCATCACGCTTGTGAGGGCCATCACGGCCTGGGCGTGATCCTTTCTGTTCTTCAACTGCTGTCCTTTCACGACCGTGACCCCCATTATGGCTAGGTCGTGATCCATTCTGGTCTCCTCTTCCTTTTTTAAATTGCTCCATCACGGCCATGATGGCCATCAGGGTCAGGCCATGATCTCCTCTGACTTTATTTTTTCCATGCCTTTTTGCTCTTCATGCTTTCATAACCTGAAAATACTTGGCAAAACCATCAATTTGTGATCTTTCTTCTCTTAATCTTATCAAATTATTCAAAAACAAAATTCAAAAACAAATTAAAAAGGGAAAGAAAGCTTGGGTTGCCTCCCAAGAAACGCTTATTTACGATCTTAAGATTGACCATACTCCCTTCAATCAACCGGGATCAGCTGGGCTTGGAAGTGAAAGAACACCTCTCTTCCAAGAAAGTCCTTCGAAGAGCCTATTTTGTTCATATGGCCAAATGTGCTTTCGCTTTGCTCTTTTCACTGAGTTTCATGGCCTTACTTCCTCTTGGCGGAAGTTTTAAATCCACATGTTGAGCAACTTCAATTTCATCATTATTTGGTGCATCATTTGTTATGCAAAGTTTGGGAGTTTCTTCCATGTTAAGCTCTTCCTTCACCTTTGGTGGCATTATCTCAATCCTGCACACATGACTCACAAAAGGAAGGTTGTTATATGAGTTAGTCAAATCAAATTCCACCATTCCTTTCTCTACATTCAAGGAGAGATTTCCATTTTTTACATTTATTATTGCTCCAGCTGTGGCTAAGAATGACCCTCCAAGAATGATATGGAATTTAGAATTCCCGTTCATATCCAACACCATGAAATCGGTAGGAATGAAAATTTTCCCTTCCTTTATGGGGACATTCTCTAGTATGCCTAAAGGAGTTTTAGTAACTTGGATGGACTCAATTCCTTGGTTCCTAACCTCTCAAAGATGGTATGTGGCATCAAACTCGCACTAGCCCCTAAGTCACATAAGGCTTGGTCTATTTTCACTTCTCCAATTGAGCAAGCAATAGAGAAACTTCCTGGATCTTTTAGTTTAGTATGCATATTAGTTTTTATCATTTCATCATGCTTCTCAATTAAGCTCTTAGTATCTTTTTCTACTTGCTTTTTCTTAACTAGCCTTTGTGGGAAAGGTATTGGAGGTTGGTAAGGTGGTGAAGGGACGTACTTTGGTTCTATCTCTTCTTGTTCACTCGTGTCCTCCTCACATTCCACATCCTTTTCACCTACCCCGAGCTTATCATCTCTCAAGTATATAGCATTACAGTGCTCATTGGGATTAACTTCGGGTTGTCCCGGAAACGTACCCTTAGTTCTAGAATATGTACTAGCTTGTTGGGCAATCTGAGTTTCTAACATCTTATTATGGATGGCTAAGTTATCTACCTTAGATGTTAACTCCTTTATTGCCTCATTGACTGCCCTACCTTGTTGCCTAAACTCTTCATTTTGCTTTGTTTGAGTTTCAACAAAATTTTCCAAAAGAGACTCAAGTTTAGACATTTGTACCTGAGGATACCCCGATACGGGTTTCCTATTACCTTGGCCTTCTTGGAATTCATGGTTCAATATGTTGTTGTAGTTCCCGTAGGAGAGATAAGGGTTATTCTTCCTTCCTTGGTTGTAAGAATTTGGGAGAACATAGTTTGGCAACTTCGGGTTCATGTCATAAAAATTGTGACATGAATTCACTTGTTCACCCGAAGTGCCGGATCCAGGAGCACTACCATGTGGGCACTCCATCATGTCATGTCCCTGCATACCGCAAATATCACAAATAACATTAGTAGCATCTATTGAACTCACATTAGCATTTTCAATCTTATCAAAGTTTTTACTCAATGAGTCAACTATAGACATAATTAAATCATTACCATTCATTTCAAACTTACCCCCCGAAAACTTTTTCGGGTTATTACATCTTTCTGAACCCCATTGGTGATAGTTGGTGGTAACGTTCTCAATGATCTCAAATGCTTGAGTCAGTGGTCTATTTATCAATGCTTCACCAGCTGTGGAGTCAAGTGACACCTTCGAAGAATAGTCCAATCCATTGTAGAAGGTATGCACTAAAAGCCACTTCTCAAGCCCGTGATGTGGGCAAGATTCTAGCAATCCCTTGTAACGATCCCAAGCTTCGGATAAGCATTCTCCGTCTTCTTGGTAGAAGCCGGTGATCTAAGTTCATAGGCAAGCAGTCTTGGATGGTGGGAAGAATTTTTCCAAGAATGCCTGCTCCAATTGGTCCCAAGTTGACAAAGTATTAGCAGACATTGACTTCAACCAAGCTCTTGCCTTTCCAATCAGAGAGGAGGGGAATAACCTCAAGTGAATAGCATCAATCGGGGCACCTTGAATTCTTATTGCATCACAGAATTCCAAGAATGTCTCAGTATGATCAGTCGGGTCTTCCGAGGGTAATCCTCCAAATTGATGTTGCCTAATCATGCCAATTAACTAAGGCGGTTTAGTGTAGTTCTCCGCCTCAATTTCTGGCCTAGCAATCCCAGTTCGCAATCCCCTAGCATTTGGGGCTACATAGTCCTTCAGAGGTTTGGTATCCGGTAGATTCGCCATTGGTGGAATGTGGATCAACCTTTCTCTCTCTCTTTGTCTTTGTAGTCTCCTACGTCTATGAAAAGTCTTTTCGATCTCAGGGTCAAATTCAATAAGAGTCCCAAGACTTTGGGATCTTCGCATAAAAGAGAAAAATACATGCAAAGAGAGAGATAGATACACTAGAAAAAGAAAGAAAAATTAATAAAAAAAATGTCCAGAAAAATCAATTTAAAAATTAAATTGAAATTCAAGAAAGCACAATCCCCGACAACGGCGCCAAAACCTTGGAGACCGTGATCTTGAACAACAATTAATTATTAAATCAATTAAACTAAATAAGAAAAAGATTTGGTTTTTGAAATAAGGATTAACTAACAAATCAAGTATTTAAAACTCAATCAAACAGAATCACAAAACAAATCAAATCTGGAGTTTTTCAAATTAAAAGAGATTTCCAGGAATTGGGTTACTAACAGGACTGCTTATGCTACTAAATTGACTACCCCTCTTGTTAATTATCAAAATGCTTTGAAGGTGAATTTATCCTAATAAAGTTAATGTTCCCTCTTGAGATACAAGAACCGTGCCCAATTAAACCAACCCCTACTCTCGTGGTAATTGTATTTAAATTGAACCCATTAAGGTTTGTGACAATTCAATGAACCCTCGAAGGACCGCTTCTAACTCTCGTGATTTAAGTCCTAAGTTCAATTCTTATGGATCCAATACCTAAGTTCACTTCTTAGTTCCTCCTTAGAATATCTAAGACATACAAATAGGTGATCAATCAATTCACATGGATGAAGCACAATAAGAACCAAATCTAAAGTAAATTGAAATTAACAAAAAGGGAAAAACATCAATTCATCATATAAAACAAGTCTTGGGCATAGCCCCAATTCCTAGAAATAAAACAACTACTCGAGCATTGCCATGGTCATAGCAATCTTGATTAAAAAGAACATAAAAAAACCTAAGAGAAGAGAAATCATAATTTTTGCCTAAGGTAGCAGCCAAGAGATCCCTATTTTCGAGCGTAAGAGTCCTATTTATAATATAGGTTAACTAGGGATTAAAGAAATTACAAAATCAGATTAAAATAAAAAATCAAAATCCCAGATTTTGCGTGTCACGACCGTGATGCCTGGCCGTGACCAATTATGACTTGGAGAGCTGCTTCACTGATGGCTGTCACAGCCAGGACGTGATGGCTGTCATGGACAGGCCGTGATGACTGTCATGGTTAGGCCGTGACAGCTTCTGACTTTTGCGTTCTTCTTTTTCTTCAGCCCTACGCGATCATGATCGTGATGCTTGTCACACCCAAGTCGTGATGGTCTCTGTTTGGCTCATTTTTCTTATTTTTCAAGTTCCATCTTCATGCAAACTACAAATAAACTGGACTTACGCATTTTCATCATCAATTCCTGCACACAAACACCACAAAAACCACCTTACCCGTTCCAAGGTAAAAACTAACAAAAATAAAATTTAAAATGCCTAAACCACATGAAAATGCATGCAATAAGATAAAGAAATATGAGGTGAAATCACACTCATCACTGGGTTACCTTTGGAGGTAATCAGAAAGGAAAGATCATTGAATTAGGTAAAATTGGTAAACATCATTTTCCCTCCATTGATAATGTTCTTTTAGTTAATGGTTTAAAACACAATCTGCTGAGCATAAGTCAATTATGTGATAATAGGTTTGCTATTTCTTTTGACAAGAACAATGTCAAGAAGACTGATGAATCACTCTTATTCACTGCCAAGAGGTAAAACAATCTGTATAAGATTGACTTGGAGGACCTCACAAATCAAAGTGTCTCATGTCTAGTGTCATTGAAGATGGGCGATGGATTTGGTACAAAAGGCTAGGTCATGCAAGCTTGAAATTAATTTAAAGCTAAATAAGCATAACCTCGTGAGAGGCTTACCAAACCTTAAGTTCAAATCTGATGCTCTCTGTGATGCATGTCAAAAGGGAAAACAAGTCAAATGTTCCTTTGAATCTAAGAATATTGTTAGTACCAATAGACCACTAATGTTGCTACACCTTGATCTGTTTGGACCAACAAGGACTGCCTCTGTCAGTGGGAAGAAATATGGTCTAGTCATAATAGATGACTACACTAGATGGACATGGTTATGTAACATCCTTGGCTGCTTTACTACACTAGATGGACATGGTTATCTAACATCCCTCACTGCTTTATGGATTGACGACTGTCCCCACAAACCAACACTAGTCTTCTCAGCGTGCTTTGTCCTTACTCACACGCATCCCGAGAAAACTTCCCAAGAGGTCACCCATCCTAGAATTGCTCCAAGCCAAGAACGCTTAACTGTGGAGTTCTTAAGTGATTGGCTCCCGAAAAGAAGATGCATCTTGTGAGTATAGGTAGTACCAATCAATTCATATTAGCCATCCTAAACTGTATAGTCCCATACCTACACAGCCTCGAGATCCCTCTCATTCAGGTGTGTAATCGGTTCATTCATGTGTCCCTCCGCCTAGAAGCCTGCCAGGAGCTTCTCCTTATTCGTGCCTTCTTGTACCGGCGACCATTCCCCGCCCTCGTCGGCACCCGGGTGTTACAACACATAAACAAGAAAACCTATTTAAAGAGTTAACAAACTCAGATCCAAAACCCCACAGTTAGTATAACCAAATACAGTAAAAGATAAGGGTTAGAAGATTCACACAAGTGATTTATCCTAGTTCACTCTTTTCCAACCAAGAGCTACGTCCAGTCCCTTCCACCTGAAGGTTTTCTCCACTATTCTTCAAATAGATTACAAGTATTCAACACCTCTTCAGGCTACAAGTATTATTTCTCTATCAAGCCTCTTCAGGTTCTAACTATAACAAAGATATTTACAGATTTGATCTAAGAACTCACTAAGTGTGAGAGTATGAAAGTTTAAGATCAGTTGTGATTACAAATGAATTTGTTCAAGAGAGCAGAGTATTGACACTTTTGATATCAGAGCTTCTATCTTTTCTTTACTGGGGTTCTTCCAGTATTTATAGATGGAGTGCTTTGCTATCTTGAACTTCTTCAACGGTCTTCAAATTGTATCTGTTTAGACATAGCATTAAATGCTAGGATCCGTTGAGACTGATAACTTGATATGCTTCATGGTGAAGTGCTCTTGTTTATCAGAGGAATGCTCTAAGTAGACCTGTCACTTCCCTGTTATACCGAAGGTTGCTTTCTGACTTTCCTTCTATGTACTTGGTTTAAACTTTACAGAAGTATAGTTGACTGGGTACAAAATTTTATGTTCTCGGTGGTACTATGTTTCTAATCTCAAGAAACAAAGAGTTAACAAATGAAGCAGCAAGGGAAAGAGACATATAGTGCTTTGAATTAAATATACAATCATTTGAAATAAATATGCTTATACTAGACGAGTTCATTTTTAATAGCCAGTAGATGCGCAGGTCTTTGGACGTGCAAGCTTAACTTATCAGTAAAGAAGGCTCGTCTACTGATACTGCGTCTATAGACTCTCGTCTAGTTCCAAGATATTGGAGTAGCTATTCTCAATATCTCACCCTTTTTGATGATGACAATAACCAATTAAGTTTGAGTGAGCAAAGTCTAAGAGAGCTACAAGACTCCCCTTAAGACAAAGCATATAAAAACTTCAAATATTTAAAACAGATAAGCAGCAGCACATATCATATTTATCTTATCAAAGCAATATGCATAAGCTCAGAACTATCCATAAGTAAAACATTATTCAAAACATAGTATCAGAGCTTTTAAAAGAAACTTTAAAACAAATAGCTACTAAAACATAAAGGCAGATCAGTCATATCAAAAGCAGCAAACATAGTATCAAAGCATATAAAACAGAAGTATGCAACAAAGCAATCTTAAGAACATGCATATGCAGACAGAAACTTATAGCCCAAAAAATGACTTTTGTATATATTAAAGAAAATTTAATTCTCATCCTTTCTCCCCCTTCTTTGTCATCAGACAAAAAGGAAACAAGAGTGGACCATTGTTGTCAGTTGAGGATAAAAGAAAACTAAGAAGAGTGTGGAGGTGGTGAAGGAGGGTTCTGATTTGGAGGAGGTGGAGAAGGTTTAGCATTTGGTTGATGAGAACATGGGTTGGAGCCATGGATTCTTCTACTTGTTCCTTTACTTGCTCCTTTACCTGTTCTTTCATTTGTTCATTCACTATCTTGCTTATAATATCCTCTAAATGTGGTGGTAGAGAAGGTCTTGAGCTCTCAGTAGTATCATGCAAATTTCCTTGACCTTGCAAAGTGCTTAAAGCTTGAGAGTGTTGATGCTGGTCATGTGGATGCACAACTGCTAGAGCCAATGGTTGTGAAGAGTGCTTCCCAGAAGTTTCTTGTTTGCTTGCAGACTTAGCAACTTCTTCACCCAAAGGTTCAGTCTGGACAACTTTTGTGTTCATATTGGGACCTTCAACAATTATCTCCTCAATTTTCTCAGAAGAATCTTCAAATGCTTGTGGAGTTGGTGCAGGGGTAGGCAAATCTGGAGCCCAATGTACGTGATCTTCTTCATAAACAGAGCTGATAAGAGGCACTGCTAATGTATAATCATGAATGAAATGCCTAAAGTAAGATAAACCAAACTTCCCTCAGATAGTGGGAGTGGTTCTTCTTTCTTCATCACTCAATCCAGATGAAGATGCTTCTTTTCTGCAAGCCTTCATATGGCACTTCCAGAAACCAACAACATCCTGATCATACAGATTTTCTTCAGGTTGAGACATCCAGTAATCCACCATATCTTGATCAAACGAAGGATCAAAGTCTATATCAAGTATGCAAGAGTTGTCAGGTGGCCTTTTGTGTGCGCTTCTTTGCTTCTTGAGATCCTTGTCCTTATTCATGTCAACCATAGGCAGCCTTGGACAGATCCGAGGAGGTTGAATGCCTATACTCGTGTTTCTCAAAGTATGGAATAGCCATGTAGGAGGCACAGAGTTGGCAGCTCTGTAGAATCTTGGCAATTCAAATTCAGCTTTGCGATGTGCATACATTTTGTGGTCACACATATCTGCAGCACTCCCATACTCCCTAGGGTGCAGAAATTTCTTCCATTTTGTGTTTCTATCCACGACGAACTATTCTCTTCCATAAGTCCTAGACCTTCTGTACTCAACTTGTTCTGCAGTAGCTTTGAGAGGAATTGTAGTCCAATCAGGAATAATATGTTGATTTACACCATCTGTGTGGGGTTTGAAAGGTGGGAACTTGATCAGGTTTAGATAAATCTTTTTGGGTGGAAATTTCTGTTGTGGAAGGTAAGTGAGGGCAGGTCCAATCTCATTGTATGAGGTAGATGGAAGTGGACCAGTTGGTTCATATGGTATAGGTTGATACCAGGGATAGTAAGTGGGTTCTGGTTCATACTCATACTCTGGTAAAGGGTAGAAAGGTCTGGTTGACTCTGGTTCAGGTTGGTGAGTGTGGTAGAGTATTGTCCAATCTCTTTTGACCTTGGCCCAGCTCTCAGCTTTGCCATTAAAGAGAATAGAGGGGTCAGTGTAAGGGAAAATGGTCCTTAGGATTTTAGGAAATGGGGCACCAGGATTGATCCTACATCATCTGGTTGATTAAACCAGGGATCATTTTCAGGTATGATTGGTTGAAATTGAGGTCTGGTTGGGGATGTTTGGATTTGTGATTGAATAGGAGAGTTTGTTTGTGGTGTGGTTTGAGATTCAATCAGGAGTTGTGGTGGCAGTGTAGGTACATACACATCAGTGTGAGGTGGCGAAAGTGATAGTGGTAACACAAATTGTACATGTGCACTATTATTATTATTCTTCTCAAAACTTTCAACAAAAGCATCTACTGCTAATTGAACAGGATCAATAGCAGGGATGCTTACCTTAGTAGCCACAGCAAACTTGGCATTCCTTGAGGGTTGCCTCCTGGTTTGGCTTGGGGCAATAGCAGCGGCAATTTTCGGTTTCTTCAACACTGGACGCGAAGATTATTGGACCCACATATAACATCTATTGGACGCACTTAAGCATTAGACACGCATGCAGTAGACGCAATAAACATTAGACGCGCAATCAATCCACACAAATCATGTTAAGATGCTTTCTAATAAAGATGAATCTGTCCTCAGCAAGAGGTTTAGTAAAGTTATTTGCCCATTGATGGTCACTATCTACAAATTGTATATCAATGACGCATTTTTGCACATAATCTCTAATAAAATGATGTTTAATCTCTATATGCTTAGCTCTGGAATGCAGTATTGGATTCTTAGAAAGATTTATTGCAGCAGTATTGTCATACATTAGTGGAATACTACTTACAAATACATTGTAGTCTTCCAATTGATGTTTGATCCATAGAAGTTGTGATCAGCAACCAGTAGCTGAAATATACTCAGCTTCAGCAATTGATAAGGCAATGGTACTTTGTCTTTTGCTTGACCATGAGACAAGGTTAGCTCCAATGAAGTGACATCCTCCACTGGTACTCTTTCTTTCAATTCTATCTCCAGCATAGTCAACATCACAAAAACCAACTAATCTGTAATCATCATTTTTCTTAAAGCACAAACCCGGATTAGTAGTACCTTTCAGATATCTAAATATTCTTTTAACTGCTGATAAATGGAATTCTTCTGGATCAGATTGAAATCGAGCACATAAGCATACACTAAACATAATATCAGGTCTAGACGCAATAAGATACAAAAGAGATCTTATCATACCTCTATATACCTTTTGATCTACCTTTTTATCTTTATCTTCTTTGTTCAGTATGGACGTGGGATGCATAGGAATGTTCATTTGTTTGCAATCATCCATCTTAAATTTCTTTAGAAGTTCCTTCGTGTACTTAGTTTTATGGATGTACACCTCATCCACTATTTGTTTAACTTAAAGTCCAAGGAAGAACTTGAGTTATCCCATCATGCTCATTTCAAACTCTTTCTGCATTAGCTTATAAAATTATTTGCATAGAGATTCATTAGTAGCACCAAAGATTTTGTCATCAACATATATTTGAACAATAATAAAATTGGACTTATTAAATTTTCTAAACAAGGTTGTATCAACCTTTCCTCTACTGAATCCATTGTCAAT
This sequence comes from Sophora flavescens, assembly GCA_030762895.1. Lineage (NCBI taxonomy): Eukaryota > Viridiplantae > Streptophyta > Magnoliopsida > Fabales > Fabaceae > Sophora > Sophora flavescens. The sequence goes on along the minus strand of CM061062.1, from coordinate 251,738,529 downwards.
CAAGAATGAACTTAACCTTTCATACCAAGCTCTGGGAGCTTGTTTAAGGCCATATAAAGTTTTCTTTAGCTTATATACATGTTCAGGTTGGGTTTCACTTTCAAAACCCGGAGGTTGCATAACATACACTTCCTCATTAATAAAACCATTTCGAAAAGCACGTTTCACATCTATTTGATATAGCATGATGTTATGATGTGCAGCAGATGACAATAAGATGCGAATAGCTTCTAGTCTAGCAACTGGTTCCAAAGTTTTAGTATCGTCTATACATTCCTCCTGTGAGTAACCTTGTGCAACAAGTCCGGCTTTATTTCTTATCACCTTACCATTTTCATCAAGCTTGTTTCTATAAACCCATTTGTTTCCAATAACTGATTTTTATTTTGGTAGAGGCACAAGAGTGCATACTTCACTTCGTTCAAACTGATTCAGTTCTTCCTACATTGCTAGAATCCAACCCTCGTCCAGTAGAGCCTCATCTACTGTCTTTGGTTCTAACCCAAAGACTAAAGCAGAATCATCTTGCTCTCTGAAAGTTGATCTGGTTCTTAGCCTATCATTAGGATTCCTAATGATTTGATCTTGTGGATGATAATTCTTGAAGTACCAAGATCTCTGAACATTTTCCTGTTGAGAAGATGAAGTTTCTAACTCATGTTGTTGAGGGTCGTCCACTTGATCATCAGGTTTGACATTTACTGGATTTCCTGAGATATTAAGATCGGCTTCATCAAGCTATGATAATTTCTTAGCAGGCTGCTTGTCATCAAACTTAACATGTATACATTCTTCTACTACAAGAGTTCTAGAGTTGTATACTCTAAACCCTTTGGACGACTCAGAATATCCTAATAGAATTCCATCATCTACTTTAACATCAAACTTATCAAGTTGATCTTTAGTATCTAATATATAGCACTTACAACCAAAAGGGTGAAAATATGAGATGTTGGGTTTCCTTCCTTTCCACAATTCATAAGGAGTCTTATTCAAGATTGATCTTATTTATATTCTGTTCTGAATGTAGCATGCAGTATTAACAGCTTCAGCCCAGAAGTGTCTAGGGACAGAGTTATCATTGAGCATTGTTCTAGCCATCTCTTGAAGAGATATGTTCTTTCTCTCTACCACATCATTTTGCTGTGATGTTCTAGGTATTGAGAAGTTGTGAAGTATACCACTTTCTTCACAAAACTTTTCGAATAACTCATTTTCAAATTCTCCCCCATGGTCACTTCTGATTGAAATGATACACATGTCTTTTCATTCTTACATGTTTGCATAATACAGAGAAGACCATGACTGACTCATCCTTGTGAGCTAGGAACATAACCTGTAATACCCTTCGTTACATTAGTAGCCCAAATTAATTTTCTATAAAAACCTTTAAAACATGTAAATTAAATAATCGAGTTATAAATTTTTTCACAATAAATTTAAGTCCGAAATTATCTCGTATATTCAAAATAAATAAATAAAGTAATAGTGCTAAATAAAACATTATATCAAAATAAAATAAAGCCTCATAAATATTAATTATTAGAATCACATAACTCTTTTACATTTTGTTTTTACCTCAAAATACGGGCATCTACTAATAAACCCAACGATAAATAAATAAACATGCTTAGCCACAAACGACTCCTTATCCAAGAAATACTAACCAAGCTAGAAAAGATAAATAACAAAATTCACTAAGTCTTCAAGCCCCTTCAGTTTCAGTGACGTCGTCCTCGTGCTTTGAAAACAACACTTTTAATGAGATATAATCCTAGTGAATAAAAACAAGTTCTAAAAATATTTTAGCAAATAGTGTTGTTCTCAGCCGGCGTGGTAACCGGAAAATCATCCATGGTACCTGCTAATTTTCAAAATAATAAATATAATAAACTTCCAAAATAATAATTTATAAATTAAAACAATATCAAACATTTAAACCACAAACTCATAAACTTAACTACGATCACATCTCATTATATTTAATCACATTCACCATGCAAACTCTATACAATGCAACTCCACGAACATAACTTGGTGATTCCCAGAATCACTTGACTTGACTCTTTGATTCCCAAAACTGGTGTGAATCCCAGATCCACTAAGGTCTTTGAGTTCATATCCATGCAATGGCATCCCATTGCCTTCCCCATCCTGGATGGAGGCATCTAATATTCCATCCCAGATATGAATACTTTAATTATCTGGTATCCCATCCCGGATGGTGATATTTCTCGCCTTCCCCATCCTAAATGGAGGTATCTGATATTCCATCCCAGATGTGAATATTTTAATTATCTGATATCCCATCCCAGATGGTGATATCTCTCACATGCCCCATCCCGGATGAAGATATCTCTCATCCTATTCCCGGAATAGAATGTATACCGTCATCCCTTTCCGAAATGCGATAACCAACTCATGCATAATGCAATATGTTATATGACTATCAAGGTGTTCAAATTATATGCGTCAATAACAATAATATTATGTCATGTTAAGGCAACACTATAACATCATCTAACATGCCAATTAACCACAATTCATAAAAATCAAATATATCTTTTAACAATAATTCAAGTTATAATTTAACTATAAAGTAATTAAATATATATCAACTAGATTCAATTAATAAAATAAAATAGAACTCATGCCATCAATAAATCCATGCGTCAGATATATGTGAACTTTGATTACAAAATTAATAAAATGTTAGACTTTGGCAAAGTGAAACCAAAGTTTCACGCACGGGAAAGCAACTAGAATTTGCCAATATCATTCCAATTCATGTGAGGTTGGATTGGAAATTTTCCATCAATTTTCAAACACCCAGAACATTGACACGTACACTTTGGAGGTAAATATAGCCATATAACAGTAAGGATAAGAGAACGTGCATTACGTAAATGTTAACGTCATTCCTTTTAAATTCAAGGAAGCAGATAAACATATATTTATGAGATCAGTTCATCAAATTACATAAAAATATTATAGAAATCTCAAATCCAGAATTAAGAACCTAAAAATTATTTGTATCATGGAAGAGTGAATAAAAATATTTTTACTCACCTCTTGTAGACATCCAAATATTCCCAATATTGCCTAAGATGATTCCTAATGTTACACCAAGAACCTCTCCTCCCTGCTGACATCCCAATAAACGGCGCACCTTCTTTTTTTCTTTTATTTGACACACATAAGCATTTTTAAAAGCTTGGCTAGATATGTTTCATTCTTTTTAAACCAAACATTTTTCTATCCTATTGTAAACACCGCACTTGGTTTAGGTTTGTATACAACTATCCTTCTTTCAAAACTTTCAACGTATGGGCCTGCTAATTTCTGTTTTATCCAAAGAATTCACTTTGAATTCTTTATTGCCGTGCAGACCATCAAAGCAAAATCTCAATTTGAGATTTACATGGACTCCCCTCTATATTTAGTGAGTTTGACTTTATTTATTATTATTTTTTAAAATTCTCATTGTCATTTTTCTTCACATTTTAATTAAATTAATTAATTAAATTAATATACACTATACCCTTTAATAAATTAACCTTTTTATTAAAATAATTATATTGAAATTTTAAGATGTTACATTTTCTCTCCTCCTTAAAGAATTTCGTCCTTCTCCTCCTTAAAGAATTTTGTCCCTGAAATTAACATCACACCCATCTAAGCAAGCAAACATAGATTAAAGGTAATGCATCACTAAGCTATGTACCTGAAAAAATTTGGATGATGATGTCTAGTATCTTCCTCAAGTTCCCAAATTGCTTCCTTTGGAGTCAACACTTCCCAAATCATTATCACCAATGGTATCGTCTTGTTCCTTAGAGTCCTGATGTTCTTGTCAATGATTTGAATATGTCTGAGCTTAAATATCAAATTATCCCTCAATTTTATTGACTTAGGAGTTATCATGTATGAAACATCTGGTACGTACTTCCGGAGTTGAGAAACATGGAAGACGTCATGGAGATTTGACAACTGTGGTGGAAGAGCCAGTTGATAAGCAACGGGTTCGACTCTCTTTAGGATTTGAAAGGGACCGATGAAACAAAGAATTAGTTTTCTGAATGACATTGACCTCCCAGTCCCAATCTTATGAGTGACTCTCAACCACATGTCGCTCTTCCTAAAATTATAAAGGCTTTCTTTTCTTGTCAGCAAAACACTATTCTGCACACTACGCATCTTTCCCTTAATTATTTGAATCCCAATTGTTGTCTATTGGATTGAATCTGATTCTAGCAAGATCTTCTCACCTACTTCACACTAACATAAAGGGGACCTACATTTCCTAATCACCTCATCAATATATATAGTTATTAAATATTTCACCCCATAATAAGTGTACAATTCATGGCACCTTAACTATAAAAATATATTCAAAATGAAGTAAAAAAACATTTATTTAATAAAATAGTGCACTTAAGTATTTCTTTCTGTTAACAAGATCATCTTACTTAAAGAAATGTGGTGACAAAATCAAGAATAAGATTTAGTAAACTTGCAATTAAAATGTGGAGATATTGTGCAAAACATCGGTAACAAAAAGAAAAACTCAATGAATGAACACCATAGTAGTACTAAGAAATCAGTTTCATCTTTATCTTTGAGTAGATACATATAAATAAGAAAATAAATTTTTCACTTTTTGATTAGAAAAAAAAAGTTTGTTAGGATTATACATGTCATTAATCTATATGGCAAACAATTCCAATGGACATATTAATCACGATTAATGTTTGGTCACTTAAAAGCAATCTCAAATTTCAAGAAAAATGATTCTCAAAAAATCATGTAACAAAATTACAACATAATAAATTTTGAGCATATAAATATATATACAATTTCTTTAATACAACATTCATTTTTATTCTCGTCCACCAGTACATCTTTAAATCTTGATACAGCTTGGCTACCTATACTATGTACTACAGGAAACAAAAAAATGAATTCACATGTTACTTATTTTTCTTTCTTATACATACATATTTTCTCTTTTTTTTACGATATATTTCTTTATTGTTATTATTGGAATTTAAAGAAACATTTCATAATAACTTCTTTATTTTAACATAATTTTCCCAAACTTCACGTCAAGTACTAAGTCTATTAAGAGTTTCATGCATAATATAAATGATTTATGGTCAAAGGAATAATTGTGTTTCTAGTCTGCCACAAAACAAATATCAATATTTAATCCCAAAGATAACTCTAGAATATCTACAAGAATTATTCTTAAATCAATTACTTTTAAATTAGAACATCATACATAAGAGTCACAAAACAACATGCTTAATGTTCTTCAAAATAATTTCTGGATAATAAATTAAGAGAAGATGACATTGATATACTATGACACAACAAGTTGTAAAATAAGTTCTTGTCATTCATTATATTGTTTATTTTATTTTTTTGCATTACATTTTCAAAATATGAACCTAAATGCAGTAAACAACATTTATGTGTCAAACATTAACATCTCATCCTATCATATCAATGACAATTTTATTAAGAGAGAAAAAAGAGTTTGTTCATATTTCAGGCGGCATAACTATAATAGATTTCTCCTCAACTATCTTTAGATGAAATAGCAAGTTTTTTTTTTTTTTTTGAAATAGGTTACCACACATGGAAGGATCAAATAAACAATTCACCAAGCTAAGAACTTATACATACATGCAATAATAGATCATGATATCCATTTCCACTCTTATATCAATAATTAGTTAGCGAAGTGGTAATTCAACTTTCAATCATGCACAATAATTTCAGTTAATTATTCATTATAGATAATTACAGTAACACATATTTTCAATGGTCAAGACCGGTGCTGACGTCGATCTTTTCCTTAAGCTCCGAGAAATTCTCTTCACACTCCTTATCCCACTCAAAAGGTTTCTCTTTCCTAGCTAACTTGGTAAGGGGTAAGACTAGTCTATATAACTACTCTATGAAATTTTTATAGTAACCTGCCAATATTAGGAAACTCGTCAAACTATTTCTTAAGCTCACTCAACTCTAAAGGTGTCATCTTGTAAGGCGCTACAGATATTGGTCCACTCTTTGACACTATATCTATGCTAAACTCAACCCTCTATTGAAACTTGTGCGTTGTAGATATAGTCGTTACATCATTGTCTGCCTCTATAGTAATAGTGAATGAGAGTATGTATCCTTGAGCTCTCTAAACCAAGAACTAATCACAAGAAACAACAAATAAAATATGGGTCGACACCGAAGAATAAAAGACATTGGATGTGAAGAGATAAGGATAATTTTGTCAGAGTACTTTATGGCAATGAGTCTAGATGCCAATAAGTCAATACCAAGAATAACATACGATCCAGACATAGATAAAAGATCGATGACAAAAGGCATGTCCCGACGCACAAGAAAGCAATTTAAAACGCACTAGAAATAATAAGATTATCCTCTGTAGAAGTAGAAATTCACAATTTAAGGACAAACGAAAGATAGGTAACTCCAAATTTCACACATGAAGGATATATCAATGAATGTGTTGATCATGAATCAAATAATATAGTAACCTTTTCTCCAATACGAGTATAAATAATTTAGTCTCCTTCGAATCTAAGCTGCCTCGGAATGATGGTGGATTGTTCTTCTTGAATTCAAAAAGCCCAGCGTGCTAAAGGTCCTAGGTTGCCACCACACCATTTGTTATTGGCCTCCATTTCCCTGCACTTGACGGAAAGTCTCCGTTTGCCCTTGCATAGCTTTGGTCATACAATCCAAAGCTGCTGCGAGTGCAAAATTCATCCCTCACCTATTAGTTGTCATAAATCTGCTCACTACCAATGAAATATTGGGTTGATCAGGTCCAATATCCCAAAGAATAGCATGCAACATCTATAACTCTAACAAGCATCCTATGCGCCCAAGTTTTGTTTTAGAAAAAGCCCCACTGCCACAGTCCGATTTAGAATCGAACTGCTCTGATACCATAAATGTAACGTCCTTCGTTACATTAGTAGCCCAAATTAATTTTCTATAAAAACCTTTAAAAAATTTAAATTAAATAATCGAGTTATAAAATTTTTCACAATAAATTTAAGTCTGAAATTATCTCGTATATTCAAAATAAATAAATAAAGTAATAGTGCTAAATAAATCATTATATCAAAATAAAATAAAGTCTCATAAATATTAATTATTAGAATCACATAACTCTTTTATATTTGTTTTTGCTTCAAAATACGGGTCTTTACTAATAAACCCAACGATAAATAAATAAACATGCTTAGCCACAAATGACTCCTTATCCAAGAAATACTAACCAAGCTAGAAAAGATAAATAACAAAATTCACTAACTCTTCAACCCCCTTCAGTTTCATTGACGTCGTCCTCGTGCTCTGAAAACAACACTTTTAATGAGATATAATCCCAGTGAATAAAAACAAGTTCTAAAAATATTTTCGCAAATAATGTTGTTCTCAGCCGGCACGGTAACCGAAAAATCATCCATGGTACCCGCTAATTTTCAAAATGATAAATATAATAAACCTCCAAAATAATAACATATAAATTAAATCAATATCAAACATTTAAACCACAAACTCATAAACTCAACTACGGTCACATCTCATTATATTTAATCACATTCACCATGCAAACTCTATACAATGCAACTCCATGAACATAACTCGATGATTCCCATAATCACTTGACTTGACTCTTTGATTCTCATAATCGGTGTGAATCCCAGATCCACTAAGGTCTATGAGTTCATATCCATATAATGGCGTCCCATTACCTTCCCCATCCCAGATGGAGGCATCTAATATTTCATCCCAGATGTGAATACTTTAATTATCTGATATCCCACCCCGGATGGTGATATCTCTCGCCTTCCCCATCCCAGAGGTATCTGATATTCCATCCCATATGTGAATATTTTAATTATCTGATATCCCATCCGGGATGGTAATATCTCTTGCCTTTCCCATCCCAGATGAAGGTATCTAATATTCCATCCCATACGTGAATATTTTAATTATCTGATATCCCATCTCGGATGATGATATCTCTCATCCTATTCCCGGAATAGAATGTATACCGTATTCCCTTTCCGGAAGGCGATGACCAACTCATGCTTAATGCAATATGTCATATCATATGACTATCAAGGTGTTCAAATTCTATGCTTCAATAACAATAATATCATGTCATGTTAAGGCAACACTATAATATCATCTAACATGCGAATTAACCACAATTCATAAAAATCAAATATATCTCTTAACAATAATTCAAGTTATATTCAACTATAAAGTAATTAAATATATATTAACTAGATTCAATTAATAAAAATAAAATAGAACTCATGCCATCAATAAATCAATGCATAAGATATATGTGAACTTTGATTACAAAATTAATAAAATGTTAGACTTTGGCAAAGTGAAACTTTCAAAATTAATAAAATGTTAGACTTTGGCAAAGTGAAACCAAAGTTTCACGCACAGGAAAGCAACTGGAATTTGCCAATATCATTCCAATTCATGTGAGATAGCATACTGTGGATGACTGACTAAACCAATTGTACTCTTCCCATAATTGAGAGAATAGCACATTTCCAAGTTGCTAACTTTGCCTTGATTCTGTCAGCAAGAGGTTGGAGATGAATCTTCCTAGGCTTACCTCTAAAGAGAGGAACACCAAGATAAAAAAAAGGCAAATGACCAACACCAAAACCCAAATTATCAACAATGCTGCCAAATCTGTTTGCTGCAACAGAACCATTAAACACCTTAAACTTTTCTTTGTTAATATGCTGTCTAGAAGTTGCACTGTATCTATGAAAGACATTCATAAGATTATCCAAGTTCCTCTGAGCCCCTTTACAAAAAACCAAAAGATCTAGGACTAGACAAAGGCTTCAATTTACCCTGCTTAACTAAAACAGTGATTGCTCTACTTAGAATGTCCTTAGCCAAGCAAAATAGTAAAGGAGAGAGGGGGTCCCCCTGCCTCACCCCCCTCTTACAAGAGAAGAAGCTAACAGAGTGGCCATTAACCAAGATAGAAACTTTTGCAGAATGAAGGATGGCTTTTATCCAATTACAAAAAACAGGATCAAAATCAAAGGCCTTCAATGACTTGAGAAGGAAGTTCCAATCTATTGTATCAAAGGCTTTCATGATATCTATCTTTAAAGCAACATTGCCTCCAAAACATATTTTATTCTTCAAATTAACTGCCTCAGAAGCCACACATACACAGTCAATTAATTGCATACCTTTAATAAACCCCCTTTGGTTAGGAGAGACTATCTTAGGAGCAACATTGGCAAGCCTGTCAGCAAGGATCTTTGTAATTATCTTAAACTGGAAATTAGCAAGAGCTATTGGTCTAAATTGACCAATAGAGTCTACATTAGGGGTTTTTGGAATGAGCACAACCACATTAGAATTCATGTTAGGAAGCAACCATCCTTGCTTGAAGAATTGAGTGACTGCAATTAAGACATCCCTTCTGACTATATCCCAATAGTGCTGATAAAAGAACCCCCCAAACCCATCAGGGCCAGGGGCACCATTGGCATTCATATCAAAAACAGATCTTCTAACCTCATCCCAAGTTGGCAAGCTGGTTAGCAAGCTGGTTAGCAACCTGTTATCATCATCAGAAACTTCAGCTGAAACTACCTCATCAATGAGGCCACCATCAAAACAAGAATTATCCGTGGTAAACAAGTCTTTGTAGTAGTTCATATTATGGTTCTCAATTTCCTCCTGATTATCCAAAATCTCATCACCTGCTTTCAACATGGAAATTCTTTTGGAGACTTGTCTGATTTTTGCTAGTCTGTGAAAATAAGCAGAATATCTGTCACCACTAGTGTGCCAGTTGATTATGGCTTTCTCCATCCAGAACATTTCTTGAGAATGGAGAGCCTTGTTTAATCCATCTTGAGCAATCTGTTCTTGAGCATAAAGATCATTAGTGCAGTCATTATTGGAGATCAAATCCTGGACAATTTTAAGGTTCTGGACAGCAGAATCAACTTTCTTATGAATGTCACCAAAAACCTCTTTATTCTAGGTTTTTAAAACTGTTTTTAACTTCTTTAACTTCTGAGCTAAGATGAACATGGGGCAGCCAACTACTTCTTGGTTCCAGGTTTCCGCTATGATGTTATGACAATCATCATGTGTAGACCACATTTTCATAAACTTGAAGGAAGAACTAAAAGTAGGGATCTGTTTTTGCAAGTTGAGCAGGATAGGAAAGTGGTCTGACTTGGATCTAGGTAGAGTGCAGCTAGCTGAACAATTCCAGAATGAAAGCCAGTCCTCATTACATATTACCCTGTCCAATCTCCTTTCTGTATGAGCAGAACCCCTTCTCTTGTTAGACCAGGTGTATTCAGCACCAGTGGTTGGCAAATGATGGAGATCACATGCATCAGTCCATGATTTAAATTCCTGACAGGAAATAGAGGAAGGCAACCTACTCCCTCTATGCTCATGAGCACCGACAACAGCATTGAAGTCTCCAATATAACACCAAGGACCATCAAGAGACTGTTTTAAAGCTGTTAACTCCTGCCAAAGAATCCTCCTGGAAACATATGTAGATTGTAGTGGCAGCATATATAGCAGAAAAGAACAACAACTGATTTTCAAATAAAACAGAAAAGGTGACATGTTGATCAGCAGCAACAATAACATTAGGATTTAGAGAAGCATTGCAAATGCACTACAAATTAGGACTAAGAGAGCCCCTATCATTTAAAGCAAACACTTTCAGATTCAGACTTGACCAAAATGAGCTAGGGAAATTATTTAAATCTATCCAAGGTTCAGCAATTAAAATGATGTCTGGCTTATTTTTGAGAATCATGTTTTTCAATACTAACCTGGTGTCAAGGTTAGCAATACCTCTAGCATTCCAAAAGAGAACTTTCATTTGGACAAGTTTAAGAGGCCTGCTTTGGACCTTGTGTTTCTGGCTGGAGCTGGATTTGCATTCTACTTCTTCTTGAGTTTCTTAATCGGTGACTTAGAAAGAACCTTGGTATATCCATCATCAACTAAGTAATTAGCAGTCATACTTGCCACAATATTGCCTGCATCAGTGTTATCCACTGGCTTATGATGGTTTTCAACCACATCATCTTTAGACTGCCAAAACTTGCCAACAACAGCAATATCCTTCTGAGCCTGAGAACTAAAAATGGGAGTTTGGACATTTCTACCACTGATTGTACCCGCAATGTTACCTGACAGATCAGCACCATGAGGAGAACCAAGTTTGTTTCCAAAAGAGGAGATAGGAGATTTAGACACTATTTCTTTATCCAAGTCTTGATCATTCTCCGTGTCCACCAACTCAGGCATTGTCTCATCATAGACTGTCTCAATTGAGTCAGCATCATCATCATGAATTGGAGAATCAATCCTGATTCCATCATTTGAGTCCATGAGATCAGGTCTTCTAATAATGGCCGAATCTGGATCAGCTTGCACCACAATATCAGGACCATACACCGGATCCATCATGTCTGGATTAGCATGTTGAGAACACCCTGCTCCATCACCAACTTGATGAGAAATATCCTGAGTCTTTTCCATCGAGTCATTCTTCTACTGCACAGGTTGATTAGAGTCACCTGCCAACATTGCTATTGCTAAATTCATCATTAAGACTATGAACCTGAAGATCCTTAGGCACATTATTATCAGTTTTAGGAACATAAATCTTTCTAAACTTGACTGCATCCTTTTCAGGTTTATTATCAACTTTTCCAATGGATTTAGAACAATTGGATATGGAATGGCCAATGATTTGACATGATGGACAAAATTCTGGGAGTTTCTCATACTCCAAATAAGTGAAAAAGGTAAAACTCTCCCTTTCAACAAGGATTTTGGATCGCAGCTTCTTATTAAGATCAAGATCAATCAAGACTCTTGCAAAGTGCCCAAACGATTTTTTACTTCTAGCTTCATCTAAGCAAATCGGGACACCTATTGCACTAGTAATGGTAAAGAGAATCTTGGGGCGCCAATACTCTTGAGGAATCCCATAAAATCTGACCCAAACTTGCACACGAGTCTGCTTCAAAGCATAGGGGTTAAAATCTTTTGACCAAGAAAATAGCCTTAAACTTCCAGAATCTAAATTCCATAAACCTATAGCCAAAACACTTCGAAGGTCTTCAAGAGAAAAGAAGGAAAATTCATTGAAACCCCTTCCCAATGAGATTAAATGCCATGGACCAATTTAGTTCACAATTTCTGTAACTTGCATCGCAAGTCATTGACTCTCAATGGAAAATTGCCTTTAGATAAAAGAATTCTATCATGAAGATGGTTTTTGCAGCTTTCAAGGCTAGCCAAGTACTCAGTTTCAGGGATCTTGATGGACACTTCATCTCCCTTAATGCAAGACTGAGGCAATTGACTCAAGGGAATCGAGCAAGAATTGCTCAAAGCTAGAGCAAAAGTTTTTGTTTGGTTTCTTGCTTTCAGAGCGGGATCAAAAGAAGGAGAGGAGGAGGATTGTTGTGCAATAATTCAGGGAAGAAAACATCACGAGAGATGTGATCGGGGTTCCATGGCAATGGAAAAAGCTTGACACGCAAGGAAGAGCAAACCCTAACAGAGCGAAGCTAGGTCATGGTAGGGTTCTGGAGGCCTCAAGGGTTGGGCTTTCCATCAGGATATTCTCTAGGTTACTATTTTAAAAATGTAAGATGAATTATAAAAATATTATATTAATCTTGAAATATTTAAAGTTTTGGTGAATATTCTAATACTAATTTTTGCCAAAATTCGATACGTTACCCATTATCATCGCTAGATATTCACATACATAAGAGTGGATAATGACAAGTCTTCAAAGTGATACCGAATTAGCAAATAGCGAAGCCAATCAAGCAATAATTTTATTTAACCTTATACCACAAAATATACAATGTTCCATCATCCTGTATTGAAGGACAATTCTGGCTTATTAAGCATATGGTAAAGAAAAGCACATGAACCCATCCCTCTACTTCTCAATGACCCATCATAAATCAGAACCAATAGCTTATGTGGACGAAGATGAGGATTTCTGGGATAGTAAAGTTTCAAGTGATGAAGGATCTGTCACAGGAGGGCTACAAGTGAAGTTTTGGCATACAAGAGCTACAACCTTGTTGACTGTATAGTTATTATTAGCCATGAGAGCAATGTTGCTGTTATATACATCCCAAAATTCCATCTCTTCTTTGTTGTTGGGATCTATATGAACAACCTACCATCAAAACCAACACAAAAGTTATTGATGACAAGAAAGAAATATGGAGATATCAACTTTACAAAGAGTAACTATGCTCACTGTTCTGTTGGGATCATATAATGCATGAGCTGCAGCAAGCATGCTTTCAAATTCCTCAGAACTCCTTTCACCAACCAGAACCACTTGCTTTCGGTAAGGTGCACGTAGCATGTCTGCTGCACAACACATTAGAGGCACTGCCATAGCCATATCTTTCAATCTGTTCTCAAAAACAGCCTGCATTACCATGTAAAGGGAATCAGTAAATTGCAACTGACCCAGTGCTCCAGTAACAGATTGCTATAAATAATGGCATCCCACCATTAGGGCGGCCAGTGCACGAGGCTTACACCTGGTGGGGTCTAGGAAAGGTAGATGTATGCAGCCTTACCCCCGCAGCGGAGAGGTTGTTTTCAGGATTTGAACCCGTGACCTCCAGGTCACAAGGCAGCAACCTTACCGCTGTGCTGCGGCTCACCCTCAATGGCATCCCACCATTGTTAGAAAATAAAGGAGGAGAAACAGCATTTTAGGAGAAAAGAGGGGAGGGTTTACAGACCAGAAGATGTTCTGCATTTCGCTTATAATGCCCAGCTTTACCTTCGGCAACCATGGAAGCCAATCTTACAAGATTTATAGCTGAAACTGAGTTCCCGGAGGGTTCTGCCCCATCATGGTCTTCCTTCACACGGAGAAGAACTGAAGTATCTTCTCCTGTATTATTGAAATATCCACCTCCAACCCTATCAAGAAACAAAGCATCCTGCAAGCAACTCATCTCATGAGCAATTCAAGGTCTGGCAAGGCAAGCAATGAAATTTCTTGTGTGTCCAGACATCAATATTTACCTGGGTTTCCTGCAATTCAATTGCCCAGAGAAGCCAGTTGATTCCACCGCCAAACTCATAGAGATCCAGCAAACCAGAAATCAGAAAAGCATAATCATCCAAGAAACCGGGAGCTTTAGATGGAGAATTTCTGAAACTGTGGTGTAGCCTGTGAGTCTCCACATTGTAAAGTTGCTTCCTAATAAAGAATGCTGCTTTTTCCGCAATTACCAGGTACTCCTTTGGCTGGAATTTGCACAATCAAAAGGAGGAGAAAGTTAAATACATTATCAATTATTCAATAGAAAAGAGACAGGTTGGCTCCAGTTTTTCCTCCAACAACCTCACCCACTATTCCCTTGTGCCTTAAACTGCCAGTGCCCGCTCAGTCAGAAATTACTCATTGTCCAAAACAAAAATAGTGATCAACAGTATAAAATTGTACGCCTATGATGATAATTTACAGGTATCTTGTAGAAGCAACATCCATAATATAAAAGAGGAGTGTGTCCTATCCTTTTAAATATTATTAGTCATTCAGTTAAAATAAAATATCAAAGGCTCTTTATCTCTAACCACACGACTATATTAGTAGAAGGAAAAACATACTTCAGTGCCAACAACAGGAAAGTTGAATTTGGTCCCTTCAGCTTCTCCCTTGAGAATCTTAGAAGCCCTAGCAAAAGATGAAATTGCCAGTCCATTCCAAGATACAATAACCTAGAAGCATAGGATCTCTTGAGAGTATGCATAAAAAGTTGAAACTTAAATCGTTATATATGGATCTTAAATAAATCAACAAGCTTGTTTAGGGGAAATGCCTTATCATCCAAATGTGGCCTTGACCGCCTTGATCTTACTTCAAACAGCTTCCGCCTACATTCTCCAAGAATTTCTTGATATGTCTCAAGTGACATGCCATATTTTGATGCCAATTCTGAAGCATCTTTTCTCTCAATCAGCACATTCTTTCCCTCAAATTCATTATGTGGATCACTCATTTTAGAAAGGTTACAGTTACCCGACTGCTTTATGTAATAGTGCTCTTTAAAAAGAGCAGCATGGTCTCCAAGTATGTCTTCAACCTAAAAAGAACAAACCAGGTTGAAAGCCGACTCCAAAAATAACAAATGAACCAATCATTAATTACAATACCTCTATGAGACATGGTCAAGATACTATAGATCTGTTGGAAATAGCATATAAGTTATACTCTTATTGAAATTAGATTATGATTAATGTTATATTAAGCTTGGACAGTGTGGACGGTATGGATGGTGGGTTCTCATCCATTATATTCTTACTTTCATTGCATCTATTCTCCTAGGACTTGGCATAGATAATTAATGCTCTAGGAATCATGTTCCCTTATCTATTATATATTGTAGTCCTATTGGAATGCAAAGACGTAAGAGACATATTCAGTTTCAGTTTCAGTTTCAAGTAAAGTCTTCATTCTTTTCCTTCTCTTTCTCTATCTAAAATCCATAACTTCAACAAGATAAAATCTAAAAATTACAAAAGGAAATCAGGACAACAAGCCATGCTGCCAAGAGCTAGACAGCAAAGATTGACGCAAAAGGCAAAAGCTTAAACTACAAATTTTATTTAGGGAAAACTATCTCCATGAATTATCTGCTTATTATCAACTAGAACATACTATTTCAAAGTACATAAAGAGGCTTATTTTAACCAAACAAGCATAAGAGTTTATTAAGCAAATATATATATATATATATATATATATATATTATCCACATAAATGAGATATATTATTGTGCTTTCAAGACTCCTAATACAACAATGGAGTGAAAAATAGTAAAACGCGTCAATTTTCAGATGAACTCCAAAAATACAGCAGTTAGATTGTCCTTAGCAAACTAACAGTTAACAATTAAGAATTAGTCTAAACAACACATTGTGAACTGGAAAAATACAGTTATTTATTCATGTTTGAAAAAACTAAATTGATTCAATTGAATCCTTAAAAAAATTAAATTCACTGCCGCAGCAGTGGAATATTGGGCCATGTCACAGCATTTTATGTCAGCCCCTGATGATTCTGTATGACCCAATTGAAAGATAAAAACTTTGAAATGACCTAATTGAATCAATTTATGCTTTAGGGGGAAGAATGAAAAAGTGTGTATTTTTATGAGACCTAAAATATAATCATCCTTAAGAAATATATTAAGGAAAGGCAGGATAGGACATGGATGAAAGACCTCTTTGCTGGTCCATATGTAAAAGGCTCCTTCCTTTTTCCTTGTAGCTCCTTCAATCTCTGCACTATCAGCATCCTCTGCCGAAAAAAATTTCACCTTCTGGACCAATCATGTCTCTCCTTAAATAATCAAGGATATCCCGCGATATACATGAATAGAAGGTATCTTTTGTGATAGAAAAAGCATCTAAATAAACATTCGCAAGCTGCCCTTGATCATATAGCATCTTCTCGAAGTGTGGAACTGCAAAGATATCACAGCTCAACAATGTAATCATCTTAACAAAATTTTAGAAGAAAGTTCCTTGGATATAACAGCACATCCAAAATAATATGGAAAAATCAAATGCTCAGGAATCTACATGTGTGCAATAACATTCAGAATTAAAGCTCATAGACATATCAAATAGATATTTTATATTATCTTTATATTTAAAATATTTAATACATATTGCTATTTGTTTCCTTATAATTAGGTTTAGTCTTATTATTAGTGGGCGAGGGCTTGTTCTAGCAGCACTAGTACTTGACTTAATCATTGCTATAAATAAATAGGGGTATTAGGTTAGTGTTTTGAATCATATTACAGCTATCAAAAATATTCTCAATTTATGCTTGTTAGCCGTCTTTCTCGCTTTTTGTTCTTCCCTAATCCTAAATCCATAATTATTTAACACATATCAAAGATTTACCAACAGAAATCACTGTTGTCCAAGATAAAGTTACCATGCCAGCACTCGTCCACACTATATCTGTGAAAACCCCCTCCAATATGATCATGAATGCCCCCTTTTGCCATGCATTGCAAGCTAAAGAAAACCATTTTCTGACTCCCATTAGCAGCGCCTAACTTCCTTGTATCCTCTAAATTTTTGGAGTGGTAAAGCATCAAGTTGATCTCAACTGGTCTGGGAAACTTTGGTGCAGATCCAAACCCACCAAACTTTGAATCATAGCTCCCAGAGAGCTAAAAAGAAAATATTAGATTGAATGATAATCAAAAAGTGGAACATAAATGAAGGGTTCAATAAAAAAACCGTCCAAATACATGCAAATGTAGGAAATTTTCTCACATTAAAAGAAAGGAAAATTGCTTGGTCTATGTCTTTACAATATGAGAATCTTACAACACTGGTTGCAAACAGCCTTAGCTTCATTTTAGTAAATGAGAAAACAAGATTGCTATATTTTTAACAATTTCTCCACATTCCATTACTCATACAAGAAAAGAGAAAAAATGGAGGACAGCAAGACCGTAGATATGGAAACTCATTTTCTTTTTCGTTTTCTCCCCTCTCTTGTGCCTAAGAAATGGAGAGGGAGCCTATGACAGAGTAGACAAAATGGATGCAGAAAGCCTAACCTGCTCTGAGCATAGACTTAATGCTTCATCTGGAACTCCATCACGCAACTTATCAGAATCTGAACTGGCAGACAATGCCGCAGAAAGCTGTTCAATTGTATATGCTCCACTCTTAATTAGCAAATCCCTCTTATTATCCCAAGCCTCTTTTACCTTTCTGGAGAATACAGGAACAAATACTACATAAATAAGAACTACCAAGAGCCACAAGTAATAATTTCAAACCATTGACCTGACTGAACTCAACAAATTGAGGCATGCCATCAGTCAAAGTAATTGAGAAAAAAAGGAGTGTGTAAGGAGGTTGATGATTCAAGCTGCCATATGCAATAATTCTCACCTAAGTATAGTCTTAAAGCCAGGTCGTCCATAGTTATCATCAGGGGGGAAGTAAGTTCCACCCATTAAAGGTTTCAAGTCAGGTGAAAGAAACACACTCAGGGGCCAGCCTCCTCCACCAAATAAAGCCTGCACATATGTCATGTATACCTGAAAAGAAAAAAATTTCCATTTAGTGCACCTTGTTACCAGTGAAATACTTTAAATTAAATTTTCTCTAAGCATCACGACCATTCAAAGGGATAGGGAAGTTCACCCTACCAATGAAACCAAACATTCAAGAAAAAACAGGGACTTTTACATAAATTAAGGATAATTTACAAATACCAATTCAACAAATTTTCCCTTAAAATAGAACAATTGAGGAGATAATATCCTTGCATATTTTGAGACATAAGTAGTTAAATGCAAGGTTTTAAATTGGGTGGTCGTAGACTGCAACTGTCGTGGCAATGCTACAGTTTTGGTAGTATGGTTGCACTTAGTCACATCGGCTACATTACTGCAACTGGATGAGTAGTTAAGTTACCTTATCAACATCAGGTCGCTCCTCTCGATCCACCTATGCCATTGAATATTGATATATTAAATAAATTGTTATAGAACATCATAAAACAACTTGTTAAATAACATTCACTAAAAATGAAGAGGAGATTGTTTGTTACAATTGAAAGCAGGAGAAAACATAAGAAAAGCAATGAATTACCTTAATGCTAACAAACCAATCATTCAACAACTTGGCAACCCCTTCGTCCTCAAAAGACTCGACCTCCATCACGTGACACCTTACAAAATAGTTTCATATTCCCAACTGTCAATATTGAAACTCATCAAAAGTTGACATGAAGAGATTCATGATTGAGTTTGTAACGATGATGATACATACCAGTGACAAGTGCTGTACCCAACTTCCAATGGAATCGCCATTCATAGTAATAGTAAAAGTAACACCATACACATATACCAACCACCAGTTAATTACAGAAAAAAGTTTTTCCATTTTTCTTGTGAAACAAAAGAGAAGTTGCAAATCATGATGGAGAACGAAGAATTACTTGATAAGAATATAGGAACATCTCGCCTGCGTGCTTCGGAGAAAGCTTCTTCACCCCATGGATACCAATCAACCTTCAATAGGATTAGGATTCCAATATTATTATTATGGTTAAACTACATTGAGGCTCACCTTTAACATTGGTCTTGTACGTAAAACATTTTTATTTTCAATTTGGTCATCCCCATTTACTGTTGTTGTAACACTGTTTGTTGGAATTAAAGCATAGGAACAAAATTAAAAATAATTATTAAGTAGAAAGATCAAAATGAAAATAATTAGACTTAATTGTAGTTTTGGACCCTTTAGTTTAACAAATGGTTGGTTTTGGTCCCTGTAATTTCAATTACTCAAATCAAGTCCCTCTAATTTCAAAATCAAACAAATCTGGTCCTACCATCAACCTACCATCCGATACTTAGCAGGAATTGCTGACCTCACTAATTTTTTGTGGCGTAACATTAGTGTTGGATTTTAATTAGTTAAAAAACGTACAAACGTGCTCTTCATGTGCACTCCCTTCAGTATTTAGGGAGAAGAAATTTGCATGCAGAGGCTTTCTTTTTTCAACTAATTAAATAAACTAATCATACACTAATGCCACGTCACAAAGGATTAGTCACGTCAGCAAATATTGGATGATAAGTTGACGACATGACCAAACTTTGAAATTGGACCAAAATCACCAATTAAAATAAAACTACAACGATCAAAATTACAATTAAGTCAAATCTGGGTAGTAAATAGCGTGCTATAGCGCCGCTATAGCGGAGGAGCGGAGCCTCGGCGCTCTGACTCCGGCAACGCGTGTCTCACTTTCTGGGAGTGGAGATAGCGACTGCAAAATCGCCCAGAAAAGCGGGTTTTAGCGTCGATAGCGGTGAATAGCGACCGCTAATGTGTGACGGCGATAAAACGGGGTCGTTTTGATCTTTTTGAGTCTAGGTTAAATGGGGGCATTTTGGTCTTTCGGGTCTGGGTTAAATGTTTCCCTCTCTGGCTCTATGCTCTCTTCGTATTTTTGTTAACAACTCCACCGCTTTCACTCTCTGCTCTCTTCTCGGCATCATCCTCTGCCATTCCACTCGTCGGTCCTAGCTTTTCCGGCCAACCCATTAGTTACGACGACCATCTTTCTTCAACATGGGTTAGTGGCTGATTTTCTTCTTTTCTTCTCTCCTTTGTCTCCGTTCTTCTCTTCCTTTCTTCGATTTCTTCTTTCTTTTGTTTCAGTCTCTGTTTTTTCGTTCTCTTCTTAATCTCTGTTCGGTTTTTCTTTTTCTCTCTTCTTTTCTTCTCTCCTCCCTCCCTGTTTTTTGTTGGCAGCAAAGCAAGGGCCATTATCTCTACTTTGGTTTGCTGTATTAGTCTATTTTCAACATTTTATAGTTCCTTGATTTTTATTTTTTGGTAAATTATAGTTCCTTGATTTTGTTTGCAGCATTAGATCGATTATAACTTATGAATTATGATTATATATTATGAGTTCGTTTGCATTATTGGGTAATTTGTTGTGTTTTAGCATTTACATCTGTATATATTTAATTTTTTATTTTATATTTCTATACTTTCAAATAGCGGCCATACCACTCCCACTATAGCAGTTTTGGAGGTCGGACGCTACACTCCGCTATCCAGGATTGATAACATAGAGTCAAATAATTATCACGTATAAAAACATCAAAATGAAAATAATTATTACCTATAATAACAAAAAAGTATAAGTTTGGTCCTATACGTGAGGATTATTTTTTATTTATTCCCTACACTTAAAGCGAACTATTATAGAGCAAAAAAGTGAACTATTATAGAGCATTAGAGCAAGACCAAAATGAAAATAATTATTAATACAAGGACTGAATTGAAATTTTGTTATGAATAATGACCAAATTGAAAACTATCGTCGTGTATTGGAATCAAAACTAGAGTTTAACCTATTATTGTTACTATTGAATGAATTGAAATGAAAGGAACAAGAATGAAATGAATGAGAGAAACAGAGTAGTGAAGCAGTTACAGGGTTATGGGCATGTTGGAGAAGATAAGGGCTTTGCTCCGAAGCAAGTCGATTGGTGTGCTTCTGAGAATGAGAATGGGATGAAGATGATGACGTGGCCATCGAGAGCAGCTTGAGAGGGCGAAAAGGGTAGTGGCGGTAGTAGTAGTAGAAAGTGGGTTTTAATTTTGTGGGTTTTTGGTGTTGGTGAGAATATAAAAGGCGATTTAGAAGAGAAGAATGGTGTAACGGCCTCAACCTGTGGAGGAGCATAGAGTAGAATTATTATTATTATTATGGAGAAGGAAAGAAGGAGAAAGAGCCAAAGAGGGTTAGTAGTTTTGAAGAGGGGAATGCCATATACGATGACAGGTGTTGAAATTTAATGTTGTTGATGAGTATGAGTTGCCATGTGTACACTTCATTACCAGCTCCACTTCTTTCAATCTCAGCCGTTAAAGCTATTTGATTCTATTTTCACTCAGTAAACACTCCATTTGATCTCTGAAAGTATGAAGTAGTATCAGACTCATTATTGAAATTATCAAAATCCCAAATTATTTCTTGATTGATAAATTAGTATCAATTTGGTCTCTCATTTTAGTCACTTAATATCAATTAAATCTCTGACACTTCTAACTTAAAATCAACTTAATCCATACGATTTTCATCGAAGGGATTAAGTTTATTGATATTTTACAACTTCATAGACTAATTTATAATTTTATTAATTTTAGAGATCATGCTAATGTTAATTCACAATTTGAAGGACAAAATAGAACGTTGAAAAGAATGTGATGCCAGATTTCTCTTACTTAAAGGTAAACCTACGGATTCCAATTCTCTCCGGCACCTACTCTCCAGCATGAATCTCCACCCTCCATTTGATCCAATGGCCCAAAATATTTCAATATTTTAAACATTAAAAAATAATGTTAAAACTTGAAATCCCAATTCTCTGAAAACCCACACCCATCAGCAACTCACTCACCCACACCACTCTCCAAATCTCACCACCCCTTGCCACCGCCGGCAACCGAGAGCGCCGTCGCCGCCGTCTCAGTTCCTCCTGCGCGCCGCCGGAGGCTGTTCCCTCACCACTGCGCAGAACCGCGTCCCTGCATCTCTCTCCCTAGTTTCCGGCGCCGCCGTTCCTGCCTCCACCGGCCACCGCCTGATCCGCCGTCATCTGCCTCTGTCCGGTAATACCTGTTTTCCTCCTCCCACCAAAACCCCTTTCTCCTTCCATTGAAACCCCTTTCTCCCTTCTCCCTTATGCTTGATATTTTTCTCATTGTATATTGTCCATGTTTTCTCCCTTAAGCATGATTTGGTTGTTTAAGTTTTTCATTGGAATTGATTTTAGCTAAGACTGTATAGCTTTTAAGCTACATGCAGGGTCTAAAATTTTGATTGAATAGGGCCTCCAATGTGGAGGCAATAAAACTTATTGTAATGGTGGACCTCAATTCAGAATTTAGTTGTTACATCATTTATTTGGTTTTTATACTTATTTTAACAAGAAGCATTGTATAGGCCATCAATTATGCTACTGTTTTGCCTTCAGGTTCACCTTTTTTTACTAGATGAGTTTGCTTGAATCATTTTATCTTGAATGAAACTGCATTATAATTGCTCTTAGTTGCCCTTTTTAGGATTGGAAGCAAAAGGATGCAAGTAGATTGGAAGCCAAAAGTGGGTATGGTTTTTGAGAGTTTTGATGATGCTTGGAACTTTTGGATTGATTACGGTGGAAGAGTCGGATTTGGAGCGAGGAAAGAATATTCACACAAGAAAAAAGATGGCTCATATTCTTCTATTAGGTTTGTTTGCTGCAAAGAAGGCTTGAGAAAGGCAGACAAACGATATTATAAAACAATTAATCCAAAACCGGAGACGAGATGTAATTGTCTAGCAAAGTTAGGAATCAAGAATATGGGTGGAAAATTGACGGTGCATGAATTTGTGGAGGAACATAACCATATTTTACAGTTACCGGAAACAACTAGTATGTTGTCATCTCAACATAAAATTTCAGAAGTTCAATGCCATCAAATTGATCTAGCCGATGATGCTGGCCTACAACAATGCTATAAGGAGATACCTGCTTCTGTCCGGTAATACTTGTTTTGCTCCTCCCATCAAAACCCCTTTCTCCCTTCTCCCTTGTGCTTGGATTTTTTGCTCATTACATATTGTCCCCGTTTTCTTATTTTTTGTGTTCTTAAGCATGATCATTTAGCTGGTTGTTCAAGTTTTTCATTGGAATTAATTTTAGCTAAGATTACCGTATAGCTTTTAAGCTACATACTGGGTCTGAAATTTTGATTGAATAGGCTAGCCAATGTGGAGGCAATAGAACTTATTGTAATGGTGGACCTCGATTCAGAATTTAGTTGTTACATCATTTATTTGGTTTTTATACTTATTTTAACAAGAAGCATTGTATAGCCATCAATTATGCTACTGTTTTACCTTCAGGTTCACCTTTTTTTTACTGGATGAGTTTGCTTGAATCATTTTATCTTGTATGAAACTGCATTATAATTGCTTTTAGTTGCCCTTTATTAGGATTGGGAGCAAAAAGATGCAAGTAGATTGGAAGCCAAAAGTGGGCATGGTTTTTGAGAGTTTTGATGATGCTTGGAACTTTTGGGTTGATTATGGCGGAAGAGTCGGATTTGGAGCGAGGAAAGAATATTCACACAAGACAAACGATGGCTCGTATTCTTCTATTAGGTTTGTTTGCTGCAAAGAAGGTTTGCGAAAGGCAGACAAACGAGATTATAAAACAATTAATCCAAAACCGGAGACGAGATGTAATTGTCCAGCAAAGTTAGGAATTAAGAATATGGGTGGAACATTGACAGTGCATGAATTTGTGGAGGAACATAACCATATTTTACAGTTACCAAAAACATATCATGTGTTGTCATCTCAACGTAAAATTTCAGAAGTTCAATGTCATCAAATTGATCTAGCTGATGATGCTGGCCTACAACAACACTATAAGGAGATACCTGCTTCTGTCCGGTAATACCTGTTTTCCTCCTCCCATCAAAACCCCTTTCTCCTTCCATTGAAACCCCTTTCTCCCTTCTCCCTTATACTTGGTTTTTTTGCTTATGACATATTGTCCATGTTTTCTTATTTTTTGTGTTCTTAAGCATGATCATTTAGCTGGTTGTTTAAGTTTTTCATTGGAATTAATTTTAGCTAAGACTACCATATAGCTTTTAAGCTACATACAGGGTATGAAATTTTGATTCAATAGGCTAGCCAATGTGGAGGCAATAGAACTTATTGTAATGGTGGACCTCAATTCAGAATTTAGTTGTTACATCATTTATTTGGTTTTTATACTTATTTTAACAAGAAGCATTGTATAGCCATCAATTATGCTACTGTTTTGCCTTCAGGTTCACCTTTTCTTTACTGGATGAGTTTGCTTGAATCATTTTATCTTGTATGAAACTGCATTATAATTGCTTTTAGTTGCCTTTTATTAGGATTGGAAGCAAAAGGATGCAAGTAGATTGGAAGCCAATAGTGGGCATGGTTTTTGAGAGTTTTGATGATGCTTGGAACTTTTGGGTTGATTATGGCGGAAGAGTCGGATTTGGAGCGAGGAAAGAATATTCACACAAGAAAAAAGATAGCTCATATTCTTCTATTAGGTTTGTTTGCTGCAAAGAAGGCTTGCGAAAGGCAGACAAACGAGATTATAAAACAATTAATCCAAAACCGGAGACGAGATGTAATTGTCCAGCAAAGTTAGGAATTAAGAATATGTGTGGAAAATTGACCGTGCATGAATTTGTGGAGGAACATAACCATATTTTACAGTTACCGGAAACAACTAGTATGTTGTCATCTCAACGTAAAATTTCATAAGTTCAATGTCATCAAATTGATCTAGCCGATGATGCTGACCTACAACAACGCTATGAGGAGATTTGTCCCCGCCTTATTAGGATAGCTACTGAAGCATGTAGAAGTCAAGAAACATTCATGTTCCTTAGGAAAGTTACCGATGACTTGGATAGGCAAATACTAGAGTTTCAAAAAAACAAGTAAGTAGTGCTCAACTGAATGGGTACCTTAGAGAGATTGCAAGCATTAGTGATGGTTCAACACAAGTAAAGGGGTTCAAGAAAAAAGAAGGCAAAAAGGGTTCAAAACGTATGAAAGGTTTGGTAGAGCGTCAACTTATCAAAAGAAAGAAACATGGTGGCTCAAGTACTTCAAAAAGTCAAGAACCTACTATGGTGACTCAAGTGCTTATGCCAAAGCCTACATGGCTCAATGATGCATACAACCAACCATCCATGGTTAGCTAATAACATTTTGAGTTTGTTAATAATTTATTTAATGATTAAATGGTTTTGTCTTTTTGTGTAGTAGAGCAACGACACTTTAAGCAAATTTAGTGTTACTAGTTTTACTAGTTTATTGATGGTAAGTTTCATATTATGTCAATTCTTTGTGTCTTTTTTTTATATTTGAAATATTAACTTGTGCATTTGAAATTGTAGGCACCATGTGACGAGGATATCACAACATTAACCAAATCATGAAGATGTGAAGCAAATCTTTTGCGGGGCTGCAGTACTTATTTGGGATACAGTGAACATGTATTTTGGGTATTGGTTTTTGGAGGGGTATAGGTATTATTTTGGGGTATATGCTGTAAAATGGTGGATTTATATTTTTACAAGTCCATTGGACATACTTTTTGGGCATATGTTTTTGGTATTTTGGGGTAAACATGTAATTTTACTTCAAATTGCATAAAAGAAATGTACACAAGGAAGACTTCAAATATCATTTTATTGCAATCAAAACTTTTGTTACATTATTTTACAACTATTGAGTATTGAAATTCAACTATACATATTCAAGAACAATCCAAAAGTCCTATTCCAAAGAGTCTTCACACTTGAGTTTTGCAACTTCAAACTTTAAAGTTGCTTCTAGACTTGCTTCTGCAATTCCTTGAATACTAGTCCATAACAGCAGCATATGATATCAGAAGTGCTCAATAGTTCCATTTTTTGTGCTATTTGGAAACAACTTACCGAACAAAATCTCAGAAAGTACTTTACAATAAGAAACAAAACTAAGAATTAAGAACATATCCTGCATACTGTGATTGAGAGGCAGCAGCTTGTCATGAACGACAGGCGATGGCGGATTGGTGGTGGTGGCTTGTGGTGGTGGGGTGAGGGTGAGACTTGAGAGGGAGCTGGTTACATAAAAGGGATTTTTTTTGGGTTTTGATATTTTTGAATGTTTTAAAATATTAAATTTTTTGGATCTTTAGATGTAATGAATGGTTCAGATTGCGTGCTGGAGACAATGTTTGCAAGAGTGTGAAAAGCAACTGTCAGATATTACAGAGATGCATTCATGAGAGCAACTATGTCAGATATTACATTTGTCAAAAGTAATCCATCAAAAATTTACTATCACGTGACCAAAATCTGCTCCGTATCAGCCAGCCGGAGCACCTACGGATTCAGCAAGTTCTTCCAGAAGTTCCTTTTGCTCCATCGTAACACAAGACTGCAAGAAGAAAGTTTCTTAATGATGCATGGCTATGTCATTGATAAAGCATTTTCATTCATTTATTCATATTATTGTCAAAGTCTATCTAGTCATCTAGAGTGTGCCACTTGTTGCAGTTTGCTAATTGTGTTTTTACTTTGTTCTTTCAAAAGCCCAAGAAGAGTGCACCAAGGTGTGAGGTCCCTGCCTTCATATTAATAAGTATTTTTTTTTTTTTTTTGCTGAAGTAATTTTGGTTAGAAAATCATTGTCACTCATCAGCACCTTGCTATATACTCCCTTTGTTCCACAATATAAGAAACAAAATCCTAAAACACACGGACCAAGGAAATGTACTGGAATGAGTTAATTGTAATTAATACTCATAAATTTTCAAAAACACCCCTTCTAATTCTAATTAATATTCGGATGGCCTATAATTAATGATAGTAATTAATAAGGACTGTACTGGCCAAGGAGTAAAACCTGTCCACCGAGCTTGGATACCCGATCCAACCTAGATATTAAAGGATAAAATATCGATATTATTAATCCTGATATTATCTTAAATAACCTTATCCGATTATAAGAGATATCCCTTAAATTAAGGATAGGATATTGATATTCCCTTTAATAATCCTGATATTATCTCAAATAACCTTATACGGTTAAGAGATCAATTTAAGATATTATCTTAAATCAATCCTGATATTATCTCACACAACCTTATCCAGTTAAAAGAGATAATATCCCTTAAATTAAAGAATTCACATCTCAAAGAAGATTTAAGAGATAAAAGGAAATATATCCAGATCTCTTAAAGGGATGAGAATCCTATTATAAAAGGAGGAGAGCCCAAGAGAGAGACTCACTTTTCACTGAATCCCGGTAACTCTCCCTTAAGCGTATTAGAGGAACTAGCTCGACCAAGAGACTATCAAAGAGTCCTTGCTCGTTGGTATCCATCGGATACAAGATTAGGGGATCGAGATCACCGTACCACCAAGGGTTGAACCTAGAACTACGTCTGGCTTTGATTCCCATTGGGATACGTAGGACCAGAATACAACATTTTGTCAAGCCATAATCTAAAACAACCCCCATTGTTCACTCTTGGTTTGACGTTCTACGGCGAGATTCCGGCAAGTCGGATCTCGGCAGGAACATTTGGCGCCCACCGTGGGGCCGAGATAAACTTTCCCCGGCCGCATATTTATCGACATCTGGGAATGATTGATCAATGATCAGTACAAAAAATTGCGTGGCAACGAAGCCTCTTAAAATTTGGCATTCTCAATTTGAACAGAGGCAACTCATCTCTCCTGGCCTTACGAAGTCGACCTCTAACATACTGGGCAGAAGTGAGTCCACTCGGCTCAAACCGAGTTTGGAAACTCGGTCAATATAGGTTGCACATACAATAAAAGAAAGTCTCATTCAAAAGTAATGGCGACGAGGAAGGAATATATATGGCGCAGGAGGTGGTGAAAATATGGTAATGGTGTGCAAGGACACCATGGACGCCTTGATGCTCTCCACCTAGTCACAGGCTAAGAGATAAAGAGCTCGGCCTCGGAGAGCTGAAGACTTGGAGAGCTCGGCCACCGCAGCTCGGCCTCGGAGCTCGGTCAGCACAGCGATGTACTCGGAGAGCTGAAGACTTAGAGAGCTCGGCCACCACAGCTCGGCCTCGGAGCTCGGCCACCACAGCTCGGCCTCAGAGCTCGGCTAGCACAACTCGGCCTCGAAGAGCTGAAGACTTAGAGAGCTCGGCCACAGCTCGGCCTAGGAGAGCTGGAGAAGTTGTCTCAGAGAGCTGAAGAAGATGTCTCAGAGAGCTCGGCCAGTCCAGCTCGGTCTAGGAGAGCTCGACCATATGGGCTTGAGGGAATGCCTAAATTAGAGGCCGCGAAATGCTCAGGTGATATTGCTCTTTAATTCTAGTTTAAATCTAATATGATTTGATATGTTTTGCTCCACGCCTTTAATGTTGTGTTATGTAGCATCATATCATTTATATATTTGAGCAAAGTGATGTTCGGATGATACCACTCCTAGAGCCACAAAATTTGCGACTACAAAGTGGTTGAGCTCCGGCTCCCTTGAAAATAACAGGTCGAAGCTCCGTGCTTCCCTTTCCACAAGGTCGAGCTTCGGCTTCCTCAAAATTCACAGGTCGAGCTTTGCTCCCTTAAAAACTCACAGTTCAGCTCCGGCTCCCGAAAGGTCGAGCCAAAACTCCCTCTCAAAATTTTACTAAGAGGAAGACGAGTCGAAGCTCCTCAAATTAAAACCATGGAGGCCGAGTTAGACTCCCTCTATAAAAATCATAGAGATCGAGCTCAAGCTCCATTTAAATGGAACAGTGTGGGGAAAATAAAATTCCATCAGCTCCAACACTCAAACACCATACTAACTCACAAAAAGACAAAAAGCCTAAAAAGGTGACCGAGCTATTGTCGAACGCCGAACCTAAAGAGGCAAAAACCTAAAGAGGCTGGTCGAGCTAAAATCGACCGAATTGGGGTCGAAATGCCGAGCCTATAAAGGTAAACAACAACTACAAACCTAAAGAGGCTGACCGAGCTAAAATCGACCGAGTTGAGGTCGAAATGCCGAGCCTATAAAGGTATACAACATCAGAAAGAGGCAATAGCCTAAAAAGGTGACCGAGCTAAAATCGACCAAGCTGTCGTCGAAAAGCCGAACCTAAAGAGGCAAGGGCCTAAAAAGGTGACCGAGCTAAAATCGACCGAGCTGTCGTCGAAACGCCGAACCTAAAGAGGCAAGGGCCTAAAAAGGTGACCGAGCTAAAATCGACCGAGCTGTCGTCGAAACGCTGAACCTAAAGAGGCAATAGCCTAAAAAGGTGACCGAGCTAAAATCGACCGAGCTGTCATCGAAATGCCGAACCTAACGAGGCAAGGGCCTAAAAAGGTGACCGAGCTAAAATCGACCGAGCTGTCGTCGAAACATCGAACCTAAAGAGGCAATAGCCTAAAAAGGTGACCGAGCTAAAATTGACCGAGCTGTCGTCGAATCGTCGAATCTAAAGAGGCAAGGGCCTAAAAAGGTAAGCAAGAAAAACATGAAACAGTTAACTACAATAGGGCCGAGCTCAAAAAGCTCACGAGGCCAAATTAAAACGCCAAGCACAAAAGGCAAGTAAAAACTTAGGAAAGTTAACCGAGTAAATCCAAATGCTGGGTTAAATACCATAAGTATGAAGTCTTTATCATTCATAAAGCAAAAGTACATAGGACCTAGCCAAGAGTACAAAATATCTTAAAAATTTGCTGAGTTACTCAAGGGCATTCACACAATAGTGTCTTCAGCTTGCGAAAGAGCAACCGAGGATGGCTCAAGCACGACCACTTCGGTTCCTCTATTCTCCTCCTCTCCCCCAACCTGCTCTTAATTATTCTCCTCTTCCTCATCATCGAGCTCGGACAAAGGAACCATTATGCCATCTTTATTAAAATCCTCGTCCGCACCGGCTCTCGAAAGATCAGAATCAGGAAGAAAGCGCTGGATTTGTTTTATAGCACGCGAGAGCCCAGAAACGCGTTCCCTTATAATTTGGGCTTTAGCTTCCTTCAACTCGAACTAAAGCTTGCAATTAGCCTTTTTCTTAGTAGCAAGAAACTACTGAAGATTGTCAAGGGAAAGCTTTAAAGCCTTGGCAACCTTCTGAAAGTCAATCCTTTCATTTTAGAAAGCTCGGATTGAGGAGAGGAGTTGGTTTTCTCAAGCTCGACATTTCGAGTTTTCAATTGCCCAATTAGCCGAGCTTGCTCTTCACACTTTGTCACGGCTTTTTCAAGCTCATCCCCAGTGCGCAAAGTTCGGGCAGCTTCCGCCTTCATGCTTTTCATTATTAGAAAGCTCATGGCTCGAAACACGGGTAATGGAGGAGACTCGGAGAGCATAAGCGGCCGCGACTTTCATGCTCGCGTCATAGCCCTATTCTAGTAAAAGCCGAGCATATGCTGGCTTAATAACTTGAAAATCCACTAAAGGGCCAGAGTTAAAATTGTCTAGCCAAGAACAAAGGGCAGAAGCCCAGAAAGCCGAGGTCAAGCATTGCTCCCTCGCACCAAAAAGCCGAGGTCAAGGTATGATCCCTCGCATTACGCACTGAAAAAAGTCAAGGTCGAGCAATGCTTCCTTCCTCGCACTAAAAATCCTAGGCCAAGCACAACGCCCTCCTTCTAGCGCCAAGATAATGTCCACATCAGATCATGCATGTTAGAGACCCAAGATTCGAAGGAAATCCTGGTAGTGTTCAACCAAATAAGCCAGAATCCCAAGTAAGACTTGGCTCCACACAAAAATCCGAGCAGTGCTTGGCCAAGTAAGCCGACAACCCAAGAAAGACTCGGTTTTACAAAAAACAGATTTCCGAGCAATGCTCCCGCAAATCATAGTCCAAAGTCCTCGGCACCAAAAAGCGTGTTAAGATATGCGGGTTAACATTTAAGCTCTTTCGCTTATTTCAAGCTCGGAGCTTGGGGGGCTTATAGGGATAAAGGATGGATATTCTCGAAAATTATAGAGAAATGATATCCCTTAGCCCACAGCTCGATTGTTATTATGAAGAACTTGTATGAAAACTATTTTCTCATACAAATTGGAAAAGATATTAGGAAAGTTTATTCTGAGACACACCTTCAAGATCGGCAGACATTCAAGGTCAAGTTTCAAGTTAGTGGGTATTTCAAAATCCACCAAATGAAAGGGTTAAGAGCTACTCGAAGAAAATGTTAAGAGCTCTCAAAAGCTTCAAAGACCGAGCTACATTTGAAAAAAGGCGAGTCAAGTTCAAACACTCAAGATAAGCATATTGAAAGCATCAAAAATTAAAGGATGAAATACAAGCCTGAGGTAAATTCCTAATGACCGAGTTTGAACTTGACTTTCCAAAAGATCGGTTTGAGCCCGAATCATTGATAAGTTGAATCTCAGCTACCAGCTTCTAAACTTGTCTTAACAAAGGTAAGATTGAAGTATCTTTTGTTCAGAACATGTTACTGACCGAGATGTGAACCTCAACCACTAAACTCGAGTACTGGTCGAGATGTTAAACTCGCCCACCGAGCCTACCAAACTAAAATATTGGACGAGAAATAAAGCTAGATCACCAAACCCAAACAAACAAAGGGAAATGATTACTAGACTCACCCACCGAGCCCGCTGAACTTAAGAATTGGCCGAAATGTAAAGCTCGGCAACTTGAAACGTGAAGCTCGGGCTCCCTACTCGGTTGAGCTCCGGCTCCCAACTACTCGGTTGAGCTCCGACTCCCGACTTACTGGTTTGAGCTCCGGCTCCCCACTCGGTTGAGCTTCAGCTCCCGACTACTCGATCGAGCTCCAGCTCCCTACTCGGTTGAGCTCCGGCTCCCGACTACTCGGTTGAGCTCCAGCTCCCGACTACTCGGTTGAGCTCCGGCTCTCGACTTATCGTTTAAGCTCCGGCTACTCGCGGGACTTGTATATGGGCCGAGGTGTAAAGCTCGGTCACTTACCTCGCCAACTCGAAAGACCAAAGAAGAAACCAAGTTCCTAAGCTCGGCTAATGTCATGAAAGCTTCTACGCTTTACTAGCTCAAAGCTTGGGGGGCTTGTGTACTGGCCGAGGAGTAAAACCCGTCCACCGAGCTTGGATACCCGATCCAACCTAGATATTAAAGGATAAAATATCGATATTATTAATCCTGATATTATCTTAGATAACCTTATCCAATTATAAGAGATATCCCTTAAATTAAGGATAGGATATTGATATTACCTTTAATAATCCTGATATTATCTCAAATAACCTTATACAGTTAAGAGATCAATTTAAGATATTATCTTAAATCAATCCTGATATTATCTCACACAACCTTATCCAGTTATAAGAGATAATATCCCTTAAATTAAGGAAATCACATCTCAAAGAAGATTTAAGAGATAAAAGAAAATATATCCAGATCTCTTAAAGGGATGAGAATCCTATTATAAAAGGAGGAGAGCCCAAGAGGAAGACTCACTTTTCACTGAATCCCGATAACTCTCCCTTAAGCGTATTAGGGGAACTAGCTCGACCAAGAGACTATCAAAGAGTCCTTGCTCGCTGGTATCCATCGGATACAAGATTAGGGGATCGAGATCACCATACCACCAAGGGTTGAACCTAGAACTACGTCTGGCTTTGATTCTCATTGGGATACGTAGGACCGGAATACAACATTCTGTCAAGCCATAATCTAAAACAACCCTCATTGTTCACTCTTGGTTTGACGTTCTACGGCGAGATTCCGGCAAGTCGGATCTCGGCAGGAACAAGGACAATATTGGAAATTAACATTTAACATCTGTGAAAATTGATGCATGTTTCTTATATTTTGGACAAAAAAAATAGACCCATTTGTTTCTTATATTGTGGACCAGAGGGAGTATATTCCTTCCCAACGCCCCCACCCAACATTATCAAGTCCAATCTGGAGTTTCAATGATTGTGGGTTCTATGAAACCTTCATTTTTTTCTCCTAGTAGGTCCTTGATTACTAGACCCATTTTCATCTAATATAAATTTGTCTTCATCTAATAATACCTAAATAAGTCACCTTAAAAAGTGTACACGTGCACCCATATTAATTGAGTTTAATTTTGATACACTGTCAGCGTAAAGTTTCTTACATTGTAAACCAATCACAAATCATCATAAGAATGTGTTTGGGAAAGCTGGAAAATAGAAGATTATATTGATAATATGTTTTCAAATAATCGATTATTGTGATAATCGATTATAATCAGAATCTGTTTTTGTTTGGGTATGTTTGCTAAAAAGTTATTTTAAGATAATTTATTTCGTTTGGGTGGTGCAAAAATAATCACTTTTACATAGTAAATTATGAAAAAGTGTATGAATATTTGTTTATCTTTTAACATTATAAGATGCTGTTGTGTATTCATTAATAATTTTTTTCTTGTTTTTAAAATTATAGTAAACAAATAGTGAAAACTATTTCTATTTATATTATTTCTTTCAAAAAAATTAAAAAATTAAAAACAAAATAAATATTTTTGTAATTATAGATTAATATATATCAATTAAAAATAAAAACTGAAAAAAAACTGGCAATTTTTTGAAACATGAGACGCAATAATAATTTATACATGCATGTGATATTGTGGTTAAAATATGCACTGTTGTGTGAGTGCGTGTCACTGTGTCAGGACCATTGGCGAGGGGCTTTAGGGGAAAGGCTTTATTTGAGCGTAAGGAAGAAAACAGCGTTTTAACAAAATAGTCCAACATCCAAGCTTTTTCCAAAACAGCTAATATCACTCATAATAAGCTTTTTAGAAAAATAATCAGTGTACCCAGACACATTGCTTATTTCATGTTTCAGCTTTTTGGGTAAAAAACAGCTGAAACTATGAAAAAAAAGCTGTCTCAAACAAGCCCTAAGTGTGACTTTTATGATAAGAATCAAACATTTTTAATGAAGTGACAACTTATCATTGATTTACAGTGTAAAAAATCTTAATAGTGATAGAGTGATAGTGCAATTAAATCTATTAATTATAATACCACTTTCTAAGCATACCAAGAGAGGTGTGCTAGATAATATACCTGAACAGCATCTTCTATGTCACCATTAAGAAAAGAGGTGAGCTCAAAGTTCATCTTCAATCTGTGATCAGTAACCCTATTGTCCTGATAAGAAAAATTGTATCAGAAACTGCCAGTAAACAACCATAATCTCATAAAAAAACAAGATGAAACTTTATAAGACTCTCAGATATTTTACCTAAAACCACTAGTCTGACAGGAACTACATAACTCAAGATCACTGAGTGTGATTCACTCCACCCAATGAACGTGATTATGAGAGATCTTAAAATATAACTTAATGTGATATTTCTTCTATTTTTCTTTCTAACTTAACAGGATTAGTATTTCTTATACAAACCTTAGAGAGAACCACACCACAAAAGCTAGTCATTGTGATTAGAGAGCCCAAGGCCATTTAAACCTCACATCGGAATCCTATACTTCCAATGTGGGACTCAAGTCTCATACCTTGCAATTGGATCCTAACATCCCACCACGCTCCAGCCGTGCGGTCTGCGCTAGCCCTTTGACGAGTCCTAAACATTGTGCACACACCACATGCCGCTCGTTTCGCCAAGAGACGTGATGAAAGTTTTGATACCAATTGATACGAACCTTGGGAAAACTACACCACAAAAGCTAGACATCATGGGTAAACCCCATACCGAAATCCCATATTTCCAGTGTGGGATTCAAGCCCCATACCTTGCAATTGAATCCTAACATCCCACCACACTCCGCTGGCTGACGGAGCACTAGCCCTTTGATTAGTCCCGAGCAAACATTGAAATGCCGGTATTACCACCCATGCTGCTCATTTGCGACCGAGAGACATGGTGGAAAGCTCTTATACCAATTGATAGAACCTTGGGAAAATCAAATCACAAAAACTAGCCATTGTGGTTAGAGAGCCCATGGCCACATAAACTCCACACTAGAATTCCATAATTCTAATGTGGGAAACTGTTAGGAACCCAAGAATGAAATGGAGAAAAAGAAAGAAAATTTATTACTTTGCTGAAAATGTACAAAACAAGGAGAGTGATCTCCTTCGAGGGTTTCCCCTTTCCACAGGGTTTCCTTTCCCCTTCTACATTCACTGAATGAATTCCTTCAACCCCTATTTCCCCCCTATTTATTTAACTCTACTCCCTCTATCAAACTAACGAACTAACTTTTACAGTTGCTCCTAATTGGGCTGGGTCCGAACACGTACCTTACAATTGGATCCTAATAGTTTCTCACCTTACAATTTATAAAGGGTCTAAGACGAATATAATTAAAAGAAACTCTTAAAAATTGGGTTGGGGATTGGAGAGACTAAAGAGTGAGTATCTGAGTGTGTTAATATGGAGATTGCTACATTGAGTACCTTGTAATTATATGTCCGAATTTTTTCTGCACGTGCACCTGTACCAACCTGTATTGAGATAGTATATCAAAGAATATTGATTCAATATCTGTCTGCTCACCCATGTAGCAAGTACACCAAGTAACTTATGAGTTATGACTAATGCAAAACATGAAATACAAATGCTAACCATACCAAAATTTGATCAAGTCCTGACATCCAAATAAGAAATTGGAAATTGAACAGGGAGAGGGGAGATACGTGCTTATATTTTGTTGACAATCAAGCAACAACACACAAGTTGGAGCAGTGGGGTTTACAAATACTGTGTTTCTGCTGCTGTTGCAGTTCTGCTGTGTTTGTTGTTGAATAAAATTATGGTTATCAAAGAAAACAAGATGCATATATAGATTTCTTCCACCGCATTGTCTATGTATAGAATTGTGCTATGTATGACATCAAAGGCAATTATGAGACCATGTTATTGCGAAGTCAACCGACAAAGAGGCTGATTGCAGGTTGTTTAAGAGTGATATTAATGTGTCATGATGACATTTTCAAAAACCCAACAAATCAAAAGAATCAGCATCAAGTCATCAACAAGCAAGGATCATGTCTGCTCCAGAATAATCAAAATACTAGTATTTAAAATACCCACAACAAGGAGCATACCTGTGATTTCCTTTGATTTCGTATTGACTCTTGCTGCTCCCTTACCTTCATTTCATATCTGTAAAAGGATCTTGTATCATTTTGAATGCAACATGCTAAAGCAAATAGGTTAAAGAGAACACTCAGAAAAATTATACTAATATGCTTATGGCATTCGGTCAGTTTTGGCTTCATGACATTACACCCTTTCACATAATTGAACTCAAGAAGGGATTGGATATTTTTCTTGTGAAAATGTATCTAAAAGGAAAAGAAGAAAAAGTTGACAACACAGTAGACATGAACACAACTAAATTATAAAACCAAACTTGTGATGTTGACAAAAATAACTACATAGCAGTGTTAATGCTTACAGTTTTGCTCGGAGCAACTGAAAAGCGCGATTCTTGTTCTGAAGCTGAGTTCTTTCTTCAGTACAAAAGATGCGGATTCCGGTTGGTTTATGGAAAAGATCAATGGCTGTTTCAACCTTGTTAACATTCTGGCCTGCAATATATCTTTAAATGAGAAATGATAGAGGAATTTATATCTCGTTTCAGCAAATAGAAAGATTGATTACTTGTCTGAAATAGTTTCATCTACATAGATCTGTACCTCCAGCACCCCCAGAACGTGTAGTTGTCAGTTCAATATCTTTTGGGTCGATTACCACTTCAACTTCATCAGCCTAGACAAAGATTTCAGATCGATATATTTAGATGTTGTTCATAAAAAACAAAGAAAGAAGGCATATCCTTACTGTATCAGTAGGATAAATATTGTACCTACTAAGCACATGTGAATTTAGAGAAGAAACAATATAATAAAGCATCAATCACAAAATGAAATCTGCCTCTCTCAGACTAGACAACAAAAATTGAGACAACACTGCATCTATATCCACTTTAAAACACTATAGACTTAAGCTAGCTACTTTTATGACTCACGTTAGACCTGTACAAAAAGCAGAACTTTTTCAATAAAATATCAAGTTAACAATTTTCCAAATGCAAAAACTTAAAATAATGCTTCCAAACCTAGACGTCAGGGTCGTGAAAAAATTATAGCTGAAAGCCAGAAATATGTACTCCACCTCTGGCATGATGGCCACTGTTGCAGTAGAAGTATGTACCCGCCCCTGTGTTTCTGTTAGAGGAACACGTTGAACTCGGTGGACACCAGATTCATATTTTAATTTACTGTAGACACGTTTTCCTTTTATCTCCATCACATAAGTTTTGAATCCTCCTTTTTCTGCCTAAAGAAGGCAAAATAAATTAATAAAATTACAAAAGTAATTAGAAACTATTTTTTACAGAGTTTTAACGAGGAATACCTCAGAGCATGAGATAGGAGAATACTTCCAAGAATTCCGTTCGCTATATTTTTCATACATTCGGACCTGATTTAACATCAAAACAGCATCAGAGTATGCTTATAATTGAAATTCACAATAATGGTTCATTCACTAAAACATTTAAACCAGAGCAATCAAGAGGCAAGACGGCAAAGATAAAGGAAATAAATTTAGACAGTTAAACAATTTAGAAATTATCCAATAACTATTATGCATCTTTGTGTATTTTATGCATTCTGCATCCGAGGCCAATGGGCACAAGTTTATCCACTTTTGGCCATTTTCAACATTGTATGAAGAAGGCATGCCCTATTTTCATGAAAGCATGTACGGATGTACCTACAAGATCACCAGCCCATATTCCAGCCTCGTCACCGCCAGTACCTGCTCGTACTGCAAAATTGAATGATGATAATAATCATTAGAGCAACTGAGCATGAAAAATTAAATAAAACAAATGGAGATAATAATGTATCAATACGTTAAGCTCAGCTATCCAGAAATCCTGGAATGCTGCTTCATTAAGGTGTAGAAGAAAGGGGGGGAAATTATGCCACTCCCTGTGAGGTATAAGTGAAATAAATCACTCCTCCCACAGGCAAATTAAAAAACCAGTAGCACCAGTCAATTGTGACCATTTTTTTTTTTTTTGATAAGCAACGTCAATTGTGACCGTTTAATCCAGTCGTCCGCATATGATGTTGCAACATAAGCTTTATCAAATCCTAACTTATATCAACTTACTAAATTCCTTAATTTGTCATTTTTTAAATCTTTCCCATAATTAAAAAGTAATATTTAAAATTTTAGAAGTCAGTTTTATGTTCTCTAGCAATAGCATAAGTCTCAGTCATGAAACATTCCACTTAGCTATAATGTAAGCTCATTTGGCTCCAACAATATACTTTGTAGAAAGAGATATTGTACCTTCAAGCATTATGTTTCTTGCATCCAGAGGATCACTGGGGAGCAGTAACAACTATCATTGAGTAAGACAAAATTAGTATGTTTCTAAAAACTGAGGGAAGGGGGGGGGGGGGGCTTGAAAACTCAAGATAGCCAAAATGACAATAGAGGATGCAAATGATGAGAAAGATAAGAGAGTAGAGATTCTTGGGCATGGTTTTGAAAAAAGAGGAATCAAACTCACGGTAGCCAAGGACAAAAGAGAGTACATATGATTAGCATGTTCAAAAAGAACTGAGATATCTCTGCATGGTTTTTGAAATTTCAGTCAATTCAACATTCTAAATCTAGAATAAACAAACAAAAGACAAGTATTGCAAAGAAGATGATTTTCTGGATGAGCATATGATCACACAAGCAGTGACACTGACATAATAATATGAAATAAAA
The DNA here is from genome assembly GCA_030762895.1 of Sophora flavescens. NCBI lineage: Eukaryota > Viridiplantae > Streptophyta > Magnoliopsida > Fabales > Fabaceae > Sophora > Sophora flavescens. The sequence continues at coordinate 251,699,556 of CM061062.1, read as the reverse complement.
TTGTAACCTGTGCTGCGAAGTAAAAAAAACAAACCTTAAGCTTGTCCTCAAGCTCTGCAAGTTGCCTCGATAAAGCATCAATTTCATAAGATATCATTTCGGCCATATCCTGATCGTTGCCATCATCCGTTGCTAAAGCTAACATGATGATAAAGAGATTGAAAAAAGTGATTAAAATCAATCAGCCTTCAACTTCAAGTGCCTAAAACTTTTGCTAAAATAAAAAACAAAAAGGATTAACAAAAGAAAGTTGAGCAAACCTTTGGTTTCTTCTAGGGCCTTCTCACAGTCTTTAAATCTCTTGTACGTTGACACAACCTATATCGCATCAGGTTTATTTAATATTGGACAAAATTTAAGTACAACTATTTTGGTGTTTGTGGTGCTTCTTTCCAATAGGCTGTTATGAATGTTTTGTTTTTACTGGAGAACAGTGCTGCAAGCGCCTAAAGAAATTTATCTAAATTATTTGCTTTGGTGTTAACAAAAATAAAAATAAATACCAGTGTGAAAGGCATGAAGGATAGAGCAATAGGGAGAGGAAGAGTACCTCATCCAGCTCAGACACTGATTGTGCCAACTTTTGGTACTCACTGGGATTAGACACAACGTCTGGATCAGCAAGCTTCACCTGCAAAATTTAGTTTCCAACAGATTCAGTCATTCAGATAACAAAATTGTCTGCATAAAAAAAAGGGACTATAGTCTAAATGGGGGCATAGATACCGATAATTCTTTCCAGGTCTTCTCAGCTGATTCAAGCTTGGTTATCAGATAAGGAGCCTGTAAGTATTTCAACAACAATATCTAAGCAAATACAATAGTGGATTGAATTGAACAATAACTCTATAATAATAAAAATGGATTATATTTCATTATTAATAATAAAAATGGGGAATGCTATCTTACTCTCTCTTTTTTCATTCATTATTATTTATCTTAATTAAAATATCTTTAACATCTATACCCAGCAAGGTATAGCCAACAGTGTGTTGGTGTGTAAGTGAACCGCGGCCCCAGGTGAACTTTACTTAATGCTATGTTTGGAAGGATTGGGTGACGCGGTTAGTAATGGAGTGGAGTGGTGAAAAGACATTAATCCATTGTTTGGGAGTTCCTACATTAATATAGTGGGATGATTGATGATGGTAACCCAAATCACTCCGTCCCACCCAAATCCTCTTATTTCCATACCCTCCAAATTGGGGGTTTGGGATTTTCCTCCACTCCCTCTTTAAACTTCCAAACAATAGAGTGATATACTTTTACCTTTCCACTCCACTCAATTGCTAATCACTCCATTATTAAACGCTCAACTCCATTTCCTTCAAAACTCCCTAGCATAGCCTAAAATATCAAGAGTTCAAATCCTAGAGGAGGGAGAACTTTATCTAACTATCACCATAGCCGTAAGTTTAATCTCACAGCTACATCAGTAGAGCATCCCGTCAAAGAACAAAAAAATATCCTTTTAGTAAAGAGCTTAATTAAGTTCTTATTCAATAAGATTTTTGAAATAAGATAGAAATGGTCACGTTGTAATTGGGATATATGGTAAAAACCACACTTCCAGCATAGAGTGGTGAGGACAGTTCCAATCACAGCATTTTCATAGTGAAGATAGCTCGAATCAAGTAGAGCTAATCTGGCAGAAACAGGAAGACTTTTTCTCCCGTGAAGAGAGAGAGAATCAGTCTAACAGCTCCAAAGTGTAAAGCTGTATATCCTTCATTCTTCCAAGAGTTGATAAGACTTTGAGGAATCTCCAAGTCTACATATTGTTCTTGGCTTATGGCTTTAAGTGTACACTGGTCCAGTCGGGATGACTGAACATATTCCTTCACATTAGGTCTATTGGAAGAGATCAACCTGGAGATTGAACGAGTGATAGATCTCTACCTTTTGAAGATGTGGTAGGGGCTAAGAAGTGGATGAACAGTTTCAATGATTCTAGCATCATCAAGAACATAGGAGTATTCTATAAGATTTTCTATTTTATTGGAAATAGTTTTTGTACAAGAACTGGGAAGAGAAAGAGAAGAGGTAAGAGTGATTGGTTGGTTATCTGGTTGTGGTGTCTCCATGATTGGGTTGTGTCCTTCCCTACTCACCTTCCTCATCATATTCATATCAAATGCACCCACTCTTTTCCACGAGGTGGCTCGATACCAAACTGGCCGCGAGCCTCACATATCATGAAACTAGACATAGTTGCAGAGTCAAGATTGCAGGCATTCAATCGTCAACTTTTTTTGTTTTTTTTTTCTATGCAATTCCCATAAGTCTAAGAATATGTTAGGAAGAGCTTATAGAGCTCGTTTTGAGAATAATTTATGAAAATAAGCTTATCTAAATAATTTATGATCTTCGTACATGTTCATTTTGACATATTATAACAACATTTTCAGATAAGCTTATCATGAAGGAAAAAAAAAACAAAAACAAAAATCAAAAACTGACTTAGAGCTTGTTTGGGAGTTTTTTCCTAGTCGTTTCCCAAAATAAACAAAAGCAATGTGTTGGACTGATCTTAAAGCTATTTAGATCATTCCATTTGAAATTATCTTTTATCACTCTTCTTTTTTTTAATTTTGGATCTAATGTATTTAAAAAAATCAATATAAAAGTGAATAAAATAAAATCTCTTTTTTAATTAAAGTTTTCTAATTTGAATTAAAAAAAATAAATATTATTAAATTATATAAATAACTTATACCATTTTTCTAATTTATTATATAAAAATACAAACGAAAGTTAAAACGACTTATAGTATAATGGGTTTTTTTTTTTTCAAACATTTATAGCGTTTAATTAAACTGTTTAACTAAATGCACCCTGTGAGCTCTCAATAAGCTGTTCCAAACGGCTCATTACAGTAATTTCCTTGAGTTAAAGGACATACCGCCGTGCAGGCGATTCTTGGAGGTGTGAATGTGGTGCTGGGTAGAATAGTGACGCGTCTTTTGATGAATTGATGAATGAAACGGTGTCGTAGAGGGAGTAGTTCGCGGCGTGAACCACATATTCGAACTGAGAAGCTCGGTGTTAAGCTACTCATTGTGATGTGAGGGATTAGATGAACAACAAGCGCGCCAGCAGTGTTAGTATCAGTATCAGATAACGAAGAGAGAGATTCCGTGTTTGGACTTTGGATGAGAGATACTGAAAGATGTTAATATGTGATGAAATGATTGGGTTGGATTGGGCACGAATTATATTTTATGACAATTTTATTTAGCCCAAAATAGGTATTGGGCTAAAAATGTGTTTTTTTTTTTGTCAAACTGTATATCTCCCCTAGTTCAAAAAAAAAACTGTATATCCCCATTCTTGTTCTTTTTGACCAACAAAAACTTGTCCATATGGGTCAGTGATAGGCTGTGTTTGATTGGGGAAGGGATTCTCTCCTGTTATTTTTTGTCCAGTGAAATTTGTGCCCTTCATTAAATAAGTAAGAGAATGTATGTTTTTTTTTTACAAGAAATAACTTACTTCAATTCAATGGAAATAATGTTAGCAATACAAAAGGGAATATCATGAAAAATATGGGAGGAAGCAAAAGATGTGGCCACCCTAACTAGCTTATGAGCAACCACATTGACTTCTCTCCTAACAAACTTAATCCTAAAGTTATAAAAAGTGGAAAATAAAACCTTGCACCGAGATATAATAGCCCCAAACTCTGAACGGTCATCACACTCATTAGTCAAACTATCAACAACTGATTTGCAATCCATCTAAAAAAATAACACCATCTAGTTGCAAAGATTTGATCCAATGGAGAGCACACAACAAAGCTAGTGCCTCTCCTTCCTGAACCTGCAGAAGTGGCTGTGTCCACGCGTTCATTGCAACAACAAAGTGTCCCGCACTGTTCCTCAAACAACACCCCATGCTTGTCATCCCTTTCTCCTTGAAAAATCCAGCATCTAAGTTACATTTGAGAATGCCCAGGGGAGGCTTGGTCCATCCATGAAAAGCAGGAGCAGCATGCCTCACACTGGACTGAATATCAACTACACGAGCAGCTTGCCACTCCTCAAGAACTTGAGTAGCACGACCTACAACCTGATGGACCTCTTCAATCACTTCATCCCATACCTTAACATTTCGCCTTCTCCATAAACTCCATAAAAGCATGCCAAAACGCTCACATTGCTGGCTGGATAAAGTAGAGAAAAGGCCAAAGAGAAGCTCCTGAAGAGATTCTGATTCTTCCACAAAAGGTTCCATCAAGTGCCAAAAACCAGCCGCTGCCAACATGTGATAGCTGTTGGACAAGATATGAAAATATGCAAAAAGTTTTCCAAGCCTTCACTACATAACTCGCAGCAGGCCGGGCACAGGACTCCACGGGTTTGAAGGGAGACGCAATTGGGAAGAAGATTGCGACCCAGCGGCCAAAGGAAAGACCTGATCTTGTGAGGAATAGCAAGACCCCATATGATTGACCCGACCCAGCTACATGCATGGCTCTAGAATCAACTATTTTGTCCATACACATATGATAGGCACTTTTCACCGTATACTGACCAGAGTTGGATGGCCACCAAATTAGATAATCCTGGGCAATAGGCTGAAATAGAGGGACCCACGATATAGATTCAACAGTTTTGGGGCCAAAAAGATTATGAAGAAGTTCCACATTCCACCTCTTGGGATCATTAAGAATAAGGTCTTTGACAAATAAATTAGACATATGAGATTGAACCGGACCATGGAGCTTAATGCACTCTTCATCCCTAAGTCAAGGTTCATTCCAAACATTAATAGAGGCACCATCTCCAATGCACCATCTAAGCCCTCCTTAACAACCACCCAGGAACTCCAGATAGTACGCTAAATATAGCTTGGATTATGCCCTACAAGAGCATCCAAGAAACTTCCCCTTGGGAAATATTTAGCTTTGAAGAGACGAGATAGAGTAGAATCCGGGTTGGAAATTGATTTCCAACCTTGTTTCCCTAGCAATGCAAGGTTGAACCCATGAAGATGACGGAAACCCATGCCACCAAAACGTTTGGGAATTGTGAGGTTATCACAAGAAAGCCAATTTATACCTTTATGATTCCTTCCATTAGAACCCCGCCAAAAGGAGTTCATCTTCCTTTCGAGCTCATCACATAGAGAAGGGGGAATTAAAAAAATGCTCATACAGTAGGACGGAATGGCCTGGAAAACAGACTTTATGAGCACCTCCTTACCACCTTTCGATAAAAATCTACCACTCCAAGAATTAATTTTCTGCCACATGCGATCTTTAAGATAAGAAAAACTTGTTTTCCTCCTTCTACCAATCATTGAAGGTAGCCCCAGATATTTACCAATACCCAAGCATTGTTGGACACCCAATATACTAGAGAGAGCAGTCATCACTATCAAGATTTCGACTAAAGAAGACCTCTGATTTCTGAAGGTTAATAATTTGACACAAAGCCTTCTCAAAATCAAAAATAGCATTCCTCATCACCTGAGCTTCCCTCTGATTAGCTCTAAGAAAAAAGAAACTATCATCTGCAAATAAAGATGGGAGATAATGGGAGCACCTCTACATATTTTCACTCCATGCAAGTCACCGCGGGCTTCAACCCGCCTAATCAAAGAAGTTAGACCCTCAGCGCAAACGATAAAGAGATATGGGGATAAAGGATCTCCATGTCGAAGACCTCTGCCAGGAATAATGGGGCCAACTAACTCACTGTTAACAAGCACCGAATATCTAACAGAAGAGACACACTACATCACCCAATCCACCCAACGACTAAAAAAATCCAAACTCAACAACATAGCCTTCAAATAGTCCCACTGCACTCAATCATAGGCCTTACTGATATCAATCTTCAAAGCCATCTCCCTTTGCTTACCTCTAGGTTTACAGTTCATTTAATGAATAACCTCAGACGCAACTAAGGCATTATCAAGAATAGAGCGGCCTTCAATAAACGATGATTGCTCTAGAGATATGCACTTCTGAAGTACCTTTTTCAATCTATTAGCCAGAACCTTTGAGAGGACTTTATATATAACATTACACAAGGATATGGGGCACCAATCTTTCATAGAAGTAGGAAAATCACATTTAGGAATAAGGACAATGTTGGTTTCGTTAATATTAGGAGGAAAAGATCCGATCTCCAACCAAGAACAACAAGCGGAAAATACCTCTTCTCCTACCAAGTCCCAAAATCGTTTGTAGAAATTTGGATTGATTCCATCAGGCCCAGGAGCCGAATTAGAATCCATAGACATCATGGCCGATCTAAAGTCCTCCCTTGTGAAAGGAGCCAAGAGAGCAAGATTATCATCTACATTAATGTGGGGAGAAATAAGGGAGGTAACAATAGTAGGACCAGAGACTTGGGCGGTGAATAAATCATCAAAATAACGATGTGCCACACCACACAAATCAGGGTGCTCGCTAACAATATTACCGCGCTCATCAGATAAAGAGTGGATCGAATTCTTCTTATTCCTAGCAGAAGCCATAGCATGAAAGAAGCGAGAATTATGATCGCCTTCCTTGAGCCAATGAACTTTAGCCCGCTGCTTCCAAAACTTCTCTTCATGAATCAAGAGCCCAGAAAGCTTAGAACGGAGAGCTTCAAACTCTTCAACCGAATCACTTTCCTGCATGGGTCTAAGAACCTCAATTCTATGCTTGCACCTATCAATATCATCCCAAAAATTCGAGCGTAAGTTCCTAGCCCAGAGGTTGAGCTCCTCAGAACACATAGTCAACTTGGATAATAAATCACCATTACCAGTTTTTGTCCAACCACCAATCACAATATCATCAATATCCGGTTCCAATAACTAAGAGTTTTCAAACCTGAATCTACGCGCATAATTCACTGGAGCTTTATCCTGAAGAGAAAGAAGAATAGGCGAGTGATCTGACATAGAAGCTGAGCGGTTAAGAAGACGAGCATCTGGAAAAAGATGTAACCATTCCACAGTAGCCATAGCACGATCCAACATCTCTTCCACAGCCCTTTCTGTACCCCTAGCCTTCCACCAAGTAAATTGACAACCTTCTAATTGGAGATCAGTTAAATTGCAAGCAGAAACAGTTCCCCGGAAACCAGATAGAAGCCAAGAGGGATGGTCCACACGACCACACTTATCATCATCCGAGAGAAGATAATTGAAGTCACCAATGATACACCAAGGGAGAGGTGACATTCCACTTAAGTCCTTTAACATATTCCACGCCTCACGCCTCCTGCTACTCTCAGGAAAGCCATAATAACCCGTCAATCTCCAGCTCCCTTTAACCAGGTCAATAACTTCCAAATTAATAAAATTCCGAGAGAAATTCAAAATAGAAACATTACAAGAATTCCTCCATAAGACAGCTACACCACCACTCCTACCCTCCCTGTCTACTGCAAAAGAAGAATCAAAACCAACCAATCTATGAATTTCATCAATTTTATTTGCATTTTGACCAAAGTCTCAAATAAAAACAAAATATCAGGTTTGTTATGCCGGATTAGGTCTTTCAAGGCAGAAACTGCACGCAGGTTACCCAGGCCTCGGCAGTTCCAACTAAGGATATTCATAACTTCAATGGCTCTCCAAAACCATCATCTTCCTCATGAATGAGTGAAAACTCTTTGATGAAAGGATCCATTGGGGTAAGAACGGAAAGAAAGAAAGATCAAAAACTCTAACTGAGCAGAGATAAGACCTAAACTCTCACTGACCGGAGAGAAACTTTTCACTGAACGGAGAGTAGACCATGAAACATCCTACAAACTGATGCACTTATCCAATAGGTAGACATAAAACGCCCAAATCCAGAAAAATTGTTGCAGAGACCGCAAAAGAGATGTGCACTGTAATTGCATAAAGGCCAAAGTCCACCAAAAGATCAAATCAAAGGACTGATATACATACTAAAGCAACGAGCATCAATCATCCACTGGGTTTTCAACTCAAAATAAGGCAAGAACACATCCTAGAGTTTCAAACTTGCAAAGACAACAACGAACATCGATGGCAGAGGAAAGCAGAGATGTGAGTAGTGACCAGTGACGACAGTGGATGTGCGGTGGCCAAAGGGCGGCCGGTCTGGTCGTTTGGGTCGCTGGCTGTGGCATTGAACATCTAGGGTTCGCTGGTTGCGGCGCTACCCTGTTTCCATCGTTTGTGTTGCAGTTGCGCCTTGGCGGAGAAACGGAGGCGAATGGCAGAGGTGAGCCGCACGAGAGGGAGAAAGACCGAGAGGGAGGCACGCGAGAGGGAGACCGCGGGGGCAGAGAAGGTCGCACACGGCGGCGAGAATAGAGGAGGCACGCAGCGGTGGAGAACAGCGATCGATCAACAGAAACTTAGGGTTTAAACCTCAGGTTCAACTCCACGTTCAAAAAAAAAAGCGTAAGAGAATGTATGTTTAATTATTAAAAAAGTGGGGAGAGGGGGTTTAATGGTGAAGATTTCAACCAAGGAGAAATTCAGTAAAAAATCCACCGGAGAGGATCCACACCCTTGATTTGGGGTTATCATGCAAGCTTTTTTGTTTATTTTTTTAATCAATGATATCCTCTATGACTCCATCATATAATTAGAGACTAATCTTTTTCAAAGCATAAAATTATCAAAGTGATTTTTACCTCTTTCAAAATCTTTTACATACACGCCACAGGAATCGTACCTATGATATGCTTAAGAAATCCTGCTATTCGAACCTCATTGATAAGTATCATGCATGTTAAGTTTATATAAGAATTTAACGTCTTTAAAAATTAATTTTGCATATAGAAAAAGACAAGAGTCAGTGTCAATTTTCTATTGAGAGACAGAAGAAGTTTGAGGATTTTTTATAAACTTTTTTTTTCCATCTACCAAATATTTAAAAAATTTAAAGAGCAAGAAGTTTCACTCTATTAATATCTACACTAGTGTAAAATATACATTTAACATCAGGTTTTTAACATCGGTTTTAACAAAATCGATGTGAAATAGGAGGCGGTGGCATTTTTGAAATTAAACTGAAATATTTTAACATCGGTTAAAGTAAAAACCGATGTGATAAAAATATTTAACATCGGTTTTAAATAAAACCGATGTGGAAAAGTGAAACCAAAAAAAAATTATCAGACATAAGATTAGACATCGGTTTTGGAAAACCGATGTGGAAAAGGAAAACAAAACCAAAATTTTTTTAATCAGCCGTAAGATTACACATCGGTTTTCATTTAACCGATGTAATAAATTAAAAAAAATGAAATTTTAAAATAAATTGTAAGTTTCTACATCGGCTATATGGAAACCGATGTGAAATATCACTAACCACATCGGTTTTTAGTAAATCGATGTGTAATATTTGACAAAACCCTATGTTTCTATTTTCATTCCCTCCATCTCTTCGCGTCGTCTTCCATTCCTTTGTTTTTCATTCCTTTGTCACTGCTTCCCCATCTCTCTCACTGCTCTATGCTTCATCCCTACTACTTTGCCGTAGCCTCCCATCTCTGTCTCTCCCTGCTGCTCGTCGGTCTCCGCTTCTGCCTCCACTTCTGCTTCTGCTTCTCCCTCCCATCTCTGTCTCTCAAGGCTTGAAAGGTATTTACAGAATTCTAGTTATATCAGTCATTATACTTCTTGTTGGAGAAATCATGGCCACCAATTTGGCGTAGCAGTAGTGTTGGTCTATAGCCTTTAAATCTATTGGGAATGTGCGTAGCTTGATATGGTCCTTTTTTTTTCCCTCTCTGTTCTTAGTCTCGGAATATTTACCATGATAAGCTTCAGTGTTATTTGCCTTACAGTGCAGTGCTTCCTATGTTGTAGATTAAATGTTTGACAAAAGTCCCAAGTTAAATTTCATTTTGTTAGTTCTTTTTGTCATCTCAATCAACAGAATATGAAGTAACCTCCTCATTTAAACAATGAGTTGTCATTAGACTTGATACCCGTACTTATGTGTGTGGATGATAATTTTCTAACGGAATCTAAGACAACGTTGTTTGGGCAAGGATTGATTGTTTTGGAACCTTGGATTTCAACTTGAGCAAGGACCACAGACATAATTTGCAGCATTAATTGCAAAGCTTATTTGTCTACTTTAGTATACTTGTCTTCTCGTCATTGGTTCTCAGAACTTGTGTTTGTTCAAACAAAGATCATTCCTCACCATCCTAATGTCTAAACCCCTGTTCCCTGATAATTTTGGCATGATATTATAAATCTTAAATTGAGAGATTACATTGTCAAGGGTTTATATCATTACCAAAATAGTAGCTACATTCCATCCTTGCATTAATTTCAGTTTGATTTTCTCTTATATCATTCTCATAATCAACCGAAAAGCCAGCAAACTTTGATGAAATCTCTGTGCTCCAAATTCTAGTGTTAAGTGGCATGAAGCACGGATTTCACTTTATAACATGAAAATTAGATAATTAGCATGCATCTTCTTGTCAAGTGTAAAAAATGTCTAAGGCTCGTCTAAATAAAATTTCCAGTAGTTAGATTTTTTTGGCCATTGACCTATATACTGAATTACTGACGGAGTTCTTCATACATATCCTATATGACTCATTTTTAAGAATTTCTAACATTTAGCATTTCTACCAATCATTGACGCTGTCCAACTTTCTTACTCTATTTGCAGAACAAGAAATTGACAGGTGTTATTTTCCTGGACTGCGGATCTGATTTGAGGAGTAGTCATAGGGTTCCTGGTGAGTTTCATTCAGTTACTCAGAAATTTAGTTACAACTTACAAGTGTATCACCAAACAACTTTTGACAAGCAATCCATTCCTTCATAGGTAGTGTGTTATTTTATTTATTTTTGCCTGTCACCTTTGCCATTGTAGTTAGGAGCTATCTACAACCACAACAAAGCCTTAATACCTTATTCTCATTACGTGGGGGTTGTAGGTGCTATCTATGCCGGGAAAATTGTTACACTAGTTATCTAAAAAAAAGAAAATGGGTTGGAGAAATTTTCTGCAGTTTACAATTAATCAACCAACAAACCATTAAGTTGTAGATCTCTTGACTTTTGCTTGTCTTGTATTTTGCCTATTGAAGTTTCAATGACTATTTACAGAATTCTCTCAATTCTAGAATGATTAACTCAAGGAAGAGTTTTTAGTTGGCAGGTGTACAAGTGTCTTTGACTTCGTTGCATAGTGCTACTGCCTCTGCTTTGTTCACTTCTCTGCTGTCTTTGCACAATAACAACTCGGGTTGTCTCTCAGAAGGTACGTTTTGGCTGAAAAGCTTTCATTGGAGTTTTAATGTATTTGCTTGAAAATTTATTTGATCCGAGAATATGCCCACAATAATTAGTAAAGCCTTAGTTTCCCGTTTGAGATGCAATACTAATGAGCACACGTGTACGTGCTTAATGTACCGCTCATTGTGTTGGATCTTGAATTGTCCAAAGTTGGAAAGTTTGGGAAAAAACTTTTTCTTAATTTAGTTAAAATAGTTATTCATTGATTCTAATGTTATATACTTGAGGAAAGTTCGGATTGATACATTTCCTTTCGTTCTCCGGGTGCATACTTTATCGTGGTGGATGTCATCGCGTTCAAGTCGTGTACGTCGGAGACCGAAGGGAAATGCTGCCAAAATTTTGTCGAGTATGAGCATGAGAGTTAAGGACTAATTGTTAACCGAATGTTGAAAAAGTTTCTTCTCGAATGGGATAGGGCCATACCCTGTCATAAGAAGTGGTTGATGAATATGTTGGACTAAGTACGAAGTTATTGGTTTAGTCATGGATTGCGGTTGGATGCAAGCTAGATGGACAAGTGATGAGTATGAGAATGGAGTGGAAGATTTTCTACAGTTTGCAAAAACAAATGCTCCTGATAGTGGTAACGGAAGGTTTTATTGTCCTTGTGTTAACTGTTTGAATGAGAGACGACTAGAAGCTGAGGAGACACGTGATCATCTTATTTGTGAGGGGATTTGCAAGAGTTATACAACATGGTGTTTGAACAAGCATAACAAGACTTTCTTGAACTGGTTTAAAGAAAAAATTGCAAAGGATGGTATTGCTTCTGATACATTAAAATGGCTAGCACAGGGGCCTAACTTTGATGTCATATGCTGGAGTGGGTACGATATCAATAAGTTTTCCTTCTATACAAAGTCTCGGGATGACAAAAGTACTATGCAAAACAGTGGGGTTATGGTCGTCGCTGAGTCCATGCATTTCTCTAGTTCGAAAGATAAAAACCCTGTTATGGCATCCATTTCATACTTTGGAATCATTGAAGAGATATGGGAGGTTGATTACACGAAGTTTAGAGTACCTGTTTTTAAATGTCGGTGGGTCGACAATAACAATGGTGTGCAAATCGATGAGTTAGGATTCAAATTGGTGGACCTTAATAAGGTAGGTAATAAAGAGGAGCCTTTCATCATGTCATCCCAAGCAAAACAAGTGTTTTATATCCGTGATCCTTCTAACAAAAGGTGGTCAGTGGTTCTCCAGGGAAAAAACATGTATAATGGTAGTGAGGGAAATCAAGATTCAACTCTTGATATTTCTGATACTCCTTCTTTCTCAACACGAGTGCCTAATTTCAATGAGGAAAATGAAGTGGATGATGTACATGCTACTCGTAATGATCACCAAGAAGGGTTATGGGAGAACTTTACTAATTGACCACAAAGTAAGTTTAATTTGAGTTATTTTTAAAGGCATATTATATGTTTACGTTGATATTTATAAGTTATGTTTATGTACGTTGATTGATATTTATAAGTTATGTTTGATATTTATCCTGACATACTAACAAGTTTTTTTTTTGTTTAAATAGGTATGCATGGCTGATCGTGAGGATATCCCTCCTTCATGCAGCGGGTCGGAGACCCCATCTATGGGTAGAAGGGGTAGACGTGCCACACGAATGAGGAATTTGACTGCCAATCGTGGTTCAAATCAAAGAATAAGAATAGACTTTGATAATAACCTCAATCATATTGGGCCAATGGCAGAGCATTTTAACAGTTTTGTGGCGACCCTTGCTAGGAGCAGGCCTAGTATACTCATTGATATCTGGAAAGATGTACCGACGGACGTGAAGGATCAGATATGGGAGAGTATTCTGGTATCTATACTTTTACGTCCTGTGTTTGTCTGTATCTACTTTATTTTAATCTTAATAATATCATACAGTAATTCGTTGATTCTTTTGGTCTTAATGTAGTTGACCTTTGACATACCGGATATGTATGTTATGAAGAAGCGTTTGCTAAAGTATGCTGGTGAGCGTTGGAGGGATTTTAAGGCCGACCTGGGCAGATACTATGTATTCTATCCAACAAGTAAAAAGAACCCACTTGAGGTGTACCCGTTTCTTGACCAGGCAACGTGGGATCGCTTTGTTCAGAGCTGACATGATCTCAGCTTTAAGGTTAACTTATTTGATTTGTCTCTAAATTTTTGTAATTTCAATAATTTTATTTACTTATGTAATTTAATTGTCTTCTATTTATAACAGGAGAAGTGTAACACCCCCCTTGGGCATTACTACGTAACACGTGCGAAAATAAAATTAAAAGATAATTTGCTGGTACTTTCGGAAAATAATTTATATAAGTACATAAGTGTCTGAAATTGGGTATAAAATTTTTGTCACGACTCCACACCTAGGCCTTAATCACGCACAAACTTACTATCATAGCTTGGCAAGCCTATTTCATTTAAAGGATATACTTAAATACAAGCTAGTAGTTTTACAAAGATTTCGACAGAGTCTCCTCTGTAATTCGGACATCCCAGGTAAAATAATACCTGTTAAAATAATTACATTTTCACTCTTAGAATTCCAGTTACACCAAATTCAACCAGGCATCAATACATAAAAATAATAGTTATAGCCATAAGCTTTACAAGACCAAAAGAAATAGCTTAGATTTTCATTCAAAAGATATGCTCTCCGAGCTATAGACATTCCATTTTAAAATAAAGGCTCTCTGAGCCAAACTTATACATACTATCAAAAATAATCTAAAGTCTCAACCCTAAGCTGGTCGTTCTAAAAGTTATTCCTGAGAAAACTCATGTGACCATTCCACAATCAAGTACCTCATCAAGCAACTAGATCTAAGTCTGAGTGACTTAGGGAGACTCCTCTGCACCATCTGTGTTAAAGTACCCAGGGTACAATATCGAACTAGAAGAATCCTGAAATGTGTGTAAGGGTGAGACGCCAATATATGGTTTTAACACAATAACTAAATGCGTGACATCATATAACACATATACATTTACCACACAAGCATTTATAAGCTAATAGTTTATCAATGGGTTCAACACCCCAAACATCATCCATCAAAATTATGCATGACACTTCATATTCATCATCTAATTTTCGTCTTAATCTCATGAGATATCCCAACATAATATGAGTTGATCAGACTCCATAGCCACACTGGCTAACTTGGCCATCTGCCAATAGGTGCGCAACCTCTTCCCATCCACATGGGCACACAAGACCCGGTACACAAGACCATTAAACATTGCTAATGTCCACACTCAGGGCACCAATAGCAAGTAAGATGGGGGCTTCATGTCCTCACTAGGCACAAGGCACATGAATTAAATGCATAACGGAATTACCTTTCGCCGCTGGTAATTAATGCATTACATCACAAACCGCAGGCACGTCTGCCAAATTCATGTGAAATACTTTTGTTTTATTCTTTTCTTTGTGTTCAATCTTTCTTTACCGAAGCTCAAAATGGCTTACGACTCACATAGTTTTAAAACACTTTTAAAACTTTCATCACAACACAGGACCTCACTGTCCATAAAACTTTTATCAAAACATAGGACCTCACTGTCCATAAAACTTTTACCAAAACATAGGACCTCACTGTCCATAAAACTTTTATCATAGGACCTCACAGTCCGAGTGCTCAATCACGACACCTCTCGACCGGTGCACCAGTCTTAGGTTCGTGGCACTAGAAAACATCTTCAATGTTTTCAACACGGTATACCTCACGTATACGGTATAGGCCCTCAAAGTCCAAATGACTGAGTCCATCACAACACAGAACCTTAGTACCCCGACGTCTCGGTTACTAAGTTCCACACCACTTTTAACACTAAATCATTTTTGCTTTCATAAATTCTTTTTCAAAAATTGGAAATTCATTAATAAAATCCTTAAATAATAAAACTTAGTTTTCACAAAGGTGAGTCACTTGAGGTTTTAACTTCCTTAAAATATGTACTGACGTTTCAAAATACTTGTCCTCTACATTTTTCCAAATCTGTCATCACATTTTTCTAAATCTGTCATCAATTATCACTTTTAAAGCTTTTTAAGCCAAAACTTAGCTTTTTCCACTGAAACCATTTTCTAAAATCATCATTAACTTCTTTTCAACAATTAATTTCATAAAATAACTTTGTATAATATTGCAAACTTTCTTATATAAAAATTAGCAGTACAGAAACATTTTCACAATTTCGCTCTCATTGTGACTCAAGTTACTTTTACACTAATAAATCATCAAAACTAATAATATTTATCAAAACTCATTATTTTTTTTCCAAAATAATATTTTCCACCACTATTATATTCCAACGTTTCCCATAAAACCAGGAATATAATTTACACAGCTTATTAAAGCTTTTATCTGATTAATCGGTTGTGCACTGACCACAGTCAGGCTTCTCAAACAACATTCACAAGCAACATTCAACAACAATTATCAGAATTATACCACCAGACAGATCATGTATCATAGCAATATCATATACAAATAATCCAATAATTTAAAGCAGATCAGACACTGATACTCAGATATACAACACAACATAAACTACATAAACAGATAACCACAACCACATAAATTATACAGACTACACAACAAGCAAATGGTTATTGAGAAAAATCCATCAGGCAAGCCCCCCCTACCTTTGAAGACAAGTAAAGGATCCTCGTCCTAATGCCCACGTTAGCTCATATCTACTCCATCAAGCAAGCACAACCGTGTCCAAACGTCTAAGAGAGTAAATCCAACAACGCGCAACCAGAAATCAAGAAATCAATTACACATGATCAAACACACATTCTAACTTTATCTAAACACTTAATCTAATTAGCAAACAAGGTTATTTTCAAAGAAAATCATGTTTGAAGCTCACGCTTCCCAATACCCTTTAAGAAAACTTTGTTTTGATTAAAAGATCATGAAAAAGAACTTGGAAATCATCCATTAAGAGTCATAATTACACCAAATCATAATTAATTTCACAAAAACATACCCAAATTCAATTAAAATCAAATTGAGGGTTTAGGGCTCCTAAATACAATTTAGGGAAAACTCATTTTAACTAAAGAATAATGAAATTGGTTTAGGGAAACACAAATTCGCAGTCCCAATTTCATAAAACAACCTTAAATTTCAAGATTAAAATCTGAAATCAAAGGGTTAGGGTTAGGGTTTCAAAATCAGATTTGGGGGTTTTGAATCTGAGACACAAGAAAGGGTTTTGACTCACCCAAGGAAGAAGATAACTTGAAAGTGGTGCTGTGGTGCTCCTCACGGCGACGGACGCGATTCCGGCGAGGTGGCAGTGGCGGTGGAACACTTCCCTACAACAACCCAGATCCATAAAGTGAAGCTAAGCTTCATATAAAGGAAGAAGAGAGCTTAAAACAACTCACATAGTGAAAACCACCAAGGAGGCGGCGGCGCGCGGTGCTTACCGCGGTGGCTAGCGCGACGTGAACAGGAGGGACGAGACAGAGCAGAACGTGCGTCTTCTCCGCTACCAGGCGCAACCAGACGGTGACCTCCCCGGCGGCGCACGGCTGGACGGCGACGGGCGGCTCCTAGGGCGGCGCGGCTGGTTGGTTGAGAAGGAGGAGGAAGAAGAAGATGGAGTTAGGAGGAAGAAGAAAAAAGAAAGAAGGAAAGAGAAAGAAGCAGAGAAAGAAAAGAGAAAATGAGAGAGGGCGTCGAGAAAGAAAGAGAGAAAAGTGAGAAAATTGAGTTTTTAAACCAGTTACTTAGTGATAGGTACAAAATGAGTGATAAATATTATGCCTAAAATAAACATGTTTTTACTTTTTGGAATCTAAAAATAAATATTGATAAAGATATGTTTTCGAAATTCAAGTTAGAGTAAAGATTAACAGTTGAACTGATCAACTAAGAAAATACTTAGTCCAAAATTTAATCTCCGATTGATGTCAAACCAGTTTATTTTCAACTCTAAAATTAAATAGAATAGGAATATGAAAATGCTTTTCTCTTAATCATATTATTTAAAATATTTTATGTACTGGTTTATTAGTGACAATAACAAATTATTGTCTAGTAAACGTGCATTCACTGAAATAAGTCAGTGCTAACACACCCAATAAAATAGTTTGAAGAGAGTAATTTAATTACTCAATCTAAACCACATAACATAATAAACTTAAACATCCAAATAAAATAATTAATCATAGGTGTAAAAACTAGGCTGTTACAAGAAGAGGAAAAAGGGGCAGATAAACCAAAACAAGAATGTCTACCCCCATGTCATGTCTCGTGGGGGATATAAAAAGCTTGGTCAGATAATGGTGGAAGAGGAAAAGAAAGCACGTCAGGAAGCAGCATCTCAGGTGGATCCTAACGCTGAAAATCGTCCAGAGGTTGTTGATCCACCTCCAGCCCCACGCCATCGTAAATGGAAGAGGGCCCAACAAAGAAAAACGGGACAATATACATCTGAGGAGGCCCGCCAAGTAGCTGAGAAGATTGTAAGTATAGTTTGAATTGTAATTGTCATTTTAAGATTGTTACCGAATTGTAATGTGACCTGATATTTTATATGTGATAGGATGCCTTGGACGAGCAGGTAATCCAATGAACCTTTGTTCCTAGAGGACGCGATGATATCTTAGTTGCTGCCATCGGTAAACCAGACCACCCGGGCCGTATCATTGGTGTTGGATGGGGCGTCGGCATTCGCCAATACCATGGTTCATCTTCACACCAATGCCACAAGGATGTTGATGCAGATAGAGCACGACTAAAACAGGAGATGGCCGAGCAGTTTGCCCAACAGATGGCAATATTGACTTCTATGTCCCAGCAGATGACAGCCGGTGTCCAACCCTCTGTCCAACCCTCTGTCCATGTGAGCACTAAGGGCTCATGTGATCCTCCTCATCAGCCTGAAAATGATGATGATGGTGATGATGAGGAGGAGGAGGAGGACCCTGATAGGTGTGAGCTGTATGTTGATGATCATCATGATCGCCGCTTAGTGGCATTGGGGAGGGCACATAATAACTTAGGTAATACCATACACCATCGTTTATTACCGGATGATCAGCTGAGGGTCGTTGTTGAGATTATTCGAGATGCTGATGCTCGAGTCCCTGTGCCCACTGAGGAGGTTCAAACAGTGGGTCAGGCCCCCGGTAACTTCATCCTCTGGCCAAGAAGACTGGTCAGCTTTCTTGTTGCATCTGAGGTATTCAGTTAGTTGTGTTTTTCTATATTCATAGTTGAAATAATTTATTATTGTTTAAAGATAATGCTTTATTTTTATTCGTTATAAGATGTTGGAAATGATATTGTGCCTAAAAGGTCGGATCCAGGAAGACCAGAGATGTCTGCTCCTGCCAAGGTATTCATTTGACCATTTAGTTAATTACGAATTAAATAACTTAATTATCTGTGATTACTAATATATATCTTTGTTGTTTAGGGGATCGACAAAGGGTCACCTGGCCATGGTGATGTTTTTAAACTTCTGGCTATACAGGTTGTCACGATGGAGAATGACGCAGCCTTGGTAAGGTTGGAACATGATGTCAGTCCAGGTGATGAACTGTATATCCCAAAGAAGGAACTTATGGAGATTGTACTCAATAAAGAAATGGCTAGTTCTGCACACATATCGTTATGGTGCACGTAAGTACATTTTATTTATAAGTTAAGTAATTAATTTTTAAATACTATGATAATTAACATGTTTTTCCAATGTATTAGGTATCTGCATCGTATGTTAGTTGATCAGGGTAACCTCGCCCTTTATGGGTTCATTGACCCCATGTTCATTCAGGGTGATGTTCTCCTAGCATCAGAAGACCCGGTCACCACCATACGTGATATACTTGCTCGAGACGATCATCAATTCTACCTTGCGCCTTATCTCAATAAGTAAGTACCGGTTATTTAAGTATAACTATATATGACTTAGTCACTAACTGTTCCGCAAATACAGCCAGCATTGGCAACTATTGATCTTGTACCCTAGGATGAATGTCGTGGTCTTCTTCTGCTCATTGGGAAATAAGCCGGCGAATGAACTGAAGACGATCATCGAAACGTAAGCATTAAAATACTTTATAATCAGTAATGCAGTTGTTTTAATTATCTGAAATCTATTAGATATACTTTAATTAATGTTTTTGTCATGATAGGTCTATTAATGCAAACCACATGTTGCGTGGTGAAAGGCGTACTCGGGCTATCAGATGGATTATTCCTAGCGTAAGATATTTATTAGTTTAAATGCATCAAATGCAGTGGGTATAATTATTTATTTCTATTTAATTCCTCATATTCTAATTGGGTTTCATTTGTACGTAGTCACGTATGCAACGTGGATCATGGGAATGTGGCTACTATGTGATGCAGTGGATGTTGGAAATTATCTCCTCCAGGATCACTGAAAGATGGCACGAGGTAAATGTTAATTGACACAATTAGAAGTAATAGTTATAGATTCGTTATATTTTTTATGTTAGTTTATTACTTAAAAGATATAATCTTTTGTCCAATTAAACTTGCAGATATTCGACAATCCAACTCCGTTATCTGATTCCGACATCAACAACATAAAGAGGCGTTGGGCAACTTTCTTTCTTGAAGTGTACCAACCATAGTTTGTATATATGTAGTTAGTTTAAAAACTTATCATGTACTAGCTATAATGCACTTTTGACTGATCATATGTATTTTGATATGAAATCTATAATATATCATGTAACTTTTTTGTTTCTAATTATCTTTGTTGTCTGAATGTAATTGAACATACATATGTATTGTTCGTAATAAATTCAATATATATTAGTTGTGTTTTTGTCGTACAAAAGTGATTGTGTTGAGAATATTTACAGTGTGTTATTCTGGTATTGATCTGCATTACTGAAACAGGGGAAATGAATGATAGAAATGTAAATAAGAGTATAAAAAAATGAGACTTTACACACCGGTTTTGCCAAAACCGATGTGAAAATTTCACTTTGCACATCGGTTTTCAGTAAAACCGATGTGGAAAGTAAAATTTTCAATAGGTTACCAATTGACAAATTAATTTTCCACATCGGTTAATGTAAAAACCACTGTTAAAAATATACTATAAACATCGGTTTTAAAATCGATGTGAAAAGTGGCAATAAACCACATCGGTCATTTCAACATCAGTTTGAAAACCGATGTGAAAAGCCAAAAATAACCGATGTGAAATCTCTTTTCTGCACTAGTGCTACTTGATGAATATTTTTCCCTTGATTTTTTTTTTTAATTTTTCTACCTCTGATTATTTTAAACCGAATTTTTGTTTATGTACAAAACATTTTTAATTTTTAAATAGTAAGAAGTTTCACTTCGTTAACATGCTTGATGAAAATTTCATCCTTGAATTTTTCTCTCCTTAAGTTTTAGTCCTAAACCAAACAAATATCTTTTGTGTTTCTTTCTTCTTTCGCGTAAAAACCTATGTGACAGTTCTAGGCTTCTAGGTTCGTAAAAAAAAAAAAAAATTACAAAAACATCCTATTTCAATCAGTTTGGTATGAGGTGAGGTGAGGTGAGGTGAGCACAAAGATGAGAAGTTTATGAAGAAGTTTTAGTACATTTTTACAAATAATTTTAATCAATCAATTTCCTTATCCCGTTTTAACCCTGTATTAAAAATACGTAAAAACAACTAGCAATGGTTAAAATGGAAGAAGAATAGAAATATTGAAAACCTCATAATCAAAGTTAAAGTGCTAAATCAGAATCTAATATACTTAAAAACAGTAAATGAAGTAAGATAATTTGTAATATCCTTCCTCAAGGATATTTTAATATTTTCATTATAATTTTATTATGGGTGTGATTGAATCATTTTATATTTCATAAATGTGCAATTGTATGATTGATTGAATTGTGAATTAATTATTTGTAGATTAAAGAGGGAATAGAATTTTTTTTATATAATTGTGATATATTAACTATTATTAATCTAGAATTTTTTTTTTAATTATACCCCACTCTCACTTAGATTGATTCCAACTAGAATGAAGACCCGTGCGATGCACGGGTATTATAATGTCTTGAATAAATATAGTTATTATTATATATTGTCTTAGTGAAAATATTTGTTTAATAAAATTAATAAGGAGTTATGCATCATTTGTTTTTAACGATTTTGAAAAAAAAGAACTCTGGAAGGAAAAAAATTATCAAAGAAATTCAGAATGAGTAGAACTTGAAGTGGTATGATTGAAATTATTATTATGAAATGAATTAAGTAAATCATTTTTTTTTTTGACTTATAGATCATATTTATTAAAATGGAAAACAACCCGGACAATTACAATTTTATATTTAACATAATTTGGTGAAGTCCCTTGTCAGAGCAAAAGTGAACTAATAACAATAAGATTTTGGGTGCGTTTGGATAAACAACTTAATTAAGAACTTATTACATAAGATCTTATCGCATGAGAGCTTATGCCATAAGCGCTTAAAGAAAGAAAAAGAAAGAAAGGAGCATGAGAGGATTCGAATAGTGAAAAACATGGAGAGGGTGTTTAGTGCATAAGTTCTTATGATAATTCCATAAGCTTCTCCCAATGACTTATGAAAATAAGTCAAAAACTCCTTATGGGATGTCATAAGTTATTTTTATAAGCTCTGTCAAACACACTGCATAAGAGCTTATGTCATCAGATAAGTCAAAAGGAGCTTAGATAAGTTCTTCCGAACGTCACCTTTATTGATAATATTTTATAGAATCGTTGATGTTAAAATTGATAATATAATTCTTCATCCAAAAAAAATGATAAAATAATTTATTGAATATAAAATAAATGTAGCTACTAATTTTAATTACTGAATAAATCAACATAGTTACTCATTAAATATATGTTGATCATTTCCATTTTAAGTTTCTAGGTCCATATATGATTTTATAATAAATCATATCTAAAATCTATAATAATTTACTAATTTAATTCAGTAATTTAAAACATTTTACTAAATTAAATTAAGTTTGATATTTTGCGTAAAATTTGACAGGTAGTTTTTATTAAAATCAATTGAATAATTGATAAAATATAAGTTATTATATGTTTTTACAGTTAATTGTTAGTAGTTTTTTTGCCTTTGTCAAAGGAGTCATTATGAAATATTAGATTAAATCATGAGTTTAATTGATATATATTGTGTAAAGTTTTTTTACACCGTCAACCAATCAAAAGTCAAGGTATAGATTACTTCCAAGGTAGTTAGGATAAGAGTTGTAACACCCCTTGGACATTACTTTGTAACACGTGCGGAAATAAATTAAAAAGTTATTTGTTGGTTGTTTTCGAAAAATTTATTTATTTCAAGTCGAAAAACTCAGGTGCAAAAATTCTCTTCTGCGAGAAAACTCTGGAAGACTAAGATACATTCATATTGTACATATCCTCACACAGCGAAATAATCATATTCATAACAAGAGTCTCCACGACATACACTTTTACACTAAAAGTTTCAATTTTCAACAAAAGAAAATTAAACTAAAGACTCCTAAGCTGGTCACCTTACAAGACATTTATTGGGAAGACCCCGTGGTCGTTCCCATGAACAAAACTTCATCAAGCGTCTAGAATCTAAGTCCCCGAGTGACTTAGTGAACTCCTCTGCACCATCTATACTAATGTAGCAAAACCATAAAACCTGATATATTATAAGGGTGAGATGCCAATATTTGAGTTTATAACGATAATCACATGCACGACACACCACAATAACATAAACATATATTTACCACGTCTAATGGATAATAGCATCACATAGTAAATCATTGGGATTCATACCCAACAATCACCGTCATTTTGAAAATATGCACGATACTCCAATATTCATCGTCTAACTTTCATACCTAATCTCCGAAGATCCCAACGTCTTCAAAATGAGTTGATCAAACTCGATACATCGTCTCATTAGCTAGCTAAGCACAACAATAATACATCATCTCATTGTCCATTTAAGCACAATGATATATACATCGTCTCATTGTCCATTTAAGAACAATGATCAATATACATCGTCTCATTATCCATTCAAGCATAATGATACACCGTCACATGATACATTTTCCATTAAGGTCTCACGTTAAACAACGTCGGGCACGTCTACCGTAAATGCAAATATAAAACATTTTGTTCTCATCATTTTCTTTTCGCTCATTATATTCTTGTCGAAGCTCAAAGTGGCTTATGACTATTCACGTCTTCAGCGTCTTAAAATTCTCATCGTCTCATCATTTTCAACGTCTTAAAATTCTCATCGCCACAGGGACCAAAGATCTTCGTGTTTTTATTATAGAACACTGGTTTCATGACGTCTCGGATACTGGGTTTATTTTTCAACGTGAACACCGTCTTTTGTTTGTGAAACACAAATTCAAAACAAAATCTCCGCAGCTTATCTAAGTTGGCGGAATAACATTGTTGAGTAAAAATTTGTTTATAGAAAATCATTTCTAATTGAAAATTCCTTTATAAAATCATCGGTTACTAAAAATTTAATTTTTAGAAAAGAGAGTAACTTGAGGTTCAAACTTGTTTAAAATACCTACTGCCACTTTAGAAATATTTGCCGTCGATACTTTTCCAGATTACCGTCGTTTAGCCTTTTTAAAGCCATTTAAGCCAATTCTTAACCTTTTCCATTTAAATAATTTTCTAAAATTATAATTAAGTTATTTTGGAAGATTAATTTCATAAAATAACTTTTTATAATATTACGGAGTTTCTTATGTAAAAATTAGCAGTACAAAAATAATTTCACGGTTACATCCTTACTGTGACTCATAGTTCACTCTTACACCGATAAATTATTAAAATAATAATATTTTAAAAAATTTCTTATTTTCTAAAATAATTATTTAAATCATAATATATTCCAATATTTCTCAATTAAATACTGAATATTATTCGTGAAGCTTCTGAAAGCTTTTATCTTGTTTAATTAATTGAGCACTCACCATTGTCAGACTTCTCAAACAACAATCAACAACAACATCATATCAATATTCACAGGCAGATCATGCATCACAACATCATAATATATAATTGCAGATAAGCAATTTAAATGCAGATAAACCATCACAGATAAAAATAACACAACTGAAACAAACACCACAGATAAATAATACAGACATCAACTAGATAACACATGATTATAGGAAAAAGTCCTCGGGTATTCTCCCCTTACCTCTTGAAGAACTTATCTCCCGATTTCCTTTCTCGAACATACGTCAAACTCCGGTGTCACGACTCACGTATAACCGACACACTTAACCTTCAACAACCACAATCAACCAATTACAAAAAATCAAATAAAATCACCTATTTCTCTTAATATATAGATTCGGACATGATGAGCTTTTGTGGCTAAAAATTTCTAAAATTCTTAAGTCTTTGGATTAATGATCCTTAATACTTAAGACATAGGACTAGTGATTAACAACAAAGATTGAAACAAGAATACTCTGATCCTTAAAAAATATATTTTTGGTCTTGACACACAAAATAGGCTAGAGATTTGATTTTGATACAACACTTTGGATCCAACATGGACATGATATGGAAAGATGAAATCCAAGTTCACTTACTAAAGAAAGCAAACAAAATTTCCTCCACCCAACAAGCAAGGTTTCGGCCTTGGAGAGAAAAATAGGGAGGAAAACTTTGTTTGCAACAAACTCTTGGATTATGAATATACAGATGATTATAAGATCATAGAAATTGGTTTCATATTTTTAGGGTTTTTCTATGATTTTCTAGAACATTTCAAAGTTTCTAGATTTAGGAATTTAAAGTGATGAGTATGGATGAACAAGACATTGAATCATGAAATTTCTTGAAGAAACTATAGCTTATAGATGACGAGGATCAAAGATTACCTCTTGGAATTGAAGAAATGTGCAAGAACCACCAAGTTCCTTCACAAACTAAGGCTATGGAGTTAGAGAGAAAATGAAAGAATGGAGAAGTTTGGAGAATGTGAATGAAGCTTGGAGAAGAAGATGGCATCATCTAAATGGATGAAGCAATCCTCATAGGCCTTGGACTTGGGCCTTGCGAAATGGGCTTGAAGAAGTCCAAGTCCACTTACTTGATTTCCAAGCAATAAAATGCTTAAGACATAAAGAATAACATAGGAAAGTTTAAGAGTAGAAATGGCTTCATGGAGAACAACATCTTGACCATGGTGTTGGGCCTCAAAAACCGCAGCCCTTAATGGATTTGGATGGCAAGAAATTGGCCCAAATGTCAAAGACAACTTGAAGAATTAACTCAGGACTAAAAAGCAATTAAGAGAAAGTTCAAGGACTTAAGTGCAAAATCCTTAAAATGTCATCTTGATGCCATGTGCACCATTAATGCATTCACATGGTGACTCATCATGTGTGACTCGTTGATATTGTCCGTTAATGGGTCCCAAAAATCTTGTATTCAGCTCTGTCGCTTACCCGATTAAAATATCACTCGCATAAAATATAATATCTCACTTTTTAGTGAAATATTTCAAAATAACCAAAATCGTTGGAAATTAAATAAAAACCTTAAGTTTTTCGTTCACGAATTAAAATTAGGTTTTCTGATCAGTATAATCATACTGTCAGTGAAATTCAGAGACCGGGTTTCGTCTGACTTTTCAACCTAAATTTTTATCGTAACTCTCTACGGTAAAGTAGAGTGTAAATAAGGTTTCGGTTTAATTAAAAACATTTCTAAGTCTCGAATAGAAATATAAACGTATTTATATAAATTTTCGATATTAGAAAACAACGAAAAGTAGGGGTGTTACACTTAGAAAACAGCGAAAGGTCGGGATGTTACAAGAGTCGAAGATTTTTAAAGATATGTCGATTTTTGATTGGTCCTTTACAAAAAAAATAATTAAGAAAGGTTTAACATCTTATAAAAAAAAATTAATATGAAATTCAAATATAAATAATTGATTTAATCATGTAATTGAAGTGAGCTATTAATTTAAATATGCATTGTTAATTTATTTATTAACTATTATGATTTGATATCATTCGTAAATTTGACTAAGAGCATGTTTCTTTAAAATCTAAAAATAATTTGAATAAATTTCATTAAGTCTAAAAGCTATATTATATTTAATTAAAATTATTATTACTCTCGATTAAATATAAAATAAATGTGGCGACTAATTTCAATTGCTGATAAAATCTGTATAATTACTTATATATGAAATATAAGTTGATCATTTTCAATTTAAGTTTCTAGGTCCGTGATAATCATTATGTCTGTTTCCAGTTCTTTACCCATGCGATGCACGGGGTTTACACCATTCGTTAATGATCATTGATTATCATCTATATTTATACATTTTAATTATTTTCAAAATAATTGGATTATCAAATTTATGTATAAGTTATCGTAGTATCAAAATACTTAAACATTGCCTAGGGTGTTGACCTGGTGCCAGAAGACCTAGCGCCGCCAAGGTCCGTATATGTAACAGCGCTGCATCAAGGTGTGAGATCAGTCCATGCTCTCTATTCTTTGTTTGTCTATCCTTTTCAAGAAGAATTTTTCTCTCCTTTTATAAGAGCTATGATTTTTAGGAGTATTATATTTTTCTTTTCACTTGTGAGAGTTATGTTTTTTCTCTTCATCTCCATTTTTTATTGGCAGGTTCTGGTTCCCAGACCTACCATAAGTCATAAGTATCATCAGTTGGAATTGTCGAGACATGGGTAACATGTGTGTAGTTTCTATCAACAAATACATTGTTTGGTGTTATTGTCTAGACACGTTTTGTCGTAATTTTGGTTTTTTATTTGTTTATGCAAATAAAATCGAAGATAATTAGCAGTGCATTAAGCCTTTCTTGTAGGTAACTCGAAGCATCGTCTTCGATCACAATTTACGTGATGAGGGAGGATGTTTCTTCGAAGCTAAATTTTATAGTTATTCTTCCAGACTCCAGGTGCAAAAAGAGGAAGTCTTAGGTCTACTTCAAGAGGGCCAAGATAATTATAAGACTGTTATTTCAAATTGTAGGTGTCTTTTATCATCTTATGTTAACATCTCTTTGGTAGAGTTTGTTAGGAGGAAAATTCATGGGTGGCTATATATATTACTATTCTTCAAATTTATGATGATGTTACCGAATGTACAGTGTTCTCCATTATTAATAAAATTGCTTAACTTTTCTTTTGACAAAAAAAAAAAATTTGATGTATAAGTTTGGTTTTGAAGTATGAAATATAGAATTAATTTATTTGCATATATTATATTAGTTGGTGTGTCAATAAATAACAACATTTGCCATAAAACCCATATTAAGCGATGCATTTGGCTTACACGTACGATCCACTCTTCTGTAGTTGTATGATATGATTTGTTTTTAAGGATACCAAGGATTGCATTATTTGTATATAAAATTTTGTACCTAGGATGTGTTAAGATGTTATTTAAAAAAAAAGAGATGGGTTGATTTTTGAAGTTTTATGTATTTTATTTATTTTGATTTATAAATTGTATCAGCGGCTAAGGTTTTTCTAGGGTTCCAAATCATTATGTTTTAAATAAAAACATTATGTTATCATATATATGCAGGGTCGTGTATAGGAATTGTGAGGTCTTGGACAAAATTTTTAAATAGACACTTGATATTATAGAAGTTATTAATTCTCATATTAATCTTCTAGCTTTTTTAGTTGTGAAATCATTTATCAAATTTTATAGTCAAGCAATTTTAATATTTCACTCTCCATAGAAGATGAAGATGAGCAGAAAAAGTGAGGGAAAATGAGAGAGCTCAAAAATTCGAAGTGAAAATATTAAAATTTTATAATTTTATAACTATTATTTTGTCCTTTTGCACATTTACATTCCCACTTTCCAATTGTTAATTATGCGATTACATCCAATGAAAATTAACTATGGCACTATACATGAAAGAGCAATGAAGACAATAAGGCATAAAAGTGAATCTTAAATGTTGAAACGTAATTAATGTTGCTTCTTGCATATTGCACTACCCATGATTGAATCTCAATAATGTATGCACTGTACGTGAATTAGGCCTTATTACTCAATTATTTGTCAAGTCAATTGTCATCAATAAATAAATAAATAAATATATATATATATATATATATATTAATTAGAAAGTAAAAAAAAAAAAGAGGATGAGGTCTAAGGCAATGGCCTTAAAGGCCTTGCCTTGCATATATGGTATGGTTACCTAATCTCAAATTATTATTCCTCTGCAACTTTTCACCTCATTGTGATTTTATGAAACTTGAGCCTTCACCAATTGTGATCAGTGGCCGCCATGTAGCCCACCTAGATCAATCAATGTTTAGCCGTTTCTTTTTTTATATTTTATATTTCAGTTTTTTTTCTTGAAGATGAGTGATTTATAATTATTATTATTATTATTAAGTTTATCAAATCATCCCTAAAGCAATTTACCAAATTACCCTATAATAATCCTAGGAAAACCCTAGACTTTCTAGTAATTATTATTATTATTAAGTTTATCAAATCATCCCTAAAGCAATTTTCATTTATAGCATGTAGCCCACCTAGATCAATCAATGTTCAGCCGTCGTTTCTTTTTTTATATTTTATATTTCAGTTTTTTTTCTTGAAGATGAGTGATTTACAATTATCACCAAGATCAATCAATGTTCAGCCGTTTCTTTTTTTACATTTTATATTTCAGCTTTTTTTCTTGAAGATGAGTGATTTATAATTATTATTATTATTAAGTTTATCAAATTATCACTAAAGCAATTTACCAAATTACCCCTACAATAACTATAACATTCTATCTTTCGGGAAATTAAATATTTTAATTAGATGGGAGTGAGGGTTAGATAAATAAAAAATTTATTTAAGAATCTAAACACATATGCAAGTTCAAAATAAAATTTCAAGCAACCCAAATTTTTCAGTAAGTAAACACCTCAAGCAAGTACGTCAAAAACCCTTATTGGAAACACCTCGATTTAAATTATTAATTAAGGTGGTTTATCATCAACAATATTAAAAGATAATTAGTCATAGATATAAATCTTAATCACAGCTAGATGATTATAATTAATTTACTCAATTTTTACTCATTATTAGTAAATAGCACTAGTCTTAATTAATTATACCCCAGTTACAAGTTTCAACCTAATTAAATTAACTAAACAATTTTTTTTGTGATTAGTGGTACACGGCAATTTTATAACATCCTGACACCTCTACCTTTAATTTTTTTGCCGCATTATAAGGAAGAAACACCTCCTACTTATAATTCATTCAATGTTTAACTAGTTTATAACAATTCTGGCCATTTCTACTTAAGCCACCTCTTGCTTGCCATTTTCTTCAAGCCATTTTCTTTGACCAACATCAAATCACGTAACTGCTGGAATTGTGGCAAAATTATTTCCTTATCAATATATATATTACTTAACACATAATAAAGAAAGAATAAGAAAAAAATAGTTAGTTAAAATAAAAGAAAACAATATGAAGAAAAAACGTGAGAAAGAGAGAGAGAGAAAACCGTGAGAGTGAGAGAAAATTATAGAGAGATTTTCGATCAATCCGTTTGTCCTATCAAAATTCTGATTATACCGTTGTGATCCTTACGATGTCTACTTCATTACCTATCTTTCTTTTCTGGATTTGGCTAAGGTAAGCCTATGTCCTTTTTATGCCCAAATGCCATCGGCGACGGTATTGAGGTTATCTTTCAATTCATTTATTGGTTTCCAATTCCGTCTTCAGATTTGGACTACACGTAACGTGTGCTTCACAATGATGTGCTCAGGTGAATTTTTGGAGTCCCGGAGGGTGTAGAACTGTGCGTGGCAGATTTGAGGGAATATAGGGAGTGTCCGTTTCGTTGCCCCAGAGCTAGCCTAAGACATTCTAGGTGGGGGAAAGAAACTATTTAACGTCGGAAACGACGCGGTTACATTTAATTAGATAATGGTGTAGGGGTACCCAAACCCTACACGAGAGCGAGTAACGGACAATATCTATACCACATTAGGGACTACTCAGTGGTACCGATGATGATATAGAAATTGTGCGTTTATCGTCATTACGCTACATAGATTATTTTATTACGTGATGATTGTCTGTTTGACTGGTTGATGTGAACTTGATACTTGATATATAATATCATGACTTCGTGAGTGTGGTAATTATTTGGAAGTGTTTTTATTTATTATTATTATTATTATTATTATTATCATCATCATCATCATCATTATTATTATTATTTTAATATTACTACTACTACTGGGATGATAATTATTATTATTATTATTATTATTTATTATGAGTATTATTATTATTATTATTATTATCATTATTATTATTATTATTATTATTATTATTATTATCATTATTATTATTATTATTATTGTGATTATTATTATTATTATATTTCGGTATTTATTATTTGGAAATGATATTATGATATGAGGATATATGATGATGATTTTGGATAAATGATGACGATTATGATGATAGGATGAGTGTAATGATCGTGCTTAGAGGATTGAGTAAATCATAAGTTATGTTGAGACACGAGGATGTATTTAGGGATTGCATACGACATGTGATAGCAGTGCCCAACCGAGATAATTATCGTGAGATGAGGTTGAGATTAATGAGATGAGATTAGTTTGAGGTTATCTATGAGATTAGGATGACCGGTTAAGGCACTAGGGGGTGACCTGAAACATGGTCTGTGATATGAGGAACCTGAAACATGGTCGAGTGGGGTCTATGCCTCGGAAGGAAAATTCCCGGGGATAGGCTAACGGCAGACCGTCCAGAGATGATTTCATTTTAGTCGCAACTATAGTTCATGCATTGCATGAGCATCTAGGATTGTGGTCCAGAGGTGTGCACCGGATTGTGTAGCTATAGTGCCATTGCTTTGCATGGGCACTCTCCAGCCGCGGACGAGGGTGTGCGCCGGGGACTCTGGGACGTGTCGATTATATTGTTGTGATATCCGGATATGGCCGATACCTGAAGAGATTATTCATACAGCATTTGCATTGCATCATGATGGAGGGTAGAGGAAAGATTATAGATGTGGATTGAGGATGATTATGTTATATATATTTATACTAGGGAGACGGATGTTTAGTGTGCCATTATTTAATTAAATGTTGCTAAACCCTTTCCACGTTTGATGTTATATGGTTTCTTATCCCTATCTTCTCTATATTGCATATGTTTCTTTTTGTGATCGTGGTGAGAAGATCTTACGGGGGAGCCAGCTATGGAGGAGCTTTATGGGACCTCGTATGCGCCAGACGTTGGTGGACGAACAGTGGATCCTTATAGTTGAGTACAGAGTCTATGGCCAGTGCGTCTCATCTCTTTAGGATGTTGTTTTTATTTTCTGTTTGATTATCAGTTTGTACATTTTGGGATCCGACTGATGGGATTCCCTCTGCTGTACTGTATCAGGATTTGAGGTGTATATGTTATGTATGTATGTTACGTTTTAAATTTTTCCGTTGTTTTAATATATTCGCTTAACGATAATAACGAAATTAGGTCTTAATATTTTGGGTTTTCTTTAATGGGACGTCGGGGCGTCTCATTTAGTGGTATCAGAGCAGTTCGGTTAAAAACGTCATGAGCACTGTGACTAGGGTGAACTGGCCATTTAGTTGAACCCACATCGAATAACAACTATGCTTAGAAGTTGGGTAATGAGTCCGACGCGACATCTCTATGGCATGTAGTATTTATATTCCAGTTTTATGTAGTATTATATGTCATATTGATGGGGGCTAATGATTTCTTTTAACAAGATCATGGCTCGAGGCCGAGGTCGAGGACGTGGCAGACGGGGTGGTGGTAGAGCGATAGAAGGTGTAGAGGATGAGCCTCATCAGCCAGAGGCAGGGATTAGAAGTGGAGGAGAGTCCACCGAGACTCTTCGAACTATCCGTGAGTTAGCATCAGTTCTGTTGCTGCAGGCGCAGCAGAATGCTCAGAGGGTACAGAGAGAGGCAGAGCTACAGGAGCAACATGATAGGAGGATGGCCGCCGATGCTGAGGATGCAGGATTGGCTACCTTTCTCAAAGGTAAGCCACCACAGTTTGGTGGAGAGTATGATCCAGAGCGAGCAGAGTGGTGGATTCAGGAGCTCGAGAAGATCTTTGATACTATGAGATGCAAAGATGATAGGAAGGTGACCTATGCGGCCTTCATGATGACCGGAGGGGCTGAGTTATGGTGGAGAGGCAAGAGAAGATTACTAGTGGCTGAGGACAGACTCATCAGTTGGGAGCTCTTCAGAGAGTGTTTCTTTGAGAAGTACTTCCTGCGATTAGTCAGACGCGAGAAGGAGAGAGAGTTCATGAGTCTCCAGCAGGGAGACCGGTCTGTTGGTGATTTCGCAACCAGATTCGAGGCCCTGATACAGTTTTCTGAGTACTACCAGATATTTCCAGATGAGGACTGGATGTGCCGGAGATTCGAGGAGGGTTTACGGCATGAGTTGAGAAGGGCTATAGTGCCCTTGGATATCCTGAGTTTCCCAGAGCTGGTGGAGAGGGCCAGTGCTATTGAGAGCATGGACAGGAGGCAGGCTGCAGAGCAGAGACAGCAGCATAGGGGAGGTCTTCTCATAGCAGGTCAGCAGAGGAGAGGTGATGGAGGTTCTCAGTGGAGGAGAGGACCATACGTTAGACCAGGATAGAGCACTCAGACATCTGTACCATCAGCACCAGTTACCAGAGAGGGCCAGCAGCAGAGGGCCCCAGTGTGTTTCAGATGCGGAGGCCCACATTATATCAGGGATTGTACAGATAGATCTGGTTTCTACATCTGTGGCAAACCAGGTCATTTTGCTAGGGATTGTAGACAGAGAGTGATACAGCAGCAGCCAGTAGCCGGCAGAGGAGCTGGCAGTTTAAGAGGAGCCAGTGGTTTTAGAGAAGGAGCTGGAGAGGGGTTCCGGCAGCGGGACGACAGACGGCCAGACCTCAGGCCATGGGGAGGGTGTTTACAGTGAGAGGATCTGAGTCCTCTCAATCTGCAGATCTTATTCAAGGTATGTGTTTAATATCTGGCAGACTCTCGTCTGTGTTGTTTGATTCAGGTGCTACATATTCTTTTGTGTCCCATGAGTGTGTAGATCATTTACATTTGCCCGTTTCTCAGCTACCATATACCTTGATAGTGTCCACCCCTACCAGTGATCCTTTGATCACTATGTCTGTTTGTTTACAGTGTCCTATAGTTGTTGAAAATAGGGCATTCTTTGTAGATCTCATGTGTTTGCCTATGCAGCAGATAGACGTTATTCTTGGCATGGATTGGCTTTCGGCTAACCATGTAGTGCTAGACTGTGCCCGAAAGACTTTATCTTTTATTGAGCCTTCTAGCATAGTATATGCCAATGAAGGAGCAACTATGAGGGGTTGCGGTTCTCAGCAATATGTGATGTTTTTTTCTTTGGAAGCTAAGGAGACTTCGAGTATAGATTCTCTGCCTATTGCGAGAGAGTTTCCTGAGGTTTTCCCTCCTGATGTTCCAGGTTTGCCACCAGAGAGGGAGGTGGAGTTCGCTATAGATCTAATGCTAGGGGCTGGACCTATTTCAGTAGCTCCTAATCGGATGTCACCAGTAGAGTTGGCAGAGTTGAAGAAACAGCTGGATGACATGATGAAGAAGGAATTCATCAGACCGAGTGTTTCACCTTGGGGAGCACCGGTATTGTTTGCCAATAAAAAGGACGGAAGTTCTAGGTTGTGCATGGATTATAGGCAGTTGAATAAAGTTACAATCAAGAACAAATATCCGTTGCCTAGGATAGATGATTTGATGGATCAGTTGAAAGGAGCTTCGGTGTTTTCCAAGATAGATTTAAGATCAGGATACCATCATATTAGGGTGAAGAAGGAGGATGTACCTAAAACCGCTTTTAGGACAAGGTATGGACACTATGAATACCTAGTTATGCCTTTTGGTGTAACTAATGCTCCAGCGGTGTTCATGGATTACATGAACAAAATTTTTAGACCGTTCCTTGACAAGTTTGTTGTGGTGTTTATAGATGATATTCTTATCTACTCCCGTAGTCGGGAAGAACACGAGGAACACCTAAGAGTGGAGGTGCTGGACACTTTCCATCATTTATTCATTTTCTAAACCAATCAAACCTTTCCCCTTCCTCTCTTCCCCTCCACTTCGGCACTTCATCAACCATCACCACCTCCATTTTCTTTTCTCAATTCCTTCTAACATTTTACTTCAAACTTCCAACTACTCATAAAAAACCTAAATCAAGCAAGAAGGGCAACATGCAAGACCTTTAAGCTTCCTCAAAATTTTTGACCAAATAGGGGAGAAAAATTGGTTAGGGAAAGGAAGTCAAGGGAAATCAACAATTACAACCTTGATTCTTCTACTTGATCATGTGAGTTTTGTTGTTTGTAACATTGGGTAACTATAAATCCCAATTACTTGCTAAATGTTTCAATTATTTCTGTAAAATGCTCATTTTGATTTCATAAATGATTTTGAACAACTAGGTTTTGGTTGCATGTAAAATAAGGGTTGATTTTGATGAAAATTTGATAAGGGTGTTGTAAGAATCTCTCAAACCCGTGTGTACCCTATCAGTATTTCATCAATAACGTCCTCCACAAAGCTTGTTTCGAAGTTATTCTTGTACCTTTGGAAACTACACTCAATCCCCTTCGAAATGGGCTCTAGAATGGTCCAATTCCATTAAGTATTGAGGGAGAAAAACGATAT
This sequence comes from Sophora flavescens, assembly GCA_030762895.1. Classification (NCBI taxonomy): domain Eukaryota; kingdom Viridiplantae; phylum Streptophyta; class Magnoliopsida; order Fabales; family Fabaceae; genus Sophora; species Sophora flavescens. The sequence continues at coordinate 251,664,517 of CM061062.1, read as the reverse complement.
ACAATTTACCGTTGATGTTGGGAACTCTGTACTGATACTGTTGCAATGTTAAAATTGTAGTAATTTGTAATAATATTGGATTGAGTTGATTCCCATGTCATTATAAAATAGACAAAATTTGTGTTAATATAGGCTTTGAAATTTGCAACTTGATTCAGTTTTGGTGGAGAAATTTCTGTTGTAAGTTGTTGAAAATTTCTGCGGACAGATTTTAATAGGATAATCCGTAAAATTGTATGAATTTGGCTTATGGATGTTTTCAAACTTGTTATCCATGTTTTAGTGATATGTTCAGTTCTGGTTGATTCTTTATTAGCTTCTAATTGTGAATGGTAACCTTAGGAATTTCCTTCCAAATTGTAGTAGTTTTGTTAATTGAAATTGAAGGATGCTAGATAAATGATGGATTGACTTCTACTGTTTTTGTTGTTTGTGATTTGATATGATTATGAGAAAATGAATTATAACATGGCATTAAAAATCTAAAATGGTTTATTTTTTGTGAGACTTATGTTTCGAAACCAAATCTAGCCATTAAGGCCACATTAGTAATTGTGGGTGAGATATGTTTTTCGTAAGTCCTTCACTTTCTTGAAGGCTAGGAAATGGTACTAGCAATTAAGGGACGTCTGATTGTTGTCATAGAGCTCTGACTATCATATCAAAATCTTTTAAACTAGAGTACTTAAAGTCACTCACACTTGAAGTACCTAGTGAATATTTTATGTTTAAAATGCCCATGCTCATATTCATTTTTCGTATGTTCTTGCTTGAAGCAAAAGCTCACTTGGAATTATCTTTCTCACTATGCTCCCTTTTGTTTCAGATAAGCAGGTTTGGGTTCCTCGGAGGACTTTGGAGAATCAAAGGAATTATCCTTTGACTCAACTGAAATAGACAACTATAAACACGAGAAGGGGGGTTGAATTATGTTTATCAGAAATTAAAACAAAGTTAAAAACTTTTCGCACACAGAAGCTAGGTTCATACAAGTGTGAAAAACACTGTACAGTCAGGTGACCTGTCTGGTGTGATTTTAACAGAAAAACACACAAACACACAACTTGAAAACAAGTTTGATATTCACACTTTAACCCCTTTAGTTAGACAACAGATAAAATAATCAAAGCAACTAAAGAGTTTAAGGGAAGAGAGATAAACACAGTGATTTATCCTGGTTCACCCTTTAACAACTAGGGCTACGTCCAGTCCTTGGCAGCACCAAGTTTTCTCCATTATAGCTGATCAGGTTACAGACTCCAAGTATTCTTTGCACACCTAACCTCTCCAGGCTCCAAGACAAGTATTCTTTCCTCACCTAGCCTCTTCAGGCTCACTCAGGTTTGTTTGAGAGAAGATTGTAATAAATACAATTTGCAAGTCTTTCACTAACACTCAGAAGAGTGAATTAAATGTAAGCTTAGAAAGACTGCATAATAACTTCAAATGATTGAAGAATATAGATTGAAAGAATGAAGTATTGAATGCGCGAAGTAATGGCTCTTTATTACTGTGTTCTCTAATACATCTTTGCTGACTTATGTATTTATAGTCTCAAGCATTTAAGATCCGTTAGAGACATTCCTTCAAAGTTTGGCTTGAGGCAGAGCTCCATTAAATGCAATAAAGACGTTCAGCCATTGATGCAATAGGAATGTTGGTTGTACTCTAACACAGAAGATCATGGCTTATGCATCGTGCAGCAACCAAATCAGAGTTGTGCATGTTGCTTATGTACTTTGCAGAACACATTTCCCTTTTCGTGTAATAACCAGCAATACTAGGGAATAAAGCATGTTGGAAACATTCTTTAACTGGACTTTGTTTCTGAGCTCCTAGGTTGCTTGTGAGTATGACATCCTGACTTTCTTGATAAGCGTGAGAGAGAAAGCTCCAGAGACATCTACATGAGGGGACAGTTCTTAGAAGCTCTTTGTACTTGTGTTCCTCATCGAAGAACCACTGACGAGTGTGAGAGCTTCGCATAGACAAGTTAAATCTTCAATGCAGACAGTCAATGATCTAGTCAGTAGACATGTTGATTTTCACTCTTACAGACAAGTGGTCTTCTACGTGGACAGATGGGTGAGAATGAATTCTTACTATTGTGATTTACATACTAGATAGACAGGTTCGCAAACAATATGAAGGTTAATTAAATCATTAACAAATGTTTAGTTTTCATCAAAACTTAGGGCAAATACACATCAGGCATTTTAGAGACTTAACATCAACATGTTAATTTGGAACCCTTATTATATATCTTTTAGGCTTCATGAATTGTTTTAATGAAGATCGGGATTTATTATGTATTTCTTTAAAATTTCGAAACTTACTTATGTAATGTTTTGGAGATTTGTAAAGTCATGTTTGACCGTTGTGTTAAGACTATCGTTTTGTTTATCAATTTATGTGGATGTCTTGGATTGAATTGTAAACACTAATATAAGGCATTACATAATTTATCATTTATCTCAGATAGTGTATTGTTATCACAGTTGAACATCAACAAACATCTTACAAAAGATCATTTATCTTAGATAGTGTATTATTATCACAGTTGAACATCAACAAACATCGAACGATTTAATTACCCATCCCCACTTTGAAACAAGTGATGAAAAGCTTCATCAATTTATAAACTATAATTTAATGCGACGGAGTAACGAAGTGGTTTAACATGCGAAATTATTAGTTTTTAAATAATGTTTATAGAGATGCGAAAAAAAAAAAAAACAGCTACATTTAAACTCTAATCATTGTCAAAGTTTTATAGAGGAGAAAAACTTGGAAATGCACAAATCCAACCCATCAGCTTGAGACATAATTAATGAAAAGAAATTAACACATAAGGGTGGGAATATGTTAAGTTACTCATCGGAGACCTATAACCTAGTCTATTTAAGGTCTAGTCTGGCCGAACCTATTTAACAAAAAGGTCGAGTCAAGATTTTTTAAAAAGCCTACTAGGTCAATCAAGTCGGTATATTTAACACACACGATTGCATGCACACATAAATAAATAAATAAATATATATATATATATATATATATATATATATATATAAATATATATATATATATAAAAATTAAAATATAACAATATATTATTTATAATATTTGAAAGTAAATGCTTATTGACTTATTTAAATGTAAAGACCTACTTACCTATTTATTTGTGAAAACACGGTTAGATATTTATCATTTTAGACCAATAACCTCTTTATTATTAAAGACTTACAAGCATGTGAACGAGTAAGGCCTATGACCCATTTATATGTGTAGGCATATTTAAATGTCATGTTGAAAAGTAGAGTTTTAAATAGACTTCCAAGCCAAACTAGGCTTCGAAGAAGGTCGAGTTCAGGCCTTAAAAGGTGGCCTATATTATGCTAATAGGCCAGACTCAGACCTTGAAATTGGATCTCAGTTTAGACTTTTTCATGTCTGGGCTTGGCTCGACGTAGCTTATTCTCACCCCTATTAACACATTATAATTTCGGTGGGTCCCATATTTTCTCTTTCCAAATTTATTTCATCTTCAATTTCACTTCTTTTTTAGTCCCACTTTCTCATCTTCAAACTTTTCCTTTTTCAGCTCTTTCTCTCTCTAACCTTCGGCATCTTGTGGCTCAATGTAATGTGCCATTTTGAAGATAAAGTGAATAAATATAATTAGAACAAATTTGTCACGTTTACAGATTTGATAGCTTACCCTGTTTCTAAAAAACAACTCAATGTTAAGAAAATTCTTGGGTAGGAACGTTATTGCACAGACACTTAAATCAACTGTTGATGTGTAAATGTATTTTTTATATATAGATATGGAAATTTGACTATGACCCACAATACCTCTACACATGAGTGCCTATGGTACGATGTTCCTACCCAAAAACCACTCACTGTGTGCCAATGATCTTGTCTCTCCATTCCTATAGTTTACAGAGCATTCAACCCTAGCAAGAAGCAATTAAAACCAAAATCATGAATATCAAAGCCCTAACAGCTGAATAAGCAAGCACACTATCCTCACAAGAGGGCAGACTCATGTCATTATTTTTATTCTATGCTTCATGTGTAGTGTCCCATATTGCATCTATCACTGGAGTTTCATCTGGTCACAAGTTGTTTATTAAAGATTCTTCATTTCAAATGCTATCCAACAAGATGGTCTCTTCCCCAAAAAGTATACTTAATCTTCACTTTATCTTCTTTTTGGCATAAACCTCCTCCCGCATAAATTACACATCATTTGGTATACGTTTTATTTTAATATTCTCGGGAATGTGAATATGGGAATACAAGTTTCACATATTCGGTACAAGTTTTAAAAAATAATTCTCAGACATAAAGGATGGCCATGAATAAAATTAGTGAATGAAAAGTGAAAAACTTTATTCCCAAGTGTGGAGATTGTAACATCCCGATAATTATGTATATGTGTTTATTTGAAAACTAGTTTTATTAATCGGTTAAATATATATTTTTATGTGTTTTGGCTTATTTGATTTTATTTGCTTATTAAAGTATTTTTATTTGGTGCGTTAACACTGCGTTATTGCAGTGTATGTACGTTTACAAGACAATAATATTACGCTATTGTCGCTATTATTATTTGTTTATAAAAATATTTTAAATAATATGATTGAAAGAAATTTATTTTTAGATCTTACTCTATTTAATTTTATATTTGAAAGAAAAACGGTTTGGAATTAACCATAGATTAATTTTGGATCACCGATTCCCTTGATTGACCAATTCAACCATCAATCTCTACTTTAATTCAAATTTTGAACTTTTAGATTTTTCCCCTTTGTTTTTAGATCCATGAACCAAAAATCTATTATTTTTCTAGACTCAATTTTAACCCCTAAAATTTTACTCTTATCAAATAATAGAAACAAAACCCCCTTCTCCTTCTTCTCTCTCCTCTCTCTCCACCTTCTCTCTAGATTCCGGCCACTGTGAGACCACGGTTGGCGAAAAAAAGACTAGATCCGGACTCCCCTCGCTATCCTCTTTCTTCAACACTATTTAATTTTTCATTTGGCCATCGTTGCTCCGCCACCACCGCCACTGTTCAGCTGTTTCCGGCCACCGTCCGACAGCCTTTCACCAAACAAACACCATAACTTTGTTCGTCTCATCCTCCTCTACAAAACCCCTAAGAAATTTCGAGCTTGGAGAACATTGGTTTTTGACCACCACGGTAAGCTCCTTTTTCCGGCCACCTTGCTACTCTTTTTCGATTTCTGTTTGGTGGGTTTTAATCTCCATGGTGTCTTGAACATAACCCTGCATTTCGTGTGATAGCCTCCGTGAACCGCCGCCGCGCCGGAGCTTCGCCACCACCACCATTCTCTTCCTCTTTCAGTGGTGAGTTGATTCCACCCTTTCGTCACCCTTCATTGTGCATATCCTTCAAACCGCTTGAACCCGAAGTTCCTGATTTATGCTCTAAATTCTATTTTTAATTTGTTTTATTTTAAATCCGAAAATTAGTATTTTAAATTAATTACTTGGTGATCATTGTACTGCTTTTTGGTCCAGCTTATTTTTTGTTGTGATTATGGACAATTTCCATCCATGTGACCATTATTGTCATGTTTGAAAGAGCAGAAATTGTGTTTTCGGGAGCTGACAAAAGTTGCTTGAGCGTTGCTGTGAAGCGCCAGAGGAACCCACATCATCAATGCCAGGTGGGGGAAGATAATACTCTAGGTGTAGTGTGGATTCACTACAAGAAAACATGGATTTAGTGACGGTCGTTTACCGACGGACTTTTTTCCGACGGAAATTTTAACATTATCGACAGAAAAAACCGTCGGAAATACGTGTTGGGTCACCAGCAAGTGTACCGGGTCGTCGCAAGTAATAAAATAAACACGGTAAGTAATTACCGATGTCGAACTCAGGGATTGGGCTACCAATTCGACTAATTCCCGAGAAATTCGATAAGTTGGTTAAGTGACAAAAGGTGGTTGAGAGAGAGAAAATAGGATTGTAATCTAAATTAACAAATCTAATAAAACTAAGCTATTAAAATCTGAAATTAAAATGTCCAAGGTCACAAATCCACCTACCCAATATGCATTCCCAAGTGATGATGAATTCCTCCCTAAGTTCAATTACAATGTCAAACGGGACCCCTAAATTCTCCTATATCCACTGTCGTGCTCAATAGGACGTATTCGAAGATTGGATTAATTACTTACTAGGTATCATAATCCTAATCATCAAATTCTGTTAATTCGTGTTCCCTATAAGGTTGCACTAATCTCCTACCCATTGTCGTGCAATATTCAATTAGTGATCCCAATTCAAGTTCTAAAACGCGAATCGCCGTTCAGCCTCAACACGTTTAACTAGTCAATCACGCTAGCATATGATCAACGCAATCAAATCAAAATTGGAAAACATCAATTGAGATAAGGGGAGAAAGACATACATCACATCGGATCTACACCGCCATGGGTGGCTTCATTGTTCCCTCAGACGAGGGGATTAGTTCCTCATGCTCATAGACCAACAATCGGACATAACCTCCATAACAAAATAGGAAAATAAAAAAGGAGACGCAGCCCCAGAATAAGGATTCTAAAAGATCTACAATCTGTTCTGATGCCAAAAAGTCCTCCAAATCTGTTCTGCACTGCCTTATTTATAGGGAGGCCACGCGTCACGGCCGTGATGGTCATCACGGCTAGGCCGTGACGGCTTCTGTTTCTGGCACTTTTGTGGAATTCAGACCCTCGCGACGCGACGGGTGTCTCGCGACGCGAGACTTCTTTTTACAGCCCATGATGTGAATCACGGCTAAGCCGTGACAGTCTCTGACTTGTGGGGGGTTTTAGGTCACGGCCGTGATGGACATCACGGCTAGGCCGTGACAGACTCTGACTTCAGCCTTTCTTCCTTTTCAGTTTTGCTCGATCATGTCCGTGATGGGCATCACGGCTAGGCCGTGATGAGCTCTGTTTAGCCAATTTTCTGCACTTTTAAAGCTCCATCTTCATCCAAACTCCATCATGGTTGATTTTGAGCATCTGATAAGCCTCTGGCTTATCTAGTTTTATGACTAGATGAACTAGGGTTTATGTGCCAATTAGTCGAGTTCACTCTCGTTTTCGCCCAAATTTGCCTTGTTTTGTTCCTAAGTTGGACTTTGACTCGTTTTGCGTCTTTTGTGTAGTTTTTAGCTTATTTTGGATAGAATTATGCTTTTGGTTGCTTTTGGTGTTTTCAGGTCAATAAGTGAAGCTCCGGGAGTCAAGGAAAGTCAAGAAGCAGTGGAAAAAGCACTTCTGGAGATACTCGCCTCGCGAGCCTGAACATCAGATAAAGCAGCAACAGTCATCACTCTGGCTCGCCCCGTGAACAGGATTCTCGCCACGCGAATAATGAAGACCTGGAAGTCAGAGACCATCACGGCCTAGTCGTGATGAAGGTCACAGCCTAGAATTGAATCTCGCCCCGCGAAAGCATCTCGCCACGTGAGAGTTTGAAGACACTGGAAGACAGAGAAATTCACGGCCTAGCCGTGATAAAGGTCACGGCTGTGACAGATTGAAGTTGGAAGACTCGCCCCGCGAACACACTCTCGCCTCGCTAAAATCCAAACTTGAATGCGCGCCAAAACTAAAATTCGCGTCGCGAGAGTAAGCTCGCCCCGCGAGCTGGCGAGAAACAGAATCCTTATTTAAAGGTTGTTTCAGATCAGAATAAGGAGGAAGGTTTTTCCACTAGTTTAGATCAGTAGTTACGAATCCTTGTTTCTGGAGCTGCGTCTCCCTTCTCTTTTCTTTTCTTATTTTGATATGGAGATTATGTCCGATTGTTTGTCTATGAGCATGAGGAACTAATCCCCTCGTCCGAGGGAGCAATGAAGCCGCCCATGGCGGTGTAGATTTAATGTGATGTATGTCTTTCTCCCTTGTCTCAATTTATGTTTTCCAATTCTGATTTGATTGCGTTGATCATATGTTTTGCGTGATTAACTAGTTAAACGTGTTTGAGGCCGAGAGGCGATTCGCGTTTTAGAACTTGAATTGGGATCGCTAATCGAATATTACACGAGAGTGAGTAGGAGATTAGTGCAACCTTATAGGGAACAAGAAGTAATTAAATTTGAGATTAGGATTATGAGACCTAGTAAGTAATTAATCCAATCGTCGAATACATCCTATTGAGCACGAGAGTGGATATAGGAGAAATTGGGGGTCCCGGTTGACATTGTAATTGAACTTAGGGAGGAATTCATCATCACTTGGGTATGCATATTGGGTAGGTGGATTTGTGACCTTGGATATTTTAAATTTCAGATTTTAATAGTTTAGGTTTATTAGATTTGTCAATTGAATATCGATCCTCTTATTCTCTCTCCCTCAACCACCTTCTGTAACTTGACCAAACGTATCGGATTTCCCACGGATTAGTCGAATTGGTAGCCCAATCCCTGAGTTCGACCTCGGTAATTACTTACCGTGTTTATTTTATTACTTGCGACGACCCGGTACACTTGCCGGCGATCACAACAGCATCTTACCCTTGATTTCTGCAAAAACAACACCACGAAAACCGCCTTACCCGTTCCAAGGGAAAAATTAACAAAAATCAACTAATTCTGCCTAAACTACATGAAAAATGCATGCGAGAGTGCACATGAAATATGATGTAAAATCACACTATCAAATCACCCCAAGCTTAAAACTTGCTTGTCCTCAAGTAAATACTAAGGCCAGAATATCAAAAAGCATGGATAGTGTGATTTTGAACCCGAGTAGTAACTGATCCAAGTAACAGGCAATTCAAACAATTCAGCAAGAGACAATCAATTCAAGTCCAATTAGGCGCTTAGGATTCTTAGACTCACATTCTCACTGATTTGGGCACTCTTTCTCACCGGAAAATAACCCCAAGCTTGTTCATTATCTTGGCACTCTTTCTCACCTCCCTCAAGTGTTTAGGGATATATGACATTTCGCTCCATTTTCCTCAAGGAATGCATCCTACCATAAGCTTGACGATCAACCGAATCTCTACTATATTTAATGAAAACAAATAAGAATCAAGAGGTCTTTGCTCTGGTTGTAACGGGGCCATGGGATTAATCGTTAGGTGGGGAATTCAAGAAAAGGAAATTTTCGAAGGGCAACATCAAACATCAAGCATTGCACACATGACCTTCTAAAATACCCTTTTTGGGTTTTGATTCGCTTTTCCACCTTTCTTTCTTCCTTTTTTGTTTTTATTTCTCACTTTTCTTTTGTCATCCCCTTATCCATTTTTGTTTTCTCTTTTTTTATATATATATTTGAGAAGGGGAGATTTCCAATTTAGGAGAAATATATTTTTTTCTGATTCTCTCATCCCATACTTTTTCAACTTCCCTTTTACCCTTTCTATAATACTTTAGAAGGTCCTATCAATCATCTTTCAACAATATATTTCAAGGTACCAAGAAAAGTATTTCGTTCTTTTAGGCTCAAAATAGGGCAACTAAGGGGTAGCATTTAGTCCATCAAAGCTCAGAAGGCCGAAAAAAAATACCTAGTGCCTCAATCATTTTCAAAAATGTTTTCAAAAATTTTTAAGCGTTGAAACGGTTCCAAGTCAAGTTCTAGAGAAATACAATCCGAGAGGAATAACACTCTAACACAAGGAGAGGGGTAGATATGGTGAGTACCCCATTGGCTCAAAATCTCACAATTTGTAGTTCAGAAATCAATGAGAAACATGAATCTACGGAACCATATGCTAATCATCAACCATCAAGATCATCTCAAACATTTTCATTATTTGCCTTATCACAAGAATAAAAAATTGGGTTCAACAATTCACTATCTCAATTTAATTGGCACTTAGTTCTCACAATTGGATGCAAAATCTAAGCAAGGGCAATCTAATTGTGTGATCATGCAAAGCTATCATGCAAAACTATATGAATGCAACATGAAAAATGCAAATGCAAAATACCCCTACCCCAAGATTAAGAATTTACATTGTCCCCAATGTAAATAATCAAGTTGGAGAGAGGAGAAAAAAAATTTAAAAAAATAAAAAATAAATTTGGGACGACTTACCGAGGCGGTAACGGGTGCTGACTTTGCTTTTTCTTGTCTTCTTGCTCTTCCCTCCTTCCTTCTTACCCTGAAAACACTTGGCAATTCTCAATTTATTATTTTTCCTCTTGATCTTCTCAAATTATTCAAGAGGTTAAAATCAAAAACAAAATCTAACTAAAGAGAAGGGTTAAGAAAAGTTGGGTTGCCTCCCAATAAGCGCTTCTTTAGCGTCACTAGCTTGACGTTCTAGGATCCTCCTCCCGGATCAAATGGTAATTGGAGTGGAGATTGTAGCAGCAATATGACTTTATCATCAACTCCACCCAGCCAGTGTGTGAAAACTCCATTGACCTTTGCAATTATGAATTCACTTCCTCTCGGGTCAAATGGTGTTTTCTCGAGGAAGTGTGCCAGACAAGTGGGAGGGTCTAACTTACCAATGTCCACACATGCATGTAAGCCAACATAGTTATCCAATGCAGTAATCTCAGGTTGCTTGGCAAGCATGGTGAAATCCACTACCACTTTATCTGCATTTTGATCTCTACCCCCTTGCTCCGGTGCCTTGTCCCTTGCCAACTCATCTTTCTCCGGTTGCTCTTCCTCAACATATGGTAGTTCTTCCTCAACTTCCTGAGAACTAGTTGCATCCCAGTCAGATCCCGACACCCTACCGCTTCTAGTTGTTATGGCATCGCATTGGTTCTTAGGGTTGTTCTCGGTATCCCCTGGGAGAGTGCCTGAGAGATGCTCATTTATGTGCTTTGCGAGCTGAGCAACCTGTGTCTCTAGATTCTGAATTGCCGCCCCTGTATGAGCTGCCAACTTCTCAACGGCCGCATTCATCTTCTCAAGAGCCAACTCCCAAGGTTGTCTTCCACCATCCTGTTGAGGTTGTTGTTCCCAATTCTGTTGAGGCTGTGGTTGCCAGGCTAGACCACCACTAGCATTACTCCAAGCGAAACTCGGATGGTCTCCACTCATATAACCCCAATACTGATTCTGACTCTGATAGTTGTTCTGGGGCACGCTGTCATAGAAATTGTGACAGGGGTCCACATATTCATGAGAGAAGTAGAACGGACAGCTATGAGTGTCATGGTCTCCATTACAATATTCGCAACTCAGAAGCATTCCCTCGTGTACCTCGCATACAAAACAAGGCAATACCAAGTGGAATCAAAGAAGTAGAGAATAATAATAGAAATTAAAATTAAAAATAAAAATAAAAATAAAAATAACTTTACCAAATAATCAAACTTCCCTAAAATTAGGAAAATTGGTTGGGCCAATCCCCGGCAACGGCGCCAAAAACTTGTTGGGTCACCGGCAAGTGTACCGGGTCGTCGCAAGTAATAAAATAAACACGGTAAGTAATTACCGAGGTCGAACTCAGGGATTGTGCTACCAATTCGACTAATTCCCGATAAATTCGATAAGTTGGTTAAGTGACAAAAGATGGTTGAGAGAGAGAAAATAGGATTGTAATCTAAATTAACAAATCTAATAAAACTAAGCTATTAAAATCTGAAATTAAAATGTCCAAGGTCACAAATTCACCTACCCAATATGTATTCCCAAGTGATGATGAATTCCTCCCTAAGTTCAATTACAATGTCAACCGGGACCCCTAAATTCTCCTATATCCACTGTCGTGCTCAATAGGACGTATTCGAAGATTGGATTAATTACTTACTAGGTATCATAATCCTAATCATCAAATTCTGTTAATTCCTGTTCCCTATAAGGTTGCACTAATCTCCTACCCACTGTCGTGCAATATTCAATTAGTGATCCCAATTCAAGTTCTAAAACGCGAATCGCCGTTCAGTCTCAACACGTTTAACTAGTCAATCACGCTAGCATATGATCAATGCAATCAAATCAGAATTGAAAAACATCAATTGAGATAAGGGGAGAAAGACATACATCACATCGGATCTACACCGCCATGCGTGGCTTCATTGTTCCCTCAGACGAGGGGATTAGTTCCTCATGCTCATAGACAAACAATCGGACATAACCTCCATAACAAAATAGGAAAATAAAAAGGGAGACGCAGCCCCAGAATAAGGATTCTAAAAGATCTATAATCTGTTCTGATGCCAAAAAGTCCTCCAAATCAGTTCTGCACTGCCTTATTTATAGGGAGGCCACGCGTCACGGCCGTGATGGTCATCACGGCTAGGCCGTGACGGCCATTTCCCGCACTTTTGTGGAATTCAGACCCTCGCGACGCGACGGGTGTCTCGCGACGCGAGACTTCTTTTTACAGCCCATGATGTGAATCACGGCTAAGCCGTGACGGTCTCTGACTTGAGGGGGTTTTAGGTCACGGCCGTGATGGACATCACGGCTAGGCCGTGACAGACTCTGACTTCAGCCTTTCTTCCTTTTCAGTTTTGCTCGATCATGGCCGTGATGGGCATCACGGCTAGGCCGTGATGGGTTCTGTTTAGCCAATTTTCTGCACTTTTAAAGCTCCATCTTCATCCAAACTCCATCATGGTTGATTTTGAGTATCTTACCCTTGATTTCTGCAAAAACAACACCACGAAAACCGTCTTACCCGTTCCAAGGGAAAAACTAACAAAAATCAACTAATTATGCCTAAACTACATGAAAAATGCACGCGAGAGTGCACATGAAATATGATGTAAAATCACACTATCAATACGGAATACCAAAAATCACTGACTTTTCCGACTGAAATGCCATCGGAACCGTTACCGACGGGCATTCCATCGGTAAGTCCGTCACAAAAGGGTGCAAAAATTTGGCGGGAAAAATTACCGATGGAAATTTACGTCGGTAAATTACCGACGGAATTTTCCGTCAGAAACAGGTCTCGAAAACAGGTCAGGAAAAATTACCGACGGAAAAATTTGTCGGTAAATTACCGACGCAATTTTCCTTCTGAAACGGGTCTCCAAAATCGGGCGGGAAATGGTTACCGATGGAAATTACCGACGGAATTTTCCGTCGGAAACGGGTCTAGAAAATCGGGCGGGAAATGGTTACCGACGGAAATTTCCGTCGGTAATGGGTTGGTCCGATCTGGGTTATTTACCGACCGACGGGTCCATCGGAAATGTGGATCCCGCCTTTGGTAATTTGAATCCGCTGCCCGGTTACCGACGGCCCTGTCCGTCGGTAACCTCTTTTATCTATAAATCAGTTTTTCCCTCCCCCCCCCTATTCATTTTCTTCCATCTCTCCCATAACTCTCTCCTCTCTCTCCAACTCCGCCCCACTTTGTTTTTTCCTTATCTTCCTTTCTCCTTCTTCTCTAAACCTAGCCACCCTCCCCACCAACACCAACTTCGTCATCTCCTTCCTCCTCCATAGCCGACGCCCCCTCTCTCTCTCCATCTCATCATTTTTCTTTTCCTTAACTCATGCCAGCACTACCATTCCTTGTCCTCTGCTCTCCTCACCCACCATGGTCATTACATTACTCAGCCTTTGTTTTGAAGCAACAAAAAGGAAAATTTTCTTTATTTTCCCCTTTCTCTGCTTTACTGTTCGTGACCCTAATTTCAAAAAGGGAAGAGATTAGAAGCTTGCTTGCAATTTGTAACTATACTTGCTTCTGTCTTGTTTTGAAGGAATCACAATAGCTATGTAACATCATTTTTTTATATATATAACTGGTATATTCAGTACTATGTTTCATGAATTTACCTGCACCGGGAATTCTGTTTTGTTCACTTATGTGTTTATACATTTTTCATCTTCTATACTTATTTCTTTTTATAGTTTTCGGTTCTAGCTTTAAGAATTCTACAAGTTTATATTTGTCTTGGTGTGAAGATAAGTAAAATAAAAAATTATAATATTTTAAATTAACAAAATTAATAATTTATTCTGAAAAAAATTAAATATATATAAAAAATTATTTTAAAAAAAATTACCGACGGAAAAGTCCGCTTATCGACCGATTATCGCGCAAGCGAACTTTGGTCGTCGGAAAATTACCGAAAAAGTAAAAAAATTAATTATTAAAAAAAATACCAACGGAAAAGTCCATCGGTAACGTTACCGACGAACATTGACCATCGGAAATTATAGGGGGTTTATTGTTATGAATTGACTGATTATAGTTGTGTTGATCACCTGTGTGAATTATGTGGTTTGTGTAGTGAAGACATTATCTGATGTTGTGTGAGGAATTCTTGTGAGTCCTTGTCTGATTGTATGAGTGTGAATTATTGTAATGATTATTTGTTTTCTTTTGTTGGTGCTTATCCCTTATATTATAATAATTGTTGGGATTAGATTATACTGGGTGAAATATTGAAGAAATTCTGTTGGATGTTTGAGTTTGATAGCACAAAAGAATTTCATGATGTGGAAATCTTAGATGCCTTAGGTATTGATTTTGTCTCTTATAGTTTAAGAAATAAGGAATGTTGGAATAAGGGTTATTTGGTTGGAAACCATAGTAGTCTTTTGGAGGATTCAAAGGTTAGAAGTTCTCTTTAGTGTTGTTTTGGCTTCACGACTCAAGGGGACGGGGGGGGGGGGGAGTTTTCAAAAAATCTTTCCCTCTTAAAAACTTACTTTTCAAATCATAGCTGCCTCATGATCTTTTACAAAAACAGTGAGGGGATTTTTATGAAATCTTGAATAGAAGGTGATGAGGATAAGAAAGATTGATTCAGAATTAATATATCACAGAATAGGTTGAGGTTCAAAACTCAATATTAACAAAATATGGAAACTGATTAAACCTTTAAAGATTAAGAACAAGTTATGCAAGTTTCAGATACAAGAATTAACAATCAAGAACAAACTTGCAGGTTTCAGTTTAAGTTTTTAGTTCAGTTTCAGCAATCAAGAATGGTTTTGATCAACTCAGTTTTGAACACAGATAACACAGACTTGATTGCAATCAGACTCAAGTTTCAATACAGTTTATACAGATCAAGAACATAAATTATATTGAACTTTAAACATCAAAATCATAGGTTCTTGAACATAAGCAGAAAGTAAAAGAGTTTAAGTTTAGAGATATCACACAACCAGATTTATCCTGGTTCAGTCACTACCACTGTGACCTACATCCAGTCCCCACTCCACCTGTGGGTTTTCACACACTAACACAACAAGCTTTAGCCAGGTAGCTTGAAAAATCTTTACACCACAGAGCACTCCTTCATCTCGAGATATCACACTCATGTGAAGAGCCTCAATGTTCTTCCTTAGGGATACCTCACCCTAATCACTCAGAGAGACCCCCCTCTCTTTACAATCAAATAAAATGAAAATTTGATTCCTAACTCGCAATAGTCAGATAAACAAATTGAAGCACTTATGATAACGAAATACTCTTTTTCACAATAAGCTCAAGAAAGATGATGAATGATATGTTATTGTATCTGTGATCGATATTATAAAAGTGTTCATTTGATCCCTCTCTATATAGAAAACAAGTTATAGTCGTTGGGATCAATGGAAACAGATTTGAATCTAATAACAGAATCTGTTTTCTTGATTCTGGTTCTTGAAATAAGATTCTACACGGCTCTTATATAATTCGCGTCCATCTTGAAGATAAGCGCGTCCATCTAGCCATTTTGAATTAAGATTTTACATCGAACGAGCTCCATATGCCACATCATTGGACGGAGCCTTTCATTAAGGACTCAGCAAGTCCAACGACTTGTGTGGACGAGCGCTTCTGTCACTTTAGTGGACGAGCGCTTTTGTAATTTTAGTGGACGAGCACTTCTGTCACTTTAGTGGATGAGCGTTTGTATCACTTTAGTGGACGAGCACTTCTGTCACTTTAGTGGTCGAGCACTTCTGTCACTTTAGTGGACGAGCGCTTGTATCACTTTAGTGGACGAGCGCTTCTGTCACTGGACGAGCGCTTCTGTCACTTGAGTTGGACGAGCGCTTCTATCACCTGTGCTGGACGAGCGCTTCTGGTACTTGTGTTGAACGAACGCTTCTATCACTTGTGTTGGACGAGTGCTTCTATCACTTGTGAAATGTTATTTCCAAAAAATCATTTTCCTTAACGAAGACTTATTCCTTTGAATGCAGGTTATGAAAATTGATTTTCTTCATGCATCTTTTTAGTTGAGCTATTTTGTGACTAAGAGATTTCTTTCTCTTACAAATCATCTAAGACTTAAATCTAAAATTCTCCGTTAAGCTTGGTCTTGATGACCCTTTGATCTTTGTCTTTGCTCTTTGATTCCTCCATGTAGCTCTTTTGATTTCTTCAAGTTCTTCCTTGAATATTCTCCTTTAATTGCTTATTGAACTTGTTGATCACTGCTTGATACCTGCCTTTGCAATTTGACACTAAAACACTTGCACACATATTAAATTGTATTTGTCATATATCAAAATCTCTAAGTCATTGAGTTTAACAATTAGAGACTGAATGACTGTAAGTGTGTATATATTCATTACGATAAGAAGGCAAGGTGGAGAGTAGTAGTCATAGGTGTTTAGTGAGGATAAGTTACGCCATTGTGGAAAATAAATTTTATGGATGAAAAAAATTTTCAAAAGGAATCAAAGTAGAATTATTGAATGAGGAATTAAATTTAGATAAAATGTAAGGTATGTATGACGCTTCTAATTGTGATAACTTTATGCAATAGTTGATGATTGATTGAGATAAGATATGACTTTGATTAGTTATGAAGTAAAGTTTTAATTTTTGAAGAACATTAAGCTTCTTAAGTTAAAATGGATAAGTTCTAGAGTGACTTATAGTAGTTTTAAGGAATTGTCAATATACGAGAAATTAGGGAAATAAGTTATTTGTTATTTAGTTGTTGATGATGATTAAGCTTGAATAAATTGAAAATGAGTATAGGATTGTATCTCAGCTATGTTAAATTTGGTTTTAGAGGGAGGTATAAAATTCTAAGTTGTTTCTAGTGGAATTTTGAATGCTTAAAGGTTAAATGAAGAAGTTCATGTAAATTGTGTATAAGTAGGAAGATAATTTTAGTATAATTGCTTAAGATTTTATTTTGAGGGAATTCTTGGTATGATTGCTTGCTCTTAATTGTTTGATTATCTGTGGAATTAAGACCTTCATTATTTATATTGTGGTTGAACACTTTTAATTCTTATTTAGCCAATTACTAAATTTAAATTGTTGATTTTGGTGTAATGATTGAATCTGAAAACCGTACCTATTCTTGAATTTCCGGGCGTTGAGCGTCAATTCGATATCGTTATAATTGGGCTCTAAGTATAAGCCTATCGGTACAATCGTTAAGTCGCTTAGGGACTTTTGTGAAGTACATTTGTTTCCGAACTTAGATTCGAGAGGTGTTGCAATCTTATTATTAGTTGGTATCAATTTCTTATTTATTGAATTTACAAGTTCAATTTCAAGGTTCATCCTTATTGTGAACACCTAATTTTGTCCGTTTGTTTTTATTAATATTTTGAAAAAATAACAAAACAAAAATGATAAAAATAAAACAAAAAAAATGATTTTATTCTTGGCCCATTATAGAATTAGTGTAGCCCATTTTCCTTTTATTGTTACAAATGGCTTGTTGGCCCATTATCCAAGCCCAACTAAAATATTTTGTTTTTTTTTTCTGATTTGTCACTAGAAGAAATTAAAAAAATAATAAAAAGTAAAAAATTTGAAAAAAAAAGAGCTACCTTTCACTTTACTCTTTCAGTATGGATCAATTTTGATTTATTTCCCCTTTCTTGTTTTCTTTTGCTTTTTTACCAAAAAAGGGAGGCACCATCCTTGCCCTTGCACCAGCCATACAGAGTAGTGGGAGTAAAGGCTGATTTGCTCCCTACTACTTGTACCCACACCAGCTGACCTAACAAGAAGATTTGTCATCTTCTTCCTTTTTTGTGCTATAAATTAGGCATTCAACAGTGACCAAAGGGGAGGAAGGGAGAAAACGAAAAAACAGAAAATATACTTAGGGTTCTTTCCTCTTTTCTTCTCCATTCTCTGTTTTAAAAAAAACGAAAATTGACAACACAAAAAAAATCCTAAAAAGAGAGAGAGCAAAGAACAGAGAGAACCACAACACTTTCATTTTTCATCTTCTTCTCATCGTTACTCCCATCCACCACAGCCTCCACATCCTCTTCAAACCATCAACACCCACAACTTCCATAACTCATAAAACATCCACAAACAAATACACAGACGAGGGAGAAAGAAGAGAATTTAAAATAAAATCTTTGTCCTTGTTCTTGTTCCGCCGCCATCTCCTCCATCTCAGAGTGCCTTTCAACTCCACAGCAACCACTGCACGAACCGCCACCCGAAGCTGCAGATCCGTCCACGTTACCACCTCTGCCTTGCCGTCGCGTCCCGGCTCCACCGTATCGAACCATCGCGCATCACTTGGACTCGCCGCCGCCGTGGAGCTCTCCAGTCGCTACTCTGCAGCGCCTTCGCCGGGCCCGCGCGGTTCGGACCCACGTATCCGTGACCCACGCGAACCAGTGCACCCCCACGAATCGCCACCCCTTTCGTACTTCCCAACACCGCTCGCCCTCCGTCCATGTCTCCGGCCTCGCTGCTTGCATCCCCACACACGCCGGAGGACCACTCTGCCGTACGGATCCGTTGACACAGCTTTCCTCTGCCTCCTTCGTTTGGTAATGTGGGAGAGGAATAAAGTATCAGACTTTGTTTCCTTTCATTTTTGTGTTACTTTTGTTGTCAATAATTTGTTTTGGGTTTGGTTATTTGGGCCTTAGAAATAATGGGTATGCTTCAATGTTTTTTTTTTTGGTTTGTTTAATTATTGAGTTTTTTGCCAACAAAAAACTATGTCTTTAAAAAGAAAAAGCAGAATAATTTTGGGCCATCTCTGTTAGGCCTAAGTTTGGTTTTGTTTATTTATTATTATTATTATTTTTGTTTAAAAGTTTGTTACTGGGCCAAGGATGTAGTGAGGCCCATCAGAAAGAAATATAAGCTATGGGCTAATTACTATGCCTCTCTTTTTGTTTTTCCTTTTTTTGTGTTGTTTTTTTTATAAAGTTTGGGCCAATACATAAGGTTCCAACACAAAAAACAAATGTGTTCCCAAATTTTTTATTGATATGGGCCTTTTCAAGTTTGGGTCAGATTCTTTACCTTTTAAAAAAAATGCTTTAGTAAAAAATTAATTAATATTAAAAAAAAGAATTTTGTTTTAAAACAAAAAAGGTGATAAAAAAATAAATAAACAAAATCTTTTGAATTCACGCAATAATCTACAATGTTGATGTATGATTTTTCATCCTCAAGTGTTGTATGAATTGTAAGGGTTTATCGTATAGCTTCGCTATCTTTAAACCTGTGTAAGAGTGAATTCCTTCTTTTGTAAAAATTAAAATATTTTCAATTTACTCTTTTAACAAATTTTATCCAACTTTTGTAAAAAATAATTTTGTTTTGAGTTCATGCAACAATCTACAATGTTGGTGTATGATTTTTCATCCTCAAGTGTTGTATGAATTGTAAGGGTTTATCGTATAGCTTCACTATCTTTAACTCTGTGCAAGAGTGAATTCCTTTTTGTATAAAATAATAAATGTTTTCAATTTACTCTTTTTAAAAATTTTATTCAGTTTTTAAAGTAAAATCTTTTGAATTCACGCAACAATCTACGACGTTGACGTATGAATTTTCATCCTCAAGTGACGTATGAATTGTAAGGGTTTATCGTATAGCACCGCTATCTTGAGCCCTGTGCATAAGTGGATTAATTTCAAAATAAATCCACTTTCAAATCATTTACAATAAATCAAATTTCCATTCAAAATTAAATCAATAAACCAACCAATTAAATCTTTTTCCAAAAGAACTACGTGGCTTTGAGTTTCCCATCGCACCCGGGAATACGTAGGAGCAAGATAAATCATCTTGTCAAGCCAAAACTAAATTTTCCTTTTTTTTGTCTCTCTTTTTATGTTAAAATAATTAATCAAAATAATTAAACTTTTCTATTTTTAGGGATGCTTTATGGATACGGTGTCATGTTCAGTCTCTTAGATTTGAGGTTACCCAGTGGACTCATGTGCCATGTTCAACCTCATTTAGTTTTTATAAACAATAAATTTAAAAATATAAAAATTAATAAAAATTTAAAATATTAAAAGTTAAAAATAATCATTTCTTTTAAATAATTTTTGGGGGTAAAATAAATATTTAAAAGGCTATTAAAATGTTTTTTGCACAATTAACTTGAGGTACCGTTTTTTTAAACGGGCGATGTGGGGTGCTAAGACCTTACCTACTCGTAACCGACTCCCGGACTCATCTCTCTCTTTTTTTTAGACCAGTATACCTTTAAATAATTGGATTTTCTAATATTTTCCCAATAAAAATTTTAGTGGCGACTCCTCTGTCTTTTTCCCTCTTTCTTCGCGGCTCCCAGACGGGACGGTCGCGACAGCTGGCGACTCCGCTGGGGACTTTTTGAGAGTTAGGCCTATCATAGTTGGTTGTGCAAATTTTAAAAAAAAAACTTTGAAAATATTTGTTTTACCCTTTTTGTTTTATTTCTTTTTTTCATAATTGCTTTTGTATATTCTTGCAACCTTCGGGTAGAGAACTTTTGTATTGGTATTGTTTGTTCCTTTTTTGCAGGTTTGGGGTAGTTTTGTTTTAGTAGGTTTTTGTGGAGGTTTGTATGCTCCCATCACACACATCACTATCACATGTTGCACACATTTTTGGGCTCTATACCCGAGTCTTGGAATGCCATAAGAATAGAAGGGGCTTCAATGATGTTATTGTGATGCTTTTGCGTCCCCGACAGTCACTGATTCTCCCGCTCAGATTACTACCGGTACATGGACTACCATATTGTGACTTATTTGTCCCTGTGGTGAGGTTCGTGGATTCGGATCCTTATCTTTTAGAAGAGGGTAATCCGAGGACCATATGTTTAGGGGTCTAGATCTGTCCCGAAAGTCATGCACATAAAATGCCATTAGCAGCCTACCAAACCAGGGTCTTGACCTCAAAAGTTCAAATTTTAGGGTATGACATATGTAGGACAAAAGGGAGCGAATTCCGCCTTTTTCTGCAGCATGAATAATTACATTTATATCTCGTGCGTCATAAGATCTTTTGCATGCACCTTAACATGCAATTCATTCATGCATTCTGTTACGCTCATTCTTATTCATTGTATGCTCATGCATGTAGTATTTCAGGTCATGCATCTTCAATATGTCATTCATTCATACATTTCGCTATACTCTCATGCATAAATATATTTGCTTTCCAAATGTTATTAATAAAATAAAATTTCCCTTGCACAGATAATTTGGTGAAAGATAACACCTTTGATAACAAGAGATGGAAAAAGTCAAACACACTAGCAATACTCCCGTCACCAAGAGCTTCAGGGTGATTTTGAACTCATTAGATAATCTGAAGGAGTTGAGCCAATCTTTGCCTCAAGAACATCAGAAAAGCTTCGTCAAAAAGTATGGAGGGATCTTGGACCTAATTTCCATACCGGTTGAAGCTACTGCTTTGAGTACTCTAAGTCGGTATTGGAGCCCACATCTCAGATGCTTCGAGTTGCCAAACATGGACATTACACCCACCATTGAAGAATATGCTTGCCTGTTAAGGTTGCCATTGCAGAAAAATCCCACCGTGTACATTTGCATGGTGCAATATTTGACCACTGCAAGCATAGCAAGGTTACTAGGGCTTCCTGAAATTGAAGTGAACTTGACCGGGCACTCAAACTCGCGAGGGTTGACCAGAAAATTTCTTGAAAATCATTTGAGGAAACTATTGGATCGACAAGACTGGGAAACCTTTGAGAGGGTATTGGCACTAGCAATATATGGGTTGGTTCTATTTCCATCGGCGCTAAACATGATAGATCAAGCAGCAATGGACGTGTTCTTCACAGTTGAAAGAAAGAAAAACCCCGTGCCGGCAGTATTGGCTGAAACGCTTTTGACTCTAGAATTTTGCCAGCGGCATCCAAAGGGGAAGCTCAGATGTTGTGCGCAGTTTCTCTATGTATGGATCATGACTCACATGTATACAAAAGGCTATATCAACCGCCATTCAGATCCACTAAGAGGCTTCCATAACATCCCTACAAGACAGCTTAATGAAGAAGAATGGAAGAGCGAGTTTGACAAAGTGGAAACAGACTCTTTTAAGTGGGTATGCTCATGGTACGAAAGTCAACAGGGGCAAGATATCATTTATAGTTGTGGTGACTATCCAAATGTTCCTTTGATGGGCCCGAGAGGGTGCATATCCTACACACCCGCCATAGCTTTATGACAACTTTGTTGGACGCAAACCGTGCCACGAGAAGAACAACTCGGTGGATGCTGTTTCCGATACGAGGATGGTGAGAATACCAAGTTGTTGGCAAAAGAAGTTAGAAATGCATGGAAAAATGTGAGAATGGCAGGGAGATCACAATTGGGCCGACCAATCCTAATAATTGTCTCAGAGTATGAAGCATGGAGAAAATCAAGGAAAGGTCCCATCAACATTCCTGCAGAAAGCATGAAAGTTGAAGATTACTCACCTTCGGTAACTCAAATGGCAGAACAACTGAAAGTCTTGGAAGCACAAATGAAGGAAATGGAACAACAAAAGAAAGATGCCGAGTTGAAAATAGCCATTGGTCAGAAGCGTTGTGAGAAGTTAACAAAGGAAAATGAACATTTAAAAGATTTGTGTGCAAATATCTCCGTAACCTCAAGAGTCCAGAAGAATACAGACCAGGTCCCGCCGAGCGTCATGACTAGGATCCAGAATCTTGAAAGCAAAGTATTTTCCTTGTCAACAGAGAGGCATCAATTAAGAAAAGAAAAGCATCAGTTAGAAGAAGAAGTCATTCAGCAAGGAGATGTGAGAAAGTCATTGGAAGGGGAAGTCAATCGACAAAGGGGAGTCAATGCCAACTTACAAAAGCAAATTTGTGCACAATACAGGATGACTGGTGAATTGGTGCAAAAGGTCCAAGAGCTGAATATTCAATTAGTCGAAATCAAGAAGCAGTGTGATTTAGGGCGGACTTCAGCAAAACACTATTATGATCAAATGGTTCAAGTAATGAATGCCGTGAGGTGGTGGAGAGAAGAGGCCCGAGAGCGAGGGATATATATTGACAGATGGAAAGAAAGATATATGAGCATGAATTTGGAGCTAAGCTATTGTATTCCGAATTTTGTCCAACACTTTGAAAAGGCAGAAAAACAAATTCGTGCGGACCCTATGTTTCGTCTCCCGGCTGAGTTGGATGATTTCATGCAGATGTGTGGAGGGTTTGCTCGAGGGCTAAAAAGAAAGAGAACGAAGCTATTGACTTTAGGATGAAAATGTTGTAACAATGTCGAGAATTATGATGTAATCCCAATCTATGTATTGTTTTGAGGAGATTTTAATGTAATATGTCCTTCCCTCCATAATTCTATGTATTGCTTTGAGGAGTTTTTAATGAAATCAGTTCTTACTTCTGTGATTCCTTCGCACTCCAAATCTTGCACTTGACTTGCGACGATACCTATTGTGGAGCATGGTCTTCCTTTAGTATGTGGTCCATTACATCTTTGCCTTATAGGATCCTTCCTTCTGCGCAAAGGGTAGGACGAGATGTCTCAATTCATAATTGCTAGTGTGTTTGAGACAACATCTATTATGGAGAGTTGTTTCTCCCATAGATTTGTTGTCAACTCCATTCCATCTTATGAGCACAATGCTCTATGTGTGGGATGAAGGGACCATCTCATGTCTGTTATAAGGTGCTAACTCAAAAAATAATAATAAACTCCAAAGGTGATTTTCATAAAAGCTTTTTGCATTTTTCAAACATTTTGTTCTTACTTTTGTTTTGATTAAAACAGTGTGTGGCTTTTCTGAACAATTTCTCCAAGATACCCTTATCGCACTCGATCACAGATAAGAGCCATTGCGGATGAACTAGAAGAAGTCCAAGCGATCAGGGATGAAGTCAGTCAAATCAAGGATCAGATGACTAAGATGATGGAGATCCTACAAGCAATGCAGAAGGAAAAGAACACAGAGGAGAACCCTCTAGCCTCGAACGAAGGACATCCGACCACATCTCTCCTTCCGCCCGGTTTTGCTCAGGTTCCTATTCAAGACTTCAACCAACCAGGGGCCATGATGCCTCTCACTATTTATCCAAGCAACCAAACTCATCCTTCATTTGACCCGAACAATCCCCCATACGGTTTGCCTCATGGATTTGTCCCCATCCCACAAGATGGCATTCAAAACTCCGAACATATCACTCAGACACAAACCACCACCGATGCTATCTAAATGCCACAAACACAAACTGTCAACCCTACAGATGGTAACACCCCAACAGTGACACTTTCTGCCAATCCAAAAAATCCACAATACACCCTACATTATGGACCCCAGGGGACTTAAATGATGCCAAACTTCGGATCCTCCTACATGCCATACCCCTTTCCTCAGAATATGTATTGTGAAACTCCAGTGAATCAGTCGGGAGGGAATTCCCAATCTAAAGAAAAGTTGGAAGTGTTAGAGGAGAGACTGCGGGCCATTGAAGGGGCAAATAGTTATGGTCTTCGGGATGCCTCGGAGCTTTGCCTGGTGCCAAATGTTGTAATTCCACCAAAATTTAAGGTACCCGATTTTGACAAATATCGGGGAGCCACTTGTCCCAAAAACCACTTGACCATGTATATAAGGAAGATGGCATCATACCCTCAAGATGATAAGATCTTGATTCACTTCTTCCAAGACAGTTTAACTGGGGCGGCTTCAAATTGGTACACGCATCTCGAATGAGCCCACGTCCGATCCTTCAAAGATCTAGCAAATGCATTCCTGAAGCAATATAAGTACAATATTGACATGGCTCCCGATAGGATGCAACTCCAAAATATGGCAAAGAGAGACACAGAGACTTTCAAGGAGTATGCAAAACGATGGAGGGAACTAGCTGCTCAGGTAGAGCCTCCATTGGCCGAGAAAGAAATTGTGGCAATGTTCATTGATACCCTCCAGTCGCCTTTCTATGATAGAATGATCAGAAGCGTGTCATCGAACTTTTCTGACATGGTCATTATCGGCGAAAGAATTGAAAGTGGAATGAGGAATGGAAAGATCACTCAGACTTCAGTAATAAACGGCCCGAAGAGAGCCCCGTTTGTGAAAAAGAAAGAAGGAGAAGCACACGCAGTAACCTTTGAACAAAAGAAACCAAACCAATATAGACCAAACCAAACACCCGCCTTCCAAGCCCAATACGCCCCATATCACCAAGCCAACCAGCCATGCATCGCTTCCACCTCACAATTTCCAAATCCTCAACAGATGGCTCCTTACCGGCCATCATACCCCTCTCAACCTCAAACACCCCTTACCATGCAACCTCAAATTGTTCAACCCCTAAGTCCAAACCCAAACACCAGCCAAACAAGACCACCGTATAACTCGGAAAGAAAGGCAATACATTTCGACCCGATATCCATGATCTACACTGAGCTACTGCATCATCTTATAAGCAAATCCGTGTTGACTCCAATCCCAATGAAACCATTGGGGCCTCCTTATCCGAAGTGGTTTGACCCAAATGCTAAATGTGAGTATCATGCGAGGGCAATAGGTCATTCCACTGAGAACTGCAGGGCTTTCAAATTTAAGGTACATGATCTTATTGATGCTAAGTGGTTGAGCTTTCAGAAAGATGCTCCGAATGGGGCACAAGGTCCTATGCCAAATCATGGGGGTTCGGGAGTCAATGCCATTGATAGATTTATGGAACCTACTCTTAAGAGCCAAGTGACTGGTGTCAGAACTTCCATGAGAGTTATTTTAAGGGAGATGCAAAAACATGGATTGGTGCATACCTCAATTGTTGAAGAGAAGACTCCTGATGAAGAGATAAGGTGTGACTTCGACGGGAATATGGGGTATTCATTTGAAGACTGTGTAGAATTTCGACAGGTTGTGCAACAGTTAATAGATATGAAGATTATCCTAATTGGTTGTGAATCGAATGAGGGTGGCATTAACATGGTCGCTGAATCTACAATTTCCCCAACTCCAGTTAAGATAACTCCTTTTACTGTTGTGATTAATCCACAACCGGTTCCTGAGCAAGTCGATCCAAAGCCAGTGGTGATACACAATAAGGAACCTATGCCGGTTTCGAGCGGGCCAATACCAGTTGTCATCCGAGTCCCAGGTCCTTTCCCTTACAAGGACACCAAAGCGATTCCATGGAAATATGATAGGTAGGTTCAACAAAGTCCTCCCAACGGGACCACTGTGGTTACCAACATTTCAGGTTGGTAGAATGACTAGGAGTGGTCGCATTTATACTCTCAAAGTATTGCGAAGGGAGGGAACATAAAAGGAAGAAAAAGATCGCAAGGGGAAAGATAAGGTGGAAGGAACGCCGGCTGAAAAGGATACCAAAAGGGGTGATAATAAAAAGGAGGTATCTGATGAGGAAGTCGGCGAATTCTTGAAGTTCATCAAGCAAAGCGAATACAGGGTTGTCAATCAATTGAATCAAACTCCAGCTCGGACATCTCTTTTGTCTTTGTTGATGAATTCTGAGCCACACAGGAGAGTACTGATGAAGGTGTTGAATCAAGCTCATGTCTCTCATGACATCACAGTTGACAAGCTCGATAACATCGTGGGTAACATCGTCGCTGATAATTATGTCACTTTCACTGATGATGAAATTCCAGCTGAAGGAATAGGGCACAACAAGGCATTACACATCTCTGTAAAGTGTCGAGATCATGTCATGGCTAGGGTTCTCATTGATAATGGTTCTTCTCTGAATGTAATGCCAAAGTCAACACTGGCAAAGTTGCCTTTCGATGGAACTCATATGAAGCCGAGCACAATGATTGTAAGAGCTTTCGATGGCACCCGAAGGGAAGTCATGGGAGAAATTGAATTGCCCATTCAGATTGCCCCTTGCACCTTTGAAATACTCTTCCAAGTAATGAACATCACATAAACTTACAGTTGTCTCCTAGCACGACCATGGATCCATTCGTCTGGAGCTGTACCTTCCACATTGCACCAGAAAGTGAAGTTCATTGTCGATAGTAAGTTGATAATTGTTTATGGGGAGGAGGATATGTTAGTGAGTAAGCCTTCAACAACCCCTTACATTGAAGCTGCCGAAGAAGCTCTTGAGACCGCTTTCCAATCGCTTGAAATTGCCAATGCCACTTATGTCGTGGACGGTGCTCCACTCTTGAAACCTCAGTCATCTAAAGCGTCCGTTATGATGGCTAGGGTTATGCTCGAAAGAGGATACCGACCTGGAAGCGGTTTGGGGAAGGATAGCCAAGGTGTCACTGACATCCTCATGCTCACCGAGAACAAGGACAGGTTTGGGTTGGGATATAAACCTACCAAGGCCGACAAGATGAGGGTTATAGAAGAGAAGAAGAGAAAAAGGTTGTCTCGGCTGGAAAATCGTGAATACGAGGCTGAAAGGGTTCCCATCTGTGACATTCGATAGAGCTTCCGAAGTGTAGGGTTCGCATTCCTGGACCAAGCAGCAGCTCTTGAAGATGATTATCTCGTCGATCATGGTGTCAATTTGGTGTATCCATGCTCTCCGGATACAGAGCTCAACAATTGGGAGGTCATTGAGTTCCCCAGGACCATAGAGTTTTTTTCAAAGTAATTCTGTAATGCTTATCCTTTAGCTCTGCCCAAGACTTTAGGATTTTTGTTGTAATGGGCTTACTTGTTTCCATTTCAGTATGACTTATCAATAAATTCATGCATTCAATATCTTTATGTTCTTATCCCTCTTATTTTTTTTACTTTCGCTTTTATTCATCGTTCTTCCCTAATAAATGCATTTTCCCATCTTTAACCGTTATTCATTCATCTTTCCTTGATAACTACCAAAATGCATATTTAAAAGTGACTCTCATGAAAATGACAGTGTTAATAACTCAACGTACA
Source organism: Sophora flavescens (assembly GCA_030762895.1). Classification (NCBI taxonomy): domain Eukaryota; kingdom Viridiplantae; phylum Streptophyta; class Magnoliopsida; order Fabales; family Fabaceae; genus Sophora; species Sophora flavescens. The sequence continues at coordinate 251,636,503 of CM061062.1, read as the reverse complement.
ATTTTGACTATCACATTGATCATGCTGATGAGGTTGCTGATGATAATGGGGAAGTCCCTTCTGAACTATTGAGGTTGGTAGAGCAAGAAGCCAGGGAAATTCGGCCCCATGAAGAGCCAAGTGAACTAATAAATTTGGGAACTGAAGATGATAAAAAAGAGGTCAAGATCGGCCTTTCCCTGAAAGAAAATGAGTGAAGTAGGTTGATCAGGTTGTTGATGGATTATAAAGATGTTTTCGCATGGTCGTACCAAGACATGCCAGGGTTAGACCCCAGTGTAGAAGAACACAAATTGCCATTAAAGCCGGAGTGTCCTCCAGTAAAGCAGAAGCTACGAAGGATGAAAGCAGAAATGTCTCTAAAGATCAAGGAGGAGGTCAAGAAACAACTGGATGCGGGTTTCCTAGAAGTTGTAAAGTACCCTCAATGGGTTGCTAACATCGTTCCTGTTCCCAAGAAAGATGGAAAGGTTCGAATGTGTGCTGACTATCGAGATCTGAACAGAGCTAGCCCCAAAGATGATTTTCCTCTACCTCACATTGATGTTCTTGTAGATAATACTGCTCAACATGCATTATTCTCTTTCATGGATGGATTCTCGGGATATAATCAGATCAAGATGGCACCTGAAGATATGGAGAAAACTACATTTGTCACTTTATGGGGAACCTTTTGCTACAAGGTTATGCCCTTTGGCTTGAAAAATGCTGGGGCAACATATCAGCGGGCTATGGTGGCTTTATTCCATGACATGATGCATAAGGAGATAGAAGTTTATGTAGATGACATGATCACCAAGTCCAGATCCGAAGATGACCATGTTGATAATCTGCAGAAACTTTTTGAGCGGTTAAGAAAGTTTAAGCTCCGATTGAATCCAGCCAAATGCACTTTTGGAGTGAAATCGGGCAAGCTTCTGGGGTTCATTGTTAGTCAAAGAGGAATAGAGGTTGATCCTGAAAAGGTTCGAGCAATCATCGATATGCCAGCACCTCGAACGGAGAAGGAAGTTCGTGGGTTTTTAGGAAGATTGAACTACATTGCCCGGTTCATCTCCCAACTAACCGCGACATGTGAACCAATCTTTAAATTGCTACGCAAAAATCAGGCTGTAACATGGAATGAAGATTGTCAAAAAGCCTTCGAGAAGATCAAACAATACCTACAGGAGCCTCCGGTCTTGGTTCCCCCAGTGCCGGGAAGACCTCTCATCATGTATTTGACTGTGCTAGATGAATCGATGGGTTGCGTATTGGGGCAACACGATGAGTCAGGAAGGAAGGAACATGTCATCTATTATCTAAGTAAGAAATTCACCAGTTGTGAAGCCGACTACTCACTGCTAGAACGCACTTGCTGTGCCTTGGCTTGGGCGGCTCACCGTTTGAGGCATTACATGTTGTGTTACATGTAATTCCTCAAACGGTCAAGTATATCTTTGATAAGCCTACTCTGATTGGAAGAATTGCTCGCTGGCAAGCCCTGCTATCAGAATATGATATTGTCTATGTCACCCAAAAAGCAATAAAAGGGAGTGCTCTTGCAGAATATCTAGCCAATCAGCCGGTTGAAGATTATGGATCGATGCAATGTGATTTCCCAGATGAAGATATAATGGCTTTGTTTGATCGCGAGCAACCACCAGAAAAATAAAAATGGACCTTGTTATTTGACGGAGCTTTTAATGCATTGGGACATGGAATTGGGGCAATACTAATCTCACCGGAAAATGATTATTTCCCTGTCACTGCAAGGCTTTGATTTGATTGTACAAACAATATAGCCGAATATGAAGCTTGTGCGCTCGGGATCCTGGCAGCGATAGAATCAATGGCAAGGATACTGGAGGTATATGAGGACTCTGCATTAGTCATCCACCAGCTAAGAGGGGAATGGGAAACTCGAGATGCCAAGTTAATCCCGTACCATGATTACATCAAAGGTCTGATTGAGCAGTTTGATGAAGTCACATTTCACCATATTCCCCGAGAAGACAACCAATTAGCTGACGCGTTATCTACCTTGTCCTCGATGTTCAAAGTAAGTAACGAGAGGAACCTACCACTCATCAAAATTTAAAGTCGTGATCATCCTGCATATTGTCAAGTGATAGAGGAAGAGCCTGATCAAGAACCGTGGTACCATGACATCAAATGCTTAATCCAAAGAAGGGAATACCCTCCGTGTGCTTCAGAAAATTACAAAAGAACTCTAAGAAGACTTGCAATGGGTTTCTATTTAGACGGAGGTATTATTTACAAAAGAAATCATGACATGGTGTTGTTGAGGTTCGTTGACGCAAACGAAGCTAAACGGATAATTGAGGAGGTACATGAAGGATCTTTTGGAACACACGCGAGTGGTCATGCAATGGCCAGGAAAATCTTGAGGACTGGCCAATACTGGTTGACAATAGAAGCAGATTGCTTTAATTATGCGAAGAGGTGCAATAAGTGTCAAATATATGCTGATAAGGTTCATGCGCCGCCGGCTCCCTTGAATGTCATGTCAGCACCCTGGCCATTCTCAATGTGGGGAATGGATGTGATCGGGCCAATCGAACCAAAAGCCTCAAATGGGCATCACTTCATTCTTGTTGCCATTGATTATTTCACAAAGTGGGTTGAGGCTGCATCGTATGCCAATGTGACCAGGAATGTCGTGATCAAATTTATAAAAAGAGAATTAATTTGTCGTTATGGGTTGCCAAGTGAGATTATCACTGATAATGCGACTAACTTGAACAACAAGATGATGAAAGAGATGTGCGAAAACTTCAAGATAAAGCATCACAATTACTCCCCGTATCGCCCAAAGATGAATGGGGCAGTTGAGGCCGCCAATAAAAATATCAAGAAGATTGTCTAGAAGATGGTGGTGACGTATAAGGATTGGCACGAGATGTTACCTTTTGCTTTACATGGCTACCGTACCTCTATTCGCACCTCGACAGGGGTAACTCCGTATTCTTTAGTTTATGGGATGGAAGCAGTACTCCCGATTGAAGTAGAGATCCCCTCATTAAGGGTATTGAGAGAGGCAGAATTGGAAGAAGCTGAGTGGGTCCAAGATCGACTCGACCAATTGAACCTTATTGAAGAGAAGAGATTAGCAGCACTGTGTCACGGCCAATTGTACCATAAAAGGTTGATGAGAGATTACGAGAAGAAAGTACGCCCCCGGCAGTTTCGGGAGGGTGATCTAGTGCTCAAAAAGATCCTACAAATCGAAAAGGATCATCGTGGGAAATGGACCCCGATCTACGAAGGACCTTACGTTGTGAAAAAGGCCTTCTCGAGAGGAGCCTTAATTCTTACCAGGATGGACAGGGAAGATCTTCCACTCCCTGTAAACGCGGATGCAGTCAAAAATTACTATGCTTGAACGCACTTCCCAAAAAAAAATCAGAAAGAAAGATTGAAAAGAAAAAGAAACGGAAAAGCTCGCTAGACTGAAAATATGAAAAGACGGTCTAGGCAAAAGTTAGAGCAGCCCGGTAGACTGAAAATCTGAAAAAGGCAGTCTAGGCAAAAGTTAGGGTTAAAAGAAAAAAAAAAACATAACAATGGAAGTGTCGTCAAGCCGATGAATTGAGGCAATCAGCGGGCTAGATGCATGAAGACTAGGGCAAATAGCATTCTCAGATGTTGATTAGTGAGCAGTCGATATGGTATGAGAGATACTAACACTAGTCATGGAAAGAGATGTCACTTGAGGAGATGTGTTTCCACTCCAAAACATTTCTGCAATTCCATACTCCATTGTAATATCTGCTTTGTATACATTTTCAGTCCAAATATAATGACATTGACTCCCAATTCTTTTTACCCTTATGTCTTTCTCTTAACTTTTGTCAATTGTGTGTGTGCATTCATCATGATAAGTATATACTGAAATGTGAAACATGTATTGGTGTCTTCAAGATGCATTTAGAATTCCCTTGAAAATCTCAAAAGTTCGTAAAGAACGAGATGATCTCCCGACAAAGGGCACCGTGGTCTACTGACAAGAGGCACGGGGACAATCATTGCAAAGGAAGCGTACCCTTTCAAAAAAGCTTAGCCTTTATTCTCCGCGAAGACATGACTTGTTTTAGTTCATCTCAAAGCTTGTTTGTGATCAACACTTTAAGGGGTCAAGGGTGATAGTAAAAACCACCTAAGCGATGAAAAAATTAAAATAGTAATGTGTTACGAGCTTTCCTTGTGTTGCATTGAAATCATTTGAGGTTTTCATTAAGTATATAGGACATTTCTGGCATCATGCATTGCAATTGTTTATCTCTTGTGAGCACAAAACCCAGTAAATTGCACAGACATCGTAGGTTTTTACCTTTCATGTCAAGCTTCCGTGGATAACCAACTCCGCAAGTTTTTTAACCTTTTTGTTTGCAAGCTTCAGCGGATACCCTACTCCGCATGTTTTTTACCTTTCCTTTAAAGCTTCAGAGGATAACCGACTCCGCAAGCTTTTAATCCTTTTTGCTTTCAAGCTTCAGCGGATAACCGACTCCGCGTGCTTTTTATTTTCTGTCAAGCTTCAGTGGATAACCGACTCAGCAAGCTTTTAATCCTTTTGCTTTCAAGCTTCAGTGGACAACCGACTCCATAAGCTTTTAACATTTCTTTTCAAGCTTCAGCGGACAACCGACTCCATAAGCTTTTAACATTTCTTTTCAAGCTCCAGCAGACAACCGACTCCATAAGCTTTTAACATTCCTTTTCAAGCTCCAGCGGGCAACCAACTCCGTAAGCTTTTGACATTTCTTTTCAAGCTTCAGCGGATAACCGACTCTGCGTGATTTTTATTTTCTGTCAAGCTTCAGTGGATAACCGACTCCGCAAGCTTTTAATCCTTTTGCTTTCAAGCTTCAGCGGACAACCGACTCCGTAAGCTTTTAACATTTCTTTTCAAGCTTCAGCGGACAACTGACTCCGTAAGCTTTTAACATTTCTTTTCAAAGCTTCAGCGGATAACCGACTCCGCAAGCTTTCTATATTTGGAAAGTATCATACCCCATAAGATCTTTTGGCTTCAAGCTTCATCGGATAACCGACTCCGCAAGCTTTTAACCTTTCTTTTCAGGCTTCAGCGGATAACCGACTCCGCAAGCAACTCCGCAAGCGACTCCGCAAGCTTTCTATATTTGGCAAGTATCATACCCCATAAGATCTTTTGACTTCAAGCTTCGACGGATACCCGATTCCTCATGCTTTCAACCTGTTTTTTCAAGCTTCAGTGGATAATCGACTCCGCAAGCCTTTAATCCTTTTGTTTTCAAGCTTCAGCGGACAAATGACTATGCAAGCTTTTTTATCTTTCTGTTCGAGCTTCTACGGGCAGTCCATCCCGTAAGCTCTTTTTTTAATTATGCATCCTTTTACTTATCAGTGAACTTCGACCAAAATTGGAGTTCATGTCTTTACTCGTTTCTTATAATGATAATAGGTTAACTACGGTTACACCTACTATCTAATAAGAAACAAGTAAAGAGGGGCAGCTGTGAACACCTAATTTTGTCCATTTGTTTTTATTAATAATTTGAAAAAATAACAAAACAAAAATGATAAAAAAAAAGTGATTTTATTCTTGGCCCATTATAGAATTAGTGTAGCCCATTTTCCTTTTATTGTTACAAATGGCTTGTTGGCCCATTATCCAAGCCCAACTAAAATATTTTTTTTCTGATTTGTCATCAGAATAAATTAAAAAATAATAATAAAAAGTAAAAAATTTGAAAAAAAGAGCTAGCTTTCACTTTACTCTTTCAGTATGGATCAATTTTGTTTTATTTCCCCTTTCTTGTTTCCTTTTGCTTTTTTACTAAAAAAGGGAGGCACCATCCTTGCCCTTGCACTGGCCATACAGAGTGGTGGGAGTAAAGGTTGATTTTTTCCCCACTACTTGTACCCACACCAGCTGGCCTAACAAGAAGATTTGTCATCTTCTTCCTTTTTTTGTGCTATAAATTAGGCATTCAACAGTGACCAAAGGGGAGGAAGGGAGAAAACGAAAAAACACAGAGAAAATACACATAGGATTCTTTCCTCTTTTCTTCTCCATTCTCTGTTTCCAAAAAAAACGAAAATTGGCAACACAAAAAATCCTAAAAAGAGAGAGAGAGCAAAGAACAGAGAGAACCACAACACTTTCATTTTTCATCTTCTTCTCATCGTTACTCCCATCCACCACAGCCTCCACATCCTCTTCAAACCATCAACACCCACAACTTCCATAACTCATAAAACATCCACAAACAAATACACAGACGAGGGAGAAAGAAGAGAATTTAAAATAAAACCTTTGTCCTTGTTCTTGTTCCTCCGCCATCTCCTCTATCTTAGAGTGCCTTTCAACTCCACAGCAACCACCGCACGAACCGCCACCCGAAGCTGCAGATCCGTCCACGTTACCACCTCTGCCTCATCGTCGGGTCCCGGCTCCACCACATCGGACCATCACGCATCACTTGGCCTCGCCGCCGCCGTGGAGCTCTCCAGTCGCTGCTCTGTAGCGCCTCCGCCAGGCCCGCACGGTTCGGACCCGCGCATCCGTGACCCACGCGAACCAGCGCACCCCCACGAATCGCCACCCCTTTCGCACCTCCCAGTGCCGCTCGCCCGCCGTTCGTGTCTCCGGCCTCGCTGCTCGCATCCCCCACCGCGCCGGAGGACCACTATACCGTACGGATCTGTTGACACAGCTTTCCTTTGCCTCCTTCGTTTGGTAATGCGGGAGAGGAATAAAGTATCATACTTGGCTTCCTTTCATTTTTGTGTTACTTTTGTTATCAATAATTTGTTTTGGGTTTGGTTATTTGGGCCTTAGAAATAATGGGTATGCTTCAATGTTTTGTTTTTTTGGTCTGTTTAATTATTGAGTTTTTTGCCAACAAAAATCTATGTCTTTAAAAAGAAAAAGCAGAATAATTTTGGGCCATCTCTGTTAGGCCCAAGTTTGGTTTTCTTTATTTATTTATTTATTATTATTATTATTATTATTATTATTATTATTATTATTATTATTATTATTTTTGTTTAAAAGTTTGTTACTGGGCCAAGGATGTAGTGAGGCCCATCAGAAAGAAATATAAGCTATGGGCTAATTACTAGGCCTCTCGTTTTGTTTTTCCTTTTTTTGTGTTGTTTTTTTTATAAAGTTTGGGCCAATACATAAGGTTCCAACACCAAAAACAAACGTGTTCCCAATTTTTTTTACTGATATGGGCCTTTTCAAGTTTGGGTCAGATTCTTTCCCTTTTAAAAAAAATGCTTTAGTAAAAAATTAATTAATATTTAAAAAAAAAAGAATTTTGTTTTAAAACAATAAAGGTGATAATTAAATAAATAAATAAAATCTTTTGAATTCACGCAACAATCTACAATGTTGATGTATGATTTTTCATCCTCAAGTGTTGTATGAATTGTAAGGGTTTATCGTATAGCTTCGCTATCTTTAACCCTGTGCAAGAGTGAATTCCTTCTTTTGTAAAAATTAAAATATTTTCAATTTACTCTTTTAACAAATTTTATCCAACTTTTGTAAAAATAAAATAAAATTTGAGTTTACGCAACAATCTACAATGTTGATGTATGATTTTTCATCCTCAAGTGTTGTATGAATTGTAAGGGTTTATCGTATAGCTTCACTATCTTTAACCCAGTGCAAGAGTGAATTCCTTTTTGTATAAAATAATAAATGTTTTCAATTTACTGTTTTTAACAAATTTTATTCAATTTTTAAAATAAAATATTTTGAATTCACGCAACAATCTACGACGTTGATGTATGAATTTTCACCCTCAAGTGGCGTATGAATTGTAAGGGTTTATCGTATAGCACCGCTATCTTGAGCCCTGTGCATAAGTGGATTAATTTCAAAATAAATCCACTTTCAAATCATTTACAAGAAATCAAATTTCCATTCAAAATTAAATCCATAAACCAACCAATTAAATCTTTTTCCAAAAGAAATACATGGCTTTGAATTTCCCATCGCACCCGGGAAAACGTAGGAGCAAGATAAATCATCTTGTCAAGCCAAAACTAAATTTTCCTTTTTTGTGTGTCTCTTTTTATGTTAAAATAATTAAACTTTTCTATTTTTAGGGATGCTCTATGGACACGGTGTCATGTTCAGTCTCTTAGATTTGAGGTTACCCAGTGGACTCATGTGTCATGTTCAACCTCATTTAGTTTTTATAAACAATAAATTTAAAAATATAAAAATTAATAAAAATTTAAAATATTAAAAGTTAAAAATAATCCTTTCTTGTTGGTCGCGCTGTCGCCACGCGCCAAAAAGAACGAGCGATTATTAAAATAATGTAGTATAGAGCGACAACTCGAGTATCGTCTCTCAAGGACTCTTAGGTGTTGTTATTATTAACAGAAAATTAGCTCTGGGGGTTTTGGGTAATTGAAATAAAATAAAGAAAACAAAATAAAAACAGAGTAAGAAAACAAAGCAGTTAAAATATTATCAAATAAACTAAAGAACGATTAACCTCATCGTTCTCGGTTTCCCACTATCATTGGTTCATATAAATCCAAGCTCTAAGCAGATTCTAATCCCCTCCCGGTTGTAGCAACAATTAACAACGCAATTACTACTACGGATGTATGTTCCTATTCCCGAAATAACAAACGGGGTTAAGCTCTCATGAACAAACGAACATGAATGAACACACGCGAAATAACAAACGCGATTAAGTATAGAAACATAACATCACCGAAATGAATCAATACAACACTATACATTCCTGAAATAACAAACAGAAACATATAGCATTGCATTGAAAAGAGAAAAGCAAATAAAACATGAATTATAGAACCTCAAATGTAAATGGAAACCAATCCCAGTAGATTAATCTAGGAGATTAGTTCTCCATAAAAAACATAAGCACAAAAGGAAAGAAAACAAACTACAACTACTGACTAGCTAAGATTAGCCAAAACTGACTAGCCTCCCTTTCATTCTGCCATAGAGCAGTTTATATACAATTTCTGGAATCCAAGTCCTCGCGAGGCGAAGCACTGCTCGCGAGGCGAATAACATGAAAGGTCTGCAACTCTTGGTCTTCTCGCGAGGCGAGCATATCTTCGCGAGGCGAACTCTTCAAATTCCCAACTGTAACGCCCGTGACCTCCAACATGCCCAAACCGTGATGGCTTCTGGTCTTCCAAGACTCGCGAGGCGAAGGGATGCTCGCGAGGCGAACGCTTCAACTTCAAAACTGCCACGGCCGTGATCTTCAACACGGGTAAACCGTGATCGTCTCTGACTTTTCAGGCTTGCGTGACTCGCGGGGCGAGAGATCCTTCGCGGGGCGAGAGGCTCCAGATTTATTTTATTTTATTTTATTAACCTGAAAAACAGAAAATAACATAAGTACTTTATTTAACTCTAAATCAACTAAATTAACCTAAAAACACTTTACAGACTCAAAATACTACTTAAGGACAATCAAGTCTAATTTGGGTGAAAATGATATAAAATAAGCACAAAGCCAAGGTCTTGACTAGTTATAAAACCAGTCAAACAGAGGCTCATCAAAATACCCCAAACTTAAACTTTGCTTGTCCCCAAGCAAACTAAAACTTAAAAACTTAAAAAGACTCAAGACCTGGCAAGCTTAAGAATTCAATCAACTTTCACACAGATTTCAAGCAATTTATCAAAATATTTTTTTCAATGTTCTCCCTTTCAAACAAAGCAATCCCCAAAATCTTTCATTCTAAACAATTTAGAATTTCATTATTTAAATAATCATCAATCTAAGCAGGGGATCCAAGTTACACACAAAAGGGAGATCACCAAAATCAAACAACTGCCTTCCTCACAAGGGAAATTTGTGTTTCACTCATCGCTCAGTTTGTGTCAGGCTATCAACATTTCTCTCAACTTCACTTTTAAGAGCACTTCCCATAAATTTGATTTTCATCTCCAAATGATTCCCACAGAAAATATGCAAGCAACATCAAAAGGTCTTTTATGGGTTGTAATGGGGCCTGGCTAAGGGTAGGATATACAAAGGTACTAGGCTGAAGACCCTAGGAACTAAGAGAGCATGAACATTATTTACACTTTGAAATTCACTCAAGTTCCTTTCTTAATTTTTTTTCTTTATGCTTCTGGGTGACTACAACCTTTTTATTTCTTTTTGGCATTTTTGTACTTTTAATTTTTTTTCTGTTTTTCTTTTCTTTTCTTTTTTTTTATATTTTTTTTCACAATTTTTTTTTTACATAAATTTTTTTCTCAATCCCAAACAACATGTTACACCTTGCAGCCACCCCAAACTTAGTTTCTTGCACCCATTCTAAGATTACATGCTCTCCTAATCCTAAGATCGGGTTAACATGATTTTCCAGATTTTTGGGCTTATAACATTAGGTTATCAAGAATTAACAGGCTAATAGGCTCAATGGGGCTAACTAGGGAACATGCATTAGGAATTGGTTATTTTTAAGCTAAGTAGCTATTTACAAAGAAAATGCCTAAATCATCTGAAGCAAACACATAATCATGCAAACCAAAAAGAGATTCAATCAAATTCAGGAAAGTGCAAGTTAAAAAATGATTTCCACACAGTTTAAAACATGTTGGAGGCTCAAAACCTCACCTGGACATTTTTTTGCAAATTATTTGAAAGAGATTCTATCCCTAGTGTGTGCTTCCTATCACCCCAAACTTATCATAAATCATGCCATCATAATAAAATCTCAAAGTTCAGTTTTCAATCATATGGGGATCATTTTTCAAAAATTTTTCTCAAATCCTAGGGGGGAAACAGTCAACACTATCATGCAATCCATCTATGCAAAATCAATAAAATCCAATAAACTTGCCATAACCAAGACACAAACACAACTCCTGAGCTTCTCAAATTATTCAGGAGCTTTATTGAAAACAAAACAGAAATAAAGCAAGGAAAAGAGAATTAAAAAGAAGAAAGGGTTAAGAAAACTCATTGAAGGGCGGTTCCACCAGGATCCCATTGCTTGTAGCATAAGGCCCACATGGTAGCCAAAGGGTGGTAGTTCATTCCATGCTTCCATGACTTGCAGCCTTTATGTGGGGATGAGCTTGACAATTATGATGACTTCGCCGAGTGCGGCAGACTTCTCACTCCCCTTCGGGTCACAGCTGACCTCTTTATCTACAAAGTCTCCCCAATAGAAGTGGGGCTCAACCTCTTGGACCGGCCATGGTGCAAAATCCAAGGGTGCAAAATTCGGAGCTTTTGGTTCCACAGGGGGAGGTGGCACACAGTTAGTCAAGCTTGGTGATGCTTCAACTTCTGCCTTTTCTTCATTCACTGCACTAACAAATTTATCACCTGCTATACATGCAGAAATTTCAGCACACACCACACAAAGGTTAGAGTTAGTAGAGTCAGTACATATATCACAATAAAATGAAGCAGGAAAATCTACAATGTCTGGAAATTCGGCAATTAATTCATCCACCCCATTACTCTCAACACATGCAATTGTTTTACTTGAATCATCTACTCCCAAAGGTTCTTCTTTATCTTCAGGCACGGTGGAGCAAATGTTCTCCTGATCCTCCTGATGCTCATTTTGTGTTTCCTGAACAGTATAAAGTCGCATAACATAATATACACAAAGCAAGACTTGCCATCACAATAACAATCATTAGAATCAGGGGATTCAACACACAATTCATCATCAACAGAAATATTATCAGAATTATCATCAGAAATATTTTCAAGAATAACTTGTGCCTCTGTAGGTTCTTCAAGGGGATGTGGAGTCAGCATTGCAGCCGAGTTGGCGGTAACTTGATCAATTAGAGCCCACAACTTCCGAGATTCAGCTTGGTCCCTCTGGTATTCAGCCTCCATCTTCTGTTGGAATTCAAGAATGTTTGCTTCCATTTGTGCATTTATCTGTGCAGTCATCTGCTTGCACAGGTCCTCTAGGGAAGGTTCGGAAGGTGCAGCTCTGAAGGCAAGATAGTATCTACACAGGAAGGCTTCTTTCAAATCAAACCAGCTTGAGATGGAATTCTCATCAAGACAATACAACCAATCTCTTGCAGCGCCTTCAAGTGAGAACTGGAAAGCTTCCATCTGAATGTGTTCTTCTGTTATTCCTACAGGTCTCAGCATTATAGAACAAGCAATCTGGAATTCCCTCAGATGCTCCTGCGGATTCTCACCTGCAAAACCACTGAACCTTGGCAACCAGTGTGATAAACCAATAAAATCAGGAAAATATATGCACGGTGGAGGTTCATAGTAAACATTAGGCATGCAACCATACATATAATTATCCATGGGGGGTGCTAATATTCACAACCAGACAAAACAGATAAAACTAATTAGCAAAGATTTTTTTTTTAAATTTTATTTTCTGCTAATAACAACAAACCAGAGTCCCCGGCAACGGCGCCAATTTTTTGGTCGCGCTGTCGCCACGCGCCAAAAAGAACGAGCGATTATTAAAATAATGTAGTATAGAGCGACAACTCGAGTATCGTCTCTCAAGGACTCTTAGGTGTTGTTATTATTAACAGAAAATTAGCTCTGGGGGTTTTGGGTAATTGAAATAAAATAAAGAAAACAAAATAAAAACAGAGTAAGAAAACAAAGCAGTTAAAATATTATCAAATAAACTAAAGAACGATTAACCTACTGTTCTCGGTTTCCCACTATCATTGGTTCATATAAATCCAAGCTCTAAGCAGATTCTAATCCCCTCCCGGTTGTAGCAACAATTAACAACGCAATTACTACTACGGATGTATGTTCCTATTCCCGAAATAACAAACGGGGTTAAGCTCTCATGAACAAACGAACATGAATGAACACACGCGAAATAACAAACGCGATTAAGTATAGAAACATAACATCACCGAAATGAATCAATACAACACTATACATTCCTGAAATAACAAACAGAAACGTATAGCATTGCATTGAAAAGAGAAAAGCAAATAAAACAGGAATTATAGAACCTCAAATGTAAATGGAAACCAATCCCAGTAGATTATTCTAGGAGATTAGTTCTCCATAAAAAACATAAGCACAAAAGGAAAGAAAACAAACTACAACTACTGACTAGCTAAGACTAGCCAAAACTGACTAGCCTCCCTTTCATTCTGCCATAGAGCAGTTTATATACAATTTCTGGAATCCAAGGTCTCGCGAGGGGAAGCACTGCTCGCGAGGCGAACAACATGAAAGGTCTGCAACTCTTGGTCTTCTTGCGAGGCGAACTCTTCAAATTCCCAACTGTAACGCCCGTGACCTCCAACATGCCCAAACCGTGATGGCTTCTGGTCTTCCAAGACTCGCGAGGCGAAGGGATGCTCGCGAGGCGAACGCTTCAACTTCAAAACTGCCACGACCGTGATCTTCAACACGGGTAAACCGTGATCGTCTCTGACTTTTCAGGCTTGCGTGACTCGCGGGGCGAGAGGCTCCAGATTTATTTTATTTTATTTTATTAACCTGAAAAACAGAAAATAACATAAGTACTTTATTTAACTCTAAATCAACTAAATTAACCTAAAAACACTTTACAGACTCAAAATACTACTTAAGGACAATCAAGTCTAATTTGGGTGAAAATGATATAAAATAAGCACAAAGCCAGGTCTTGACTAGTTATAAAACCAGTCAAACAGAGGCTCATCACTTGTAAATAATTTTTGGGGGTAAAATAAATATTTAAAAGGCTATTAAAATGTTTTTTGAACAATTAACTTGAGGTACCGTTTTTTTAAACGGGAGATGTGGGGTGCTAACAACTTCCCTACTCGTAACCGACTCCCGGACTCATCTCTCTCTTTTTTTAGACCAGTATACCTTTAAATAATTTGGTTTTCTAAGATTTTCCCAATAAAAATTTTAGTGGCGACTCCTCTATCTTTTACCTTCTTAGATTTTCCTCAATGCTATATCGACGAAACATTTTGACAACAATAATCTCCATGGAGCGAAGTTAGGTCTAGTTCTAGGCATGCATTAGAGTCTCAACCTTTTCCGAAACTATATATATATTTTATAAATATATCCCTGATATATATATATATATATATATATATCTCTATGTATATATATATATATATATATATATATATATATATATATATAGCATATCAAGTGAGATGGCTTTTCTTATGTGAGAGTGAGAGGATTATATCAGTCATTGGATCAAGCTTTAAACGGTCAAGATTAAACCACAAAGTCATGTGACTTTTTTAAGTGGTCATGTGACATTTTAAAACCTTGAAATAACTTTTAATCTTGACCATCCATGTATGATTGTATGGCCCAGATTTACTCCTCTCTCTCTCATATAAAAAAGGTCCTTTCACTAGATACATCCCCTATACATACATACATACATACATACATATATACATACATACATATATACATACATACATATATATATATATATATATGCCCACTTGAATGCTTGTTTGTTTACCTGCATGCTCATATCTACATTGCTCGCCTATTGTAGAATCTTACCTCCTCTGTTTGTTTTTTTTCCTTATTTTGTTTCTTGTTGGCAACAATTAGTTTCATCTGAAGGGCGTAAAAGAAATAAGGAAGGACTGAGAGATGCCGAGACGGTGACAGAATAGAATTATGAACCCGTCAAATCTTCGTTGTCGTGTGTAATATGTGGTTGATATATATTTAGAGTTGTTTGTATCTAAAGTATTTTGAAAATCTTATTATATTTATTTCTGTTAATCTTGAGAAAATTCATTAGTTTACTTAGTTTTCGAAAACTTAAAAGTATGTAATTATTCTCATACTTATACGTATGAAATTTTATTTGGGACGATTGTATTTAACTATTTTAAGTTTCTAGTTCATGTTTGGAACTTGCCTAAAAAAAAAAGTTCATGTTTGGAACTTTAAATTTTCTTCTCCTGGCAATTGACGTAAGACCAGTGAGTTAAAGTTGAGATGTACATCTTTTGAAAATTATCAATTGCTTATCAGGTTTTATTTTGACTTCTTTCAAAACTCCATTATTTAAAGAGGTTATTTCGAAAATATCCCTGAAAATATGTGTAAAAGTATGTTAATATGAAAATAATTATGAAATTTCTCATTTTATAAAGTTAATCAGCTTTAAATAAAACATGGTGTTACAAAGATGGGGAAGAAATATTCTTGGAAATAAGATTCTCGAGAATATAGTTTACCTTGTAATAAAACATTACATGAACCAAATATCGAGTTAGGGATAGTAATGGCTGCTTCTGGAAAAACCAAAAGGTTGAAGGTGAAAACGTGGGACTGGAAAAAAAAAAGTAAGTTTAAGATGAAATAAACTTGAAAATAAAAAATGTGGGACCCACAAAGGCACTTTTTTGGGACGACTGTATTTAACTATTTTAAGTTTCTAGTTCATGTTTGGAACTTGCCTTAAAAAAAAGTTCATGTTTGGAACTTTAAATTTTCTTCTCCTGGCAGTTGACGTAAGATCAGTGAGTTAAAGTTGAGATGTACATCTTTTGAAAATCATTAACTGCTTATCAGGTTTTATTTTGACTTCTTTCAAAACTCCATTATTTAAAGAGGTTATTTCAAAAATATCCCTGAAAATATGTGTAAAAGTATGTTAATATGAAAATAATTGTGAAATTTCTCATTTTATAATGTTAATCAGCTTTAAATAAAATATGGTGTTACAGAGATGGGAAAGAAATATTATTGGAAATAAGATTCTCGGGAATATAGTTTACCTTGTAATAAAACATTACATGAACCAAATATTGAGTTAGGGATAGTAATGGCTGCTTCTGGAAAAACCAAAAGGTTGAAGGTGAAAACGTGAGACCGGAAAAAAAAAGTAAGTTTAAGATGAAATAAACTTGAAAATAAAAAATGTGGGACCCACAAAGGCACTTTTTTATTAGTTGTGAGAAACCAAGGATTATTACACATCGTCGTGATCCTGCATATGTTTGGGGTAGACTATTGCACAAGGCCTATTTTAAGGGGGCACCAGATTATATGCAAAAATTTAATTAGTATATGTTAATACTAAAATAAAAATTAATTAAATTAATTGTTAAGCAGTAAAAAAATTGTTCCAAAAAATTAACAATAGACTGATAGAAAATAATATGAAAATTGTATATTAGAATATCTCTTTAAGTTAATACACTTTCATAAATAGTTACACTCCTCTTTTTTTATTTATAACAAAAGGTATGCAAAGTATCACTATTAGGAAAGACATCCTAGCCTGACACCTCAGACCTTACAAATCATTTGCAGCATACCTTACATATTATTAGAAAAGAGAAAAGAAAACAAAAAAACATGGGGGTGGGGGGGGGGGTGGGGGGCAAACCTTACCCATGATAAAAGAGTTATCTAAATCTATAAGCAGACCTAACCTGTTATGGTAAAAATCTGATCTAATGAAACTAAGGACTAAATCCCACCAACAAAATCCCTAAATGGATAACCCATGAGCAACTAACTTATTTGCACATGAGTTTCCTTCTCTAAAAATACGAGTTACTACAAGCGATATTTGTTTAGTCAACAAAATGCAATTTATCCATCTGTTCTTTAATTCCCAAGGAACATCCTTCCCCTTCTTAAAAGCATTTACCACAATCAATGAATCACATTCTAACCATAATTTGTGTCATTCCTTATCAAAAGCTAGTTCAATAGCATACATTGCCCAATAAACTCAGCATGCAAAGAACTAGACATTCCAAGATTTACCAAAAAAATCCCAATATTGATGCTCTATAGTCTTTAAATTAATCCTCCACATGTTGAAATTCTCGGAGATCCCTTTGATGAACCGTCCGTGTTGCATTTTAATCCAATAACATCATGGAGGAATCCAATTAACTTGCCTAATAGAAGGGGCTACATCATGACGAACTTTAACCTTGAACTGCTTGAGAATAGAAAATTCCTGAATTGAAGAGTGCATAACTCCTTTAGATAGATTTCCAGTCATTGAAACCGAGGCATACACCCTACTGATTGCTTTGTACTTGCTGACCGAAATGTCCTCAAACTGAGCTTTATTCCTGTAAAACCATATTGTGCAGAAAATGTTTTCAATAGCAGCTAGAACTATGTCAAACAATTTGTTAAACCAAAGTAGTTTTGGATTTAATAATCTCTAAGTTTTGATGCTAACAAAAGGATTAAATTTGCTTGGTAATGTGTTAGTTGAGATCATGTGCTTTTAGTTATGCAGAAATACTTTAATATGAGTAAAATAAACATGGGATAAGTTCTCGTTGAAAAATACGCGTCCACCCTTGTAGACGGGATGCTCAAATATTTTGTTAAAGTTACTTATTTATTTGATTGAGTAGACTTGTTTTCTTAAATAGACGAGGCTCTAAGTGTTTTCTAGACGAATACCAAAATAACGTTTTAGATAAATCAAGTCCAAAGACTTGATAAAAAACGTGTCCATCTTGCCACGTAAGCAGACAAAAATAATTAGTAGAAGTAAATGAACTGAAAAATAAAGTAATCTAGTAGACGAGCTCTAACCACCACGTCACTACAATCACTCATACACATATTTCTTTGGAGAGAAAGAGTCAGTATTTCTTAGTTTGAATATTGTGAAAGTACTCATCTGATCTTAAACTATCATATCTTCACACATAGTGAGTTAAGAAGATCAAACGTTAAATCTCTTTGTTAGAGTTAGAGCCTGAAGAAGCTTGGTAAGAAAGAAATACTTGTAACCTGGAGAGGTGTCAAATACTTGGCTGTAATCTATTTTGATAATAGTGGAGAAAATCCTTCAAGTAGAAGGGACTGGACGAAGCTCTTGGTTGGAAGAGAGTGAACCAGGATAAAACATCTTGTGTGATTCTTTTATCTCTTATTTCTTACAGCTTTATTTTTTTCTTACTAACCGAGGGCTTTTGATATTGCTTTTGTTAAAATCTTTTAAAAAGGATCTTTTTCTTTGTGCGTGCTTCTGTTTTCTAATCTCCTTGTGTGCAAAAATTGTTTTAAAGGTTGTTTTTGAAAATTATTAACAAACACAATTCAACCCCCCTTCTTGTGTTTGCTTGTGTCAACTTCACAGTTGAGAGCTCCAATTAGATTTACAAACAGAAAAAACAGAACTGAAGGAGGATAAATCAACTTGACAATTAAACCCTGAATTGAACCAACTCCACAAGTCAGTTGCAAAAGGGCAGTGTAAAAACAAGTGGTTAGAAGTTTCATAGTCCTGTTTACATAAACAACACATGGACACCATATTACATCCTTTCAACCAAAGTTTGTCATTTGTAGGCATTCTATCATGAAAAATTCTCCAAACTATGGATGATTTAGAAGGAGGGATGACTTTATTCCAAACCAGCTTACAACAATTAAGATTCAGTTTCTTTTCTTAATAGAGGAATAAGCAATTTTGAAGGATAGTTCTCCTGTTTCAGATCCTGACCAAACTCTTTGATCATCAGCTGAACATTTAGGAATTACAGTGTTATGGATCTCATTAACAATTGCAGGGAATTTAGTTTGAAGCATGCTAGGAATTATCCAGTTATAGTTATCTATGTAATGATTAACTTTGGAATGCAAATCAGAATGACAAATGGAAGGAATCATACAAGCATCCACTAACTTCATAGATAACCATTTATCACACCAAAAGTTTATGCATGAACCATCACTTAATAACCAAACAGAATTATCCTGAACAGTTTGCAAATGATTTTTAATGGCCGACCAAATAGATGACTTGACAAAAGAAGATTTAGGCACATTGTTGTCTCTTAAGAACCCAGCTCTAATAAAGCCTTCCCATTGGTCATTTGATGTAATAAAGTCCCAACTAAGCTTTAAGTTTGCAGCTTCATTAACTAATCTAACTGGCCTAATACCTAAACCTCCTTCTTCAAAGGAGGAGCATACTTTTCCCCAAGAAACAGTGACCAATTTTCTTGTTGAAATATCTCCTGACCATATAAAATTCCTAATCTAAGTCCCAACAGTTTTTAGCAATGATATAGGCCATTTGTATACATGGAAACTATAGAGAAGAGCACCATAAATCACATATTTGACAAGCTCCACTCCTGTTTGACTTTTCCTTTTCCCCCCTCTTTCTCTCCTTTTCTCTTTCTCTCTCTTTGACTCTTTGTCTCCCTGTCAAACAATCTCACGCACACAGGCTATAAGCACAACATGCCGAATCCCTAACTCTCTATTGCATGTTCTTGAATCTTGATATCAATCCCTCGTCACTCCTATTCCGTTTCTTTACTTCTTCAACACAACAAGTGAGTGATTTGCATACAAGCAAGAGAGAAAACAATATTCAAATTATTATGAAGGCATCAATTTCTTAGTTCACACAGGGTACCCAAAATGTTAGGTTGGCACTGGTTACACAAAAGGGAGAAGCCAATGCATGCGTGACTTGTCATTTCCTTACCAAAATTAAAGCTATTAAATAGTTTTTGAGCCTTCAGAGTGTTTTGGCTGTTAGTGTTCTTTCCAATCTCTACGCATTTAATCGCTCCACTGGAAATTTTCTATACCCCTATCATACTCCAACTTGGTAGTTTTCACTGCTTGTGCAAGATTAGGTCCTAGGATTTGACAACGAACTTAAAAGGTCACCTTCAAAAGCTTTATGCTTAATCATTTCGGGTAATGCTTGCATCTTTTGTTCTACAACGACTATTGGCATGGAGTTAATCAATGTTTATTCCTCAGATATCATCATTGCTTCTTCTCCAGGAAAAGAAGTTCACAACCTATAGGCCTTCTACCTCCATGCGACATTGCTCTGTCAGGCTTTCGCTCATTGCGAAAATTTCTCACTAATGCCTCCCATAGTAGCTTGGGTCGTGTCTCAGTCCCAGTGTGACTGATTATCCTCTCAGACACATATCTCTAATTACTAATACTAATTTTAAGATTGTATATTAATTTTCTAATACCAAGTTTTATTTATTTTTTACTATTAATTGTAGTTTTATATAACTATATAGTTTATTTCAAAATATATAATAAAGCTCATGATAATTGCTTATTCCTAAAGCATGTATAACCTAGTATAATCATTTTAACTAAATATTAAATTGGTTATTTCCTAATCCAACATTAATCAAATCGTGATTGAACATAAATTAAATATAAAAAAATAACTCAATCAAACTATATTAAATCAGACCCTACCAAACTCAACATTGCTAAGTGTAATTATTTAGGCTAAATTATACTTTTGGTCCTTTATTTTTATTTTGGGTTTCAATTTGATACTTTTTTTTTTCTTCTAAAATCGTCCCTTATTTTGTAAAGTTATGTCAAAATGGTCCCTTTTTTAATTTGTTGTTCCGAAATGGTCCCTTATTTTGTAGAAGTTAAATTAATGTGGTCCCTTTTTGTTTTGAAATGGTCTCTTTTATTTTTTTATTCCGAAATGGTTCCTTATATTACAAAAATTATGTCAATGTGGTCTTCTTTGTACTACAATTTAAATAAAAAAAGACCACATTGAAACCTTAAATAAAGAAAAGAGATCGAAACAAAACAAAAAAAATAAAAAAAAATAAAATTGAAGCCTAAAACAAAAATAAGAAACCAAAAATATAATTTAGTCAAATATTTATAACATATTCCTATACATATTATATGCAATAAAAGAGAGCCGCATAATTGGGAATTTGGGATCCTCATCCTTACGTAATTACATAAATTCTACTCCAAATATGACTTCAAAATCAAAACAAATCCAAATATACAGGACTCTCTCCTTGTAAAAAAAGGGTTTGTCCCGTATATATTCTCCTTCCAGAAGTGTAATGTCGAAGGTCACTTTTGTTCAACAATGTATCGCTCCATGTATATAAAAAAAAGAGTTTAATTATGATATATTATTAGTATAAAATTTATTATTTTCTCAATCAATTATAAATTATTATTTATGTGATTTTTAATTTAATTATTATGAGAGTGAAATATTTTTAATGATATAATAATTGTTTGGTACGTCAAGTTCAAGGACGGACCTGTGATCAAGAATGTGGGTGCAAGTGCCCCCACTTAGTTGTGAATTTTTTTAAATAAATTATACATATATGTTTTTATTATTGAAATAAATAAATTAGTACATAAAAAAGTAATATGCAGATTGACTCTCCACTGAGAAACTTGCGCCCCCTCTTATGACCCACTTGATCTTGGACTTTTTAAACTTTATACTCCCTCCGGTCCATTTCTATGATAAATTTAGTTTTTGTTTTTTGTCCAAAATAATGAGCCTTTTGCAAACCCAAGATACATTTGATAAATTTTTTTTCCATATATATCCTTATGCTCCCTACTTAAATTTAACCATAAATGCTAGTACTTGTTCTAAAACAAAAGTCATATGAATGCACCTTTTTTTTTTACCAATAAATGTGCACGTTCTGAGTGTTTATTAATGGCAAGTGGAACGTGGAGTAAATATGATTAGAATGTGTAAATAATTAATGATATTATAAATAAGGATAATTTTGTACAAATGTAAACAAATTAATGCTTTCTTAATCTGTATGTAAAAACTTTAAATTACCATAGAAATAGACTGGACGGAGCAATAGTATTTTAACTTTGGGCCCAAAGACAAATCATGGTCATAGGTTAAGGGTTTTGAGTTTTCCTCCACAATTTCCCCCCTTGCGCATATTCTCTTGCGGTCCTACACTGCAGCTCCTGCTTCCCTTAGTCCCCTTCCCTGTGCGCAGGCACAACACTCAGCAGCAGAGACAGAGTCCATGTTTTCTTCCTTGTGTATTGCGCCTCCTTTCTCATATATTCTCATATAGTCATATTTATATAATAATATAGTATAATTTATTTTATTCTTGATTGTGATTTATTTATTTGTGCTCTGACAGTGTATTTTCAGAATTAGGGGGATTAGTGATCTTTCTTTAAAGCTTGTGGATACCAGAAAGCATATTGTATATCCATTGGTATATTTGCTTTTAGAGTTAGATTTGATACTACGAGTGGCAACTACAACCGTTGAGAGAGTTTTCTCCGTTATGCATATCATCAAGAGTCGAATGCGAAATCGTATGAGAAATGAATGATTGTTTAGTTACTTATACAAAGAGAGATATTTTTTAGAATGTTGAAAATGAGAAAATCATTCAATGTTTCCAAAATATGAAAACTCATAGAGAACAATTATGATATATGTGTATACTTTGAGAAATGAAATGTTGTATTTTTTACATTTCTCGAAGACTATATATTTTTTTTTGAGTCATAAAGATTATTGAATTGAGTTGTGTATCTTCCAACAAATTTTTTTATCCCCCCCCCCCCAAAAAAAAAAGAAATCTAAATTTTAACAACATGCTTCTATTACCCATTGTGCTATAATTAATTTGTAGAGTGAAAAATATAATATACTGACAATGGATACTAATCAAGTCTAAAGAGAAAAATCTGAGAGATTTCTTCTTTACAACCAAAGAAAGCGTCAAGTGTATCGCATTTTTAGAGATTAATTAATTTCTTTATTGTGTTGAAAATAAACAGGAATGCTAAATCCACATATTTTTTAGACATCTATACTGTTGACATCATATAAAGTGTAGCTTGTTAGTGTTTTGGATGACTTTGATTATCTGATGAACGTAGTTCACTTATCTAGTGAATGCCTATACTTAAATCAAGTTTTGGATGACTTAGATTATCTGGTGAATGTAGTTCACTTATCTGGTGAATGCCTTTATTTATCTGGTGAATGCCAATACTAAAACAAAGTTTTGGATGCCTTTGATTATCTGGTGAACGTAGTTCACTTATCTGGTGAATGCCTTCAATTATCTGGCGAATGCCTATACTAAAACCAAGTTTTGGATGCCTTAGATTATTTGGTGAATGAAGTTCACTTATCTGGTGAATGCCTTCAATTATCTTGTGAATGCCAATACTAAAACCAAGTTTTGGATGCCTTTGATTATCTGGTGAATGTCAATACTAAAACAAGTTTTCAGAAGTGAAAACAATGAAAACAAACATCAAGGTAAGTGCATTTCCAGATGCAGATCTAATCGGGGAGTGGTGGATGGCGACGTTTCCGCTGTGGACGTTGTGGCTGGCGCTGGGCTTTGGTGGTGGGTGGTGATCTGAGAGATCATGAGAAAGAGGGAAGGAAGAAAGGAGGGTTTTTCCTCACATGTACTTGTGGTGTGGTTTATCGTCGATGAGTGGTGGGTGGTGGCATTTCCGCTGTGGCTAGCACTGGGCTTTGCTAGTGGGTGGTGGCGTTCCGCGAATGCAAGAGGAAAGGATTAGAGCATAGAGGGGGTGAGTCAAGTGAGAGAGGGAAGAAATTTTCCATAGAAATATGAAAATGCCCCTCACATATACGGTGTCAACCGTATAGTGTCGAATTTCTGTGTTCAATTAACATTTCTGGAAAATAAAAAAGGGCACTTTTGTCACATCTCACACATCCCACCAACCCAATCGTCCATTACTCCATTCTAGGGGTGAGCATCGAGCGGGTTCGGGTGGGGTTTGTCGGGTTCCGGCGGGTTCGAGGTAAGAAAAATGGAATCCGAACCCGCCCATCTATACATTGGGTTGGCCGGGTGCGGGTTGGTCGGGTTTCGGACGGGTTGGAACGGATTTAGGATTTCCAATTATTTAATTTTATTCCAAAAAAAAAAAAAAACAACTAACCTAATTAAAATTTAAGGCTTTCAGCCCAATTAAGTACCAAAAAAAAAAATAACAGAAGAGGGGGAAAAAATCTAAGATCCAGTCTTAGCAGGCTATTTTCCATAAATTATTATTATTATTTTTTTGTTATGAGCGGGTCGGGTCGGGTACCGATGGATGACATAAACCAAACCCTAACCCGCCCGCTCTTATCCATCTAAAACCGAATTTTCCACCCGCCCAACCCGCCCAACCGATTCAACCTGACCGTTGCACAAAAATTAGTAACGGGTCGAGCGATTTCGGGCGGATCATGCAATTTTGCTCACCTGCTCCATTCCATCATTTATCATTTAAAGCATATAAACATTAATAAACGCTGGAATTCAAAGGACATTCACGTCATTTCAACAAAGACGAGTGTCGGTTACTCTTCCCTTTCTCCAAAAACCTTTAAACTATTCCCCCGAATATTAACATTTTCCAGGTGCGCCATTTGGCGGGTTCGAACCAAAACACACAAATATAAACTCATAATAAATAAACATCAACAATTTAATCAAAAAACAAAACATAAATAAAAAAGCAAGAAAAAAGAAGAGAGAGAAAATAAAGAGCTGAAAAGGCTACCCCAGACACACACATAACAGTGTCCTAGATAGAGAAACAGCAAAACCAAAACCCATCTCTGTCTCTCGGATTCGCAACGCAAACTCATCAACGAAGAACACGACCTGTCCGATCTTCTTTAAGAACATTCTAGAACTCTCACACAGCCTTTGTAAATCGAAAAAACACATCCCCCTCTCATTCCTGTAATACTCTTTTAGCTCGTGTACTTGTACATAACCCTCATCGAACCGAATAAACCGGAAAAAGAAAAAAACCGTTTTCATGGAGTTGTACGGTCGGAATCCGACGAGAAATGGGTCTAACCCGGTGAATCAACCCGAATGGCGCTCACCGGGAACCGATACCGGTCTAGAAGGTGTTCCATTCTCAAACTCTATGCTTCGTCCCGTATCGTTTCGATTCGAATTTCTTGTGATATTGCTATTTTAGGGTTTCATTAATGTGGAAGCTAGGTTTAGTATTTTTGGTTAATTTTTGGGGTAATTTGTGAGTTGAATGCAGAATCGATGTGGCATTTGACGATTGGTAGCAGTGAAGCGTACCCGGAGCGACCCGGAGCTCCGAATTGTGTGTATTACATGCGAACCGGGTTCTGTGGATATGGTGGGAGGTGTCGTTACAATCATCCTCGTGATCGTGCTGCGGTAACCATTTTCATTGCTTTGAACAAACATTAATTTGCATTAGGTTCGATGGAATGTGTCCCTTGTTGCTGTTGTATCTGTATTTTTTTGTCATTATTGCTTATTACTCACTTTTTTTTTTGTTTATTGATGACTTTTTAGGTGTTAGGATTGCATTGAAAGGTTAATGTTCGATTTGTTCACTTACTATTTTGGTAAACTTTTCTGGTTTTCTAGGATAAAACTTAGGTGTTGTTTAATCCTTATGGTAATATTCTCGAATGAAAATAAGACATGTGTAACAGCTCAATATGGCACGTTCAACAACTGTTACCATTGTCTTGTTTTCATTTAGGGAACAGCACCACAAGTACTATTCTTTTTTTTATAATGAATTTATCTTTCTAAATGTTTTTAAATATTAGTTGTAAGTTTTAAAGGAGAAATATATTTTTTAAATAACAATGCAGTTGACTTGGAGTAGGTAAATCTTTTCGTGTTGCATAAATCCAAGGCGAATGTAGATACTGGATACTAATATTAATGTTTGATTTCATCTTATTAAGTAAAAAATTGATTGTGTAAGAGTAAATATGAATTAAGTCAGATATTGCTCAGGTTGCTGCGGCGGTAAGAGCTACAGGAGAGTACCCAGAACGAGTGGGGGAACCTCCATGTCAGGTATGGTTGTTTTGTTTTGTTTTGTTTTTTTCAATTATTATTATTATCTCTGCAATGTAAAATCCTTAATTTCTTCTTATCTTTACAGTTTGGTTGCCTGCCCCAGCCTTTGTTAGGATGTTTACATTATAGTTGAAATTTGAAAATCATTGTCTTCATATTGATTATGTATCTCTTCTGATGAGCAGTATTATTTAAAAACTGGAACATGTAAATTTGGTGCATCCTGTAAATTCCACCACCCAAAACATGGAGGTGGATCTTTAAGCCAAGCTCCACTAAATATTTATGGATACCCGTTAAGGCCGGTATGACTCTTCTCATTCATTTTCTTCTTTCTTGTGCAAGTGGCAGCAAATTATGCAATGATTAAACTGTGCCTGTTTTTTTTTAACAGGGTGAGAAAGAATGCTCCTACTATTTGAAAACGGGGCAGTGCAAATTTGGTATAACTTGTAAATTCCATCATCCTCAACCTGCTGGCACATCATTGCCAGCTTCTGCACCTCAATTTTATCAACAGGTGCAGTCTCCTACGGTTCCTCTTCCTGACCAGTATGGGGGAGCATCCACGAGCTTGAGGGTGGCTAGGCCTCATATAATGCCTGGTTCATACGTACAGGGGGCTTATGGTCCTGTACTTCTTTCCCCAGGGGTTGTTCCATTTCCTGGATGGAGTCCTTATTCGGTGAGATAGACAGAAATATGTTTCCTCTAAATATGGCAGAAAGTCTTTTCTTTTTTATTTACTTGTGTAGTTACTTTGTTGTGTTGTTAAATTGTTGCAGGCACCTGTAAGTCCTGTATTATCTCCTGGTGCTCAACCTGCTGTTGGGGCCACTTCTCTATATGGAGTGACCCAGTTGTCTTCAGCAACATCAGCTTTTGCAAGACCATATACTCCCCTGCCCTCTTCTGCTGGCCCATCAGGAAGCAGCCAGAAGGAACAAGTATTTCCTGAAAGGCCCGGTGAACCGGAATGTCAATATTACCTGAGAACAGGGGACTGTAAATTTGGATTAGCTTGTCGATTTCATCATCCTAGGGACCGGCTTGTAACACGGCCACTTCTCAACCCCATTGGTCTGCCTTTACGACCGGTGAGTATGGTCACTCATTTGATTTGATTATTTTGTTTAATTTATTGTTAATTCCATTAGATTTAGTTAAACCGCATGTTATATGGTATTTTGAAATTATAATTGATGTTATCCATACGTTCTTTCATTAGTTATTCATACCTTAGCTTTGTATTACTGGAAATCGGTAACTGAACCAGCAGTCAGCAACAATAATATGTTTTGTAATATGCATATTTTTTAAACTTGATTATGCAAGTGACTATACTTTTGTTATTTTTTTTCATGTGTGGCAATTTCACAGTTGTAGGTTGAATGACTTATTTGCTTAATCTACTCTTTTGCCCTGGAATGAACTGAAGACTTGCAGCTAAGTGTTTTCTGAGACGTCCGATTAGCTATAAATTCTGTAGATCTTGGCTAAGTTATATTGCCATGCACCTGCAGATTTGTACTTACTGTGGTTCACCGATATTTTTTTCCCCCTGAACAATTGTTTATTGCTCTTCAGGATAATTAGCGAAGTAATTGGCTCTGTATGTACTGTACGCTGATTCTGAAATTTAATGGCTTTATTCCCTTCTCCCTTTGTAATGACAGTTTCATGTATTAGAGGGTAAAGCAAGCGTAAGATTTGAAGAACTTTTAAAATAAATAATTTTCTTTCTTTTGTTCGAGCTTGTATGTTAGCAGTTTGTTTGAGATGTATGCACACACGGGATAAGCTTGACTGTCTAATAGTCTCGGGATGCAAAAGCATCAGTCCTCATTTTTTTAGTGGCTATTTGATAAAGTGAAGTGTTAGTTAAAAGATATTCATTATGAGTGTTTTCCATCACTCTATATCATCTGATTTTGGTCAATGTGATAGAAGCTTCTAAGTGATTATGAGCAGCACCGATACACTGAATTCTCAAGACATTGGCCATTATCTCCACATTTGTTCTTTGGGTCCACCTTTTTGGTTGTGTCATGCATATCTATCTACTACAAAGGTGTAGGTTGCAAATGAAGAAATTACTTTTGAAATTTCCTTTGATTTGTTTTGGAATTTCCAGTAAAGTTCTTTCTGTAATAGAAGTGTTGTTCATATACATATACGTGTAAATATATACATGTATTTTGCTCAAAGCACAGCACTAGGCCTTACTACTATTTCAGAAACCAACATTATTTGGGAGCCTAGACAAGTTTTTCTTTCAATGGATAAGCCCGAGGGCATTGACTGCCCCTGCCTGACATTTATGTCATAACCTTATCTCAGTTGCACTATGTCAAATTGGACAGCAGTAGAATTGGGAATCAAGTGCTGAGACAAACCATGATTTGAAAGTCTGCTCAGTGTGCAACAGTGTTGGAGACGTCAACCAGTCCAAAGCGAAAGTAATGTCTTGAGCATCGTTGAGTGTTAGCAAAGATGCATAAATTAAATATCAATTTTTTTTTTGTAATTTACTGCTTTATCTAACTGTTCATTATAGCTCGACTTATCAATTCATATCTCTGTTTTTTCTCTCCTTTATGCCAGTGATTATAGATAGGTGGCTGATTAAATGAGTAATAATTTTTGTTTTGAATTTTAATTTTGTGAGAAATGAAAGAAGAAATGTGGCGCAAACATGTCAGTATGTAAGAAATTGAGGTTTGTGTTATTGTCTGTTGCATGTACTTACAGAATTTGGAAAGAAATAACATAGGTAGGCATTATGGTTCATGGAAGGATTTGTGTGTTCATTGATTCCCAATTTTGATTGTTGACTGTTTGACTTTGACAAGTGAATTCTTTGAGCAGTGTTACATCTTATGATAATGCATAGTCATTACATTGTAATTATTAGCAATTTCTTTCTTTCTTACACTGTTTCATAGTAATTAGTATTGGGAAGTTATTAACTGGGGTTACTGCTTCCTGCTTCATTCTCGCTCCTTCTTATTATAACCATACAAATCAAGAACATTTATCATTATACTGTAGTGGGATTGCAGACAAATTTGTTTTGAATACTACTTCTAAATCTGATATCTCATGCATTGAATTTGCATTCAATTAGGTAATCATACCTAGTTGGAGATTAGTAAGAGCATGTTTAATACTACATGTTTCTGTTAATCTTTTTCATGACGTTTTCAAAATTTGAGTTACTTATTACTTGTTTATGCATTGTGTCACGGCATTAGAATTAATGTGCTTTCTTTTGGGAAAAATTTCTTGATCAATTCCTTTTTAGAAAACAGGGGGTACAACCTTGTGCATTTTATTTGCAAAATGATCGTTGCAAGTTCGGGTCTGCATGCAAATTTGACCATCCTTGGGGGCCTGTGAGATACAGTCCATCATCATCTTCCCTGATTGATATGCCAGTTACACCATACCCAGTTGGTTCTTTACTGTCTACCCTGGCTCCTTCATTAACATCTTCAGAGCTTCGGCCCGAATCGATTTCAGGGTTCAAAAAGGAATCCTTTTCAACCAGAATGCCTTCTTCTGGAAAATAACTCCAGTAGTTCTGCCAGTTTAATTTTTTCATCACAAGGTGGATCTGTCTCACTATCTGATGTGCAACTCTCAAGTCAGAGTTCTGCCCCTCTAAGCAGTAGCAGAAGCACCAGACAAAGTGGTGAGATACATTGATCTGGCTAGTTAACTTGAAAAATGAGTCCTCATTACCATTGATGGTGATTTCACATGCTGCCATTGCTTCTGTCTATAGTCTCTTGGTGAATATTTAGATGCAACTGCTCTAAGACCCCTTTTGACACTCTATGATTCACCATCCATTGTAGTTTAGCCTACACTAGGTCATTCTCATTGTGTTCATATAATATGGTCATATATTATTAACCGGAATAAGCTTCAACCGAAAACTGTATATGGTCTTTCCTTCTTCCGGACAGTACTATTTTCTTGATTTATAGCCTTTGTGGGCAGGGGTGTTCAAATTCTATTTCCAATTCATTCTAAATCGTGCAAACCGATCGAACAAATTGAAATCCGAAAAACCAATTTTTTTTTTGGATGGGTTTGGTTTTCATTTCTCACCTTTGCAACCGATTCAATTCAAATCTAATTATACACTCTGATATTCTATATATGTATTTTTCCTGGAATTATAATAATAGCTATGCTTTTGTTTGATGAATTTCTTATTTTACCTGAACCTAACCTAAACTAAACTAAACTCTTGTATATCTTAGCAGTTCAATTTTATGGCTGTTATATGTACTTGTGATTTATGTATTGAGGAACGTGACTTCTGTAATTCATTTTTTGATTTATTAGCTATATATTTGAGGTGTTAAATTAGTATTTTAAATGGAAAATAAAAACAAATAAGACATTAAAAAATAAATAAATTGTGAAATTCAATTCAAATAACTTTTAATCAAATTGGACTGGATTTGATATTGTTATCAATCTCATTCCAAATTGTATCCTAACTTATTTTCATGTTTAGGATTTTTAATCGAATCCCCAACATCCTTATTCGCGGGATGTCTGTTATGGCATGTCTACCCTTTCGAGAGACAACGTAGTTTCTACCCTGTACAAATATAGAGATGGGTGCTGCCATTTATCTGGCGGCACTAAATGGTAGCACTAATACAAAAGGAGTATTGAGCCGTGATAATCTGTATGCACACGAGCTTATTATAATATTTGTAATCAATTTTACCATCCCTTTTGCAAACAAGCCTCTTGTTGGTTGCCTTTTTTATGTTTTTCGTGAGGTATTTCAAAAGTCATTATGTCTGGTTTTGGAAAGAGTCCAAGGAAAGGCAAAAAGAGAGAAAATGTGTAGAAATTATGATAATTGCGAAAGCTTTTGATGTTAGAATTTTTTGGGTCACACTTGTAATGTTTAAATGTGTTAGGGCCATTATTTTTAATTAGTCAAATTAAAGTGATCTAATTCAAGTAAGGTTTATGGCTATGGACATAATTATGAAAATTATTGTGTAGATACCATAAGGTCTTATTTCTATTTTTATGATGGGCAAAATTAGAGATAAGAAATGTGTGGATAGTCATGACTCTTCATGAAATAGTTTGAATTCGAAGGGACATCACTCTTCATGAAAGGGCATGCAATTCTTATAAATAAAGGGTTATGGTCCCCAATTGTAGACATAATCAAAAGGAAGGAATTTCAATTCTCTTCATCCCATTAGAGGAGGAACTAAGGCTAAGGAGAATCTACAATTGGAAGATCACTACTCTATCAAGAACATCATCATTTCCATCAAGACTTCATGGATCCTCCGGGTACGCTTCCGCATTCATTAGTCATCTTGAATTGCCATGGGATTATAGATAAAATTTTCTTTTGTATTTGTGCTTGAAGATGAACATGTTTCTTGTTGATATTGATTTTGTCTACATGATGTTTAAGGAATTAGAAACATATTTAGATACAAATAATTATGAATCCAACAAGTGGTATCAGAGACACCCATGATCAATTCATGTATGATTCAAGGAATTCTAAGGTTTAGTTTGATTCATGGAGTTTTAAAGTTTTTTTTTTCCTGAAGTATTTATTTGTGATGTGTCAACAAAGATGCATGATTATTAAATATTGAATTCATGTCTTATCCATACTAATTTTTATGAATTCACGGATTGTTTTTTATTTATGATATCAAATCATAAATGTTGGTTTAAAGTATCATGTTATTGTCAGAGATTTGGTTCTGTGAGTTTTAGTTTCAATTGATATTTTAAATGATTATGAAATTCGGTGTTAATTTTCTTCATGAGAGCATTGATCATCATGAACTTTTGGTTTTGCATTCAAATAATTGAGTTATTGTCTATGGACTGGTAAATTCGGTGGGGGTAATGGCTGCTTGCTTGTTTTTTTTTTTGGATACCATTTGGGAATCAGGTTCGATTCTCGTTCAGGGAATTTGAAATTATGAAACGTTGCCATGTTATGTTTAAATACATTTAAGTGTCAGTTTCTAAACGAAGTGTCGCGTGGCTTGGTGGTTTCAACGAGTGCTTTTATATGAATTGTACTTTGTGTCAAGGAGCCCTCACCACTAGGCTAGCACTATAACATTGTGCTTTAGTATCCAAACATTTTATTTAAAGACTGGTTGACCGATGCCTTTTTTTTTCCAATAAGGAGAGAAATATTTTTTTTCTCTCAATGAAACAGTGATGAACACAGTGTGGACACAGTCTTCTTCTGGAAATAAATAAAATTTATTTTGGATTAAGTTTTCAATCAAAATTCAAATAATTGATTATATTTTGGAATACAAAATTGTTTGACGTTTTTAATGGACCAATTAAAGCAAGAAGTCGCCAAAGTGACCTCTCTTGTGTAGATTGCTCATGAGAAATGTTGAATGTTTATGTGTATGTGTATCCATACGAGTATTAATCGGCCCAAAGGAAGATTAATATTTGGCCGGATTACATGCACATCTGTGATGATAAACATGTGATGATTATAAGGTTGTACATGTGAATGATAAATCAGTCCAAAGAAGGGTTTATTATTTGACATGCATTATTATCAGTGTTTGATCATTACAACAAGAGTACCACTAGCAATTAATATTACTGTCCAAAGACTTGATATTGATGTTGCACTAGGTATCTTGAGATGAGTTATGCCATTATTTGAATTTGTTTATGTTTGAATTTAAATTATGATGTGAGTATATTTATGTTGTTTGTTTTGTTCTCTTTCCAGCTAATATTGCTACTGTATCTGCTAACATGAATTCGGTTCCGGTCCTTAATGGTACCAACTTTAAGGACTGGAAAGAGAACATTTTAATTGTTCTGGGCTGCATGGATCTTGACCTTGCACTAAGGATGGAGCAACCCCCTTCTCTTACGGACTCCAGTACCTCTGAAGAGAGGAAAACTTATGAGAAGTGGGAACGCTCCAATCGTATGAGTCTCATGATCATTAAGCACGGCATTCCGGAGGCATTTAGGGGTGCTATATCTGAAAAGATAACAAGTGCCATATAATTCCTTGCCGAAATTGAGAAACGCTTTGCCAATAGTGATAAGGTAGAAACAAGCACACTCCTTCAAAGCTTGATTTCTATGAAGTATAAGGGCAAAGGAAATGTAAGGGAGTACAAAATGAAAATGTCTAATATTGCTTCCAAGCTTAAGGCTCTAAAGCTCGAGTTATCAGATGACTTACTCGCACATTTGGTGCTAATATCTCTTCCTGCACAATTTAGTCAATTTAAGATCAGTTATAACTGTCAGAAGGAGAAATGGTCTCTTAACGAGCTCATTTCATATTGTGTGCAAGAGGAAGAGAGGATGAAGCAAGAAAGGACAGAAACTGCTCACCTAGCAATCACCTCTAAAGACAAGGGCAAAAAGAGGAAACATAAGGATACTAAGAATGAAGCTGCTAAGGGTCCAACACAAAAGAAGCAAAATAAGGGTGACAACGGTTGCTTCTTTTGTGGCAAGACTGGACATGTCAAGAAGGAATGTACCAAGTATCATGCCTGGCGTGAAAAGAAAGGTATGTTCCTTACTTTGGTCTGTTCTGAGGTAAATTTAGCTTCAGTACCTAGAAACACTTGGTGGTTAGATTCTGGGGCTACTACTAACATCAGTGTTTCAATGCAGGGTTGCCTGAGTTACCGAAGGCCAACTGATGCTGAAAGACGTATTTATGTGGGAGATGGCAAGTCGGTAGAAGTAGAGGCAATAGGGCATTTTAGGTTGTTATTAAGTACTGGTTATTATTTGGATTTAATGGATACTTTTGTTGTACCGTCCTTTAGATGAAATTTAGTTTCTGTTTCTTGTTTGGACAAATTTGGTTATCATTGTTCATTTGGAAACAATCAATTCAGTTTATCTATTAATTCAAATGTTGTTGGAACTGGTACTCTTATGGTGTATGACAATCTATATTTTCTTGACACTATTGCTTCCTATAATGAAAACTTGAATGTGGAATCACGTGGTACTAAGCGCAAAGTTGACAATGCAAATTCAGGAGCGTTGTGGCACAAGCGTCTAGGTCACATCTCTAGAAATAGAGTTGAACGACTTGTGTCAAATGGGATCCTTGATTCCATTGAATTTACAGACTTTAATGTCTGTGTTGAGTGCATTAAGGGCAAACAGACCAAACAAAAGAAATTGGGAGCATATAGAGCTACATATGTCTTAGAATTGATACATACGGACATTTGTGGGCCATTTCCAACACCATCTTGGAATGGTCAACAATACTTTATATCATTCATAGACGATTATTTCAGATATGCGTACCTATTTCTTATACATGAAAAGTCTCAATCTTTGGAAGTGTTCAAATCATTTAAGGCTGAAGTTGAAAATCAACTCGATAAAAGAATTAAGAGTGTCAAATCTGACTGTGGAGGTGAATATTACGGTAGGTTTGACGGTTCAGGTGAACAACGTCCGGGACCATTTGCCAAATACCTTCAGGAATGTGGGATCGTCCCACAGTACACCATGCCGGGGTCACCTAGCATGAATGGTGTAGCTGAAAGACGAAACCAGACTCTTAAGGATATGGTAAGGAGTATGCTATGTCATTCTACTTTACCGGAGTCACTCTGGGGAGAGGCATTAAAGACTTCATCTTACATTTTGAACAGAGTGCCAACTAAGGCAGCTGCCAAAACACCCTATGAGCTTTGGACAGGTAGAAAGCCTAGTCTAAATCACCTTCATGTATGGGGATGTCCAGCTGAGGCAAGGCCTTATAGGCCAAATGAAAGGAAATTGGATCCCCGAACAGTGAGCAACTACTTTATTGGCTATTCTGAACGATCCAGGGGCTATAAGTTTTACGATCCCAAATTAAAGACAATTTTTGAGACGGGAACTGCCACGTTCTTTGAGGATATTGAGTTTGGCGGGAGAAATAAGGTTAGAGACTTTGTCTTTGAGGAAGAATCAGTTTCAATTCCAGGACCGGTTCATACAGTTGCTTCTGATGAAGCAAGTACGGAACCTCTCCAAGACATTGTTGTTCAAACTCCCATTCAAGATGAATTAGTTGTCCCAGAAGAACAAACTCAAGATCCTCAAGAACCAGTGCTTCAAGAACCAGTGCCGTTGCGACGATCCACTAGAGAAAGAAGAAATGCTATTCCGGATGATTACATAGTATTTCTCCAAGAACATGAGGAAAATGATGGTATGATGGAAAATGATCCAATCAATTTCCGTGAAGCCATGCAAGATTCCAACTCGGAAAAATGGATTGAAGCAATGAATGAGGAGTATAAGTCCATGCAAGACAATAAGGTTTGGGAACTTGTCCCATTACCAGAAGGTGCGAAACCCATTGGTTGCAAATGGATATTTAAGACCAAAAAGGATTCCAAAGGTAATGTGGAAAGGTATAAGGCTCGTCTTGTAGCCAAGGGCTATACTCAAAAGGAAGGGATTGACTTTAAAGAGACCTTCTCTCCGGTTTCATCGAAGGACTCTTTTAGGACAATCATGGCTCTTGTTGCACATTATGATTTGGAGCTTCATCAGATGGATGTTAAGACGGCGTTTCTCAATGGCAACATTGATGAAACAATCTATATGGTGCAACCAGAAAACTTTGTGTCAGGAGACCCAAAGAAAATGGTTTGCAAATTGACAAAATCCATCTATGGACTAAAACAGGCGTCTCGTCAGTGGTACCACAAGTTTCATCAGGTAGTTCTCTCATTTGGTTTTGAGATGAATGCGGTTGACGATTGTGTGTATCACAAATTCAGTGGGAGCAAGTATCTGCTTGCCACTAACAATATAGGCATGTTGCACGAAACCAAGAGATTTCTATCAAGAAATTTCGAGATGAAAGATCTTGGTGACGCCTCCTTTGTATTAGGGATCCAGATACATCGAGATCGATCTCGAGGTATTCTAGGATTATCACAAAGCATCTATATCGATAAGGTGCTCAAAAGATTTGGCATGCAGGACTGCAAACCAGGTGATAACCTGGTCGCTAAGGGAGACAAATTTAGTCTCAGTCAATGCCCAAAAGGAAATATTGAGATTCAGGAGATGCAGAAGATTCCCTATGCATCAGCTGTAGGGAGTCTAATGTATGCCCAGGTTTGTACGCGTCCGGGCATAGCGTACATTGTTGGAGTTTTAGGCAGATACTTAAGCAATCCAGGAATGGATCATTGGAAAACAGCCAAAAGAGTTATGAGGTATTTGAAGAGAACAAAAGATCATATGCTCACATATAGGAGATCAGACTCTTTGGAGATCATTGGGTATTCTGACTCCGATTTTTCCGGATGCCAAGATAGTAGAAGATCCATTTCGGGCTATATCTATCTGTTGGCTGGTGGTGCAGTTTCTTGGCGCAGTGCCAAGCAAACGCTTATTGCTTCATCCACCATGGCAGCAGAGTTTGTAGCATGTTATGAGGCATCAAATCATGGGATTTGGCTGAGGAATTTTGTCACTGGGCTGCGAATTTTGGAAGTGATTGAAAGACCACTTAAGTTATACTGTGAC
The DNA here is from genome assembly GCA_030762895.1 of Sophora flavescens. Classification (NCBI taxonomy): domain Eukaryota; kingdom Viridiplantae; phylum Streptophyta; class Magnoliopsida; order Fabales; family Fabaceae; genus Sophora; species Sophora flavescens. The sequence continues at coordinate 251,600,298 of CM061062.1, read as the reverse complement.
AACAAATCAGCCGTCTTATACTCCAATAACAATAGGAGCTCGACAAAGTCGAAACACATCGACATCAAGTTCCTAGTTGTCAAGGAGAGAGTACAGAGTGGACAGATTTCCATAGAACACTTAGGGACAAACTCCATGATAGCAGACCCTCTAACAAAGGCCTTCCACCCAAGGTCTTTCATGAGCACACTGCTCACATGGGTGTCATACAGTTTGAGGATTCTTTGGTTTAGTGGGAGTTAGTCATTGATATAATTCATGTTCTATATTTGAAATTATGTATGCATACTATTATATTTGGATACTGTTATGATCAGAAATAAATTTTGGTATTTAATTTATTACACTTTGTACGATAATGTCTTTAATGATCTCACTAAAGTAAAGTAGGACCAGTTGAAAATCGACATGTACAGATCACCTTCATGTGATTTTCATGCTGCACATTTCATGATTAATCTATGTCATTTGGTTGTGTTAATATTAGTGATCATTGATGAATTTTGTTATGATTGATATAACGAAAGCCGCTTTGGTTCTATATATTGATATAACTAATGGACGGGATAGGGATATGTCCAAGGTTTATAATGGCAAATTTGGAGCTCATAAAGTATAACACATTTATAAGCATACATATGTGACCAGTGGGAGATTGTTAGAATTTTTTGGGTCACACTTGTAATGTTTAAATGTGTTAGGGCCATTATTTTTAATTAGTCAAATTAAAGTGATCTAATTCAAGTAAGGTTTATGGCTATGGACATAATTGTTATGAAAATTATTGTGTAGATACCATAAGGTCTTATTTCTATTTTTATGATGGGCAAAATTAGAGATAAGAAATGTGTGGATAGTCATGACTCTTCATGAAAGAGTTTGAATTCGAAGGGACATCACTCTTCATGAAAGGACATGCAATTCTTATAAATAAAGGGTTATGGTCCCCAATTGTAGACATAATCAAAAGGAAGGAATTTCAATTCTCTTCATCCCATTAGAGGAGGAACTAAGGCTAAGGAGAATCTACAATTGGAAGACCACTACTCTATCAAGAACATCATCATTTCCATCAAGACTTCATGGATCCTCCGGGCACGCTTCCGCATTCATTAGTCATCTTAAATTGCCATGGGATTATAGATAAAATTTTCTTTTGTATTTGTGCTTGAAGATGAACATGTTTCTTGTTGATATTGATTTTGTCTACATGATGTTTAAGGAATTAGAAACATGTTTAGATACAAATAATTATGAATCCAACATTTGAGCCTTAGCGATTGGAGTTTTAAAGCCATGACCCCAAGTCTAGCTTAGAGCTTTTAGGGTTACAAACATTAACCGATAAATCCTCTATGCCCCCTTCGCATGTATGGGCATACCAATGATACCTGAACCCACGGGTACCCACATGAACTCGTCCCGACTCTGATGGGGAAAACCCGCTTTGGCTAGGGATGGGGGCGGGTATGGGGATACAGATACTCGCCCCAACCTCGAACTCGCCGGGCTATTTACATAATTATAATAATATTCTCATATATCTATGACTCTATATAGGGTATTATATTTTAATTGAAATGTTTAATTCTGTATAAAAGGATTTTTTTTTTGAAAAATTACAAAACATTTGATTGTGCTTTTATTATGGTGTTTTGATGCTATCAATATTATTTGAAGCATAACGAAGTGCTTTTAAAGCATTTGTTTCTTTTTAATTTGTAGCTGAAAGAAAACTAAGTTTCAGTTTCTGGTTGATTGTTTTAATTGTGTGAAAGTTTTATTTGTTTATTTTTAGAAAGTACAATTTTTGAGTTGTTAATATCAATTAAAATAAAACAATTTTTAAATTTGGTTATTCATTGACGGGGGCGGGAACCCGAGGTGAAACCCAACCCCCGCCGGAGGTGGGGATGAGGATCTATTTTCCAACCTCGAAGGGTAGCAGGGCGGGGTTGAGGAAGGCAAAACCCTCCGCCGCCCTGCCAACCCTACGCATGTAAGAGATATCTCTCCTCCAAGTTAGGAGTTTACCCCTCTCGTCTGGAGAGTACACGATGCTTATGCTTCCTTTTTTAGAGTCTCGACCACCCTTAGGTTCTTTGTCATCAACTGTGGTTTTCCTAGTCAAAAATCATGGCTTTGATAAGTTTGATTGATAAAGGCCAGCCAAGCTTAGAGGTTTTAGATTGCTCCACCATTGATTTGAAAGCTGAATAAAATTGTGCCTTAGCTATTGCAAAGAGTACTCTTGTGGGTAATGTCATATCTTAACAAGCCTGCTGTCAATACCATCTTAGTGAAGGCATGTGGAAAGCCTGAAGGGCTCAACATCAATTTTAAAGATGAATATGCTACAAGGATAAATCTTTTTGAGGATCCATGGTATTTTTTCATTCCGGTTATTCTTCCATGATGTTCCTTTCTGATGCTCTTTTCTGCCGAGTGGAGGGAACGTACCTGTAAAGACACTCCGATGCCTCAGTCGGTACACTCCTAATAGAGAAATATCAATAATGAGATGGGGGAGGGAGAGTGAGAGTGAGAGAGAGAGAGAGATCCATGTGTACTCTTTGGTATGTCGTATTTATATAGGGTGAGGGAGTTCATATCCTTTCATGAAGACCCATCATGTCAGGTTCAACCAGTTGTGGCAAAAGGGATGTATTGTCATGTATAACACATTGATGGTCAGCCATACAACCATCCTTGAAAGGTAAGATAAGGTGACACGCCTGTCTTACAAAAGTAGTGTGGTGGCGCACCTTGGTGGTTGGCATTGCTCATCCTACTTTGATGGTCGACATTGCATGGCACATTGGTTGGCCATTTGGTTCTAGGCCACAAGACTAATTCAGAACAATATGTAATGAGGTTTCTTATGTGTTTATAATGTTTGATTCAACAAGCTCTCCATGAAATAGACAACAATAAACACAAGAAGGGGGGGTTGAATTGTGTTTATCAGATTTTAGAACTAAGTTGGAAACTTTTCGCACACAGACGCTAAGTTCAAACAAGGGATTTCACAAGATACGGACAGGTCCCCTGTCTGATCAGTTTTTCACAGAAAAACACACAAACGTGCAAGATTAAAACTTGTTTGATATTCACATTCAAACCCCTTTAGTTAGTTGATAAATAAAGATAATCAAAGCAACTAAAGAGATAAGGATAGTGAGATTAAACACATCTATTTATCCTGGTTCACCCTTTAACAATTAGGGCTACGTCCAGTCCTTGGCAGCACCAAGTTTTCTTCACTATCACTGATCAGGTTATAGACTCCAAGTATTCTTTGCACACTTAGCCTCTCCAGGCTCCAAGACAAGCATTCTTTGCTCACCTAGCCTCTTCAGGCTCACTCAAGTTGTTTTGAGAAAAGATTGTAATAAATACAATTTGCAAGTCTTTCACTAACACTCAGAAGAGTGAATTAAATGTGAAGAATACAGATTGAAAGAATGAAGAATGGAATGCTCAGAGTAATGGTTCTTTAATGCTTTGTATGCTCTGTCGTCATCTTCAATGACTTTTGTATTCATAGCCTTCAAGCATTTAAGATCCGTTAGAGACATTCCTTCAAATTTTGGATTCAAGCAGAGCTCCATTAAATGCAATAGAGTCGTTTTGGATAGCCATTAATGCAATAAGAACATTGGTTGTACTCTAACACGGAAGATCAGGGCTTTATGCTTTGTGCAGCAGCCAAATCAGAGTTGTGCAGGTTGCTTATGTACTTTGCAGAGCACATTTCCCTTTTCGTGTAATAACTTGTAGTACTAGGGAATAAAGCATGTTGGAAACATTCTTTAACTGGACTTCGTTTCTGAGTTCCTAGATTGCTTGTGAGTATGACCTTCTGACTTTCTTGATAAGCGTGAGAGAGAAAGCTTCAGAGACTCTGCATGAGGGGACTACTCTCAAAAGTTCTTTGTACTTGTGTTCTTCATCAATGGACCACTGATAAGCCTTTGGCTTATCTAGTTCTATAACTAGATGGACTGTGGTTTTTGTGCAAATTATTCGAGTTCAATCTTGTTTTCGTCCAAATTTGGCCTTGTTTTGTTCCTAAGTAGACTTTTACTCGTTCTAGGCATTTTTAGTAGTTTTTAGTCTGTTTTGAATAGAATTACGCTTTTGTATCTTTTTATTGTTTCAGGTTAGAAGTGAAGCTCCGGGAGTCAAGGAAAGTCAAGAAATAGTGAAAATTGCCATTCTGGAGATGCTCGCCCCGCGAGTGGATTCTCGCCTCGCGAGTCTGAAGATCAGCTAATCAGCAACAGTCATACATTCTGTCTCGCCTCGCCAATCACAGTTCGCCTCGCGATCATTCAAACTCAGGATGGAGCCAAAAATGAAATTAGCCACGCGAGAGGATTCTCGCCTCGCGAGAGCCTGAAGACCCTGGAACACAGAGACCATCACGGCCTAGCCGTGATGAAGGTCACGGCTGTGACAGATTAAGGTTTGAAGACTCGCCCCGCGAACACATTCTCGCCTCGCGAAAATCCAAATTGAAAGCGCGCCAAAACTAATGATTCGCCTCGCGAAATATGGTTCACCCCGCGAGCGTCCGAGAACCAGAATCCCTATTTATAGGCTGTTTCAGATCAGAATGAGGAGCTTTTGGAGATCCGAATCCTAGTAGGTTTTTTCCACTGTAGAGTAGCGTTTAGGAAGATTTCTTTTCTCTTTGGAGCCGCGTCTCCTCTTTTCTTTTTATTTTATCATGGTGGTTATGTCGGATTGCTTGTCTATGAGCATGAGGAACTAATCCCCTCGTCTGAGGGAACAATGAAGCCACCTATGACAGTGTAGATTTGATGTGATGTATGTCTTTCTCCCTTGTCTCAATTTATGTTTTCCAATTCTGATTTGATTGCGTTGATCATATGCTTGCGTGATTGACTAGTTAAACGTGTTGAGGCTGAACGGCGATTCGCGTTTTAGAACTTGAATTGGGATCACTAATTGAATATTGCACGACAGTGGGTAGGAGATTAGTGCAACCTTATAGGGAACACGAATTAACAGAATTTGATGATTAGGATTATGATACCTAGTAAGTAATTAATCCAATCTTCGAATACGTCCTATTGAGCACAACAGTGGATATAGGAGAATTTAGGGGTCCCGGTTGACATTGTAATTGAACTTAGGGAGGAATTCATCATCACTTGGGAATGCATATTGGGTAGGTGGATTTGTGACCTTGGACATTTTAATTTCAGATTTTAATATTTTAGTTTAATTAGATTTGTTAATTTAGATTACAATCCTATTTTCTCTCTCTCAACCACTTTTTGTCACTTAACCAACTTATCGAATTTCTCGGGAATTAGTCGAATTGGTAGCCCAATCCCTGAGTTCGACCTCGGTAATTACTTACCGTGTTTCTTTTATTACTTGCGACGATCCGGTACACTTGCCGGTGACTCAACAAGTTTTTGGCGCCGTTGTCGGGGATTGGCACAACCAATTTTCCTAATTTTAGGGAATTTTGATTATTTGGTTAAGTTATTTTGATTTTGATTTTGATTTTGATTTTGATTTTATTATTATCTCTCTCTCCACTTCTTTGATTCCACTTGGTCTTGCCTTATTTTGTATGCGAGGTACACGAGGGAATGCTTCCGGGTTGCAAATATTGTAATGGAGACCATGACACTCATAGCTGTCCGTTCTACTTCTCTCATGAATATGTGGACCCCTGTCACAATTTCTATGACAGCGTGCCCCAGGACAACTATCAGAGTCAGAATCAGTATTGGGGTTATATGAGGGGAGACCATCCGGGTTTCGCTTGGAGTAATGCTGGCGATGGTCTAGCTTGGCAACCACAACCTCAACAGAATTGGCAACAACAACCTCAACAGGATGGTGGAAGACGACCTTGGGAGTTGGCTCTTGAGAGGACAATTGCGACAATTGATAAGATGGCCCAACAACAACAACCTTGGGAGTTGGCTCTTGAGAGAACAAATGCGGCAATTGATAAGATGGCCACATCATTTGAGAAGGCGAATGCGGCAGTAGAGAAGTTGGGTCAGCTCGCAAAGCGACTAGGAGAACGTCTCCCAGGCACTTTCCCAGGTGATACCAAGAACCACCCTAAGAACCAATGCGAAGCCATAACAACTAGAAGCGGTAGGGTGTTGGGATCTGACTGGGATGCAACTAGTTTTCAGGGAGTTGAGGAAGACAAGGCCCCGAAACAGGAAGAGCAACCTGAGAGAGAGACATTGACAAGTGACAAGGCCCCAGAACAACCACATGTTGAGGAAGAGCAATCTAAGGAAGAGGAGTTGACAAGTGACAAGGCACCGGAGCAAGGGGGTAGAGATCAAAATGCAGATAAAGTGGTAGAGGATTTCACCATGCTTGCCAAGCAACCTGAAATTACTGCATTGGATAACTATGTTGGCTTACATGCATGTGTGGACATTGGTAAGTTAGACCCTCCCACTTGTCTCGCACACTTCCTCGAGAAAACACCATTTGGCCCGAGAGGAAGTGAGTTCATAATTACAGAGGTCAATGAAGTTTTCACACACAGGCCAGGTGGGATCATGAATAGAGTCATATTGATCCTGCAAGGGCCACTTCACAAACCATGGGATCCTGGTGGAGGATTGGATATGATGAGCGTCTCTTGGCCCTTGTACCACAGGCTATGGGATCCAGGTGGATGCTTCTTAATAAGTCAAGCTCGGGACGTTAAACAAGTGCTACTTGGGAGGCAACCCAAGCTAGGTATCCTTTGTTTTTAGTTTCTGTCATTTTCATTTATATTATAAATAAAAAAAAATCTTGATTCGCCACGCGAATCCACAGTGGCTGCGCGAGACAGAAGCCCTGAATCTCAGAGACTTGCTCACTTTTCTGTCTCGCGACGCGAGGTATACTTTAGCCTCGCGATTATGGGCATCATCATCTGTTGGAATTCCAGATTCGCCTCGCGAGATACTACTCGCCTCGCCATTCTGGAAAGTGTGAATAACAATTTTCCAGATTCGCCTCGTGAGTGGTCTCTCGCCTCGCGAATCTGCACTTAAGGTTTTAATTTGCAGGAGTTCTTCCAAGATGCTATGCAACAGAAGGGAGCCCGGGAGAATAATTGGATGAGGAGGCAACCATGGAAAATTGATCAGGGAGCACCCTCTCCTCTCCTCTTGTTTTGTTTTTGTTTTTGTTTTTGTTTTTGTTTTTGTTTTTGTTTTTGTTTTTGTTTGTCACTCTTGAATAATTTGAGAAGATCAAGAGTTTTTGTATGAATGTGTGTCGGCAAGCTTGTTGGATCTTGATTAAATTGAGCATAGATTGATTGCATGAATTATTTTGACCATCGATGATTTCCCCCCAGGTTCTGAAAATAGAAAAGTTGATCCCATGTGAAAAATTGAAAATTGAACTTTGAGAATTTTATTGTAATTACTTGATTTATGATAAGTTTGGGGTGAGGGGGTGCACACACTAGGAATTGTATCTCGGTCTAACAATTTGCAAAAATGTCCAGGTGAGGATTTGAACCTCCAACTTTGTTTTTGATTGTGTGAATCACTATTAAGTCGCACTTTCCCGAATTTGCTTGAATCTCTTCATGGTTTGCATGTTTATATGTTGCAGCAAATGATTTAGGCAATTTTCTTTGAATAACTACTTGGCCTGAAAAGAACCATCCCTAATGCATGTTCCCTAGTTAGCCCCGTTGAGCCTGATTAGCCTATTGTTTCTTGATGACCCTATATTATAAGCCAAAAATCTGAAAAACCATGTTAGCCCAATCTTAGGATTAGGAGAGCATGGACGCTAGCAAGAGAAGGGTTGTGAGGAACTAAGTTTGGGGTGGCTACAAGGTGGTGTGTCATATTGGGATGAGAAAAAGAAAAAATAAAGGTTGAGATCCAAAAAAAAAAAATTGCCAAAAGGAAAAGGGACAAAACAGAAAAAATTAGCAAGGAAAAGGCTGTAGTCACCCGAGGCAAAAAGAAAAATGGAAAAAGGAATTTGAGTGGAAGATGTGTCAAATGCTCATGCTCTCTTAGTTCCTAGGGACTTAAGCCTAGTATCCTTGAATATCCTACCCTCAGCCAGGCCCCATTACAACCTTTATAAGACCTTCTGATGTTGCATGCATGTTTTCGTGGGAACCATTTTTGAGATAAAAATCAAATTCATGGAAAGTGCTCTTGATATGTGAAATTGAGTGAAAAGTTAAAAGCCTAGACAAAATTGAGTGAATGAGTGAAATTTTACATACCCTTGTGAGGAAGGCAATTGTTTGAAATTGGTGATCTTCCTTCTGTGTGTGACTCTGATCCTCAACTTAGATTAATGATTGTATGAATGATGAAGTTCTCAATTGTTTAAAGTAAATGAATGTGGGGATTACATTGATGTAAGAGGGGGGAGATCATTGGAGAAAAACTGTTTTGATTGCATGAAATTTGTGCGAAATCGATTGATTCCTTTAGGCTTGCCAAGTCTTCAGTCCTTTCTGAGTTTTAGCTTGCTTGGGGACAAGCAAGGTTTAAGTTTGGGGTGTTTTGATAAGCCTTTGGCTTATCTAGTTTTATAACTAGATGGACTGTGGTTTTTGTGCAAATTATTCGAGTTCAATCTCGTTTTCGCCCAAATTTGGCCTTGTTTTGTTCCTAAGTAGACTTTTACTCGTTCTAGGCATTTTTATTAGTTTTTAGTCTATTTTGAATAAAATTACGCTTTTTGTGTCTTTTTATTGTTTCAGGTTAGAAGTGAAGCTCCGGGAGTCAAGGAAAGTCAAGAAATAGTGGAAATTGCCATTCTGGAGATGCTCGCCCCGCGAGTGGATTCTCGCCTCGCGAGTCTGAAGATCAGCTAATCAGCAACAGTCATACATTCTGTCTCGCCTCGCCAATCACAGTTCGCCTCGCGATCATTCAAACTCAGGATGGAGCCAAAACTGAAATTAGCCACGCGAGAGGATTCTCGCCTCGCGAGAGCCTGATGACCCTGGAAGACAGAGACCATCACGGTCTAGCCGTGATGAAGGTCACGACTGTGACAGATTAAGGTTTGAAGACTCGCCCCGCGAACACACTCTCGCCTCGCAAAAATCCAAATTGAAAGCGTGCCAAAACTAATGATTCGCCTCGCGAAATATGGTTCGCCCCGCGAGCGTCCGAGAACCAGAATCCCTTTTTATAGGCTGTTTCAGATCAGAATGAGGAGCTTTTGAAGATCCGAATCCTAGTAAGTTTTTTCCACTGTAGAGTAGCGTTTAGGAAGATTTCTTTTCTCTTTGGAGCTGCGTCTCCTGTTTTCTTTTTATTTTATCATGGTGGTTATGTCGGATTGCTTGTCTATGAGCATGAGGAACTAATACCCTCGTCTGAGGGAACAATGAAGCCACCCATGACAGTGTAGATTCGATGTGATGTATGTCTTTCTCCCTTGTCTCAATTTATGTTTTCCAATTCTGATTTGATTGCGTCGATCATATGCTTGCGTGATTGACTAGTTAAACGTGTTGAGGCTGAATGGCGATTTGCGTTTTAGAACTTGAATTGGGATCACTAATTGAATATTGCACGACAGTGGGTAGGAGATTAGTGCAACTTTATAGGGAACACGAATTAACAGAATTTGATGATTAGGATTATGATACCTAGTAAGTAATTAATCCAATCTTCGAATACGTCCTATTGAGCACGACAGTGGATATAGCAGAATTTAGGGGTCCCGGTTGACATTGTAATTGAACTTAGGGAGGAATTCATCATCACTTGGGAATGCATATTGGGTAGGTGGATTTGTGACCTTGGACATTTTAATTTCAGATTTTAATAGCTTAGTTTATTTAGATTTGTTAATTTAGATTACAATCCTATTTTCTCTCTCTCAACCACTTTTTGTCACTTAACCAACTTATCGAATTTCTCGGGAATTAGTCGAATTGGTAGCCCAATCCCTGAGTTTGACCTCGGTAATTACTTACCGTGTTTCTTTTATTACTTGCGACGACCCGGTACACTTGCCGGTGACTCAACAACCACATATGAGTGTGAGAGCTTCGCATAGACAAGTTGAATCTTCAACGCAGATAGTCAACAATGTGACACCCTCTACCCCGCATACATATAAAGCATTAAAAGATAGGGTAATTTAAAATAAAACATAATTTATTGAAATAAACAAAACTAAGGTAAAAGGTACCGCATCGTATCAAGTCTCAAAACGCGGAAAAAGAAAACATAACATAACATAAACCAAAAACCCAACCCTTGATGTCACATACAAAGCTGGTATAACCAATCCGGAAAATATCATCGGATACAAACTGAACAACTAAAAAACTATTGAAAAACTGGAAATCCTAACTAATGAGTCGCGGCTCCTCGAAGTCACTCCTCAACTGGCTTCTCGCCGTCCTCTGCATAAAAGGTACATGCCACAACACGAAATATAGAGACAGGGAGTAAGAAACATGAATATTGTTAAGTCTCTAAAATGTCTAATGTGCATTTCCCTAAGTTTTGATGAGAACTAAACATTGGTTAATGATTTAATTAACCTACATATTGGTTACTAACCTGTCTATCTAGTGTGCAGATTAAAACTGTAAGAATCAGCTGTATGGTCATAAGTGACTACCTGTCTGGATAAGCGAAAGTCAACCTGTCTGCTGACTAGGATTATTGACTTCTTTCAAGGTACGTCTTCAACCTGTCTCCCCACGAGTTCCTACACTTGTCTGAGGTTACTTGTTGAAGAATCAAGGACCAAACAAGCTTTTGTTGGCTGTCCCATCAAAAAGAGACTTGAAGCCTTTTCTCCTACTCAGTCTCACGCTTATCAAGAAAAGTCAAAAGTTACTCTCTCAAGCAACCTCGGTTATCAGAACCAAAGATCAGTTAAAGAATGCTTCCAACATGCTTTATCCCCTAATACCTCTGGTCCTTACACGAAAAGGGAGTTGTACTCAGCAAAGTACAAAAAGCTCTCTGCACAACTCTGATATGGCTGTATCACGATGCATAAAGCCATGATCCTTCATGTTAGAGTACAACCAACATTCCTATTGCATTAATGACTGCCCAGAACGACTCTATTGCATTTAATGAAGTTTTGCTTGAAGCCAACATCTGAGGGAATGTCTCTAACGGATCTTAAATGCTTGAAGACTATAAATACAAAAGTCATTGAAGATGAAGATATATAGGATACATATAGAATTAACGAGCCATTACTCTGTGCATTAATATCTTCATTATTTCATTCTGTATTCTTCAATCATTTGAAGTTATTACGCAGACTTTCCTAAGCTTTACATTTAAACCACTCTCTGAGTGTCAGTGAAAGATACGTCTGTCTGAAGTTGTATTTATTACAAACCAAATCTCTCAAACAGACCAGAGTGAACCTGAAGAGGCTAAGTGTGCAAAGAATACTTGTCTTGGAGCCTGAAGAGGCTAGGTGTGTAAACAATACTTGGAGTCTGTAACCTGATCAGTTATAGTAGATAAAACTTGGTGCTGCCAAGGACTGGACGTAGCTCTTTGCTTTGAAGAGTGAACCAGGATAAATAGCTGTGTCAATCTCTCTTTCTTTTAAACTCTTTAGTTGCTTTAGTTTTCTTATCCGTTTTTCAAGTGGTGTGTTTGTCTAAGTCACTGTTAAGATTTCATCAGACAGGTCACCTGTCCGTCCTGTATATTTCCACTCGTCTGAATTAAGCTTCGATATGTATGCGAAAAGATTTCAACCCCCCTTCTCGTGTTATAGTTGTCTATTTCAAATATGAATATAATGGCAAGGAAGCAGTTAGCAAGATGAGCATACATCAAACAATCATGTTATAGTAGGCAACAATATAACATATCAATATCATCATACAAACGTGTATGGCATGCAATGCAAACTCTACTCCACTACTCCATTATGCACTTGGATCCATCTATCTCAGGAAGTCAACTTCGGAGTTACATTTCCACATTGGCCAACAAGCACCAACGCCGGGGCAACCCACCAAACCTTGGGTGGACCCCTAGGATAGCCGACGCACCTTACTCACGGATGCGCCACAACGATTGTACATGATTCACTTGAATCGTCGCGGACGGCCAGATCACCTTACTCTCGGACGATCTCCCATATGTTGAACATCCTCCACTATCATCTCCGATACGTGAATGCATGCTCAACACAACACACAAGCACAACCACCACCTCCGTTTGGGTCACTAGGCTACCCAAGTTTTAACACCATCAACACCTCGACCACTCAACTATTGAGGATTGTCGTTATCTTTCGTATTCATTAATTAAACACTCTAGTTGTTATGTACTAGAGATTACCACCTTGACCATCAAGCATCAAGCCCCCCTGGACACTAGGCTACGAAGGAACCATATCATCATTAACACTCCAATCGTTAAGCACTAGAGATTACCACCTTGACCATCATGCATCAAGGCCCCCTTGGCCATTAGACTATCAAGGTACATCAATCTTGTCACTTGTCTTTGCTCTTCATGTTCCGTTGGTATTATATCAAGTCTTTTAAAGACTTTGGGGTCAAACACCCCTAACTCAGCATCCTGCATCTGTTCTATTTTCTGTTCTGGACAGGTGAGCACGGGCGTGCTCACCCTTCAGCACGGTCGTGCTGAGCTCACAGTCAAGCACGGTCGTGCTAACTATTGAGCACGGACGTGCTTAAGCAGCACGCCTAGTTATGGGTTTGAATGGGAGCATGAGCGTCCTCGAGTACGCGTCCTGCTGGTCTGGGCAGAAGGATCACAGACCCCTTGCCAATACATTGGGAACAATTCAGATTCAAACCTAAGGGTTCTTACTAACCCATTGATCATCAGTTTCATTAGTATTGATTAAATGTTCATGTCTTATAATTAGAGGGGAATTAATCATTTATTTTTATTCATTTAATTGTCCCTAATCGCTCAAGATCAATCCCTACGGTCCTTGACTAAGCCATTGTCATAATCCTCACTCATTACTAACATTCAGTCTTATGAATCAGGGGAACAACCTCCCTTAACATTGTTTAATAGTTTTAACGTTTAATATTAACACGTCACAACATCAATCAGCAACCAATATATACAATATCATAATTATGATAATCACACAATCATGGCATCGTTACATCAACGTGAACATAACAGTCATCAATAAACAATTATTAATAGTCATGGCAATATCATAACAACAAACAGTTTAGCATCATATAACAATTAGGCATATAGGCATACAACATGTTATTTATGGGAACCCTTCGTCTTACGCTACCCCCAAGCCTACATACTCATACTATTCATTCTCCTCATACCTGGTATGAAGATTCCTTCCTTAACCAACGAAAGCTCTATCGGTTCCTTCGGTTTGGATCGATGAATCATCTCAAGCCTTGGCCAACACAAAAAGGTTAACCATTTAGTTCCCAATTCAACAGAATGAAAAGGAACACAAGAAGGAAGAACGATTACCTTGCGTTAATTGACACTAACATGTGATTGTCTCTCCCAAAGAGCAAGAACACCAATAACAGTTTGGATTCAAAGGGGAAGAGAGGGAGAGGCTGTTGTCACACTTAGGGTTGCCTAAAGTGTCAATTTGAGGGTTGTAACTCGTAACCCTCACAATATGATGTCTATATAAAGACCCAGACCCGAGTACGGTTGTGCTTACTGTTGAGCACGAGCATGCTCAACTTAGCATCAACGAGACGTGCATGACCGTTGAGCACGATCGTGCTTTCTAATGAGCACGAACGTGCTCACATCAGCGTCAACGAGACACATGCAGCCTTAAGCACGGGCATGCTGGTACATGAGCATGGGTGTGCTCATGCGTCAGTAAGGGATTTCTTTAATTCAAAAACCCCACTTAGCCCATCTAAACCTTCCTAACAAACAAGGCACACATAAAAGCACTTATACAAAAAACGGGGTGTTACAAACAACCTAGTCAGTAGACAGGTTGACTTTTACTCTACAGACAGGTGGTCTTCTATGTGGGCAGACAGGTTAGAATGAATTCTTACTATTGTGATCTGCACACTAGATAGATAGGTTAGCAACCAATATGAAGGTTAATTAAATCATTAAAAGATGTTTAGTTTTCATCAAAACTTAGAGCAAATGCACATCATACATTTTAGTGACTTAACAGTAGAACATGTAGGAGACTCTACCTCAAACTGAGTATCCTCCTTTGTCATATCCGAGTTGCTTTCTTCTAGGTTTCTGTACATCATAGCCATTCTAGTCTCATCAAATGTGACATCTCTTCTAATGAAGCATCTTGATTCCCCAGGTTCTAACTTCCACAGCTTGTAGCCATTCACACCCTCTGGATAACCAATGAAAACACATTTCACTGCCCGAGCTTCAAGTTTGTCTTGTTGAACATGAGCAAAAGGTAAAGCCCCGAATATCCTCAAGTTAGAGTAGTCAACCGATTTACCACTCCACACTTCCATAGGTGTCTTGAAGTCTATTGCTGAAGATGAACTTCTGTTAATCAAATAGACTCCTGTACTCGCAACCTCTCCCCAGAAGCTCTTGGGCAGCCCAGCTCCCAAAAGCATGCACCTCACATGATCCAAAATAGTCCTATTCATCCTTTCTTCTAGTCCATTTCGCTGAGGTGTCCGTGCTATAGTTTTATGCCTTTTAATGCCCTGTTTCCTGCAAAACTCAATAAACTGCTCTGAAACAAACTCCAGGCCGTTGCCAGTCCTTAAAACTTTCAGTTTAGTTCCCAATTTATTTTCTATAAGACTGTGTCATTCCTTAAACTTTTCAAATGTTTCATATTTATTTTCCAAAATATAAATCCACACTCTCTAGAAAAGTCATCAATAATGGTGAGAAGATGAGAACCCCCTCCATGAGTTTTCACTCTTGAAGGACCCCAAAGATCCGAGTGAACATACTCAAAAGGTCTACTAGAAACATCCATACCCGAACCAAATTTAACTCTGTGATTTACCTAGTATGCAATGATCACAAATTCCAGCTTATCCAATTTATCACCATTTCACAAGTTTTGTTTACTTAGCTCAACTAAACATTTTTCACTAACATGCCCTAGTCTCAAGTGCCATAACATATTTTTATCATGTAGGGTTTGGCTAGCAATAGATGCACGAGCAATAACACTAGAACCATCAAGAATATACAATCCATTCCTCTTTAGCATGCCATGTTCAATTTTAGTGGAATATCCTAAAACATCGAACATGCTTATATACAAGAGATTTATCTTAAGTTCAGGAACATACCAGTCTTGCAAAAAGATTTCACGGTTATCATACATTTTCAGCCGAATAGTACCCATACCTTGCACTTTGCACGATTTGGTGTTTCCTAGAAGCACCACTCCACCTTCTTTGAGCTCCAAAGACTCGAAGTAGTCTTTCAAGGGACACATGTGATATGTACATCCGGAATCCATAACCCAATTCCTTTGCGTTTTCGAGGTAGATGATACCAACACTCCCGCACTCTCATAGCCATCCAAAACAACTGCTACATCCACCGAGTCATGAGACTTTCGTGACTCCTTGCCCTTATTGTCAGGACAATCCTTCTTCCAATGACCGATCTTGCCACAATTGTGACACTTGGACTTGGAATTTGATTGAAACTTCGACTTTGAATTGGACTTCTTCCCATTTGATAATTTCTTCTCATTTCTTCCCTTTGAGACATTCAAGCCCTCACCATTATCCTTGGATCTAAGCTCCTACTGTTTTTGAAGCTCCTTGGTTCTAACCGAAGTTTCAACCTCATCTAAAGTAATGGTTTGGTCCTTGCCATAAAGTATAGCATCTTTGAAATTCTCAAAAGACTTTGGTAGAGAATTGATTAAGGGCAAAGCCTTGTCCTCATCATCAAGTTTCACCTTAATGTTCTCCAAATCATCAAGAATCTTGTTGAACTCCGCAAGTTGCTCCAATATCGTTCTTGATTCGACCATCTTGAAAGAGTATAGTTGCTATTTCAACAGTAGCCTATTTGCTAGAGACTTAGTCATGTACAACGACTCCAATTTGATCCATATTGCCGCAACTGTCTTCTCCCTTGCAACCTCCCTTAGTGCCTTGTCACCAAGACACAATATGATAGCACTTCTTGCCTTTTCTATCATATCTTCCTTCTCCTGTTGAGAAAGCGTGGAGGAAATTTTCGCCTCACCCTTCAAACCGACTGCACATCCCAGCTGTATCAAGATTGCTTCCATCTTGATTCTCCATAACCTGAAATCACTATTTCTGGAGAATTTCTCAATGTTGTATTTGGTACCCATGGTTCAGCCTCTTTGTTCTTCCTCTGTTTCCCACAGACGACGCCACTTGTTGGTACCAAGAATTAGATGGATGCCACAAAGTCCCTGAACACAAAACAAATACACAAAGAAAACAACAGGCACACAGAAAATACTATAAACACTTGGTAGGCACAAAAAATTTCAGAAATTAACAAACAATAAAGGGATAGAAGAATGCACACACAAGATTTAGCATGGTTCGATCAATGTGATCTACATCCACGGGAGAGAGCAGCGCCACTATGAATCAATGATCACAGTTTTACAAAAGAGAACTCCTCTAGATTTGTCACTCCCCCTGTTCACAAGAAGATGAACAAACCCCAAGCTTATCTATCTATTTTCACACAAACCCTAGATCAATATTCTCACTTGATTTTATCTCAATCTCTATGAATCAATTATAATGAATCACACTCAATGTATCTGGACGAAATTCGAGCTCCAAGAACCCTTGAATCTTGGCACAAAATCACACAACTTCTATATTATGCAGAAAACTGATCGTAACATCTTTTAAGCCGTGCCATAATCGATTATTTAAATGCCATAATCAATTATGCCTTCTCGACCTGTGCTCCGTGTTTCTGGAATTCCCCGTAATTGATTATGCTAATCTATTACACCTTCACTGTCTGTTCTGAAAATCCACATAATCGATTATGCTAATCGATTATGTCTCCTCTGTCCACGTTCCTTATTTCTGCAAATGCACGTAATCGATTATGCTAATCGATTACAAGTTCTCTGTCAGTCCCCCATAATCGATTATGCAGACACCATAATCGATTAACCTACTGAAAACTCTACTTTACTGATTTTGAGGCATCTTTCAACAATTTTCTTTGCACAGAGGAAGTGAAAAGTTTTGGGAGTGGGTCCCACCCCAAGTTTTCTTTCTTCCCTGTTTTTCTTGCTAACCAAACAACAGAAGATTGCATTTTCTTCTCAACTTCTTTCTTCTCAACTCCTCTCTTCACATTCTCTCTAGAAACAAACACAGTGTAAATGTAAGATTCTCTACTTGGAATAATTAGGAGGCTACTCTCCAAAAACAGGAAATTTCCTTCACTCAGAAGCCACTTTATAGTTGGTACCTTACATATACCAGTTTCCTTGATTAAAGCTGCGTTGAACGCCACCAAGATGTATGAGCGAATATGATTGTCACTTAAAACAAAAAAATGTACATACTACGAAGTCTAAGAAGGAAAAAAGGGCAGATGTCGCAGATCTATGTTTTTATATGTGGTTGGTGCTTCTCATATAGGTATATATTAATTTCCACTATACGCAACTTCGCACCTTTTTATATAAAACTGAATATTTTTGGTCTTTGATTAGATACCCCACGAGAGAAGTGGTGAGGCTAACCCTCGGACTAAGATTGATGGTTATGTAAAGCTCTTCTCAAAGTGATGATTTTAGGATTCGAATATTTGATCTTACAGGTAAAGTTTGCTTGAAGGCACAGTCCATTGTCACTGCAACTAACCATTTTATAAACTCCATAAATAAAACATCATGTATCTCACTTATGTGTATATTTGAATATGATTCCATTTAAGATTTTCTCTCATTCCTCAAGCGCTCAACTTCCTTTTTCGTTCCTTTCACCATACTCTGATTACCAACGGGTAGGATATTGTAACTATTAATTTTGAAATTAATAATTTAAAAATGGGTGGGTAAATAACATATTTTTTTATTTTCGATTGCTTTGATGAATGGATTGGACACAATTTAAGCCGCTTATAAGTGGTGTAAAGAATTGAAATTAAATAATAAACACACAAAATATGAAAATAAATACATTTTTGATAAAACAATCTTGCACTTAATAAATATATTTGTGTTAATATATTTTAAAATTTTATTAATTAAATATATTGTATTTTTTTCTCTTCACATTGATGTTACTCTTAAGTCCTAATTATTCTCTCTTCAATAAAAGTTGTAAGTTTAAGCTTTTGAATTAAATTAAAAATAATGGTTGAAAATTGATATAAAAGCGTGTGTGTATATATATATATATATATATATATATATATATAATATTCAAAATAATTGAAATGTATCAAATGTAGTTGCTTCTCTAAAAACAAGAGTCAAGTCATCTTTTTGGATTTCAAGCAAGTTCAATTCCGTGGATTCCAACATCTATGAAGTTCGGAGAATCCTCTATAAAAGGAGGATTTTCTTTTGAAGTATAGCAAAATTCATCTCCATATTTGAGAACCTTCTCTTTTATCTTTCTTGAAAAATTATTGTAATTTTCTTTAAAGGGACACTTTTGAATTACAACTTTCAGAATTCAGTTGTAAATTATATCTCTGATAAACCTATATACTTCTAGTTTTATTAATAAAATAAAATTTTCAAGTTATTCATTTTTTTTTCATTTTCTATTTTTAAATATTAGATTTATTTTAATGTCTTTATCTTATCTTATTGTCTTTAATTATACCTGATATTGAACAAAAATTAAATAATTAGAACATTCTTGAATTAAATGTTTCAAAAATCTGCAAAACTAAAATAATTGATCGATTTTGACTATATAATTAGAACATCAGAATATTCAATTAACATTAATAAAGTTCAAGATAGTTTAGAATTTCCAAACCTATTTATGATAAAAAAACATAAAAAAAAATATAAATTTCTTCACATAGGGTTAATTCTAGTTACGGTAAATTGGTCTCCAAACCACGAAATTGAACTTGCTAGAAATTTGAAAAAATGACCTACATGAGTTGACTCTTGAAAGGATGACTTGACTCTCACTTTTAGAAAATCAACTATGTATGATATATGTGTGTGTAATCATTAATAAATTATTAAAAATTCTTCTAAAAAAAAGGATTTAATTAATATATACTGATAATAAATTTTTTTATACTGTCAAACAATAAAAAATTGACTACTTGCATGAACGCTTCGGGGCAAGGCAGCACCCGTTACATCATCAAAGATTAAGCTAGCTAATTCTCTAGGAGGATTACCCCAAATTAATTTGCAAATCATAGGAGTGCACCTCCATTCCGTTATTTGCTTCTCTAAAAGTATGTTTAAACTTGAGTTGCCAGTTACGGTTCTGAAGAGACCTGACCCTCATACAAAGTTTGCAAGATCCATCCCTATTCAAGTCAGCTGAGGTGATCAGAGCGCTAATTAGAGCTTGAGAGCCAACCATTCTTTATTTCTGAAACATATCTCAAGATAATAGAAAAATAGGGTCCCAGGGACGTTGGAAACCCTCCTCAAAAACTGTGTCATTCCTCATAGAGATTTGAGTCGTGTTGAATTTCATGGTTTCAGAGTGAAGAGAAGAGAGAGTGTTGAGAGATTGGGAAAATTGTGTATTGATAAAAATGGAAAAGTAAAAATTACAATGAGTGATCTTGGCTTATATAGCCAACTAATCCAAGTAATCTAACTAACATCTATAACAAATTTAACTATCTTAACAGCCCCCCGCAAGCTGAAAGGTGTATATAACACTTCCAGCTTGGAATGATGAATACAAATTCATATCCAAAAAAAATACAATGAAAATGCCAAGAACATATTGGCAAATACAAAAGGAACGCAGGCCAACAAAACCAACCTATGCTTAACCACCGTAAAAGGCGGAAGCTCTAAGTGCTTAACCACCATACAAGGCAGAAGCTAAACTCATCAAAGCCAATTAAGGCACAAGGCTTAACCATCTTGAGCAGAAGCTAAATATGCGGCTTAACCACTCAAGACAGAAGCAAAAACATATAATGGTCTCAATGCTTAACCACCATACAAGGCAGAAGCATAAACCACTAAAGCCAACAAAAAGTCAAAAGCTTAACCATTAAGCAGAAGTCACAACTCAAGACTTAACCACTTAACAGAAGCACATTTGCTTAACCACCCATAAAAAGGCAGAAGCTAGCAACAAAGAATCAATGCTTAACCATCCAAGGCAAAAGCTCATATCAAATGCTTAATCACCGTGGACAGAAGCTTACATCAATAAAGCCAATAGGCTAAACAAAAAAAATCAGAATCACTGAACTAGAAACACAAACACTTGGTGTGCATGAAAACTGACAGTCAGAGGAGCTCTTCATGAAACATTAGCTACATCACAGGTTGTATCCAAAGGGGATCAACAACAAACGCTTGTGAGTCACCAAATAAACCAAAGTTAGCACTGTAAAACACCACTAATCCATAACCAAGTTTTCATCAACAACGAACGTAGATCTGGTGAAGTCTATGCATAACAGGAGAATTGCATTAACAATGAAAGGAGCTTCAACACATATACCATCCCATGCTCACTACCAGTATACATGTAACTCTATTTCATCATCATCACTTGAGGCACTAGCAATAAAACCATGATTATCCAAGAACCCTAAATTCTTGAAAGAGGTATGTTTATGTCAGTCACCAGCAAGAAAGCAAAACCAGTAACGACTGAACCTGAGAATGGCGGCAACAAATCGAAACCAGCATTGAATACAGTAGTTGGACGCTCTGTGTGATCAAAGAAGGGGTTACACTCTCCAGTGACAACGCCATGATGCATATAGGAACGTTGCAAATCACAACCAGATTCTCACAAGAAGTCACAACCTCGCCGAGCCATTAAACGCCACCATGGGAACTCACAGAGTCCTCTCAGGAATATCATCAAACATCTAGCGTGCACTTTGGATCAAAGACAAAATCTGCAGGGAGAAGAACCAGATCGAAAACAAGATCGGAGGGGAGAAGATCAAAAAGGCCATATCTAAAAAAGATCGCAACAAACACAGATCTATGACGAGCTTTGCAAGAAGCACCAAATCTTGCACGAGTTATGGAAACGAAGATGGAAAGATCACTGAATCGCAGATCTGAAACCGAATCGTTGATTCTCCAGCACCGATCTCTGAGAAATAGATCCGAAGCACAAAGATGACGGTGACGGAACAATCGGAATCGACATGAACAGATCAACAAGCAGCGTCGAAAAACAACATTTCCGGCCACAAGGAACACCGTCGACAATAAAAACCAGATTGAGAACAAACTATTGAGCTAAGAAATGGTGGATAGGACGTTAAAGTAGCAGCAGAGAGGATAAAGGTGTAGAAGATGGGTTTTCTCGGGAAAAGAAAGGAAAATAAAATAAGAAAAAGGAAAAACAAAAGAGAATGCAGCGGAAAGGAGGTTCAAGGAGGATGAAATGGCTCTGATACCATGTTGAATTTCATGGTTTCAGAGTGAAGAGAAGAGAGAGTGTTGAGAGATTGGGAAAATTGTGTATTGATAAAAATGGAAAAGTAAAAATTACAATGAGTGATCTTGGCTTATATAGCCAACTAATCCAAGTAATCTAACTAACATCTATAACTAACTATAACAAATTTAACTATCTTAACAAGTCGATCCAAACTCTCAGGTCAGTAACAAAGAATTTTGCGGCTCCACCAGCTTTCCCTAAGATACTAGAGGCATATCTACAATCCCTCAAAACATGAACCACAGTTTCTTCACTTTCATGGCAACACAGGCAGTCTGTAGTAATATCGCTGTTCCATTTACTACGCCTTCCATGTTTGTTGGAAGTTCATTATCAACATCAATGATTGCATGCTCACCAGGGATCCATTTATCAAGCCAAAAATTAGTAGAGCAACCATCTCCAATTACTGAATACATATTGATCCAAACATTCCCACTCATAGAAGATATTGCTTTCCATAGGGGAGAGTCATCATAAGCATGACAAGTTATATGCATAGTTAGGTCATCACCTCTACCATATTTTCCACAGAGGACTTGACTCATAACATCCTCTGACCGCGAGATCATTTCCAGAAGAGCTTCATAAGGAATGCTTCTGATAAAATAGAAGATAGCATCTATATGCTTATCCCTAATCTGTTATAGCATCTATATGATCTTCCGTTTGTTTGTTATAACTTACTATCCTATTTTTGATAGTTTGTTAGGATGAGTAGTTTGTTACACATATCAGATATCAAATAGTTATCAATTAGAGATCTTTTGTTTAGGAATCAGTTGCACCCTTTTGTATATATACAAGGACTCTGTACATGTTATGCAATTAATTCAATTCAATACAAAATACATTCAATTTCAATATGGTATCAGAGCAGGACGATTTTGAGACAGAATTGGAAGAGGAGAATCCAGAAAAGAAGACCAATACCTTCGATGACAGCAAGAACTCATCTGCTATCACACCAGCTTCACCGTTTTACTTGAGTTCCTCGGATAACCCAGGAACACCACTCGTAGCTGGGACCCTCAATGGAACCAATTACCGCACCTGGGCAAGAGCCATCAAGACGGTCTTGCGCGCGAAGACGAAGCTAGGATTCATTGATGGCATCATCAAGAAACCATCATCGCGAAGTCCAGATTTCCAATACTAGGAAAAAACGGATTCCATGGTTATGGCATGGATCATAAACTCGATCGATCCATCCCTACACGGAAGCATATCACACGCATCCACTGCAAGAGATGTTGGGGAAGATTTGGAAGAACGCTTCGCACAAACCAATGCCCCTCGTATCCATCAATTGTGGCGCACATTGTGTTTGATGGAGCAAGAGGCAGAAACAAGTGTGACATAATTTTATACCAAGTTCAAGAGTATGATCGATGAGCTTGATGAATTGAATCCCCTACCATAATGTACCTGTGGAGCAGCTAGAGAGTTGAAGCAGAGGGATGAAAATCATCGTGTACACCTGTTCCTTAGGAGCCTTAACAATGAGCGATTTGAACATATTAAGGCTACCATTCTCAACACCGAACCATTGCCATCCCTTAGGCGCGTTTTTAATCACATCACAAGGGAATAATCTCGGGATATTGCAGACAATGAATGAGTGAACAAATCTGATGGAGGAGCTGCCTTTCACACACAAAATGGAGGAAAACAAAAGAAAAGAGATGGACCAAAACCAAGGTGTGACCACTGTGGTAAAATTGGTCATATCAAAGCTAAATGCTTTGAGATTGTAGGGTATCCAGATGATTGGGACACTCGAGAGAACACAAAGAAGGCAAGGTAGAAATGCTGGACAGCTAGGAGCACACCATGCTTATGCGGATGAAAGACATAATGATGACATTCCAGATGTAGCAGCAACAAAAGGTCAAGCATTGTGCACAGAGAAATACACAGGAAAGATTGATTACTATGCTGGTAATGTGAAGACTCTTGAGAACCAAGAATGGATCTTGGATAGTGGTGTATCTCACCACATGACCCCTCTATTTTCTCTTTTGGAAGAGATACATGAAATTAAAAACCCTTTCTACATCATTGTTCCTACTGGAAACAGTGTTGGTAGAAAGAATGGGGTCTATTAGCCTTGACAAACACATTAAACTGCATAATGTTTTGTTTGTGCCAAGTTTCAGTTGCAGTTAATTTCAATTTTTAGATTAACTCATGATCTGAACTGCAATATAACTTATTATGCTTACCATTGTTAAATACTGGATTGGATCATGAAGAGGAGGATTGGATTGGGTGAATTGCATGATGGGGTTTATGTGCTGAAGAGGACAGTGAAGGGAAATTCTTTTTCTACATTGCAAGGCAACAACACTACACTTTGGTATGCCAGAATAGGGCACCCCTCAACTCAAGTTCTGCAATATGTTTCCCCTTTGCTTAGTTGTAGGTTTGATTTCAATAAAATACATTGTTGTGATGTTTGTCATAGGTCAAAACAATGTAAGCTACCTTTTTTCATTAGTAGTAATAAAGCTGAAAAACCTTTTGATCTCATACATTGTGACTCATGGGGGAGATACTATACACCTTCTCATAATGGTTCACACTATTTTTTTACCATTGTTGATGTCACTAGAGGAACATGGGTGTACTTGATGAAAAATAAAACTAAAACTAGTAAGTTCCTAAGGATTTTTTGTAACATGGTTAAGACTCAATTCAACACAAAAATCAAAAGACTTAGGAGTGACAATGGAACATAATTCATCAATTCTATTTTCCACAACATATTGATGGAAGAAGGTATTGCACATGAGTCATCTTGTGTAGGGACACCCCAACAAAATGGGCGTGTAGAGAGAAAACACAGGCACATATATACTCAATGTTGCAAGAGCATTGAGGTTTCAAGCCAACCTACCTATTTCTTTCTGGGGAGAGTGTGTTTTATCAGCAACCCACATTATCAATAGGACACCCACTGTAGCTAATAAGGGACTTAATCCCTATGAGGTTTTATTTGGTAAACCATCAACTTATGCCCACTTTAAGGTATTTGGATGCTTGTGATATGTGAAGAGTTCACCAAGGCAAAGAGATAAATTTGATTCTAGAGCCGAAAGATCTTTGTGTCTACAATCTAAAGACAAGAGAGATCTTTGTGTCTCGGGATATAGTCTTCTATGAGGAGATCTTTCCCTATGAAGAGAACAAAGAAATAACTATGACAACTCCTCCTATAAGTACTTTCCAGCATCAAGCACATGACTTAGAGGATGAGAAATCTATAAGTGGTGATAATGAGAAGGATCAAACACAACTTCAAGGTGAACAAACTATGGCAGAGATAAGTGATACTGGGCAAAATGAGGAAGTTGAAAGTGAGGGGGAGCCTCACATCAATACAGAATCACAGGAATTAGGCCCATGAACAAGACAACCACCCAGCTATCTCAGAGACTACTATGTCCACTCAGCATCTAAAACCTATGCATGCATATCACAAAATCCATCCAAATCTTCATGTATTCTCTATCCAATCTCAAATTACTTGAGTTATGATGAATTTTACCAAAAGCACAAAGCTTACCTTACAGCTGTTGAGTGTCCTGATGAACCAAAGTCCTATCTTCAAGCAGCAGAAAAACAAGAATGGCAGGAAGCTATGTCACATGAACTTAAGGCTCTTGAAGAGAATAAGACATGGGAACTTACTTACCTGCCCAGTGGAAAGAAATTAGTAGGATGAAAATGGGTGTATAATGATAAGCCTCTGGCTTATCTAGTTTTATAACTAGATAGACTGTGGTTTTTGTGCAAATTATTCGAGTTCAATCTCGTTTTCGCCCAAATTTGGCCTTGTTTTGTTCCTAAGTAGACTTTGACTCGTTCTAGGCAATTTTTGTAGTTTTTAGTCTATTTTGAATAGAATTACGCCTTTTGTTTCTTTTTTATTGTTTCAGGTTAGAAGTGAAGCTCCGAGAGTCAAGGAAAGTCAATGAACAGTGGAAATTGTCATTCTGGAGATACTCGCCCCGCGAGTGGATGCTCGCCCCGCGAGCCTGAAGATCAGCAAAGCAGCAACAGTCATCAATTCTGTCTCGCCTCGCGAGTCACATTCTCGCCTCGCGAACCTGAAGGCCTGACTGTGCCAGGGAAGTCATCCTTTCGGGATCGCCTCGCTAATCACAGTTCGCCTCGCAAGCATTCAAACTCAGGATGGAGCCAAAACTGAAATTCGCCCTGCGAACATACTCTCGCCTGGCGAAAGTCCAAATTGAAAGCGCGCCATTTTTAATATTCGCCTCGCGAAAGCATGCTCGCCTCGCGAGTGCACGCAGAATCAGAACTCTATATATTGCTGTTTCAGAATCAGAAAAAGAGATCGCTGATTAGATCAGAATCCTAGTAGTTTTTCCACTGTATAGAGTACTTGTAGGTCGAATCCTTGTCTTTGGAGCTGCGTCTCCCTTTTTCTTTTCTTATTTTACTATGGAGGTTATGTCCGATTGTTTGTCTATGAGCATGAGGAACTAATCCCCTCGTCTGAGGGAACAATGAAGCCACCCATGACAGTGTAGATTCGATGTGATGTATGTCTTTCTCCCTTTTTCTCAATAAATGTTTTCCAATTCTGATTTTATTGCGTTGATCATATGCTTGCGTGATTGACTGGTTAACGTTGATGAGGCTTAGTCAGCGATTCGCGTTTAGAACTTGAATTGGGATCACTAATTGAATATTGCACGAGAGTGAGTAGGAGATTAGTGCAACCTTATAGGGAACAAGAATTAATAGAGTTTGATGATTAGGATTATGAGACATAGTAAGTAATTAATCCAATCATCGAATACGTCCTAATGAGCACGACAGTGGATTTAGGAGAATTTGGGGGTCCCGGTTGACATTGTAATTGAACTTAGGGAGGAATTCATCATCACTTGGGTATGCATATTGGGTAGGTGGATTTGTGACCTTGGAAATTTTAGTTTTCAGATTTTTAGTTAATTATTTTATTAGATTTGTTAATTTAGATTACAATCCTGTTTTCTCTCTCTCAACCACCTTCTATCGCTTGACCAACTTATTGAACTTCCCGCGAATTAGTTGAATTGGTAGCCCAATCCTTGTGTTCGACCTCAGTAAATTCTTACCGTGTTTATTTTATTACTTGCGACGACCCGGTACACTTGCCGGTGACTCAACAAGTTTTTGGCGCCGTTGCCGGGGATTAGCACAACCAATTTTCCTAATTTTTAGGGAAGTTTGATTATTTGGTTAAGTTATTTTTGTTTTTATTTGTATTTTTATTTTTATTTTTTATTTTTCTATTATCTCTCTCTACTTCTTTGATTCCACTTGGTCTTGCCTTGTTTTGTATGCGAGGTACATGAGGGAATGTTTCCGGGTTGCGAATATTGTAACGGAGACCATGACACTTGGAGCTGTCCGTTCTACTTCTCTCAAGAATATGTGGACTCATGCCATAATTTCTATGACAGCGTGCCCCAGGACAACTATCGTCAGTCGAAATCGATGTTGGGGTTATATGAGGGGAGACCATCCGGGTTTCGCTTGGAGTAATGCTGGCGATGGTCTAGCTTGGCAACCACAACCTCAACAGAATTGGCAACAACAACCTCAACAGGATGGTGGAAGACAACCTTGGGAGTTGGCTCTTGAGAGGACAAATGCGGCAATTGATAAGATGGCAATCTATACAGACACAGCATTTGAGAGGGCGAATGCGGCAGTAGAGAAATTGGGTCAGCTCGTAGAGCAACTAAATGAGTGTCTCCCAGGCACTTTCCCAGGTGATACCAAGAACAACCCTAAGGACCAATGCGAAGCCATAACAACTAGAAGCGGTAGGGTGTTGGGATCTGACTGGGATGCAACTAGTTCTCAGGAAGTTGAGGAAGAACTGTAACACCCTGTATTTTACCGTTTTAAATAACAGTAAATACATATAAATATATTTATAAGTTTATTAGAGTTTTATAAAGTTATTCTAAGTGAACGGAGGATAGTATTTAATCCTACTTGACCGTAGGAAACTAAGATTAAAATTTAGGTTGGAAATTCAGGCAAAACCCGGTCTGCGAATTTCATTGACAGTATAATAATGCTGTTCAAAAGACCTAATTTTAATTCGTGAACGAGAGACTTAAGCTTAGTATTTTATTTTCTACAACTTTGTATGTTTAGAATTTTTTTTCAGAAAAAAATAAAATAATTTGAGTATTACTAGGCGAGAGTGTAATCGGGTAGACGACGGAAAGGAGATTAGAGATTCTAAGAGTAGTAAGAGGATTTAGTTTAGGATTTTGAGATGATTCAAGGGGATGAATCATATTTTTAAGTTTAGAAGGTTTTTCAGGATTAAATAGAGATTTTTGAAATTTACGGTTAAGTCCCTGAACTTTCTGTAAATTACCATTTTGTCCCTAAATTAGTTTTTTTGTTTTTTTTCAAATGGATTGGGCTAGAATCCCTTTTTCTAATCCTAAATGGTCGTGGCCTATAAGCCCAAATATTGTTAGTCCATAGTTGAGTCCATAAAGCCATTCAAGTTTTCTTATCTTAGGTTAAAAGGCCTAAATCTTCAAAGTGGGTCCCACAGCCCATAAGAAAATGAAATCAAGCCCAAATGTTCAAGCCCATTCGAAAGCCCATGTAAATTATGGCTGCCTATTTTAATTGGAATTGTCAAGATGATTCTAGAATTTTCTAAAGGTTTCTACTTAACCTAGATTTGTCTACAAGTTTCTTGATTCTTCTAATACATTGAATTATCTACTTTCTTAACTTGTTTTGCACTCATAAATTCAGCCAAGTAAGTCAAGTATAAGATGGCATTTAATGTGATTAAACCCATCATCATGACATTCTATTGTCTATTTGCAAACTAGTCCTTCAACTATTGGAATCTTTGCAATTTGGTCCTTGAAACTTAATTGCACTTTAATCCTTTTAACATGACAACTCATCTTATCTAGATCCTTCTTGAAATGTCGCCACTTACACTATAAATACCTTTCTCTCATTTTTCATTTAGTTCTTTGGCTACTTGTCTTCTAAAACTCTAAAGTTCTAAGTTCTTAGTTCTAAGTTTCTCAAAGCAAGTTCTTGGATTGTCTTCATCATTGATTATCAAGAGGTAAATCCTAATCTTTGTCTTAAATCATGTCTATGTTCTTTAGATAGTTTCTTGATTCAAGCCTTATATCATGGAAGTTCATCATTTTCAAGTTTCAAACCCTAGGTCTTTGAAAAATCATAATAAATCCTAGGAAAATCTAATGATGATGAAACTACTTTCTATCTTCTAGATATCATGTCTACTATCTAAATCCAAGGGCATGAAGTAATCAAAAATTTCTTTCTTGAAAAACTAGCCTTGGCCGAATCTATCACCTTAGGGTTGGTAGAGTTTTGTTCATGTGTTTTCATGTATGATCATGTATTCTATATGGCATGTATGACTACACACTCAATCCATGTTAGTTTCTTAAAATGACTATTTTACTCAAAAATGTTCATGTTGGCCGAACCCTAAGTGGGTAAGTTTTGTTGAGTTTTGTTCATGATTTTCATAAATGATCTTAGAAATCAAGTGTTTAGTAAGTATGCTTTATAAATCCAAGATGATTTGTTAATCTAAGAACCCTAGCTTCATGAACCTAGTAAGGCCGAACCTATGTATAAAAGAGTTAGGAAGTTTGAGTTTAAAACTTAGTTGTTTAGTTGATAATCTATGGTTTAGGTTAATAAAGGATCATTAATCCATAACTTAATCATGATTAGAAGTTTAGTTATTCAAAAACCCTAGAAGCCGTGACTATGTATTAGGGTTTAGAATGTTCTAGTTTCTTGAATTGTAACACTTTGGTTATAATTGAAGGTTAGTTGAGTACAAGTTTACAAGGTAACGGGAAATTCGGAAGGAGTTTGTAAGTTGAACAAGGAGTCTTCAAGAGGTAAGGGGGGAGTACCGAGAAGGATTCTATTCAATGGCTATATGCTATCCAATTGTTGTTTGTAATTAATTGTTTGTTAGTGTTTATTTATGTTGTTTATTGTTGCTTTATTGATATCTGTGTGGTTTATTTTGCATTAATTGTTTATTGGCAATTATATTATGAACTGTGATGCATGATCTGCCTGGGAAATATCTGTGATATAATTGTTGTTTGATGTGTGAGAAGCCTGACAGTGGTCAGTGCACAATTAAGAAAGTTGGATAAAAGCTTTAAGAAACTGTATTGAATTATATTCAAGGTTTTAGTGGCAAGTTATTGGTATATGATATCAAAGGGAATTTCTTTTGAGAAAAATAAAGAGAGTTGAAAAAAATATTATTATTTTAATAAGTTGTTTTTGGAAAAGTGAATTATGAGTCACAATGAGTTCAACACGGTGAAAATATTTTAGTATTGTTAAATTTTACGTAAGAAAATCAGAATATTAAAGAATATTCTTTTATTAAATTAATTGATGAAAACAAGTTAAGGGTGATTTTAGAAGATTAATTAAATGGAAAAAGTTAAGTTTTTGGCTTAAAAGTCTTAAAAACAAAATTTGACGGCAAATCAAGAAAATCTAGACGGCAAGTATTTTTAAAACGGCAGTGCCTATTTTGAGAAAGTTAAATCTCAAGTGACTCATTGGTTTGTGAAAACTAAGTTTTATTTGTTAAGAATTTTTATAATGAATTTCTACCATTAGAAAAGAATTTCTAAAAATCGAAAGTCGATTTAACAACGTTGAAAATACAGTTGGACTTAGTAACCGAGACGTCGGGGTACTAATGTTCTGTGATTGTGAAGGACTCAGTCATTTGGACTTGGAGTGCCTATGTTGTATACATGAGGTATACATGAGGTATACTGTGATAAAACATTGAAGATGTTTTCTAGAAGCACGAACCTAGTACTGGTGCACCAGGTCGAGAGGTGTCGTGATTGAGCACTCGGACAGTAAGGTCCTGTGTTGTAATGAAAGTTTTAAAAAGTGTTTTAAAACTATGTGAGTCGTAAGCCATTTTGAGCTTCGGCAAGAGAAAGATTGAGCACAAAGAAAAGAACAAAACAAAAGTGTTTTGCATGCATGTGGCAGACGTGCCTGCGATTTGTGGTTGTGACACAAATGCATCAACTACCATCGGCGAATGGTAGTTACGACGTGCATTATCTCATTGGTGCCTAGGAAGGACTTTGAGATCCCCATCTTACTTGCTAATGGCGGTGCCACTGATTGTGGGCATTAGCAATGTTTGGCCGTGTTAGTGCCTTGGCTGTGTATGCCTACGTTGTTTTCAAGATGGGAAGAGGTCAGGGACCTGTTGGCAGTTGGCCAAGTTAGCCAGTGTGGCTTTGGAGTCTGATCAACTCACCACGAGGTTGGAGATATCTCATGAGATTAGGACGAAAATTAGATGATGAATAGAAGTGTCATGCATAATTTTATGGATGATGTTTGGGGTGTTGAACCCATTTATAAACTGTTAGTTTATAATTAATTGTATGTGATAAATGTTGATGTGGTATTTGATGGCTAGAGCGTAGTTATTGAGTAAGATCCAAGTATTGGTTTCTCACTCTTACAACATATTCGATGAATCCAGACGTACCACCCAGTGCGATCGAGGGTTCGTACACTCACTTTTGATCGGGCACGTATGGTGGTGCCTGGGATATAAATAACGGGCACTGAGCGCCACCTACCATGACCCTAGTACTGAAGTTATTGGCACGATAGAAGAAGGACCCAATCGGAGGACGCATGTAGTAGAAACAATCGAGATATCGTTACCACCGGCCTGGGCTGTATCTTCAATATCTGGAGGAGCATGGAATGATGGATCCTTTACCTCAACCTCAACCTCTTAAGATATTAGGAAATGGAGAAATTCCAGTTGAAGAAGAGCTAGTAGCAGGTGAAGAAGATCCAGAGGAATACCTAGAGGACGATCCGGAGTTTCAACCTCCTGCAGTAGATGATGGTGATTCTTCAGAGGAAGCAATGGAAGCGGAGGCATCATCAGACTCGTCAGCTGTAGGTGGGATTGATCCTTATGGTCTTCCCAATGGGTTTCATTAGCTTGACCATCTTAGGTATAGTTTCCGGGGTAGTGAGTCTTGATAGTTTTATTTTGGCTTCTTAGAGCCTTAGTTTTGAAATGGTTGTAAACCAGTTGTTGTTGATATGTATATATGTCTTTATCTTCTTTGTTTAGTTTGAAGGAGAATAGTCTATGCTTCTAAAAGCTTTTTGGATATCTTCAAGTATAGGAGTTGTATATGTAAACGATGAAGCATATGTATATATATATGGATGTACATATATGTGGTTTATGTTTATAATAGTTATATGTTGTATGTAAAGAGAGAAAAAAAAATTAAGCACTATTTTTATATAAGGTTAGTTACCTTAAATTATATTTTCCGAAAGTAACCAGCGTAATATACTTATAATTTATAATTGGGTATTAATGGGATAACCCTAGAGTAGGGTGTCGCATTTTGTGGTATCAGAGCTGGTCGAGTCTTTCGGGAATGTCGGGAAGTAGGTCTGTTATGTCTATGTTGTGTGATCTCTGACTTAGGATTGTTTGAATTACTTATTAGAAGTAATGTGTGATGACGAGTGAGTTTGCGTTTCAGTTTCTGGTTTTGGTCTAACTGATTGTGAATTGTAGGTTAGTTATGGAACCAGTGGTAGAACCAGAATCTGGGCGTGGACGTGGTCGTGTACGAGGCCGTAGAGGGGGTCGTGTAGGAGGTCGTGGTAATATGAATGAGGAGTATGAAGAAGTAGTAGACTATGCGGCTCAAGCAATGGAGAACATGGCAGCGGCAATTGCAAATCGAGTCGCGGCGATGAATGTTCAGAATCTGCAAGCTGCGGAAGGCAAGGCTTTGATTGCGTTTCGAAGTCAAAATCCTTCACAGTTTGGTCTGGATGCAAATCCTGAGAAGGCTGATCTTTGGATTCAGGAGTTGGAGAAGATCTTCGAGTTAGTTGCTACGCCGGCAGATGTTCGGGTCACTTATGCTGTTTTCCTACTGGTGGGAGATGCAGAATATTGGTGGAAAGGTGCTAGGCTATTGTTGGAAGCTGAACATCAAGACATTACTTAGGAGGTTTTTCGAATTGCGTTTATGGATAAATATTTTCCGGAGAGTATAAGGATCGAGAGGGAACGACAATTTCTGGGGTTATATCAGAGAGATTTATCGGTGGAGAAGTATGCGGCGAAGTTTGAGTCATTGGCCAAATACTTTCGTTTCTTTCAAGCTCAACCGAGTGAAAGCTGGAAGTGTGAACGATTCGAAGCGGGATTGCGATTTGAGATTAAGGAGTCTGTTTTACCTTTGCAACTTCGTAATTTCCAAGCACTAGTAGAAATGAGTCGAAAGATCGAGAAGATGAAGAAAGGAAAGGATACTAGAGGAAGTGCTGGTGGATCTTCAAAATTCAAGAATCAGAATCAGAGTTGGAGAGGGAAACAAAATTAGAGAAAGCCTTATTTTCGTTCGCAAGTGAATAATCCGACTCGACAACAGAACCGTTCGAATTTTGCTGTATCAGGAGGTGGAGGACAAGGAAATCTGAATCAAGGTCAAATTAGGAGATGTTATAAATGTGGAGATTCCAGTCACATGTCAAATGTTTGTCCTAGAGGTGAAGTGAAATGTTTCAATTGTGATCGAATGGGACATATAGCAAAGAATTGTACGATGCCAAAGCGGGAATCGACTGTCAATCATGCTGGAACAAATAAACCGACGGCTAAGGGAAGAGTTTATACGATGAGTGGAGCTGAGGCTTCACCCGACGATCTCATACAAGGTAAGTGTGATATAAACGGTAATCTTTTAACTGTACTATTTGATTCAGGTGCAACACATTCTTTTATCTCGATGGATTGTGTGAAACTGTTGAAATTACCTGTTTCTTCTTTGTTGTGTGATCTTGTTGTTTCAACTCCTACTTCTAAGCCAGTTGTGGTTACTTCTGTTTGTTTAAATTGTCCTATCATTATTCAGGATAAACGTTTTCTTGTTAACCTGATCTGTTTGCCTTTAATACAGTTAGATGTAATTCTAGGCATGGATTGGTTGTCTTCTAATCATATCTTGATAGACTGTGCTCGTAAAACCTTAGTTTTTCCTACGGATGAGATTTCTGGATTGTTAACTGCTAATCAAGTAA
This sequence comes from Sophora flavescens, assembly GCA_030762895.1. Classification (NCBI taxonomy): domain Eukaryota; kingdom Viridiplantae; phylum Streptophyta; class Magnoliopsida; order Fabales; family Fabaceae; genus Sophora; species Sophora flavescens. The sequence goes on along the minus strand of CM061062.1, from coordinate 251,566,495 downwards.
AAGCTTCTTTAAAGGAGGGAGCACAAGGATACATGCTATTATATTCCTTAGACATTAAGAGTGAGTTAGACTTGCAGTGTATACCAGTTGTCAACGATTTTCTGGAAGTTTTTCCTGAAGATGTACCTGGATTACCACCTGTTCGGGAGATTGAGTTTGCAATTGATCTGGTTCCGGGCACTGGACCAATATCTATAGCACCATATCGAATGTCGAAATCAGAGCTAGAGGAATTAAAAGAGCAATTGGTGGAACTGATGCGGAAGGAATTTATTAGACCTAGTGTATCGCCTTGGGGAGCTCCAGTGTTATTAGTGAAGAAGAAGGATGGAACTTCTCGTTATGCGTAGATTTTCGGCAGCTGAATAAGGTGACGATTAAGAATAAGTATCCACTTCCAAGGATAGATGATTTAATGGATCAGTTACGCGGAGCAGCTGTTTTCTCAAAGATAGATTTACGTTCGGGTTATCATCAAATTCGTGTGAAGGAGGAGGACGTTTGTAAAACTGCGTTTAGGACACGTTATGGTCATTACGAGTATCTTGTGATGCCATTCGGAGTTACGAATGCTCCAGCGATATTCATGGATTACATGAATAGGATTTTTCGTCCTTATTTAGATCAGTTTGTCGTTGTTTTTATCGACGATATTCTAATCTATTCTCCAAGTAAAGAAAAAGATGCTGAACATCTCAGTGTGATTCTCCAAATTTTAAAGGAGAAACAACTTTACGCGAAACCTGAGAAGTGTGAATTTTGGTTAGACCAAGTTCAATTCTTAGGACATATAGTTTCGAGTGAAGGAATTGCTGTAGATCCGTCAAAAGTTGAGACTGTTTTGCAATGGGAAAGGCCTAAGACGGTAACAGAAATTCGTAGTTTTGTGGGTTTAGCGGGATACTATAGAAGATTAACTCAGTTGTATATTGATGAAATTGTTAGGTTACATGGTGTGCCTTTGAGTATTGTTTCAGATCGTGATCCAAGATTTACATCAAGATTTTGGAAAAGTCTACAAGAGTTGTTGGGAACGAAACTTAGGTTAAGTTCTGCGTATCATCCTCAAACGGATGGAAAATCAGAAAGGACTATTCCATCTCTTTAGGCAATTTTCTTTGAATAACTACTTGGCCTAAAAAGAACCATCCCTAAATGCATGTTCCCTAGTTAGACACATTGAGCCTAATTAGCCTATTGTTTCTTGATGACCCTATATTGTAAGCCAAAATCTGAAAAACCATGTTAACCCAATCTTAGGATTAGGAGAGCATGGACACTTAGCAAGAGAAGGGTTGTGAGAAACTAAGTTTGGGGTGGCTACAAGGTGATATGTCATTTTGGGTTGAGAAAAAGAAAAATAAAGGTTGAAACCCAAGGCAATAAAAAAAAAGAAAAAAGAAAAAAATATTGCCAAAAGAAAAGGGGCAAAACAAAAAGATTATCAAGGAAAAGGCTGTAGTCACCCGAGGCAAAAAGAAAATTGGAAAAAGGAATTTGAGTGGAAGATGTGTCAAATGCTCATGCTCTCTTAGTTCCTAGGGACTTAAGCCTAGTATCCTTGAATATCCTACCCTCAGCCAGGCCCCATTACACCCTTTATAAGACCTTCTGATGTTGCATGCATGTTTTCGTGGGAACCATTTTTGAGATAAAAATCAAATTCATGGAAAGTGCTCTTGATATGTGAAATTGAGTGAAAAGTTAAAAGCCTAGACAAAATTGAGCGAATGAGTGAAATTTTACATACCCTTGTGAGGAAGGCAATTGTTTGAAATTGGTGATCTTCCTTCTGTGTGTGACTCTGATCCTCAACTTAGATTAATGATTGCATGAATGATGAAGTTCTCAATTGTTTAAAGTAAATGAATGTGGGGATTACATTGATGTAAGGGGGGAGATCATTGGAGAAAAACTGTTTTGATTGCATGAAATTTGTGCGAAATCGATTGATTCCTTTAGGCTTGCCAAGTCTTGAGTCCTTTTTGAGTTTTAGCTTGCTTGGGGACAAGCAAGGTTTAAGTTTGGGGTGTTTTGATAAGCCTCTGGCTTATCTAGTTTTATAACTAGATAGACTGTGGTTTTTGTGCAAATTATTCGAGTTCAATCTCGTTTTCGCCCAAATTTGGCCTTGTTTTGTTCCTAAGTAGACTTTGACTCGTTCTAGGCAATTTTTGTAGTTTTTAGTCTATTTTGAATAGAATTACGCCTTTTGTTTCTTTTTTATTGTTTCAGGTTAGAAGTGAAGCTCCGAGAGTCAAGGAAAGTCAATGAACAGTGGAAATTGACATTCTGGAGATACTCGCCCCGTGAGTGGATGCTCGCCCCGCGAGCCTGAAGATCAGCAAAGCATCAACAGTCATCAATTCTGTCTTGCCTCGCAAGCCACATTCTCGCCTCGCGAACCTGAAGGCCTGACTGTGCCAGAGAAGTCATCCTTTCGGGATCGCCTCTCTAATCACAGTTCGCCTCGCGAGCATTCAAACTCAGGATGGACCAAAACTGAAATTCGCCCCGCGAACATACTCTCGCCTGGCGAAAGTCCAAATTGAAAGCGCGCCATTTTTAATATTCGCCTCGCGAAAGTATGCTCGCCTCGCGAGTGCGCGCAGAATCAGAACTCTATATATTCTTGCTTGAATCGGAAAAGAGCTCGCTGATTAGATCCGAATCCTAGTAGTTTTTCCACTGTATAGAGTAGTTTTAGGTCGAATCCTTGTCTTTGGAGCTGCGTCTCCATTTTTCTTTTCTTATTTTACTATGGAGGTTATGTCCGATTGTTTGTCTATGAGCATGAGGAACTAATCCCCTCGTTTGAGGGAACAATGAAGCCACCCATGGCAGTGTAGATTCGATGTGATGTATGTCTTTTTCCCTTTTTCTCAATAAATGTTTTCCAATTCTGATTTGATTGCGTTGATCATATGCTTGCGTGATTGACTTGTTAACATTGATGAGGCTTAGTCAGCGATTCGCGTTTAGAACTTGAATTGGGATCACTAATTGAATATTGCACGAGAGTGAGTAGGAGATTAGTGCAACCTTATAGGGAACAAGAATTAATAGAGTTTGATGATTAGGATTATGAGACCTAGTAAGTAATTAATCCAATCATCGAATACGTCCTAATGAGCACGACAGTGGATTTAGGAGAATTTGGGGGTCCCGGTTGACATTGTAATTGAACTTAGGGAGGAATTCATCATCACTTGGGTATGCATATTGGGTAGGTGGATTTGTGACCTTGGACATTTTAGTTTTCAGATTTTTAGTTAATTATTTTATTAGATTTGTTAATTTAGATTACAATCCTGTTTTCTCTCTCTCAACCACCTTCTGTCGCTTGACCAACTTATTGAACTTCCCGCGAATTAGTTGAATTGGTAGCCCAATCCTTGTATTCGACCTCGGTAAATTCTTACCGTGTTTATTTTATTACTTGCGACGACCCGGTACACTTGCCGGTGACTCAACATATAAGATAAAGCACAAAGCATCAGGTGAAGTTGAGAAATATAAAGCACGCCTTGTAGCTAAGGGCTACACACAAGTGGAAGGAGAAGATTTCAATGAAACCTTTGCTCTAGTAGCAAAGATGACAACGGTTAGTTGTTTGCTTGCTGTTGCAATAGCTAAGGGATGGGAACTTCACCAAAATGGATGTCAGTAATGCATTCTTACATGAATAGTTGAATAAAGAAGTGTATATGGAGGCACCTCAGGTGTAACATCCCTGAATGCTTTATGGATTGACGACTTGTCCCCACAAACCAACACGGTTCTTTTCAGTGTGCTTTGTCCTCACTGTTGATGATGAAATCTAGGCAAGTATACCTAGTCGTACAAGTAATAAAGAGGTAAGAAGGATATCGTTCCCACGAGGACCGAGACAAGTACTAGCACGTAACAAATCAATTACTATCTAAGTGAATCTTTGGATGGAAGGGAGCTCAATAGTAAATACCAAGCCCAACAAGATTTAAAACCTAAAATAAACAAAATAAAAGGAAAAAGTTCTTTTTATATTTTTATCGAACACTTGGAATGCAGAAAAATGGTTCTTCAAATATGATGAAAGATGTTGGGATTAAACTTCACTAAACCTTAGCCTCATGCAATACCAAGAACACCAATCCAGTTTATGCTTATCAAAATCAACCCACAAGATTACTCAAGTCCTAATTCCTTAGGACAAGAGCCTAAATCCTCTAATTAGACCCTAATTCCTTAGGTGGCCCTATTAATGAATTTGCATTAAGAGTAGGGATTACATGATTACTAATAAACCAAAATCCATTCCTAGATGCAAGGTTTACTAGGTGATTAATTCCAGATTAAGAATTGATAAGAACGTCCCCATTGAAAATCAAATCTCAAAATCAATTCATGGATGATCAGACCACAAAAAGCATTAAGCATAGGAATCAAACACTAATAAGAAGGCATAAACATAGATTAATACATCAAGGCAATTACATGAGGTTCAGTTTAGCTACATCTAATCCCAACAAAAAGGGAATTTAGCTACTCATGATAATAGAGAAAGCCAAAACCAAAACAATTGAGACAAGGGAGAGAAGAAACTCCATGGGAGCTTTCCGCAGCCGTCACAACAGCCCTTGGCTCAGAGAGAACACGTCTTTTTGTTTTTGGGTAAAAGTCTGCTCTGTTCTAGGTCAAAAGTCCGCTATGGTAAAAGTCTGGTCCCTTCTATTCTGCCCCTGATGCCTTATTTATAGAATTGGATTCAAATAGTGCGCGTCACGGCCGTGATGGCCATCACGGCCAGTCCGTGACGCGTTCTGCCTTGGGCGTGCTTTCAATTTTTGGTTTGTCACGGCCGTGACGCTCATCACGGCTTGGCCGTGATAGCTTCTGCCTTGAACGTTACTTCACCAAATGGTCTGTCACGGCCGTGATGGGCATCACGGCTTGGCCGTGACAGATTCTACCCAGAAGGGGTCTGGCTCAGTTAACATGTCACGGCCGTGATGGGCATCACGGCTTGGCCGTGATAGCTTCTGACTTTTGCCTTCTTTCTTTCCAGTTATTGCTCGATCATGGCCGTGATGGGCATCACGGCTAGGCCGTGATGGACTCTGTTTGGTACATTTTCTTCACTTTTCAAGCTCTAACTTCATCCATGCTCCATCATGGTCAATCTTGAGCATTTTACCCTTAATTCCTGCAAAACAACACCACGAAACCGCCTTACCCGTTCCAAGGTAAAAACTAACAAAAATCAAATAAAAATTGCCTAAACTATATGAAAATGCATGCAAAAATGTACATGAAATATGAGGTGAAATCACACTCATCAAATCACCCCAAGCTTGTTCATTTGCTTGTCCTCAAGCAATCACTAAGGCCAGAAGATAAAATTAATCAGAGTATGGATAATGAACCAAGAACCCGAGTAACTAATCCAAGTAACAAGCATTTTCAAATAATTCACCAAGAGACAATCAATTTCAAGTCCAATTAGAAGCTTAGGTTTCCTAGACTCATATTCTCACTGATTCGGGCACTCTTTCTCACCTCACTCAAGTGTTTAGCGATATATGACAATTCGCTCAATTTCCTCAAGGAATGATTTCCACCATAAGCTTGACTATTAACTAGATCTCTACTTTATTAATGAAAACACGTAAGAATCAAGAGGTCTTTTACTTTGGTTGTAACGGGGCCATGGGATTAATCGTTAGGTGGGGAAATCAAGAAAAGGGAATTTCACGAAGGCTAAACAAAATATCAAGCATTGCAAAGCATGACACCTTCTAAAATACCTTTTTGGGTTTTGATTCATTTTTCCACCTTTCTTTCTTTCTTTTTATTTTATTTCTCACTTCCTTTTGTCATCCTCTTCTCTATTTATTTATTTATTTTATTTTTATTTTTTTTGATTTAAGAAGGGTAGATTTTGAATTCAAGAGAAATATTTTTCTAACTTTCTCATACCATACTTTTTCAAACTACCTTTTTACCCTTTTTGTAATACTTTAAAAGGTTCCATACCAAGCATATTCATCAAAGTAATTCAAGGTACCAAGAAAAGTATTTGATTCTTTCAGGCTCAAAATTGGGCAACTAAGGGGTAGCATTTAGTCAATCAAAGCTCAGAAGGCCGGAAAAATACCTAGTGGCTCAATCATTTTCAAAAATGTTTTCAAAAATTTTTAAACTTCAAAACGGTTTCAAGTCAAGTTCTAGAGAATACAAACCAAGAGGAATAAAACACTCTATCAGAAAGAATGGGACAGATTTAGTGAGTACCCCTTTTTGGCTCAAAAGTCTCACATTTAGTAGTTCAAAAATCAATGAAAAACACGAATCTACGGAACCACATGCTAATTATCAACTATCAAAGATCAACTCAAGCATTTTTATTTGTAGCCTTATCACAAGAATAAAAAAATTGGGTTAAAAAATTCACTATCTCAATTTATTTGGCACTAAGTTCTCACAATTGGATGCATAATCTAAGCAAGGGGCAATCGAATCATGTGATCATGCAAAACTATGCCTATATGAATGCAACATGAAAAATGCAAAAATTCAAAAAAATATGCAAAAATACCCCTACCCCAAGCTTAAAAACTTACATTGTCCCCAATGCAAATAATCAAGTCGGAGAGAGGAGAAAAATGGAACAACTCACCGAGGCGGTAGCGGGTGCTGGCTCAAATGCCTAGTCAAAAGGAGGCTGGAAAATTGTGTCACGGCCGTGATGCTCATCACGGGCAGGCTGTGATCAATTCTGGTCCATAGGAGCTAGCCTGTCACGGCCGTGACCTACATCACGGCTAGGCCGTGATGCTCTCTGATCTTCAGGGTCCTTCTCATCACGCCCGTGATGGATATCACGGCTGGGCCGTGATCCTTTCTGGTCTTCATGGTTAGCTCATCACGACCGTGACCACTGTCACGGCCTGGGCATGATGGCTGCTGACTTTGTTTGTCCTTGCCCTTCTTGCTCTCCTTCTTTCTTACCCTGAAAACACTTAACACATCTATTAATTTATGATATTTTTCCTCTTGATCTACTCAAATTATTCAAGAGTTAAATTCAAAAACGAATGGAAAAGAGAAATAGGGAAAGAAAACTTGGGTTGCCTCCCAGTAAGTGCTTCTTTAACGTCACTAACTTGACGGGTCGGTGATCTTAAGGATCACGAAGGCGCACAACTGTGGTCAATCTCTCGATGTCACCACCCAAGTAGGCCTTGAGCCTTTGGCCATTGACTTTGAAGGTCCTTTTTGAAGTAGGATCCTCCACTTCTATAGCTCCATGAGATGGGACTTCTTTGACAATGAATGGTCCCGACCACTTAGACTTCAACTTGCCCGGAAACAATCTCAGTCAAAAATTGAATAATAAAACTTGTTGTCCCGACTGAAATGCTTTCATCACGATCTTCTTGTCATGATAAGTCTTGACTCGCTGCTTGTAAATAGCTGCATTCTCATATGCATTAAGGCGCATCTCCTCTATTTCATGCAGCTGATTGACTCTTTTCTCACCCGCCAAAGTGGCATCAAAATTCAAGAACTTCAATGCCCAAAAGACTTGATGCTCCATCTCTATGGGTAGATGACATGCCTTCCCATAGACCATCTGAAACGGAGATAACCCCACAGAAGTTTTTAATGCAGTCCGGTAAGTCCACAAGGCATCGTCAAGCTTCTTTGACCAATCTTTTCTTGAACTGGCCACAATTTTTTCCAGAATTCGCTTAATCTCCCGGTTAGAGACCTCCGCTTGCCCATTTGTTTGCGGATGATATGGAGATGCCACCTTATGCCTCACATCATACTTGGTCAACACATTTTTCAGTTGTGAGTTGCAGAAGTGAGATCCTCCATATCTTATAAGGACCCTTGGGACACCGAACCGGGCAAAAATGTTCTTTTTGATGAACTTAATCACTGTCTGTGCATCATTCTTCGATGTTGCAGTGGCATCTCATCCCTTTTAGATATGTTCCCGGTCCTTTGGCACTTGTCACAACTCTTCACATGATTGTAAGAGTCCTTGAAGATTGAGGGCCAAAAGAGCCCAGATTGGAGGACCTTTGCAGCTGTCCTATCCCTATTGTAATGTCCACCATATGGAGAGTTATGGAAATGCCACAAAATACTCCTCGCTTCCACTTGACTAACACACCTCCTCCATAAGCCATCCGGTCCAACCTTGAACAAAAATGGGTCATCCCATATGAAACGGTTGGCATCCCGGAATAATTTTTTCTTTTGATGCCAAGTGAGGTGCTCGGGAACAATGTTGGCTGCCTTAAAATTTGCCATGTCGGCAAACCATGGTCTTGCATGCACCAGAAATAAAGTCTCGTCCGGGAAGTCATCCCGAATGTCCTTTTCTTTTGCAGTAACCTCCTCATTCACCAACCGAGATAAGTGGTCAGCCACCATATTTTCGCTGCCCTTTTTGTCCTTAATGACTAAGTCAAATTCCTGCAACAATAGAATTCACCTTATGAGTCTTGGTTTTGAATCTAACTTAGTCAAAAAATATTTAATTGCAGCATGATCAGTAAAAATAGTGACTTGTGACTCAATCAAGTATGAACAAAATTTTTCCAATGCAAACACTATGGCTAGCAACTTTTTTTCAGTTGTTGCATAATTTATTTGGTTCTCATTGAGAACCTTGCTAGCATAGTGAATGGCATGGAAAAACTTTTCCCTTCGCTGTCCCAAAACTGCCCCAACTGCGTAGTCACTGGCATCACACATTAATTCAAATGGTGACTTCCAGTTGGGTGCAACAAGAATGGGAGCGGTGATCAACTTTTTTTCAAAATCTGAAAAGAAGTGAGACAAGCAGTATCAAACACAAATGGAGTGTCCTTGTTCAAAAGGCCATACAACGGCTTGGCTATCTTTGAGAAGTCTTTGATGAACCGCCGGTAAAAGCCTGCATGACCAAGAAAACTCCTCACACCCTTGACATTCACTGGTGGAGGTAGTTTCTCAATTACATCAATCTTGGATTTATCCACCTCGATCCCCTTAGCTGAAATCTTGTACCCAAGCACAATGCCTTCCTGCACCATAAAATGACACTTCTCCCAATTTAAGACTGAATTGGTGTCCATGCACCTCTTTAACACAGCAGCAAGGTTAGACAAACAATTACCATAAGAGGAACCGAAAACGGAAAAATCATTCATAAAAACTTCAATGTATTTTTCTACCATATTAGAGAAATGGAAAGCATGCACCTTTGAAATGTTGCAGGCGCATTACAAAGACCGAAAGGCGTCTTCCGATAGGCAAAAACTCCAAAGGGACATGTGAAGGCAGTTTTCTCTTGGTCTTATGGGTTAACCGTAATTTGGTTATAACCCGAATAACCATCCAAGAAACAATAGTAAGCTTGCCCGGCCAACCTCTCCAACATTTGGTCCATGAATGGAAGTGGGAAGTGATCTTTCCTAGTAGCTTGATTTAGCTTTCGGTAATCTATACACATTCGCCAACCGGTGACCGTTCTAGTTGGGATCAACTCATTCTTCTCGTTGTTCACGACGGTCATGCCACCTTTCTTGGGAACCACTTGTACCGGACTCACCCAAGCACTATCGGAGATCGGATAGATCATTCCGGCTTCAAGGAGTTTCAGCACGTCCTTCCTTACCACTTCTTTCATTGTAGGATTGAGCCTCCTTTGCGGTTGGACCATCGGTTTAAATTCAGCCTCCATCATGATCTTGTGCATACGAAATGTAGGGGTAATACCTTTCAAATATAAGATGGACCATCCAATAGCTGTTTTATGCTCTCTAAGCACCCTTACAAGTTTCTCCTCCTCCAATTTGGACAATACATTGCTCACTATGACAGGATTTTCATCATTCTCACCAAGAAACACATATTTCAAGTGGGGAGGTAGAGGTTTAATCTCTAACTTGAGATTCTCTTGGACTTCATCCTTTTTGAGCTCTTCTTTCTTAGTATTGACAGCAAGTTGATTGGGTTGAGCTTCCAAATAACACAAACACTCCTCTATTTCCTTCTCCTTTCTCTCATCAAGATTTTCAATAGAGTTCATAATTACCTTCTCAAGAGTAGATGAATGGTGCTGATGTGCAAAGACTTCATTAGCCACTACATCCACAACGTCCATGCCGAAACAGTTCTCTTCATCACTCGGGCGATGCATAGCTTCAAATACATTGAAAGTAACCTCTTCATCCTGCACTCTGAGTCGAAGTTGGCCTTTTTGTACATCTATCAAAGCACAACCAGTTGCTAGAAAAGGTCTCCCTAATATAAGTGGAACTTGTTCATCCTCCTCCACGTCTAATATCACGAAATCCGTTGGGAAGATAAACTTATCCACTTTAACCAAAACATCTTCCATAATACCAAAAGGACGCTTGATTGATCTATCGGCTAGTTGCAATGCCATCCTTGTTGGTTTCACTTCACCACCTCCAAGCTTGTTCAAGATTGAAAGCGGCATCAAATTGATACTCGCCCCCAAGTCACACAAGGCCTTCCCAATAGCAACACTCCCAATTGTGCAAGGGATTGTAAAACTACCAGGATCTTTAAGCTTTGGAGGTAGCTTCCTTTGAAGTATCGCACTACATTCTTCTATCAAGGCAACAGTCTCACCTTCTTTAAACCTTCTTTTCTTCGTAAGTAACTCCTTCATGAACTTTGCATAAGTTGGCATTTGCTCTAGTGCTTTAGCAAAAGGTATGTTGATTTGTAACCTCTTAAAGATGTCAAGAAATTTGGTAAATTTCTCTTCCTTCTCCTTGTTCTTGCTTAAGTGAGGATATGGCAACTTTACATAAGATGGGATCTCTTGAGGCTTGTCTCAATCTTTACATAATCTGACTTTTCTTCTTCCTCTATTACAACCTCTTTGCCTTTTTCCTCATCTTTCGCTCTTTTTTCAGCACTCAACTCTGTTTTTTCAGCAACTCTCTGATTTTTCAACAAAGGCTCACCGCTCATTTTCTCAAGATTTTTACCACTCCTCAAAACAACAGCCTTACAATGCTCTTTAGGATTTGTTTGAGTATTACCTGAAAAACTGCCGCTAGATTGTTCCGCTAGGTGCTTTGCAATTTGTCCAACTTGAACCTCCAAGTTTTTTATGGCAGCATCGGTGTTTTTCTGGTTGGACATGGACATTTGCATGAATTGATTGAGGGTGTTCTCCAAGATAAAAGTTCGGTCTTGAGGCGGTTGTGTAGGATGAGGCTTACTTGCTTGTCCGACATCTTGTTTCCAACCAAAACTTGGTTGATTCCTCCACCATTGGTTGTAATTGTTGGAATATTGGTTGTTACCTTGCCGCCCATAGTTCCCCATATAATTAGATTCCTCATAGGAACTAGGTGTGACCTCACAATTTCCATTATCATGGTCTCCTCCACAAAAATCACAGATCATTACCTGTTGAGGTGGCATGGTTGTCCCTTGTATGGTTTGGAGTTGCTGTGGGAGTTGAGCAAGTTGCTTGGTAATGGACTCAAGTTGTTGTGTCATAAGCTTATTTTGAGCCAAAAGTGCAGTTTGTGAGTCTAACTCCAACACTCCCTTTCTTGATGTGGTACCTCGGTCATGATGCATCAAATAATCATTAGATGCCATAGCTTCTATCAAAGTCAATGCTTCCTCCGGTGTCTTTGTGTTCATGGAACCTCCAGCTGAGGCATCCAACATAAGCTTGGTTGATGACCTCAATCCATTGCAAAATGTTTGCATTTGGAAAAGATCATCAAAACCATGATTTGGACATCTTCGGAGCAAGTCTTTGAACCTTTCCCATGTGTCATGAAGAGTCTCACCCTCTTGTTGAGCAAAGCTTGTGATATCACCCCGTGTCTTCACAAATCTTTAGGCGGGAAAGAACCTTGCAAGAAATTTAGTCTCTAAGTCATCCCATGTAGTGATTCTCCCCCTTGGTTGGGATTGGAGCCAAGCCTTGGCTCTATCTCTCAGAGAGAAAGGGAACAACCTTAGGCGAATTGCATCATCGCTAGCACCATTTAGCTTCACCGTATCACATAACTCAATGAAGTTGGAGACATGATTATTAGGATCCTCCTTCTCCATCCCGGAAAATTGATTTTGTGCAATCATATTCAGGAGAGCCGGCTTGATCTCAAAATTGTTGGAATTCACTGGAGGCCTCACTATGCTAGTGACATGCCGGTTGACATTTGTATTGGCATAATCCCCAAGTGTCCTCTGTGGAGCACCCTCACCATTACCTGTCATCTCAAGTGGTTCATGATGAACTTGTGAAGTGGAGGTCTCTTGTTCTCTTTCTTGTTGCTCTAATAACTTCTGCTGTCTTGCTTGCCTCCGATTCTCCCTAGCTGTTTTCTCTATTTCAGGATCGTAGAGAAGTTGGTCAGCTGGGACAGTACCTCGCATGCACAAAAGTCTAGAGACCAAGAAGGTTAGCACTAAATGACAGCAAAGGGAAACAGATAGTAAAACAAAAATAAAATAAAATTGTGCTTGAATTAGTAATCGAAATGGGTATGCTAATATTGAAACTCAGTCCCCGGCAACGGCGCCAAAAACTTGTTGATGACGAACTCTAGGCAAGTATACCTAGTCGTACAAGTAATAAAGAGGTAAGAGGGATATCGTTCCCACGAGGACTGAGACAAGTACTAGCACGTAACAAATCAATTACTATCTAAGCGAATCTTTGGATGGAAGGGAGCTCAATAGTAAATACCAAGCCCAACAAGATTTAAAACCTAAAATAAACAAAATAAAAGGAAAAAGTTCTTTTTATATTTTTATCGAACACTTGGAATGCAGAAAAATGGTTCTTCAAATATGATGAAAGATGTTGGGATTAAACTTCACTAAACCTTAGCGACATGAAATACCAAGAACACCAATCCAGTTTATGCTTCAAATATCAAAATCAACCCACAAGATTACTCAAGTCCTAATTCCTTAGATGACAACAGCCTAAATCCTCTAATTAGACCCTAATTCCTTAGGTGACCCAATTAATGAATTTGCATTAAGAGTAGGGATTACACGATTACTAATAAACCAAAATCCATTCCTAGATGCAAGGTTTACTAGGTGATTAATTCCAGATTAAGAATTGATAAGAACGTCCCCATTGCAAATCAAATCTCAAAATCAATTCATGGATGATCAGACCACAAAAAGCATTAAGCATAGGAATCAAACACTAATAAGAAGGCATAAACATAGATTAATACATCAAGGCAATTACATGAGGTTCAGTTTAACTACATCTAATCCCAACAAAAAGGGAATTTAGCTACTCATGATAATAGAGAAAGCCAAAACCAAAACAATTGAGACAAGGGAGAGAAGAAACTCCATGGGAGCTTTCCGCAGCCGTCACAGCAGCCCTTGGCTCAGAGAGAACACGTCTTTTTGTTTTTGGGTAAAAGTCTGCTCTGTTCTAGGTGAAAAGTCCGCTAGGGTAAAAGTCTGGTCCCTTCTGTTCTGCCCCTGATGCCTTATTTATAGAATTGGATTCAAATAATGCGCGTCACGGCCGTGATGGCCATCACGGTCAGTCCGTGACGCGTTCTGCCTTGGGCGTGCTTTCAATTTTTGGTTTGTCACGGCCGTGACGCTCATCACGGCTTGGCCGTGATAGCTTCTGCCTGGAACGTTGGTTCACCAAATACTATGTCACGGTCGTGATGGGCATCACTGCTTGGCCGTGACAGATTCTGCCCAGAAGGGGTCTGGCTCAGTTAACATGTCACGGCCGTGATGGGCATCACGGCTTGGCCGTGACAGCTTCTGACTTTTGCCTTCTTTCTTTCCAGTTATTGCTCGATCATGGTCGTGATGGGCATCACGACTAGGCTGTGATGGGCTCTGTTAGGTACATTTTCTTCACTTTTCAAGCTCTAACTTCATCCAAGCTCCATCATGGTCAATCTTGAGCATTTTACCCTTAATTCCTGCAAAACAACCCCACGAAACCGCCTTACCCGTTCCAAGGTAAAAACTAACAAAAATCAAATAAAAATTGCCTAAACTATATGAAAATAAAAAATGTACATTAAATATGAGGTGAAATCACACTCATCACTCACTCACACACTTCCTAGAAAACTTCCCAGGAGGTCACCATCACAGAACTGCTCCATGTCAAGCACGCTTGATAAGCCTCTGGCTCATCTAGTTTTATGGCTAGTATGACCAGGGTTTTGTGCTAATTATATCCTATTTTCACCCAAATTAGATTAGATTGTCCTCAAGCAAGGTTTTGAGTCTCTAAAGTAGTTTTAGGTTAATTTAGCCAGTTTTGAGTCAAATAATGCACTTATAGCTATTTCTTTGTTTTCAGTTTAAGTAGAAGTTGAGAGAATAAAGAAGTAGGGGATTCGCCTCGCGAGAGTTTTACTCGCCTTGCGAACTCGAAGCCAGAGAATGTGAAAATGTCATCCTCTCTGGTTCGCCCCGCGACTAATCTTCTCGCCTCGCGACCCCGAAGGCTGACTGTTCCAAGAAAATGCAAGGTCTCTGGTTCGCCCCGCGAACAATTATTCGCCCCGCGAGTCATCCAACCCTGAAAGTCAGAGACGATCACGGCTTGCCCGTGTTGAAGGTCACGGTTGTGGCAGTTTTGAAGTTGAAGAGTCTTGCCTCGCGATCATACATTCGCCTCGCTAGCCTGGAAGTCAGAAAGCATCACGGTTGGCCCCTGATGTTCATAACGGGCGTAATAAGAAGACTCTTCAGTTCCTCGCCTCGCGAAGATGTGTTCGCCTCGCGAGAATACCAAAAGTTGCAGACTGTTCACAAGATTCGTGTCGCGAGATATGCTTCGCCTCGCGAGTGGGCTAAAATTCTGAATAGTATAAAAGGCTGTTCTGAATAGATTGTAAAGACTTTTGCTTCTCCATTGTTCTGTTTACATTTTTCTCTGTGTGTTTTCGTTTTTGTCATGGAGAACTAAGTTTCTAGGATTAATCTATTGTAATCGATTTCCACTATACTTGAGGTTCTTGTATTTCCTGTTTTGTATGCTTTTCCCTCTTCAATGCCATGCTTTATATTTCTGTTTGCTTAATTCAGGAGTATATTGTATTGTGTTGATTTATTTTCGGTGATATCATGTTCCTATAATTAATCGCGTTTGCTTAATTCGCGTGTGTACGTTTCGTGTTCGCTTAGTTCACGAAGGGCTTAACCCCGTTTGCTTAATTCGGGAATAGGGACATGTATCTGTAGTAGTGGTTTCGCTTGCAAATTGTTGCTACAACCGGGAGGGGATTAGAATCTGCTTAGGGCTTGAAAATTACATGATCCTATGATAGTTGGGAAATCGAGAACAATAGATTAATCGGTTTTTAGCTATTTGATAACCTCTTTGAACTGCCTTGTTTTATTGCTCTGTTTTCATTATTTTGTTTTCTTTGATTGCATCCCAATCCAAACCCCCCCCCCAAAACTGATTTTTGTGGAAAATAACACTTTAAGAGTCCTTGTGAGACGACATCCGAGTTGTCGCCCTAAACTACAGTTTTAAAACCCGCTCGTTCTTTTTGGCGCGTGCGCGACAGCGCGACCAAAAATTGGCACCGTTGCCGGGGACTCTCATTTGTTATTTTTCCATTTTTTTCTTTCTTTTCTTTTCCTTTTATTTTCATTTTTGTTTTGAATTGGTCTGGCTACTAGGTCTAATTGCCCTGAATTGTGTGATTTTGACCCGGAAATTGAAAGAACATTGCACACACTCCGTAGAGAATTTCGGGCTAGCACTAGTAGTGATTCTAATTCCAAAACTGTTTTTGAAAACATGGGAGACCAAAGGACATTAAGACAGCTTGCTGCCCCTGATGAAAATTACAATGGATTGTGTATTTCATATCCTGGTGCTGATACTCCTTTTGAACTAAAATCTGGTTTCATTCACTTGTTGCCAAAGTTTAATGGTCTTGCAGGTGAGGATCCACACAAGCACTTGAAGGAATTCCAAGTTGTTTGCTCCACAACCTCGAGATCAGAGGGAGTCACTGAGGATAGCATCAAGTTGAAGGCTTTTCCGTTCTCACTCCAGGGAGCTGCAAAGGATTGGTTATTGTATCTTGAGCCCAACTCTATCACCACTTGGAATGATTTGAAGAGGGTTTTTCTAGAAAGATATTTTCCTGCTTCAAGAGCTGCTTCAATAAGAAAAGAAATATGTGGCATCAGGCAAGGGAATGAATCGCTAGCTGAATATTGGGAAAGGTTCAAGCATTTGGTATCCAGTTGCCCCCAGCATCAAATTTCTGAACAGCTCCTGATCCAGTACTTTTATGAAGGATTACTGCCGATGGATAGGAATCTTTTGGATGCTGCTAGTGGGGGAGCACTAGTTGATAAGACCCCAGCTGCTGCCAAGCAACTCATTGAGAATATGTCATTGAATTCCCAGCAGTTTACTACTAGAATAAATTCAGTTGAGACAAGAGGTGTGCATGAGGTCCATAGTTCATCTTCCAACCAGGCCGCCCTTGAGAATAGATTGGATGAGCTGACTTCCTTTGTAAGGCAATTGGCAATAGACAGAGTTCAGCCTGCAAAGTTATGTAGCATGTGCAATTCACCTGAGCACCCACATGATCCATGCCCCATCCAGAGGGAAAAGTTTGTCAGTGAAGTATCTCAAGCTTATGCAGTAAATCCATTTAATCAAGGAAGCATGATCGAGAATCAAAGCACTCCAGACCTCTCTACCAATAGGTACCATCCCAACTGGAGGAATCATCCTAATCTGCGGTATGGGAACTCATCCCAACAACAACCGATGGCAGCACCTCAGAATCCTCCTCCAGTGACTACTTCTGCACCTTCGGGACCTTCCCTAGAGGATATGCTCAAGCAATTGGCCGCAAACAACCTCCAGCTTCAGCAGCAGGTTGGACAGGTTGCAGCTTCACAGGCACAGTTCCAGCAGCAAATGGGACAGATTCAGACTTCACAGACACAGTTTCAGCAGCAAACAAGTGCCAGCATTCAAGATTTGAGGACACAGATTGGACAGATGGCCACATCCATGAATAACATACAGCAAGGTCAAGGGACAAACCAGCTGCCGGCACAACCAGTGATAAATCCTAAAGCCTCCAACCCTAATGTGAGTGCCATATCTCTGAGATCTGGAAAAGTTGTTGAGGCCACCTCTGAAAAAGATGAAGCTACTATTGAGGTAACTCCTGAGCCTACTGTTGAAGTTGAAGTTGAGAAGGTATACAGACCACCAATCCCATTCCCACACAGATTACAGAAAAATAAGAAGGTTGGTGGTGAAGACAAGGAAAGGGAGATCTTAGATGTGTTCAGAAAGGTAGCTGTGAATATTCCTCTCCTAGATGTGATCAAGCAGGTGCCCAAGTATGCCAAATTTCTTAAGGATTTGTGCACCAACAAGAGGAAGATGAAGAATAATGATAGGGTTGATTTGGGAAGAAATGTCTCAGCTCTGATCCAGTCTAAGCCAGAAAGAGTTGCTTCTTTAGCCCCTACTCAGGCATTACCACAGAAGTGCAAGGATCCGGGCACATTCACTATTCCATGCACTATTGGGGATAGGAAGTTTGAAAACTGCATGCTGGACTTGGGAGCATCCATAAATGTCATGCCTACCTCCATCTTTAACAACCTTGATCTTGGTCCCTTGCAGTATACAGGTCTTACCATCCAGTTAGCTAACAGGACCAGTGCCCGACCCATGGGAATGGTAGAGGATGTGCTAGTGCAAGTTGATGAGCTGATTTTTCCTGCTGACTTCTACATCCTAGACATGGTAGGAGAGACTCATTCCAGTAGATCACCAATAATCTTGGGCAGACCATTCATGAAGACAGCCAAGACTAAAATTGATGTGAATGATGGTAGCATGTCTATGGAGTTTGGTGATATTGTGGCCAAGTTTAATATCTTTGATGCTATGAAACACCCACTGGAGGAGCACTCTGTTTTCCACTTAGAGTTGCTTTCTGAGTTTATTGAGGATACCCATGAGGACTTTATTCCTGATTTTCCTTTTATTTCTGGTTTTGATGATGTATATACTTGTACTAACTGTACTAACACTAACCCGTGTTCTGTTTGTGCTGAGTTTCTTGATTCAACCTTGCAGGGTGATAGTGATAGTGAGAGTGAAGCTGTCTGTTCTGCAGAAGTCCGTGGCATCATGGCTACTCCCAATGTACCATCCATTGAGCAGCCGCCCTCCTTAGAGCTCAAGCCACTCCCAGAGAACCTGAAGTATGCTTACCTGGAGACAAATGAAAAACTTCCAGTCATCATTTCTTCCAGCCTTGACTCTGACCAGGAAGCAAAACTATTGGAGGTTCTGAAGAAGCACAAGAAAGCTATTGGGTGGACATTGGCTGATATTCCAGGAATTAGCCCCTCCAGATGCATGCACAGAATTCTATTGGAGGATGGAGCTAAACCAGTAAGACAGGCCCAAAGGCGACTTAATCCACTGATTCTGGATGTGGTGAAGAAAGAGGTGACTAAGCTTCTACAGGCAGGTATTATATACCCCATCTCTGATAGTACTTGGGTAAGTCCGGTGCAAGTTGTACCAAAGAAGTCCGGTCTAACAGTAGTTAGGAATGAAAATAATGAGCTTGTACCTACTAGAGTCCAGAATAGCTGGCGAGTCTGTATAGATTATAGGAAGTTGAACCAGGCCACCAGAAAGGATCACTTTCCTTTGCCGTTCATAGATCAGATGCTGGATCGGCTGGCTGGTAAATCTCATTATTGTTTTCTAGATGGCTTTTCCGGGTATTTCCAGATTCATATTGCCCCTGAGGATCAGGAAAAGACCACTTTCACGTGCCCTTTCGGTACGTTTGCCTATAGGAGGATGCCATTTGGCCTTTGTAATGCTCCTGGCACCTTTCAAAGATGCATGCTTAGCATTTTCTCTGAATTTATTGAAAATTGCATAGAGGTGTTCATGGATGACTTCATTGTATATGGCTCCTCATTTGATGCATGTCTGCATAGTCTGAATCTAGTTCTACAAAGATGTATTGAGACTGATTTGATTTTGAACTATGAGAAATGTCACTTTATGGTGGAACAGGGGATAGTTTTAGGTCATGTTATTTCTAAGGAAGGCATTTCAGTAGATCCTGCAAAAATTGATGTGATTTCTTCATTGCCTTACCCATCTTGCGTACTCGAGATCCGTTCTTTTCTTGGACATGCAGGTTTCTACAAGCGCTTTATTAAGGACTTCAGCAAAATAGCACTGCCATTGTCAAACCTGCTGAAGAATGATGCCGTGTTCCATTTTGATGATCATTACAAGGAGGCATTTGACTACCTGAAAAGAGCACTGACATCTACCCCCATCATCCAGCCCCCAGACTGGACACTCCCTTTTAAACTAATGTGTGATGCTTCCAATTTTGCTGTGGGAGCAGTTCTGGCACAAAGGGTGGGCAAGGTTGCCCATGTAATTCATTATGCTTCTAGGACATTAGATGCTGCACAATCAAATTACACCACCACTGAGAAAGAACTGCTAGCTGTTGTATTTGCACTTGATAAGTTTAGGTCATATTTGCTAGGTTCTAGGGTTATTGTTTTCACTGACCATGCAGCTCTGAAATATCTGTTAAAGAAACCAGAAGCTAAGCCAAGACTGATCCGGTGGATGCTTTTGCTCCAAGAATTCAATGTGGAGATCAAAGACAAGAGTGGAGCTGAAAATTTGGTAGCAGATCACTTGAGCCGGATAGCAAGGGATGAGGATACTTCTCCCATCCAAGATGATTTCCCTGATGAGAGACTTTTACATCTGTATGGGGTAACCCCCTGGTTTGCTGACATAGTTAACTTTCTTGTTGCTGATATTGTTCCTGCAGGTACAAGTAGACATAAGTTCCACAAGCTCAAGAGCGATGCAAAGTACTATGTGTGGGATGATCCCTACCTGTGGAAGTTTTGCAGTGATCAGGTTATTCGGATGTGTGTCCCCGATCATGAGATAGAATCCATCCTGCATTTCTCTCATGCCTCTCCAGTTGGAGGACATTTTGGACCACAGAGGACAGCAAGAAAAGTCCTGGATTCTGGGTTCTACTGGCCCACAATTTTTAGAGATTCCTATGAGGTATACAGGAATTGCAAAGAATGTCAAACAACAGGCCCTGCCATCACTCGTAGGAGTGAGATGCCTCAACAACCCATGCTCTTTTATGAGGTTTTTGATGTGTGGGGGATTGATTTCATGGGTCCTTTCCCTCCTTCTTTTGGTTTTGTATATATTCTTTTGGCTGTAGATTATGTTTCAAGGTGGGTGGAAGCAATCCCCACTGGGACTAACGATGATAAAGTTGTTTCCAAATTTGTTAGGTCCAACATTTTTTGCTGGTTTGGCATACCTAAGGCAATCATCAGTGACCAGGGCACTCACTTCTGCAACAGAACCATGGAAGCCTTACTCAGAAAATATGGGGTTGTACATAGAGTGTCCACTGCTTACCATCCCCAGACCAATGGCCAGGCTGAAATATCAAACAGGGAGATCAAGCAGATTCTAGAGAAGATGGTGCAGCCGAACAGGAAGGAATGGAGCCGCCGTCTGGAAGACGCATTGTGGGCTCAGAGGACTGCTTTCAAGACACCTATAGGAATGTCCCCCTTCCAGATTGTATTTGGTAAGGCATGTCACCTCCCGGTGGAAGTTGAGCACCGTGCATATTGGGCAGTAAAGTGCTGTAACTTGGACATGAAGGAAGCTGGTGTTAAAAGAAAACTGCAGTTGCAGCAACTTGAGGAGCTTAGGCTAGAAGCCTATGAAAGCTCCAGGATTTATAAAGAGAAAACAAAACTTTTTCATGATAGGATGATTGCTAGGAAAGAATTTTTTGTGGGTCAGAAAGTCTTATTGTTTAACTCCCGCCTGAGATTGATGGCTGGGAAACTTAGGTCCAAGTGGATTGGACCATTTGTTGTTACTAATGTGTTTCCTTATGGTGCAGTAGAGATTCAAAGTACAGGTACCAACAAAACCTTCAAGGTTAACGGGCAGAGGCTGAAGCCATTCCATGGTGTGGATGCTGGTGTTCCTGTGGATGTTAATGTTGAGGAGCTCTCCTTGGAAGCTCCCACCTACACTGATACTTAAACAGGGAGTTCCCTTTCCTTTCCCTCACTCTGTTTTTATAGTTCTTTTGTTCATTGGGGACAATGTATATTTTAAGTGTGGGGGAGGGAACTAGTTGTAGTTTTGTTTTGTTTTGTTTTTTTTTCATTTTCTTTGAATAAAGCTCCTGAATAATTTGAGAAGCTCAGGATTTGTGTCGAGTCTTTTGTTGGCAAGTTTATTGGATTTTGATTGATGTTGCACAGATTGATTGCATGATTTATGTGATGATTCCCCCTAGGCTGGAAATTTTTTTTGTTTTTGAAAAGTGATTCCCATGTGATTGAAAACTGAACTTTGAGATTTTGCTATGATGGCATGATTTATGATAAGTTTGGGGTGAAGGGAAGCACACACAAGGGATAGAATCTCTATCAAACAATTTGCATGAATGTCCAGGTGAGGTTTTGAGCCTCCAACATGTTTTTGACTGTGTGAAAATCACTTTTCAAGTTGCACTTTCCTGAATTTGCTTGAATCTCTTTATGGTTTGCATGATTATGTGTTTGCTTCAGATGATTTAGGCATTTTCTTTGTAAATAGCTACTTAGCCTAAAAATAACCAATTCCTAATGCATGTTCCCTAGTTAGCCCCATTGAGCCTATTAGCCTGTTAATTCTTGATAACCTAATGTTATAAGCCCAAAAATCTAGAAAACCATGTTAACCCGATCTTAGGATTAGGAGAGCATGTAATCTTAGAATGGGTGCAAGAAACTAAGTTTGGGGTGGCTGCAAGGTGTAATATGTTGTTGGGATTGAGAAAAAAAATACGATAAAAAGGTTGGAGCCAAAGGCTTGTAAAAAAAAAAAGAAAGAAAAGAAAAGAAAAAAGAAAAGTGTATAAATATTGGAAAAAAAAGGAAAAAATAAAGTATTAGAAAAAAAGAAATGGCTGTAGTCACCCAAGGCAATTGAAAAGATGAATGAGAAAAGGAACTTGAGTGGAATTGCAAGGTGTATAAAGCTCATGCTCTCTTATTTCCTAGGGTCTTCAGCCTAGTACCTTTGTATATCCTACCCTTAGCCAGGCCCCATTACAACCCATAAAAGACCTTTTGATGTTGCATGCATGTTTTCTGTGGGAACCATTTTGAGATGAAAATCAATTTCATGGGAAGTGTTCTTGAAAAGTGAAACTGAGTGAAATGTTATTAGCCTGACGCAACTTGAGCGATTGAGTGAACACTAAATGCCCTTGTGAGGAAGGCAGTTGTTTGAAGTTGGTGATCTCCCTCTTGTGTGTGACTTGGACCCCTTGCTTAGATTTCTGATTGCCTGAATGATGAAATTCTCAATTGTTTAGAATGAATGATTGTGGGGATTGCTTTGCTTGAAAGGGGGGACATTAAAGAAAACTGTTTTGATATATTGCTTGAATTTGTGCAAGGTTGATTGAATCTTTTAAGCTTGCCAGGTCTTGAGTCTTTTTGATTTTTGAGTTGTAGTTTGCTTGGGGACAAGCAAAGTTTAAGTTTGGGGTATTTTGATAAGCCTCTGGCTCATCTAGTTTTATGACTAGTATGACCAGGGTTTTGTGCTAATTATATCCTATTTTCACCCAAATTAGATTAGATTGTCCTCAAGCAAGGTTTTGAGTCTCTAAAGTAGTTTTAGGTTAATTTAGCCAGTTTTGAGTCAAATAATGCACTTATAGCTATTTTTTTTTTTTTCAGGTTAAGTAGAAGTTGAGAGAATAAAGAAGCAGGGGATTCGCCTGGCGAGAGTTTTACTCGCCTCGCGAACCTGAAAGCCAGCAGAACAGTGAAAATGTCATCCTCTCTGGTTCGCCCCGTGACTAATCTTCTCGCCTCGCGACCCCGAAGGCTGACTGTTCCAAGAAAATGCAAGGTCTCTGGTTCGCCCCGTGAGTCATCCAACCCTGAAAGTCAGAGACGATCACGGCTTGCCCGGGTTGAAGGTCACGGCTGTGGCAGTTTTGAAGTTGAAGAGTCTCGCCTCACGATCATACATTCGCCTCGCGAGCCTGGAAGTCAGAAAGCATCACGGTTGGCCCCTGATGTTCATAACGGGCGTAATAAGAAGACTCTTCAGTTCCTCGCCTCGCGAAGATGTGTTCGCCTCGCGAGAATACCAAAAGTTGCAGACTGTTCACAAGATTCGCGTCGCGAGATATGCTTCGCCTCGCGAGTGGGCTAAAATTCTGAATAGTATAAAAGGCTGTTCTGAATAGATTGTAAAGACTTTTGCTTCTCCATTGTTCTGTTTACATTTTTCTCTGTGTGTTTTCGTTTTTGTCATGGAGAACTAAGTTTCTAGGATTAATCTATTGTAATCGATTTCCACTATACTTGAGGTTCTTGTATTTCCTGTTTTGTATGCTTTTCCCTCTTCAATGCCATGCTTTATATTTCTGTTTTCTTAATTCAGGAGTATATTGTATTATGTTGATTTATTTTCGGTGATATCATGTTCCTATAATTAATCGCGTTTGCTTAATTCGCGTGTGTACGTTTCGTGTTCTCTTAGTTCACGAAGGGCTTAACCCCGTTTGCTTAATTCGGGAATAGGGACATGTATCTGTAGTAGTGGTTTCGCTTGCAAATTGTTGCTACAACCGGGAGGGGATTAGAATTTGCTTAGGGCTTGGAAATTGCATGATCCTATGATAGTTGGGAAATCGAGAACAATAGATTAATCGGTTTTTAGCTATTTGATAACCTCTTTGAACTGCCTTGTTTTATTGCTCTGTTTTCATTATTTTGTTTTCTTTGATTGCATCCCAATCCAAACCCCCCCCCCCCCCCAAACAGATTTTTGTGGAAAATAACACTTTAAGAGTCTTTGTGAGACGACATCCGAGTTGTCGCCCTAAACTACAGTTTTAAAACCCGCTCGTTCATTTTGGCGCGTGCGCGACAGCGCGACCAACGCTTAACTGTGGAGTTCTTAAGTGATGGGCTATAGAAAAGAAGATGCATCTTGTTAGTATAGGTAGTACCAATCAATTCCTTTAAGCCTTCCTTAACTGTACAGTCCCATACCTGTACAGGATCGAAATCTCTTAACTTTGCAGTCACATGCCTACACAGTCTCAGGATCCCTCTCGTTCCGGTGTGAAATTGGTTCGTTCATGTGTCCCTCCGCCTAGAAGCCTGTCAGGAGCCGCTCCTTGTCCGTGCTCTCTTTGCACCGGTGACCACTCCCCGCCCTCGTCAGCACCCAGGTGTTACATCAGGGCTATAAAGTTCCAGAAAAAGGGATGGTTTGTCGTTTGAAAAAGTCCTTATATGGACTAAAGCAAGCTTCTCGAAATTGGTACTCGAAGCTGTCACAGGCACTTCTAGAATATAGTTTCCAAGAAAGTCATGCAGATCATAGCTTGTTCATCTATTCTCATGGTACTGTTTTCTTGTCTGTACTCATCTATGTTGATGATCTAGTAATAGCAATGAATGGCACCTCAACATGTGCCAATTTCAAACAATACTTGAATTCATATTTTCACATGAAAGATCTTTGGGTGCTCAAGTATTTTATAGGCTTTGGATTCAAGTTCCATCTATTCAGATCACTCTCAATACCGTAGGCTTATATATTATCTTCTTGACTATCACACGGCCAGAAATTACATACTCAGTTCATATTCTTAGTCAATTCATGCAGGAACCCCGTGAAGGGATTGTCTTACCTAAGGACAATGATTTGAAACTTGTTGCTTACTGTGA
The DNA here is from genome assembly GCA_030762895.1 of Sophora flavescens. Classification (NCBI taxonomy): domain Eukaryota; kingdom Viridiplantae; phylum Streptophyta; class Magnoliopsida; order Fabales; family Fabaceae; genus Sophora; species Sophora flavescens. The sequence continues at coordinate 251,541,643 of CM061062.1, read as the reverse complement.
TTCAGATTGAGCTTCATGTCCATTGACTCGAAAGTCAACCTCAGGTAACCTAATGAAACTGGGGCTAACACCTATATCATGGAAGACCAAGAAACAAACAATTGTGTCAAGGTCTTCCAGTGACGCTGAGTATCGGGCTATGGCCCATGCCACTAGTGAAATTATATGGCTGTGAAGTCCACTGTCATGTTTACAAGAGGATTGTCAAGATCCTACCATACTTCATTGTGATAATCAAGCAGCCATTCACCTTGCATCCAATCCGGTTTTCCACGAAAGAACCAAGCATATAGAGGTGGATTGCCATTTCATTAGAGAACATTTACAATCTGGAGCAATATCCACAGAATATATACCAACTAGAAGTCAGCAAGCAGACATTTTCACCAAATCTTTGGGAGCAAAGACTTTCCATGAGTTAACTGTCAAGATGGGTGTTCGAAACCCTCACAATCCACCTTGAGGGGGAGTGATAAAATAGAAGATAACATCTATATGCTTATCTCTAATCTGTTAGTCTGTTATAGCATCTATATGCTTATCTTCCGTTTGTTTGTTATAACTTACTATCCTATTTTTGATAGTTTGTTAGGATGAGTAGTTTGTTACTCATATCAGATATCAAATAATTATCAATTAGAGATCTTTTAGTTAGGAATCAGTTGCACCCTTTTGTATATACACAAGGGCTCTGTACATGTTTTGCAATTAATTCAATTCAATACAAAATACATTCAATTTCAACAGCTTCATTCATCAAATGCGGCCTCTTGATACCCAGACCACCATCACCCTTTGATAAGCAAATAGTGTCCCAATTCACCAAGTGGATATTCTTCTTGGCCTCTGAGTCCCCCTATATAAAATTGCGTTGAATTTTTTCAATCTCCATGCAGACAGATTGAGGGACTTCGAGTGTTCCGTGTGATAATACGACATTGCACTCAGCATTGACTGAGAAAGCGTGACTTGTCCTGGCAAAGATAAGCAGTTTTGCTTCTATCCAGAGAGCTTAGATTGGAGATGTAACACCCCGGTTTTTACCATTTTTCAATATCGGTAAGATATATATGTATATATATATATATATATATATATATATATATATATATTGGAATGATCATTATTTGGACATTAATTTTTAATTATTTTATGACGCTTAATCTTGAGTAACTTTATTTACTCATTTAAAATTATTGACTTAGTGTAGTGTAAGCACGCTTGCTAGACAATAATCTTATGTTATTGTCACTATTAGTATTTGTTTAGAAAAATATTTTAAATATGATTAAAATAAATTTAGTTTATATTTTACTCCATTTAAATGTAGATTTGAAAATAAACTGATTTAGAATAAATCAGAGATTTGTTTTAGGATCATTGATTTTATGAGTTGATCAATTCAACTATATCAAACTTTACTCTAATTCAATTTTTGAAATCATATTTTTGTTACTCATTATTTTTAGATCCAAGGATCAATATTATTTATTTTTTTAAACTCAATCTCAAACACTCATTTTTGTACCTACTCACTAAGTAAATAAAATTTTGTGCTTTTATCTTCTCTCTCTCACACGCTCGATGCCCCCCTCTTTCCTTCTTCTTTCTTTTTGTTCTCTCTTCTTCAACATCATAATCCATTCTCCTTCTTCCTCTCACCATAACTCTCTTCCTTATCTCCTTCACTCAACGGCGCACCACCGTCCCTAGGAGAACCTCCAACCGCCGCACGACGTAGGGGAAGACGCCGCACCACACGTTCTGTTCGCGTCCTCTGCTGTGCGTTCGCATCCTCCGCCATACGAAGCCGCCTTCACCGTTGCTACGTTGTCGTGAACCACCACATACCGTCGTAGGCCGCCTTGTCACCGCCTCCATTTACACCACCACAAGCTCATCTTCTTCCTTGGGGTGAGTGATTCTCCCCTTATCATGTTAAGTTTCAAAACCCCAAATCTTTGAAAACCTAACTTTTCATTTTACCCAAATCATGAAATTGGTTATGTTATAGTGCAATTAGGACTTTTAGTTGATGATTTCTAAATTCGATTTCATGATTCTCTAATCAAATCAAATTTTCTCCAATTTGTGTTATGAACCATAAGCCCCAAATCTGATTTTCTTTGAAATTGGCTCTGTTTTGTGAAATTAAGCATTCAAATCCAATTAGAGTGTGTGTTTGATGGTTAGAAATTGATTGCTTAATTTTCTGGTTGTTGAAAAATGTTTGGACTCCCTCGCTGGGACGTTGATTGTGATTGTCTTGCATTAAGAAACATGTTTTGCTTTATTGGGAGCTGATTGGAGTTAACTGTGCAAATTTCGAGGTGTTAAAGGAACTCGGGGCATCATTGAGAAGGAAACGAACTGTTAAATACGTCAATAAGATGATCTTTTTCTGGTCTACAAAGGTAAATGGAGTTTACCTGAGGAGTTACTAGTGGTCATCTACTTAATAGATAAATTGTTTGTGATGAATTATAATATGTTGGATTGAGATTGTTTGATTATGATATATATATATATATATAAACAAAATGGTATGCAATGGCATAACTGTGGAAACTTGGCATCCCAACTAGGTTGGCACCCCAAGAACCACCAATCACTTGTAGCACACCATGAATTTATTAAAAGAAGAAGAAACCAATGCAAAGCATGGGGGGACTGGACCAATACCCATGAAAGAAACAAAGTTATCTGAACCTATAGCTAGGGAGACCATTCCTATTACGGAAGAAATCTTGCAATATAAAACTAGGAGCTAAATCCCACCAAACTAACCCTTGGGAGAAAATACCAAAGTTGGCTAATTTGTCAGCGCAGGAATTGCCCTCTCTAAGAATGTGGGAACAACCAAAGTGCATTTCCTTAGTAAAACTTAAGCAATTCATCCATCTATTTCGAAGCTGCCAGGGGACCAACTTGGGGTTGGAGAAAGCTTCAACAACCAACTTTGAGTCACACTCCAGCCAAAGCTTGCGCCAATCCTTCTTATGAGCTAGCTCATTGGAGAGAATAACGCCCATGATTTCAGCAGAAAATGCATCAGAGATACCAATATGATAGGAGAAACATCCCAGAATAGCTGAGCTGCTGTCCCTGAAAAGGCTACCACAAGCAGCCCTTCCCGGGGAATCTCTAGCTGCTCCGTCACTATTAGCCTTAAACCAACCCATTTTAGGAGGAAACCAAAAGACCTCTTTAACCACAGGAGCTGAATTGGCCTTTCCAATAACCCGGAAGTTCTTTAGGATATTGAATTCCTCAATGGCAGATGACATGGAACCTGTAGAGGAATTTCCAGACAAAGCTACGTTAGCCCGGACCAAATTCAGAGAGGCCTCGAAAGAAATAACCTTCCCTTCAAATTTAAGTTGGTTTCTACAGAACCAAATACCCCCAATAACGTTTGCGATGGCTGAGGCAATGATGTCTCTGACTTGAGAGCTCCAATTTCTGTTGCAAATTGAAAGGACTGAGTGGATTGAGGTGGTATCAATAGCCATGTTCAGAACAGAGCAAAGCCAGCGCCAGAACCGTTGAGCAAAGCTGCATCCAAAAAAAAAGGTGTTCTGATGTTTCATAGGCCTGACCACACAAGCTGCAAATGGAAACCACATGACAACTTCTAGACCAGAGCTTATCCTCAGTTGGGACCTTGTTATGAAGGAGGCGCCAGATGAGGAAGGATTTGGACGGAGGTATAGAATTGGACCAAATTAGCTTACACCAAGATAGAGCTGACTTGGACGGAAACATAAAATTATAGGCATCTTTTGAGGATAACTCACCAGAATTAGAAGCGATCCAGTATAGTGAGTCTTTCATAGGGGAGATAGGGATGCTGATACGGCTGAGTTCAGAGGCCAGAATCTGATTGCGCTCCAAAATAGCTTGGGGGACATTCCATTTGCCGTGGGCAATGAAATCCTCTACTTTGGACTGCAATAAATGATGCACACTATCAGGGATATCCAGAAGATCAACAATAGGTTTGGACAGCCAACAATCAGTCCAGAAATTGATACTAGAGCCATTTCCAACATTCCATCTACTGTTAGCAAGGACAGTAGAGACCTGATTTTTCATCCCTGCCCAAATGGAAGAGTTTATGTGGTCCTGAACAGGGGTTTTATTCAAAAAGACCCTGGCACGAAGGAGGCACGCCCATTGCTTATCCGAAGAAACTAGCTCCCAGCGTCTCTATAGTTATATATATATATATATATGTTGTTTAGATTAGTTAGACTATATGTATATGTCTGATGAATATATTTTTCTATGATATTGTTTGACTGAGACTAGTTGAAGCATGACTCTCGTCATGGCTTATTGTTGTTTTAGCTTCAACGACTCAAGAGGGGGGGGGGGGGGGGGGGGATGAATTTTGTCTTATTAAAAATATTTCCCTCTTAAAAACTTTTCAAATTCTTCTTCTTGGGAAGTGCGTTTAAGCATAATAATTTTTGACTGCATCTGAGTTTACAGGGAGTGGAAGATCCTCCCCATCCATCTTGGTGAGAATTAAAGCTCCTCCCGAGAAGGCATTTTTCACAACGTAAGGTCCCTTGTAGTTCGGGGTCCATTTCCCATGATGATCCTTTTGGATTGGTAGGATCTTTTTGAGCACTAGATCACCCTCCTGAAACTGCCGGGGGCGTACTTTCTTCTCGTAAGCTCTCACCAACCTTTTATGGTACAATTGACCGTGACACAGTGCTGCTAATCTTTTCTCTTCAATAAGGTTCAATTGGTCGAGTCAATATTGGACCCACTCGGCTTCTTCCAATTCTGCCTCTCTCAATACCCTTAATGAGGGGATCTCTACTTCAATCGGGAGTACTGCTTCCATCCCATAAACTAAAGAATACGGAGTTGCCCCTGTCGAGGTACGAATAGAGGTACGGTAGCCGTGCAAAGCAAAAGGTAACATCTCATGCCAATCCTTATATGTCACCACCATCTTTTGGATAATCTTCTTGATATTTTATTAGCGGCCTCAACTACTCCATTCATCTTTGGGCGATATGGGGAGGAATTGTGATGCTTTATCTTGAAGTTTTCGCACATCTCTTTCATCATCTTGTTCAAGTTAGTCACATTATCAGTGATAATCTCACTTGGCAACCCATAACGACAAATTAATTCTCTTTTTACAAATTTGATCATGACATTCCTGGTCACATTGGCATATGATGCAGCCTCAACCCACTTTCTGAAATAATCAATGGCAACAAGAATGAAGTGATGCCCATTCGAGGCTTTTGGTTCAATTGGCCCGATCACATCCATTCCCCACATTGAGAACGGCCAGGGTGCCGACATGACATTCAAGGGAGCTGGCGGCGCATGAACCTTATCAGCATATATTTGACACTTATGGCACTTCTTAGCATAATTAAAGCAATCAGCCTCCATTGTCAACCAGTATTGACCAGCCCTCAAGATTTTCCTGGCCATTGCATGACCGCTCGCGTGTGTTCCAAAAGATCCTTCATGTACCTCCTCAATTATCCGTTTAGCTTCTTTTGCGTCAACGCACCTCAACAATACCATGTCATGATTTCTTTTGTAGAGAATACCTCCATCTAAATAGAAACCCATTGCAAGTCTTCTTAGGGTTCTTTTGTCATTTTCTCAAAGTGCCCGGAGGGTATTCCCTTATTTGGATGAAGCATTTGTTGTCATGGTACCACGATTTTTGATCTGACTCTTCCTCTATCACTTGACATTATGCAGGATGATCACGACTTTCCATTTTGATGAGTGGCAGGTTCCTCTCGTCACTTACCTTGAACATCGAGAACAGGGTAGACAGTGCGTCAGCTAATTTGTTATCTTCTCGGGGAATATGGTGAAATGTGACTTCATCAAACTGCTCAATCAAACCTTTGATGTAATCATGGTACGGGATTAACTTGGCGTCTCGGGTTTCCCATTCCCCTCTTAGCTGATGGATGACTAATGCAGAGTCCCCATATACCTCCAGTATCCTTGCCTTTGATTCTATCGCTGCCAGGATGCCGAGCGCACAAGCTTCACATTCAGCTATATTGTTTGTACAATCAAAACAAAGCCTTGCAGTGACAGGTAAATAATCATTTTCCGGTGAGATTAGTATTGTCCCAATTCCATGCCCCAAGGCATTAGAAGCTCCATCAAATAACAAAGTCCACTTTTCTTTTTCTGGTGATTGTACGTGATCAAACAAGGCCATTATGTCTTCATCTGGGAAATCGCATTGCATCGATCCATAATCTGCTATTGGCTGATTGGCTAGATATTCTACGAGAGTACTACCTTTTACTGCTTTTTGGGTGACATAGACAATGTCGTATTCTGATAACAGGACTTGCCAGCGAGCAATTCTTCCAGTCAGAGCAGGCTTATCAAAGATATACTTGATTGGATCCATTTTGGACACCAACCAGGTAGTGTAACACAACATATAATGCCTCAAACGGCGAGCCACCCAAGCCAAGGCATAGCAAGTGCGTTCCAGCAGTGAGTAGTTGGCTTCACAACTGGTGAACTTCTTACTTAGATAATAGATGGCATGTTCTTTTCTTCCTGACTCATCGTGTTGCCCCAGTACACAACCCATTGATTCATCTAGCACAGTCAAATACATGATGAGAGGCCTTCCTGGAACTGGGGGAACCAAGACTGGAGGCTCCTGTAGGTATTGTTTGATCTTCTCAAAGGATTTTTGACAATCTTCATTCCATGTTACTGCCTGATTTTTGCGTAGCAATTTAAAGATTGGTTCACATGTCGCGATCAGTTGGGAGATGAACCGGACAATGTAGTTCAATCTTCCTAAAAACCCACGAACTTCTTTCTCCGTTCGAGGTGCTGGCATATCGATGATGGCTCGAACTTTTTCAGGATCAACCTCTATTCCTCTTTGACTAACAATGAACCCCGGAAGCATGCCTGATTTCACTCCAAAAGTGCATTTGGCTGGATTCAGTCGGAGCTTAAACTTTCTTAACCGCTCAAAAAGTTTCTGCAGATTATCAACATGGTCATCTTCGGATTTGGACTTGGTGATCATGTCATCTACATAAACTTCTATCTCCTTATGCATCATGTCATGGAATAAAGCCACCATAGCCCGATGATATGTTGCCCCAGCATTTTTCAAGCCAAAGGGCATAACCTTGTAGCAAAAGGTTCCCCATAAAGTGACAAATGTAGTTTTCTCCATATCTTCAGGTGCCATCTTGATTTGATTATATCCTGAGAATCCATCCATGAAAGAGAATAATGCATGTTGGGCAGTATTATCTACAAGAACATCAATGTGAGGCAGAGGAAAATCATCTTTTGGGCTAGCTCTGTTCAGATCTCGATAGTCGACACACATTCGAACATTTCCATATTTCTTGGGGACAGGAACGATGTTAGAAACCCATTGAGGGTATTTTACCACTTCTAGGAAACCCGCATCCAGTTGCTTCTTGACCTCCTCCTTGATCTTTAAAGACATTTCCGCTTTCATCCTTCGTAGCTTCTGTTTTACTGGAGGACACTCCGGTTTTAATGGCAGTTTGTGTTTCGCTACACTAGGGTCTAACCCTGGCATGTCTTGGTACGACCATGCAAAAACATCTTTATAGTCCATCAACAACCTGATCAATCTACTTCGCTCCTTTTCTTTCAGGGAAAGGCCGATCTTGACCTCCTTTGGCTTTCAATAAAACAAATCATTCTGAGTCCATTAAATTTTATGGAATATGGAGAATAAATTATCCATACTTTATGGCTTAAGGTCGTGTCCCACCCCACGTCATAAATTATTACGTTCGTATTTTCACTAAGTCATTCTTGACTTAAGTTTTTACGTTTTATGGTAAAATCTCTTCTTGACGACAAAAATCCTTTTGACTTTAAACCAAAACCTTTAGATAAAATCAAATCCATTTTAAAGAACCATCAAAGATACATAAGTAGCGGTTTCTCAAAACATTTTCTCGAAAATCCTTAAAAACGTTTAATGACGGTTTCACGGCTTTTTACCAAATTCAGGCCCAAAAGCCATATTTTTTAAAACATGGTTCTTCACCTCAAATGTATTACTCTCCTAGGTTATAATATTCATATGAAAATGTTGAAACACTGATTTTACATCTTACTCTCCATTTATACAAAATTCCTAAAAATTTGACCGAACGTCGTTAAGTTTGTAAATCGCGTAAATCCTTTTTCAACCATTTTAAACTCTAATTGTCAAAAACTCATTTTGGAGTTTTAGAACAGTTAGGTAGGTATGAAAAACAGTTTCTCACTGTCCAATAACTTTAATTTTCTAAAATTGCATTTTAGTCCCTAAACTTTCATTAATTACAAAATAGTCCTTTTTCACTTAAAATCTTATAACTTTTTATTTATAACTCCAAATCACACCAAACCAACTTATTTAGAAATATTTTTCAACTTCCCTCTAATTTTCCAGAAATCACTTTCTGCCCCAAATATTTTTCAATAATTGCAAAAAGGTCCTTTTTCACCAAAAAGCTTATAACTTTTTATGTATTAATCCAATTAACACCAAACCAATTTCTATGGTTTTGTATCATCGAGGAATACAATTTTAACATACAAGAACATGAATTTCAGTGCAGCCACTGAAATTCCCAGAAATTGCAATGTAGTCCCTAAGGACTCAATAATTCATAACTTCCAACATACACATCCAAATCAATCCAAACCAATTTCTATATTCTTATATATTCATCTAGTTCTCATAAAAATTATTCAAACAATTTAACACATCATGGAACCCATATAACCAGTCAAGGCCGAATGGCCCAAAAATTATCATGTTAGGTCATTTTTCATGTTAAACCAAATAAACAACTATCAAGCATCCAATTAGCAATCATTGAATCAAAATCAAGTATCAACCACATCCTCCAAGAGGATCACACACACATAAATCAATAATCTACTTAACTTAAATACTTATAATTTATAAGACCATTTACACTAAATAACACTAAGTAAACCATCAACATATCTACTTTAAGGTAGGATAGTGGTAATCACTCCCTTACCTCTTGTAGACCACTCGAAGATCAAACAAATACAAGATAAACCAAGCAAGGTAGGCCACGATTTTGTCCACCAAAACCTAGCCATAAACAACCAACATGAAAACAAGTTAAAGAATGAAGAAAATCATCCTAACCCACTTGCATAAAGGCTCGGCCAAGTTAGAAAGAATTAGCTAGGGATCTCTAGATTTTTCAATCTCTTGGATAATGAAAATAGAAGTCATATGAAGATCATAGAAATTGGTTTTCTGATCATATGATTTTTCTACAATTTCCTAGAGATTTTACAAGATTCTAGATCTAGGAATTTAAAATGATTATCATGGCATAAACTTGTAAAACAAATGAAGATGAAAGCTTAGATAAGTAAGGTGATGAGGTTTTACATCTTGAAGATTGAAGAAATGAAGAAAATGATCAACCTTCACTTAGTTGAAAACTGGACAGCTTGAGGGTGTGATGGTTTTGTGAGTGTATCTCACAATATACTCATCCAAAAATCACGAACTTTGGCTTGTTAGAAATATAAGAAGAAAAGGAAAAACTTTTGTGTTTAAGGTTTCATTTGGTTCGGATCATAACAGGGGTTAAAAGGGCCTTCTTTCTTCTGTTTCGTGTGTTACTGAGAATTCTGGGAAGTTTCGGTATTTTGAGCATATCTCCCAATCCACTTATCAGTTTTTGATGATCTTTAGCTTGTTGGAAATAAGAGAGAAATAGGAACAACTTTTATGTTGAGAGTTGTTCGATTTTCAGAAAGTAAGAGAGTCATATTTTCGGTGGAGATTCGGTGTTCTTATGAGTTTTGTAACTTAGAGAAAATTGAGAAAACTTGGTGAGGAAGATGAAGAGAAGTGGGGAGGGGAAGCTACGGTTTTGAGAATTTATATAGGCTTAGATTTAGGCTTTTTTTGGTTCCTTAGAGTCCAAATAATGGGTTTTATGAATATTAAATTAATATATGATTAATCATAGTTAATAGTTAACTTAACTAAGGTTATTTTGGCTAATCATGGTTACTAATATGTGGCTCAAATTTGATGGAGGTGTGGCTGATTTTGGGCCACACATAGTGACTTACGAATGGGTCACCAATCCTATCCGTTAGCGGTTCCCGAAAATTCCGTACGCAGCTTCGTCATTTACCCGATTTCGGTTTTTGAGAGGAAAATAATGAAATGAAAGCAAAATGAAATAGGTATGGTTGAGTATATATGGATGCACGAAATTTAGGAGATGTGGTAGGTTTACAGCCATGTAAAATGAGTGGTTAAAAGTGCGTAGATGTGTCTTGTTAATACCCGCGAAAGCTTGGGGGTATTTTGGTCTTTTTACCTAAAAGTCATGATTACTAGCATTTAATGCTCATAAATGCTTTGTGACTCATCCTCCATGAGTCATCATGTATGACTCGTTGTCCCGATCTCTTGACAGGTCTCTACAGTTCCGTTTCAGACTCCGTCGGTTTCTCGATTAGGGTTTCTGTCTGTTTTTCGATCGAAAATTTTCAAACTAACCAGACTCGTTGGAAATATGATTTAAACATAAACCATTTCGTTCAAGAGTCAAAATTAGATTTTTCTGATCATTAAAATCTTACTGTCAGTGAAAACACAGACTATTTTTCCGTCCGAACTTTTACCAAAATTCGTCCGAATAAACATAATATTTTATTCCTGATCAGAAATTTGGGAAGTAGGATTCCTCACGGACATAATATAAAAAAATCTACAAATTTCAGGGGTGTTACAAATCTACATATATATATACTGATATTAAAGAACAGTAAAAATCGGGGTGTTACACTTTATGTCCCTTAATACTATACCCAGACAAGTTACTGTATGCTGGAAAGTCATTGATGGTTCAAAATAGCATGGCACGCATCTTGAAAGTATTGTTAGAATAGCCATGAACTACATAACACCTTCCACCCACAGCTTGTTCAAGTCTTCAATCAAGGGACCTAGACAAACATCTAAGTCATTTCCTGGTTGTTTTGGGCCCGAAATCATCATAGATAACATCATGTATTTGTGCTTCATGCACAACCAAAGAGGTTGGTTGTAAATTATGAGGAGAATGGGCCATGAACTATGAGTACTACTTAGGTACCATACCTATTTATTCCATCCGTAGCAAGTCCAAGCCTAAGGTTTCTTGGCTCATTTCCGAAATCCGAAAACAAACTATCAATTCTCTCCCATTGCACAGAATCAGCCGGATGGTGAAGCATTCTATCATGTTTCCTATCATCTGCATGCCATCTATTGTTCTTTGTGTCTTTTACATTAGCGAACAATCGCTTGAACCTTGGAATTATTGGAAGATTCCACAACACCTTCGCAGGAGGACCTTTTGTGATCACATCACAACTAGAATCACCATCCTTCACTTTGTACCGTGATATCCCACACTTGGGGCAATCATGTAACCCTTCATACACACCCCTATACAATATGCAATCATTAGGGCATGTGTGTATCTTCTTATACTCCATACCATCGAACAAAGTACCTTCTTCGCCTCATAGTTACGATCCGGCAATGTGTTGCCTTTTGGAAGCGTGTTCTTCAACAACTCAAGCAATTCAGTGAAGCTTTTATCACTCTACCCATTTTTTGCCTTGACATTGAACAATTTTAACACCGCCGACAATCGTGTATAATTAGTGCACCCCGGATACAAAGGCTTCTCCACATCACTGCACAAAGTATCATATACATGTGCTCACTGAAAAGACTCCTGTCCAGTATCACGGATCATGTCCTCTAGTCGATCGTCCTCCATAACTATGTCAACTTCCTCAGTTTGGGACACACTTGGCTAGTTTAACAATACATCACCATGCCATATCCATCTTGTATAATTCTTGCAAATCCCTTCACAAATAAGACGAGTACGTATTTCCTTAACTTCACATTTCCTCATATTCACACATTTGACACTAGGACAACAAAAATTTCCATTACTATCTGGAAGATTTCTTTGAGCAAATTCTAGAAACTTTTTCACTCCCTTCTGATACTCATCACTTGTGCGTTTACTAACCATCCAACTACGATCCATAGTTAAATTCTGTAAATATACACACAAATACGATTAAGTTAAAGGGCTAAAATAAGATGGACTCCAATGATATTTCCTTGCATCAATGATCAATACATTTCACGGGGCAGCATCTAAACCCTAACAAACTATATTATCATCACCTTTGCAAATACACAACCATGAGCATGATCCATAAGCAAAACAACAGCCATAGTTTACAATTCATTTTATCAAGTAATCCAAAATCATAATGAAACGGAAACGCACAGAACAAACCACAAAAAACAATGAAAACCAAAATGAAACCAAAAACAAAAAAGATAGAAACGCAAAATAAAAGTTGGTATTAAAAAGGAAAATAAAAGAGGGAAAGGGAGAGAGAGCTTACGAATGATGAACAAGCAGCAATGATGGTCCTTCCAGGTGGGGTAAGTGAGGGAGGACGAAGAACGGTGGCGTGAGTGAGTGTTAGGGCAGAGGAGGACGAAGGGACATAGAGACTTGAGTCGTAGGGCGCAAGAGTGAATTAGCTAGACTTGAGTTTTCATATGGTAAAATATAAAGACGTGTAACGTCGGTTTCCTGGCCAACCAATGTTACATGTCACTTGTAACAACGGTTACGAAACAACCATTGTTACAAGTTTTTCCCTCCACCATGTTTCTTAAGATTTACTTACTTGTAACATCGGTTTTCAAACAATTACTGTTACAAGTGTATTAAATAAACCAGTTATTTATGGTACTGCCACCACCTCTTTTGTAACATTGGCTTTAAACTAACCGATGTTACATCCAGTCATTACAGGCATATTTTCCACTAGTGTGTGGTGTACAAAGCAACACCCAAAAGAATTTGTGACATGAAGGAAACCCTTCGTTAAAAAGTCCATTGGCCCATTTAAGAAGTCTTGTTGGCATATTGGAACCCAATAGATTTGAAAATAGACTTAGGCTCTGAATTAGAAAAATAGATCAACCTATTTAATTGAGGATATTATTTTGCTTGACCCATTTCCACTCCTAACAATAAGATGATCAATTGATTTTGGGACATGATGAAATAATAAGGGTATTAATTTATGGATTTAATTACTATACACTGACAGTATAAAGACTTTTTTACATTGTCAACCAATCAGAAATTGACACAGCATTAAAAATGTTTGACTCTTATCCTAACCACCTTAAAAGTCACCAATTCCATGATTTTTGATTGGTTGTTAGTGTAAAAATCTTTACACTGACAGTGCATAAAAATTAAACTATTAATTTATTATATTTTGTATGTTACATGTAGTTTTTAAAAATATATTAACCACAATTTTTATATTTTTTATTAGACAACTAAATTAAATTATCAATCAACTAATTAGTTGGAATTTAGCCTTTTGAATGGAAGTGAAGAAACCGGATAAACCATATCTTCATCTAGGGTTATGTAATCTGCGGGACTTTAGGGGATTACACTTCAAAGAGTGGGTTATGTAATCTTCATTTTTTTGCTCTTTGTATAGGTGCAGATATAGATATCAGGGTAATCTTACGGATATATCTTTTTTCATCTTTTTTAGGGTAAACTTGATGTATTTCGTTGGTGTATGACCCAATTTTTGGGTTGTATATGGTGTGAGTATTCCTAATCCTCCAATTAATACACTTTTTGATTTATAAAAAAGAAAAATATCCTCATCTAGTTACAGTGCTACCATTTACACCATGCATCAATGTACACTTGTAAACACCGAAGATGTTTTTCTATTGTAGCACAACACTGGTGGACGCGTGTTGATTTGTGGATTGTTCATGTTGTTTGTCTTTTTGGGGCATTTTGTTTTATTAAAAATGTCAAACAACAGAGTTTGAGTGTTTGACCTCTCCTTAGCAGAGGTGCCATGTTCTCATCTACATTCTACAGAGTTCATCTTTCAAAGAAGAAAAAAAAAATAGATGAAATGAAAGAGATGGAGTGAAATACGCCCTCAGTCACTGATGGAGGAAGGAGAGGTGGAGAAGCGACCACAGGGACACCATCGGCGGCTACATTCTCCTGTTGGAGGAATGGTTTCTCTAGCTAAGTTCTCACTCTCCTCTCTCTAAAGCCCACGCCCACTAACATTAAGGAATATGGAAACCCTAAATCGGAGGTCTCGCTCGCTTTCTCTCCCTATATCTACCCGAACTCCTGCGCCTCCATCATTGTCGACGTCACCTGAAGCTTCATAAAGCTTTGTTCGGTAAACCTTTCTCCATAGCTCTTCTCTATCTTTATTCTACACTTATGTTCTTTGGAGATTCTTCAGAAACTACTCTTTTCTTCATTCCCAGAACCATTTCATCATTTGCTTAAATTTTTTCAGAGGCTAAAGATTCTCAAGAACGAGATATGAAATTTCAGTCGGTGGTGAGTTACGACTATTTTCAATCCATTCAATTGTGGATGTTTTACATTTGTTTTGTTCAAATGAAATTTAGTATAGTTTATTTGGAGTGTTTCTTTGTGATGATTTTAGTGTTTTAGGAATAAATATTATTGCCACTATAACTTTTGTTAGCCAAGTCATGCATACTTTGAGTGACAAATAATCTTAGCATTTTATAGCAATAGTAATTGCCATGAAAAGCCAACTAGAACTTTTAGTGGCCATGAAAGCATTACAATTTTCTTTTATGGTACATTTGCTTTCTCTAGCTATGTATACACATGTTTCATTAGATAGAGGCATATATTTGGGTTGAAGTGCCCAGGTTTCTCAACTTCGATCAGGCACATCCCTGTTAGAATCACTACGAAGCTATATAAGGTATTTTTTGGCCTGAATAACTTAGAACAGCCTCCCCAAATTGAAGAGCAGCCCCAAACCCAAGCGAGTAATCTTCAATAATTTAAACACACAAGCACATGTTCTTTTTAATCATCAGCATAAATTTTGGTTGATATCCCTTGTGTTGGACATGATATAAGTAGTTTTGTTTGGGAGTGATTTTTAGTTGGGCTTGCTGCAAATGTAGCTAGACAAAGTGAAGAAGGAGAGTCAGAATTCAAGATCTATACTAAATCAGATTACTGAACTCTTTGCAACATTTCAAAATCAGGTAATTTTTGCGATTTAGCAGCATGCTAGATTTTAGAATATAAAAACGAACATAGTTGAATATAGAAGATATATGTGTTTTGTAACACCCTAGTTTTTACACATATGATTAATTATTTTATTTGGATGTTTACGTTTATTTTGTTATGCGGTTTAGTTTGAGTAATTAAATTACTCTCTTCGAATTATTTTATTGGGTGCGTTAGCACTGACTTATTTCAGTGAATGCACGCTTACTAGACAATAATTTACGTTATTGTCACTATTATTACCAGTACAGAAAAATGTTTTAAATAATATGATTAAGAGAAAAGAATTTCCATATTTTCATTCTATTTAATTTTATATTTGAAAATAAATTGGTTTGACATTAATCGGAGATTAAATTTTGGACTGAGTATTTTCTCAGTTTATCAGTTCAACTATTAATCTTTACTCTAATTTGAATTTCGAAATCATATATTTATCAATCTTTATTTTTAGATTCCAAAAAATAAAAACATGTTTATTTTAGGCTTAATATTTATCACTCATAGTGTACCCACTAATACAAAACTAAATTTTATCTCTCCTCTCTCCCTTAATGACCCGTAAACCCACCCTTCCCCATCACTCGTCTCTTTTCTTTCTCTGCTTCTTCCTTCTCACCCATCTTCTTATTCTTTCTCCCTCACTCCATCTTCTTCTCCCTTGCCGTTCCAAACCGCGCGCCACCACCCTGCACAACCGCGACACCGTGTCGACCGCCACTGCCCGAAGCCGCTCGGAACTCTACCGTCGTCGACTTGAGGGACCACAAAACGCGCAGCCTGCACGCGGTCTCCAGCGCGAAACGCGCCACCCTCCATCGAGGTGAGCTCGGCCACCACCTTCCATGGTGGATTACCCCCTTCCCTTGTCAGCTTAAACACCTTCTTCTTCCTCAAAAGCTTGTCTTCATTTTCTTGGGTCATGGTAGTTTCAGATCTGTTTTGCGGTGCTCCGCCGCCCCTCCATCGCCAGCTGCCACGACGGCCATTGTAACAGCCACCATGTCCTATTTTCTTGACATCTTGGGTGAGTACTTCACCATAACCTCTCCTAGTTGAAAATCCCCAATTTTATTTTGAAAACCCTAACTTTTCATTTTACCCAAATCATGAAATTGGTTGTATTTTAGTGCAATTAGGACTTTTAATTTATGGTTCCTAAGTTTAGTTTCATGATTCTCTATTTAAATCAAAATTTCCCCAAATTGCTCTTTGAACCCTAAAACCCCAATTCGATTTTTATTGAAATTGGTTATGTATGGTAAAATTAAGTATGCATTTATGAAATTATGACTTTTAGTTGATGATTCCTAAGTTCATTTTCATGATCCTTTAATCAAAACAAAGTTTCCTCAAAGGGTATTGTGAAGCTTAAGCTCCAAACATGATTTTCTTTGAAAATGACCTTGTTTGGTAATAAGATTAAGTGTTTAGATCAAATTAGAATGTGTGTTTGATCATGTATAATTGATTTCTTGATTTCTGGTTATTGCGCGTTGTTGGATTCCCTCTCTGAGACGTTTGACATGGCTATGCTTGCTTGATGGAGTAGATAGTTACACTCTTGGAGCTAACGTGAGCATTAAGACGAGGATCCTTTACTTGTCTTCAAAGGTAAGGGGAGCTTGCCTAGGGATATTCAATGACCATGTGCATGTGTGTATGTGTTTAATTGAGCGTTGTGAATATTATTGTGATATTGAGCAAATACTTGAATGACTTGTTTACTTGAACTATTGTGATTATTACTTGAAGTTGAACGTTACTTGCTTTATAGTGTTATGAATTATATACATGTGATGAATTGTCATTAACTATAATGTTATTATTGTTGTGAATATATTACTGTAGATTGAAGTTTGCGAAGCCGGACTTGAGTTTGTGCCCAATGACTATAAGGATTAAAAGCCTTAATAAGCCTTGAATAGAACTTTGAAAGTTTTGGGTTCACTTATAAAAGTTCATTGTTTAAAGTGCTTACTTCAGAAGAATAAGATCTTGGTTTTTAGAAAAATGTTGAAGTGATTTTGAGTTGAAGGAAACTACATTTTTATGATCAAAAGTTTTGTACGAGAGAAAACCTTTTCGAACGGTGTGTTTTATGAAGGAAAGGCCCTTTGAAAATATTTGACTTTATTCCATCAAGGATTTCAAAAGCAAACGAATTTCCAAATTTTTTATAAAAGACTTTGTAAAGGAAAAGATTTTCTCCTAAACAATTTAGAAACGTTCCGGTTACTTGGATAAGTGACCGAGGTTTTGTTTTGGTTTTTGATTTTCACTGAGCGAAAAGTAAGCACATGTGAAAGAGAATACTAGTTCGCGAGACATCGCCTCTAGTATTCAGTTGTATGCACGTGATCTGGGATCCGTGTCAAGAATTATGGACCAAGGGTCCCAATCGTGATATTATGGGCTAAGAGTCCTGATTTTGGAATTGAGGACTGTGTGTCCTAATTTCGTTGTTATGGGTTAGGAGTCCTTATCATGTTGAAATAAAACATGGATAAAATTATAATTGTTTCGGCGACCACAACCTCGGATTGCGGCATCGGTCTAAGGTGTTGTGAATGAGCACTCGGACTGCGTGTCCTGTGTTATTGATTTTCAAGTAATGAAAATTGTGAATAGTCGTTGTCTTTTATTCATATGCATTTCCTCTTAGCAGACGTGTTTGAGTTATCCGAATACCCGCTTAAGATGTGGTATTTGTAACACCCTATTTTCCCTATGCTTTCTGTAGCAGTAAATACAAATTTAAATGTATTTATTTTAGATTAAATTCAGAGAATGATTTTAATTAAACTAAAATCATTTTATTGTGTTTTTATATCATATGAAGTTACGGTAAAAATTTCGATTGAAAATTCAGACGGAAGCCGGTCTGCGTTTTCACTGCCGGTATAAGTTTACTGAGCATAAAACCTAATTTTGACCCGTGAACGAGATAGTTAGTGTTTTTATTATGTTTCCTTCCACTTTGGTTATTTTGAAAATTTTTGTTCAAAAATAAAATAAAATATTTTATTCGGGTGAAAACATCGGAAGAATTACGATCGAAAATGCAACCGAGTACGAAATGGAGCAGAATAAGAGACATAAAAGGCTTGAGGTGAGGGAGTGAAGTGACTCACTAGAGGTATGACCTAAGATACCTCCTAAAAAGTTGTCATGATGATACTTTTTGAAATATAACATATTATATTCTAAAAACCCATTTTCTCTCTCTTCTCAAACCAAACAAGGCACAAGGTCAAAGTTTGCTCTCCAAGCTCATTCCTCTCTCCTCAATTTCGTGCCACACTCTCCCCTCTCTATATATACCCCTTTCATTTTCACTTCATCATCTTCCTCCTTCAAACTCCATTAAAGTTCATCTTCTTCTTTCTTATAAAAGTTCAAGCTCTTAAAGCTTTAGTTTTTATTCATCTTTTCTACTTAAGTTCTTCATTAAAATTCTTCCTTATACTAAGGGTAATGCTCTCATATAAATCTTTTTTTGAAGTTTCATATTTTATTTCTTAGTTTACTTTATGTGTTCTTTATATGCTTTAAACTTCTAAAATCTCTCCAAAATGGTAGAAAACTCCTTTTGAGTTGAAACCACTTTCTATAGTCTTGTGTTAACTTGTATTTTCACATACTAAGAGGTTGTGTAAAACAAAAATCTCTACCTATCTCTTCCAATGAAGTCTGAATGCTTGCATTTGTGACCTAGGAAGTTTTTGTTTCAACTTTTGGAATATAATCATGTGTTTGAGTTTCTAACTATCCCTTGATCTTGAATCTATAAATCTTGGAAGTTTTGATAGCTTGTTCCTATGATGGCCGAAAAATATGAATAAGTAGGCCTAGGATACTATGTTTCAACTTTCCAAGTATTGATCATGGATTTAGAACTCTTAATAACTTTTTTATTTTATGTTATTAAAGCTAGTATGTGTTACTTTCATTTTTCCAAGATGATCATGGACTTGAGCTCCATAAGATATTTGGATGCTAAGTCTAAGAGATTGGAAAGTTTAAGGATTTATAATTTGTTTATTTTATGTTATTAAATCTAGTATGTGTTATTTTCATTTTTCCAAGATGATCATGGACTTGAGCTCCATAAGATATTTGCACTAGTGGAAAATATACATTAGACGGTAAAGGTTTACGTCAGTTAACCAAAAGCTAGACGTTAAAAAGGAGGCGGTGGCAGTTTTGTAAATATCAGGCTTCATTAATTCAATTTTAATGTCAGTTGTTTTAATGACTGACGTTAAAAGTGAAGTGACTCACTTTTAACGTCAGTTCAATAAAGAATTGACATTAAAAGTGAACATTTTAACGTCAGTTCGATAAAGAAATGACGTTAGAAGTAAGTCTCTTCACTTTTAACGTCAGTCCCTACATCAACAGACGTTAAAAGTTATTTTAATAATTTTTTTTATCTAGTATACGATTCCTTCCGCATTGCCTTCCTCAAAGTTTCAGTTTCACATGAATTGCTTTGATGTTTTGTGTTTCTGTTTTGAAAACTAAAATATATGTGCGAAGTATAAGTTGAATCAATAACCCAAACCGGATCTCATTCATGAAGTGCAATACAGATCGATCGATCTGAGAAGATTGAAAGGGTTTAAAATCCTATAAAAAGTTACATTGAAAGGGTTTGAAATCCTAAACATTAAAGCTACATCCCATCAGAGAGTTTTATGAAAACTGGGGGGCATGAGAGAGCTCAAGAGAGAGGCAAAAACAAGTGCACTAGATCTGTTTCAAGCAAAGGCAGTGGTTCCAGAGACTTCCAAGATGGTCACTTGCTGCCAAAGCTGAGGTTTTGGAACTGTGACCCCCGAGCACCTGATTAGCCCTCCAGCAGCTGATTCTCCGGAAGGTGATAAGGTGAGCAACTCACATAATGTAATTTACTCAAACTCAGAAGTTGTTTGACCATTAAGACAAAGACCTTTGAGTCTAGGAATAGGAAGAAAGAGTGATGAAGTTAATCTCCACGGCAGAGCCATATTGTGAAGCAGAAAATTAAAAGGATGGAAGGAAGCTATTTATAGGAGCAGGGGATGAAGTTACTAAGCTATTATGATTTTATTGAAAACTTACCTATAAACTTAATGCTCATTAAGAGGATTGAGTTACAAGGTGCATGGGTAAGTAGCACAGTACAGTCAAAGGAATGAATGTTTTTGCAGATATCTATACACTTTTAACGTCAGTTTTTAAAAAGCGACGTTAAAAGTGTTTTTAAATAAAAATATTAATTGTTAACGTCGCTTTTTTATACAACCGACGTTAAAAGTTTGATTTTTACTTGATTAAATAAATAGCTGATGTAAATACTCCTATATATTATAAACGTGCAGAATGAATATTGGAAATAATGTAATTAATATACGGGAACTTGGCAGTCATCAATTAAGTTGACGTTAAAAATGAGGTGGTGGGTAAACTATTTGCGTCAGTTCTATAAATAACTGACGTAAATAATTATGAAACTCATTTCATTGGTTGTCATGTCCCTGTTGTCCCTCTTAACGCAGATTACTCCATATAGTACTGCAGTTTATTTCTAAACCTTTTTTTTATACAAGTTTATTTTTAATTTTTATTAATTAGCTTGAATTAGTAAACAAATTATTGTGCAAATTAAAATAAATAAACACTTAACATAAAACAAGTTATATGTATAATCAAATCGTATGACATTGAAGCGATTCATAAGTTAAAATTGCATGATTAAAAGATAAAAAATTTCTGCAACATAGCCCTAAAATATAAAAAAGTTTCTGCATCAACATCATTTTCTTCTCAGTCCTGTCATCAGAAACTCCAATGGATGCATCACCTCCCCACTTGAATTCCAAGATGCAAAGTAAATCCTCAGTCACTAGCAGCGAAAGCAAAGTGAATTGGATCTTTGCATCTTTCTTCTTCAGTAGAGTTCCTTGATGCATCATCTTGAATCCACAATCACTTGCTTCCAAAGCAAAGTGAAAGGGATGACGGGGATGAAATAAAGTGAGAGAATCACATTACGTGATTCACCCAACCTTAATATCCATGCAATGTAATTTACTCAAACTCAAGTTGTTTGACCATTGAGACAAAGACCTTTTAGTCTAGGAATAGGAAGAAAGAGTGATGAAGTTAATCTCCACGGCAGAGCCATATTGTGAAGCAGAAAATTAATTAAAAGGAGATGGAAGCTAGGAATCTATTTATAGGAGCAGTGGATGAAGTTACTAAGTTATTCTGATTTTCTTGAAAACTTATCTATAAACTTAATGCTCACTAAGAGGATTAGGTACAAAGGTGAATGGGTAAGTAGCACAGTAGTCAAGGGAATGAATGTTTTTGCAGAAACTAATAAACCTTTAACGTCCGTTGTGTAATACAACTGACGTAAGAAGTTGTGAGTGTTTTTAACGTCAGTTTCTTAATACAACTTACGTTAAATATATGACCTTTAACGTCAGTTATTACTAACAACTGACGTAATAAGTGTGAGAGTGTTTAACGTCAGTTTATTAAGACAACTGACGTTAAGTATATGATCTTCAACGTCAGGTTTTACCAAAAACTGACGTAAAATGTTGTTTTATTTTAATTATAACGTTTACCCCCGCGCGCCTCCTCCACTTCTCTACGTCTTTTCTCTTTTCATCACGCTCAACCCTCACTCTCGCTCTCACTCTTCCCTAATCGCGAGCTCATCTCCACCGCAACCACCGCGAGGGCTTATTTGCCACCACCGTGAGGTACACTCTTAACCCCTAACTCTGTCTTTCCCGCTCCTTCTTTGCAATAACTTGACATCTCTCTTTCACCTGGCCTTCCCGCGCACTAACTCTCCTTGTCCCTCTGCTCTCAGTAACCACATCGAACGTTGGCCACCACTCGAGCTTCCCCCCCCCCACCACGCGAGCGCCTATTTCTGGTGAGTCTTTAATTAGGGCACATTTTTTTATTCACGGTTTTGAGTGCATGCATGTTGCTCTGCTGGTTTGAAACTGTAGTCTCAGTAGTTGAAACTTGAAACTGTGAGTTTGAGTTGTTTGGAATGTCTCTATTTTTGGTTTTGAGTGTATGTTGAAACTGTAGTCTCAGTAGTTGTAACTTTAAACCGTGAGTTTGAGTTGTTTGGAATGTCTCTATTTTTGGTTTTGAGTGCATGTTGCTCTGCTGGTTGATCTGTCACGGCCGTGATGCTCATCACGGCTAGGCCGTGATCGGTTACGCCTATGAGGGTCCGGTTCGATTGGCACGTTACGGTAGTGACCAGTTCTTGGCAATCTTCAAAAACTATAGTTTTCACTCTCCAGTATTGTCCTTATATTGGATATATAGATGTTTTGTATATCTACAGGACCTATATAGTTATTTTTATTTATACTTCTGTATTTATTTTTAGTTATAACCTATGTTAATACATATATATTGTTTTTGAACAGGCATACATATGGATCGGTCGGATAGCCCACATGAGCGGGAGGACACTTTGTGGGGTTTCGCGAGACCCGATCACGCCTACGCCCGCTGATTCTAGTGTAAGTTTACATGCATGTTATATACTATCTTTAGTCCTTCTTGTTAATGTAAGTTTATAATGTTACAACCCTCTATTTTATCATTTTTTTTGTCCATACAACATCACGAGGCTCATAGGAAACGGGGTAGAGGAGCCACCTCGTTGAAGAAACTAGAGAAGGACAGGCGGAGCGGACGGAAGCTTGAGGTGTCCTTCGATGCTAATCTAAATGCCCAGGGACCCCGTGCTAAAGAATTTAATAAGTGGGTGTTTCTACAAGCGAAGCGGCACGTAAGCATCAACTACAACCATCGGAATGACGTTCCGCGAGCGTTAAGGATCAGATTTGGGAGGCTATCACGGTATTTTACCTTTACATTCGTTTGATTTACATTATTAGATAATTATCCGAGTTATAATCCATCCAGGTTGTTATATATGTATCTAATGTGTAGGTAGCTTGGATCGTGCCAAATGACGAGGATCATCGTCATAAATGTATGAAAATGGCATCAAAGCGTTGGAATGGGTTCAAGCATGATCTTACCAGGTACTATCTATCCGGGAAGAAGCGGCTTGATAAAATGTTCTCGGATTATCCCTGGATTGATCGGGATACTTGGGATATGTTTGCCAGGAGTCGACGGGATGAAGAGTTTCAGGTTGGTTGATTAAGTTAATTTTGTATGCTTATTATAGATCATTTAACTATATTTAATTATGTGTTTTTGTTTGAATAGGCTAAGGCAAATAAGGGTCGGCGAATCGGGCGAAGAACGTCCACCGCCACACCATGTCTCGGGGTGGGTACCATACTCGGATCTAGCGGATGATGGCGGATAGGCGAGGGCGAGCGGGAAGAGCACTCTGCTAGGATTGAAAGAGGAGAGGTGCACGAGGGCACACCATCAAGTCCTCCGTCGGACATCGACCGCGAGGATGTCTGGTTAGCCTGCCGCATGACAAAGGCGGGATCTTTTAAAGCTGATGCCACTCGCGAAGTGGCAGATAAGATTGTAAGTAAATAATTAACTTGATTTCAATTGATATTTGTATAGATATTTGCAACACTTTTCACTTGCACGTTTTTTTCATTTTTTTCATTGTAGATGGATCTTAAAGCAAAATCCTCCCGGGCGCATTCGTCCCTTCCGGGACGGCAGGACGTCTTGATGACTGCTCTAGGCAAGAAAGACCATCCTGGTCGGGTTCTCGGTGTTCCTGGGAACGTGACCATCAAACAATATTATGGCAAGTCTGCTTCACGAAAGCGGGTGGTCAATGAAGCATCAATTTTGGATGACATTACTCAGCACCTCATGACCAATCCAGATATTACAACACATCTGATGCAAGGCTTAATAGCCAACCCAGAATTCAAGCAGGCGCTTGCCAGAGAGCTTTCTTCCGTCGATACATCCCAGGACACCGCAAGGCTTGCCAACGCTTCACATGTGAGCACAAAAGAGAGTTTTAGTATGGCACATGTGGAGGACGATGAGTTGGCAGCTAGGGTGCGGGAGTTGGAAGTCCAGCGCCATGAGCATGAGTTGGAAATGAAAAGGCGTGAGCTTGAGTTGGACTCCAAATGACGTGAGCTCGAAATGTTAGCAAAGGTATTTATTCATTATTAATGTCCAAATTAGTCAAATAATTACTTGTGTTTTTTTTAATTATCAAAAACTTATATATTTTATTTTTCCTAAACAGAAGGCCAAGTCGACGTCGGTGTCGCTGTCACCTATCACTCGTTTGTTCTCACTTGGTGAGGATTATGCGTATGAGATTTTTGAATGTCCATTGGATCACGATGGATGGGTGGCACGCCCAGATCAACAGAGGATATTTTCCTTCGTTGGTGACGATCTCGGGAACACCTGCAGAAATAACGTCTGGATGAACAGCAATGTCATCAGTCTCTGGTGCACGTAAGTTAATTTTAATTTTATAACTTATTTATTTTTGGTATTTTTCCATTTAATAATTTATTTTAATTTCAATATATATATATATATATATTATGTTATTAACATCCACACCCTTTTCATATCTTAGGTATCTCCATCGTCTTTAGCTTGATAAGGGCGTTGCATCAGTTTACGGTTTCTTAGATCCGTCAATCCTTCTGCCCGAGTTCTTTGCTGGCGATGCATTGAGTAAATACATAGGGAAGTTGTTGGGAGACAATCCGAAAGAATTATATCTGGCTCCCTACTGTATGGATGACCATTGGCAGTTGTTGGTACTTCACCCGTCTAGGCATACTGTCATATTCTTCTGCTCTCTCCACCATGATCCGCCACCGAAGGTGGTGGAAGTCAGAATATGTAAGTAACTAATCTTAAATTTAATTTAAGTTTTAATATCAGTTGTTTTTAGTTTATTACACACGTGATAAATGAGTTTGTTAATTGATCGACATGATTATTTGTTTATGATAGCACGCTGAAGGCGAGTAGCATTAGTTGCGCCAACGGGAGAAGTAGGACTTTTAAGGCTAAAGCAAATCCTGTATGGAACATCCTCAAGGTTTGGTAGTTTATCAAATAATTATTATTACAATTACTAATTTATGTGTATATTCAACTGACGTTGAAATTAATTTTGTTGGTAGTCTCGATTTCAACCTGACAGTTGGTCGTGCGGCTATTATGTGATGCTTCATATGCTGAACATAGTCTCCGCATCTATTACGGATGGATGGAAGAAGGTAATATTTAAACAACTTGTTAAATTATATATTATAGTTTTGAAGATGACTTGCATTGATGTTATTGTTATTATTTGAACGTGTCTAGGCATTTATCGACCAATCGCCTATTCAAGAAGATGAGTTAAGAGACTTGAGGATGCGCTTCGCTGAATTCTTCTTCAAGTATGCGGCTGAAAAAGGAATTGCCAACATACCTCCGCACTACTTAGATAAATAGTTTTTTTTGTTAGACTTTAGAAACTAATTAATAACATGTATATATATATATCCTTAGATAGTTTTGTTTTTTAGACATTGGAACTAAAATTTATTTATATATATACATGGGTTTTGGTTTTAAGTCCCCCCATTGTTCAATTTTCCTTTGCAATTCTGTAATGTGTGTGATATTTCTGTAATGTGTGTGATATACAGTACACTATTAACGTCAGTTGTTTATTACAACTGATGTTAAAATTAAACATTTAACGTCAGTTCTTTATAACAACTGACGTTAGTTTTAACAAAATCAACGTCCGTTGTATTAAAGAACTGACGTTAATAGTTTTAGTTTAACGTCAGTTGTTTAAAAAACCGACGTTAATTCTTACAAAATTAACGTCGGTTTTGTTAAGGAACTGACGTTAATAGTGTTATATTTAACGTCAGTTCTAAACTGACGTTAAAATATTAACTATTAACGTCAGCTGTATTTATGTCAGTCAGTATTCTGACGTAAAAAATCAATTTTAACTGACGTAAAAAGCACTTATTGCACTAGTGTTGGATGCTAAGCCTAAGAGATTGGGAAGTTTAAGGATTTATAACTTGTTTATTTTATGTTATTAAAGCTAGTATGTGTTATTTTCATTTTTCCAAGATGATCATGGACTAGAGCTCTATAAGATATTTGGATTCTAAGTCTAAGAGATTGGAAAGTTTAAGGATTTATAACTTGTTTATTTTATGTTATTAAAGCTAGTATGTGTTACTTTCATTTTTCCAAGATGATCATGGACTTGAGCTCCATAAGATATTTGGATGCTAAGTCTAAGAGATTGGAAAGTTTAAGGATTTATAACTTGTTTATTTTATGTTATTAAAGCTAGTATGTGTTACTTCCATTTTTCCAAGATGATCATGCACTTGAGCTCCATAAGATATTTGGATGCTAAGTCTAAGAGATTGGAAAGTTTAAGGATTTATAACTTGTTTATTTTATGTTATTAAAGCTAGTATGTGTTATTTTCATTTTTCCATGATGATCATGGACTTGAGCTCCATAAGGTATTTGGATGCTAAGTCTAAGAGATTGGAAAGTTTAAAGATCTCTAGCCTATAAATCCTATGAAGGCCGAACCTAGAAGGTTATGGACCTAGGATACTTTGTTCTTATTTTTTCCAAAATGATCATGGTTTTGAGATCCTTAACACATATGGATGCTAAACCTAAGAGATTGGAAAGTTTAGTGAATGCTAGCCTATTTTACTAGCCTTGGCCGAATGCCCTATTTTTTAACTTAGTGGAATTTTAATTCAACTTTGTTAAGTGATCACTGTTTATGAACTCCTAACACTTAAGGATCATAAATCCATGAGTTGTATAATTTTCGGGAATCTCTAACCCTAAGAACTAG
Organism: Sophora flavescens; assembly: GCA_030762895.1. Taxonomy (NCBI): domain Eukaryota; kingdom Viridiplantae; phylum Streptophyta; class Magnoliopsida; order Fabales; family Fabaceae; genus Sophora; species Sophora flavescens. Next base: position 251,514,544 of record CM061062.1, on the reverse strand, counting down.
TCTTGGTCGAACCTATACCTTGTGGTTTAGTGTTCTTGTTTGATTTTAACTTGTGATTTTGTGTTCATAACCTTAGACTTCCATCGCGGAGGAAACGAGGACGTTCGTGACATACCTCTTCGAGCATCTAATCTCCTTACCTTCACGGAAGGTAAGAGGGGATTGCCTAGGGATATTCAATGACTATATGCATGTTGTATGTGTTTACTTGAGTGATTTGAATATTATTGTAAAATTGAGTCAATTCTTGAATAACTTGTTTATTTGAACTCTTGTGGTTATTACTTAAAGTTGAACGTTACTTGCTTTAAAGTGTTATGAATTACATATATGTGATGAACTGTCGTTAACTGTGATATTATTGTTGAGAATATATTACTGTTGATTGAATTTTGAGAAGCCGGACATGAGTCTGCGCACAATGATTATAAAGGATTAAAAGCCTTAACAAGCCTTGAATAGAACTTTGAAAGTATTGGTTTCATTTATAAAAGTTCCTTGTTTAAAATGCTTACATCAAGAGAATGAGATTCTTGTTTTGAAAAGGAACGTTGAAGTGTTTTTAAGTCAATAGAAACTACCTTTTTATGATCCAAAGTTTGTACGAGAGAAAACTTTTTTCGAACTATGTGTTTCATGAAGGAAAAAACCCTTTGAAAATATTTGACCTTATTCCATTAAGGATTTCAAAAGTAAATGAATTTCCAAATGTTTTATAAAAGACTTTGTAAAGGAAAAGATTTTCTCCTAAATGATTTAGAAACGTTCCGGTTACTTGGATAAGTGACCGAGGCTTTGTTTTGGTTTTTGATTTTCACTGAACGAAAAGTAAGAACAGGTGAAATCGAATCTAGTGTACGAGACGTCGGAATACTAGTGTTCTGTAATTTACACGTAGATCTTTGATCCGTGTCACGTTGCTGTGGTTTGTGTGTCCTAATTATGTTGTTGTGGACTGTGTGTCCAATTCACGTTTTTGTCGACTGTGTGTACTAATCACGTTGTGATAAACGTTATTAAAGGCGAATGTTGTTTTCTATGACCACAAGTCTTGACTAGTGCATCGGTCTAAGGTGTTGTGATTGAGCACTCGGACTGCGCGTCCCGTGATATTGATTTTCAACTGATGAAAATTGTGAATAGTCGTTAGCCTTGGAGCCCGACAACGGAAAAGAGTGAACACAAAGAAAAATCTCAATAATGAAAAGTCTTTTATTCATATGCATTTCCCCTTGGCAGACGTGCTTGAGTTACCGAATACCCTCTTAAGATGTGGTATTTGATGATGTATACATCCGGATGGCCGTTATAAGGGATTCGTGATGGTGTTGATTCGGGTACATGAGGTGACGGAGACAACTTGCCAAACGTCGCGTATGAGCCTGATCAACTCTTTCTTTCTTAATGATAAAACGGTGATGGCATCTCATGAGATTAAGATTAGAGCCTGATAATAGAAGTGTCATGCATTTTCTTTATAAAATTGATTGATTCGGGTATGAGACCCACTGAAATAATACTTGTTGTTTACCGATGAGTAATGTTTAAAATGTTAATATGCCAATGTTTTGTATGTATCATGTGTATGGTTGTTGTATGATATATCCATTTACCGGTGTCTCACTCTTACAGTTATATCAGGTCTCTTCGGGTTTTGCTGTAGTACCTTGGTATTCTAGTACCGATGTTACAGAGGAGTCTTTCTAAGTCACTTGAAGACCTAGTGTTAGAGGTTGGGATAGTATTCTGATTGGGGGACCTCTCTAATGAATATTTGATAGAATGACCAGCTTAGGAGTCTGAGTTGGGGTTGTATATCGAAAGAGGTCGGTAAATGTAGTGTTATATACATCCATCTGCAGTTTGAACTTTTTCTTTCGAAAGTGGAAACCTAGTGAAATTTTGTATGTCATGGAAACTTTGTTACGAACGTGACTTTACGTTTTGAATGTATGAACGATGGATTTCAGGGTTATCCTTAAAGAAAAAAAATTGTATACCCGTTTTTCGACTTAAAAGAAAACAATTTTCCAAAAGCAACCAACAAATTATCTTTTAATTTACTTCCGCATGTGTTACGTAGTAATGCCTAAGGGGCGTTACGATGTTCGATGAGGTATACATCCGAATGGCCGTTATAAGGGATTCGTGATGATGTTGATCCGGGTGCATGAGGTGATGGAGACAACTTGCCAAATGGGGCGTATAAGCCTGATCAACTCTTTCTTTCTTAAGGATAAAACGGTGTTGGTATCTCATGAGATTAAGTTTAGAGCCTAATTATTGAAGTGTCATGCATTCTTTTTATAAAACTGATTGTTCGGGTATGAGACCCACTGATATAACACTTGTCATTTTATCTCTGAATAATAATTAAATGTTAATGTGCTGAGGTGATGTATGTATCGTGTATTTGGTTGTCGTGTGATATATCCATTTGTCGGTATCTTACCCTTACATATATATCAGGTTTCTTCTGGTTCGCTATTGTACCCTGGGTACTTTAGTACAGATGGTGCAGAGGAGTCTTCCTAAGTCACTCAGAGACTTAGATCTGGTTGTTTGATGAAGTATTTGATTGTGGAATGATCACGTGAGTTTTCCTCATGAATAACTTTTAGAATGACCAGCTTAGGGTTTGAGACTTAGATTTTTGGTAGTATGTATGAGTATGACTCAGAGAGTCTTTATTTTAAAATGGAATGTTTATGGCTCGGAGACTCTGTCGAAATTTTCTTAAAAATACTAGCTTTTATTCAAGTATATCTCTAAATTAAATTGGCTTGACAGACTAGGATTGTAAGCCTGTGTGCCGATCAAGGCTTAGGTTTGGAGTTGTGACAAATTTTTATACCCAATTTCAGACGCTTATGTACTTATATAAATTATTTTCCGAAAGAAATCAGCAAATTGTCTTTTTAATTTTATTTTCGCACGTGTTTACAAAGTAATGCCCAAGGGGGGTGTTACATGTTTTGGCAGGACAATGTCATTTATATTGCAATTGTTTGGATGCTACAAAATGTTTGTGTAATGCCAATTTATCGGCTTGCAGCACTGCCTTTGTAGTTTGTATGGCGGTTATGCATCCTAATAGTATTAGATACAGCCTTTGGTCCATACATCTCTTAAGAACTTGAAAGGAAACTACAATTTATTTAGAACCCCACTTTGTTACCAATAGGAAAACATATGAAGTGAAAAAAAATGAAAAGTACTCTCAAGGAAGAGACAAGGTGCAACTCATATCTATTCTAACTTCCAATTTCAAAACTAAAGATAATTTAAGAAAATGTTGCAGATGCTAAACCTCATCATAGCAGCAAGACTAGCAGTCTCTAACTCATCTAAAATATGTTTCAAAGATGGATCTTCCTTTATGTGTGCCATTCTCTCTTCAAGTTGATCTTTATTTGATGGATTAAACTTTCAAGCATGACAACATAGATGGATCCTAGATAGAGCACGTACATTTTATCAAACAGTTGAAATCTCATGTAACAAAATGTAGAAGGGGGAAATTTTACAAATACATGCATCAAATAATTACCAAGGCGACCAACCATGGTCATAAAATTAGGATTCTGCGTAACACAAGTTTGTAACTCTGCCAGGCAACATATTTTACTGCTAACACAGTGCAGACATATCTTGATTGGTTGCTTTCACCTACTAGGTGTCATGAAATTTTTAAGGCAAGATATTTAACATTTCCCTATACATTTATTTTAGATACATCTTAGACTAATAGTCTTAGTTAGAGTCTTCCAAACAAAACATGTTGGATGTACAAATGATTTGCAACCAAAATCACCTAAAATGTATAGACAGTTTCACCTGTATTGAACTTTAATATCATTCTCCTTAATTCCACTTTGCAGTTGCAAAAGGTATTTTTTTTATAATGTCCTTTTGAAATCATTTTAATTGAATGTCAATAACTTATGTGTGTCAAAGAGTAGGTGACTCTTATTTAATGTTGTAGTGTAAATATTTAGTTGTATTGGTCTTTTATGTTATGGTTTTGCGGACATTTAGCTACTGGTGTTTTGGGCATATTCTAGATGTTTTGCATCTGAGGATGTCGGGATGTTTTAAGAGTATATAATATGGCAATGTGTATTTGTGGTTTTGTGATTCCAGAATTTTTGTAACTATCCTCCACATCATACTGCAAGATGAGCCATGTGATGGAGAATTTAGCATTCAAGTTATCAAGAGTGTAAAAGAATGATAAAAATATAGCAGCCTTTTGGTAAGAGCGAATATGGTGGTTCATTTGAATTTTTTAACTTTCCAAAAATTTCATTTGTATTGATGAGAGCAACAATTAAGATGAAAAGTGTTCTGAAAGTGAGCAACAACATTATCTCATTCTGTTGCATTCTTCATAGCATCAGTAGTTCCTTGTGCTTTAGCTTTCACTTGCTGCTCAATCTGTAAACAACAATTTTTATGAAATTAAATGTGGTTGTGTCTTCATAGTTACACTACTGTTGCGTTCTTTGTTAAAGTCCTAATTAAAGGCTAAAAGAACTTTAAGGACCTCCCCAAATTTAAAAGGATGAACTCACTTTTTCATCATGATAATTATTATCATGTAACATGACCACAATGCCTATCTCACATATTGCTCTAATGGGAAAGGAAAATTTGACCTAACTAATTGTTGCAAGGGTCATTCAAAGTACTGCCTCTCTCTAAAGTGATATCTTTGTTAATATAGTCAACATTTCCAACAAAGTTTCAGATACAACGTGTCATATATGTGTGCCATCAAAATGTCCAACTGCACGAAAAATAGAAAAATTATCGACCCATGGCTTCAACTCCAACCCAGTCCCTACACCTGTTAATACAACAAGCATTCTACCTGAAAGAAAATTCTTTCCATTTATTTTATCGTTAGAACAGACAAATTATGGTGTTGTAATAGGGGGGAAATGGTGAACGGCGCTCTGCTAGGGTTTGTTGTTGCATGAAAATCTAGGGTTTGCATGATCATGGTTGTTCATGGCTCCGTCTGCCCATGGCCCTTCCTTCAGCCTCTTGCCCCCTCACCCTTGCCTTCTACTTCATCTCCATCTTCTCTTCCTGCACAAAAGAAATCCTTTGCCCAGGCACTTTCTAATTCTTTCGACATCCCTATAAGTCAGTTGCCCAAGCCACGATTGATAGGAGACACGATCTCAATAAAAATCTCTGAAGAGGAATACAAGCTCGGATTAGAAAGTAGCAAAAATAGTTTACATGGTCGTTTGATCCTTCAGAAAGGCAATAAGCCAATCAAGTTCCAAGACTTGAGAGACAAGCTATCGAAACTATGGAATCCAATTGGTCATTGGCGCATCATTCCTTTGCGTAAAGGATATTATGAATTCAATTTCGCTTCCTTAGAAGATCTGCGTAGTGTTTGGACTGTTGGATCTTGGAATTTACAACCAAGCATGCTTAGGCTTTATCAATGGAGTCCAGATTTTAATCCAAATCTTCAAAAACAAACTCACATTCAATCTTGGGTTCGAATTTATGATCTGCCTATGGAGTATTGGAGGCCGAAAATTCTTTTTGAGATTGCAAATGGAATAGGCACTCCAATTGCTCTAGATGAATCCATGAAAAACAAAGTATTTGGCCACTATGCCAGAATCCTAGTTGATATTGATCTCTCCGGCCCTATCCCAAATGGTTTCAGGGTGGAAAGGGAAACTCATGCATTCTATGTTACTTTTGACTATGAAAAACTCCTCTTCTTTTGTTCTTGTTGTCTTTCGATAGGGCATGCTGCTGGGGAATGCAAGAGAAATGTTAACAGTATTGAATCCCGAAAGGAACAGCCTTTATATCAGAAAACAAGAACTGCATACGTTCCTAAGCAGCCTATTGTCAAGAAATCAGATGTTGCAGATATGATTAATTATGATCACGTGATTGGTGGCAAGGAAGATTCTGATCATGATCCAGTTAATGGTGGAAAACATGCTCTAAACCACATTAAAGAGCATTACTCTCGGAAGTATTCCAGAAAAGGATAATGCAGTAGTGCAACGGATTGTTAATGATGCAGTGAGTCCTCAAAGAATTCAGGAGGATGGTGCCGAGAATTCCTCTGAATATGATGAATCAATACATCTGGAATCTCCTCAGGCAGCTAGAGTTTTAACTGATCATGGATTTCAGACTCCAATTGATGGTGCAGAAAATATTGGAATTGGAGTGCAATCCATTAGTCATGTCTCTGAATCAATGGGAGGCATAGAAAACAACATGTAGGTCAACTCCATAACTCAGAGAGTTAATGCAATTGTACCTTCTCAGGTGGATATGCTTCCTCATCAAGCTCATCAAGATGTCAGGATTGTGTCTAAATTCTGGAGCAATGGTGTTGAGGAGGAAGAGACTGATGTGGAAGAGGAATGTCTTGATGCTAATGTAGTTCTTCCAGAACAAGGTAATTTTGAAGTGTTCCTCTCAAAATCTCAAAAGAAAAAACTGAGGAAAAAACAGACAACTCTTGCAAAAGCTGGTAAGTCAAAAGCCCGACACAGGGCTGGACCTGTTAACTTTGCATGATGAAGTTCCTATTCTGGAATGTTGGAGGAATTGGCAACCTAGATACTAGGTTAGTTTTGAAGAAATTTCTGGTTTCTAATAAGCCTGAGCTAATCTTCATTACTGAGCCTTGGATTAGCATTGCTCAATTTCCTGACAGGTTTTGGACAAAACTCAATCTTAAAGTTTTTGCAGTTAATGATAGGAATCCTCTCTTGCCTAATCTTTGGTGTATCTGTCATGCATCCTTGCATCCGACTGTTCTTGCTTGCTCTAATCAGCAGGTCTCTTTCTCATTAAAGATAGAATCTCAAGAAATTTTCATTTCAGCTATCTATGCCAGCACAAATTACCAGAAAAGAAGAGAGTTGTGGGCTGAACTGTTGGCACTGCAGCAAGTCAATGATGGCCCCTGGTGTTGCATTGGTGATTACAATGTGGTCCTTGGTGCTCATGAGCAAAGGGGTGGTTGCTTACCTTTGAGGATTGCTTCGGAGGAGTTTAAGATATGGTCAGACAGTTGCAATCTTTCTCATATGATGACCCGTGGTGCTCAATTCACTTGGTCTAATGGCAGAAGAGGTAATGCTTTAACAGAGAAAAGGCTTGATAGAGTTGTTTGCAATGACAAATGGTTGAGCTTTTGGTCTAGTGTTGCTTGCTGCACACTCCCTAGAAGTAAATCTGATCATTATCCCTTGATTTTGTCATTGAAAAAAGAGGATAAGAACTTTAGTTCTTCCTTCAAATTCATGAAAATGTGGGCTTCAAATCCTGACTGCACTAGTATAATTGAAGAGGTTTGGAACTCTGAGGTAACAGGATGTCCTATGTTCATATTGTCTCAGAAATTAAAACTGTTAAAAGGGAGACTCAAAAGCTGGAATAAAGATTCTTTTGGAAATGTGAACATCAAAGTTGAGTCTGCTATGGCAAAGGTTGACAGCATTCAACAAACAATCAGTTCTATAGGAATGACTGATTTACTGTTTGAGCAAGAAAAGCAGGCCCAAACTGAACTGCAATATGCTTTGCATTGTCAAGAAGAATTCTGGAGAGAAAAATCTAGAATTGATTGGCATACTCAAGGTGATAGGAACACTGAATTTTTTCATAGGATCACCAAGATAAGGAATGTCTCTAAGGAAATCTCCTTGCTCGAAAAGGATGATCAAGTTCTACTTGATGCAAAGGATATAGAGGATCATATATTGAATTATTACACTTTGGGCTGTTCAGTTCGAAAATCAATGCGAAACAATGACCTAGTTGTCAGAATTGTAACTCTCGGATGGTCTCCGAGAGAGGATAATCTAATGTTAACCAACCTGCCCTCCCTTGAAGAGGTCAAGAATGCTGTGTTTTCCTTGAATGGCAGTGGTGCCCCGGGGCCTGATGGGTTTGGGGGTTTCTTCTTTCAAAATTATTGGGAGATTGTTCAACATGATGTTTGCAAAGCTGTCATTCAGTTTTTTGAGCAGGGTTGGTTGCTGCCCAACCTAAACTCTAACTTGGTGGTTCTAATCCCTAAAACTCAAGGTGCTGATAGAGTGGAGGACTTTATGCCTATTGCCTTGGCTAACTTCCAGTTCAAAATCATCACTAAAGTCATTGCAGACAGGCTGGCTAGGGTAGCTCCTAAGATCATCTCTGAAAATCAAAAAGGATTCATCCAAGGTAGGTATATTACTGATTGTCTTTGCACTGCTTCTGAATGTGTAAATATGTTGGAAAAAGGGCTGTTGGTGGCAATATAGCCTTGAAGATTGATGTTAAGAAGGCTTTTGACACCATGGGTTGGACTTTCCTTTTGAAGGTTCTCCACTCTTTTGGCTTTGATGACAAGTTCTGTCAGTGGATAGAGACCATTCTGAAATCAGCCAAGCTCTCTATTGGTGTCAATGGCAAGTCAGTTGGATTTTTCTCTTGTAAAAGGGAGGTTAGGCAGGGAGATCCCTTGTCCCCCCTTCTATTTTGTATTGCTGAAGATGTATTGAGCAGGGCTATTTGTAAGCTAGTCCAAGAAGGAAAGCTCAACACAATGGCTGGCCCTAGAGGCTTCAGACCTCCAAGTCATATCTTGTATGCTGATGATATCCTCATCTTCTGCAGAGCCTCCACATAGAATTTGTCCATCCTAATGTCTCTCTTTAAGGAGTATGGAGAGGCTTCTGGCCAAATGGTTAATCTTCAAAAGTCCAAGTTTTATGCATGTAACATTTCGGCCAACAGAATGTCTTCCATTGCTAATGCATTAGGTTTCAATGCTGGTAGGTTTCCCTTCACTTATCTTGGTTTACCTTTGTTTAAAGGTAAGCCAAGGAAGTCCTACTTGCAGTCCATGGCAGATAGGATCAAATCTAAATTAGCCACATGGAAAGGTTGTATGTTATCAATCATGGGAAGAGTTCAACTTGTCAAATCTGTGGTTATTGGTATGATGATGTATAGCTTTCAGGTTTACTCATGGCCTTCAAGCTTGTTGAAATCTATGGATGGCTGACTGAGAAATTTCATCCAGTGCAGTAATACGGATATTAAGAAAAGCTGTGACAGTTGCTTGGCACAAATTGTTCAAACCTGAAGGCGAGGAGGTCTTGGAGTTAGATCTTTAAGAGTCATTAACAATGCTTCTATGTTTAAATTATCTTTGGGACTTCATTTCTTCATCTGAGCAGTGGGCCTGTCTTCTGCGAGCCAGAGTAATGAGGGGAAACTCAGTTGTACAATATTCTATATCCTCTTCAATCTGGACAGGGATTAAACCTCATCTGAATTCAGTTCTTGAAAACTCTTCATGGTTGCTTGGAGATGGTACTGACATAAATTTTTGGAATGATGTATGGTTATCCAAGCCATTGAACTCCTTGCTATCTCTTCCAGCACACTTAAACTCCTCCTTAAATGCTAAGGTCAAGGACTTCCTGCATAATAACTCTTGGTTCATACCAAGTATTATACTACAACACTGCCCAGCTATTGCTGAAGAACTCAAGCATATCAGTATCCCTTCCTCCCCTAGTAAGGACACTCGTGTGTGGTGCAGAAATGAATCGGGCTCTCTAACTTTGAAGGACGCTTTTCAGTTCCTCAATAGCAATGGACAAGCTGTTTCTTTGGCCAAACTCCTTTGGAATAAATGTGTTCCTCCTTCCAACTCCTTCCTGGTTTGGAGGATCCTTCATAACCGTATGCCTACTGATGAAAATCTATGGGCTAACGGCTGCATGGTGGTATCTAGATGTAACTTATGTGGTTGTAGTTATGAAACAACTGCTCATCTTTTCTTTCAATGCGCCTTTGCTAAGGATTTATGGTCCTGGCTGAGCAACTCAGTTAGCATGACAATTGATTCAGCCTCTATGCTTACTGTTTTATCAATCTGTGAGCATCAATGGAGCTCTCAAGTCAAGGATCTTCTGATTGCTGCTATATCCAACATCATCTGGGCAATTTGGCACTGCAGGAATAAATCCAGGTTTGAAGACAGGCTTATTCCCTTGCAAGTTGCCAAAAGCCTGATCCTTGCTAAGGTTAGCCTTGCGGGTAACCTTAGTAAAGGCACAGCTTCATCTTCTTTGCAGGAGTTTAGGTTATTAAAGGCGTTTGGATTCAGCTGCCATCCCAACCGAGCTCCCCAAATTATAGAAGTTCTATGGCATCCTCCTCCCTGTTACTGGGTCAAGTGCAATACTGATGGGGCAGCTAGAGGTGCTCCAGGCCCTTCTGCTTGTGGTGGCATTTTTCGCGATCATAGTGATGCCACTCTTGGTTGCTTTGCAGCCAACCTTGGTGTCACTACTGTTTTTTATGCTGAGTTAATGGGTGCAATCTTGGCAATTGAAATTGCTCATAAAAAAGGGTGGTCGTTATGGCTGGAATGTGACTCAAAACTAGTACTCTCGGCAATCTCCTCTCCCTCAATGGTTCCTTGGAAAATTAGGAATAGATGGATTAACTGCATGACCATTATAAAGGAAATGCGTTTCGGCTACTCTCATATTTTTCGTGAGGGCAATATCTGTGCAGATAAAATTGCCAATCATGGACTGTCTATTCATTGATTCTTTTGGTGGGATTTAATCCCTAATTTCATTAGGGATGATTTTTGTAAGAATAGGGTAGGTCTCCCTAATTTTCGCTTTAGGTGACTTCATGGGTTAGGTCCATGCCCCCCATACTCTTGTATTGTTTTGTTTTCTTATTTTTGAATAAATTGGGGTGTGCTGCATATGATGGATAGTGGCTAAGGTGCCAACCTAGTTGGGATGTTAGCCTCTATTGTGATGCTTTTGCACGCCTCCTTATTTAAAAACAAAATTATGGTGTTGTAATAAAAGGATAAACTTCTTTTGAAGTCCACCGAGAGATGTTGCTAAGGCCAGCAATATATTGTCATTAAAGAAAACTTAAGATAAAATAAATCTATGAATTTTGATAGCTGCTAATGGTCATTGTTTTTGTAACGAGTCTGGCTTCGGAAGTTATTCTTTTGCACCTGATGCTCAATCTCTATGCCCACATTTACATTCCCCAATTCCGGGCAAAGAGCCATGTGAGCACTTTGTGCAGTTCCTGTATTTGCCATTTCCATGATAATTATGTGACCAATTTTCTTACTATTGTGCACAAAATAACTTAAATTTGGTAGGAGGGATGATATCTGGGAGACCAAAATTGAGCAATCGTGATACCTGGGGTCTAATTGGTGCAATTGGAACCCAATGGACTAAAATTACACAATCGTGATACTTTAGGGATCCAATTATCACAAGTGAAACTAGAAAGACCAAAATTATATAATTGTGATACTTCATGGACCAAAATTCTAATTATACCTAAAATATAATGTAAATATTTTTCAAAATGTAAATAATAATTATATTTCTCATTTGAATTAAACATTATAACAATATATTTTGAAGTAAAATTTACCGGTGCGTACGCACGGGTACTTGCACTAGTTCCTACCAAATTGTGCAGTAGGTGCTAGAAAATTAATGGTATGGCGAAAACTATCTCCAGTCAATATTTTTTTTTTGACTAACGATAATTATTTTTTGATAATTAATTTATTAAAATAACAGCTAACAATAATAAATTATGAGTTATGGGTATTCAGTTTTACATTTTTATTTAAATGAGGCCAATTATATAGAACAAATTAGTGATGAGTTTAGGGGCGGGGGTTATGAATATATTTAAATAATTTTACTGGGCTCATAAGTTCGAATATTTTATTCAAATTAATTTTTTTTTGAAAGGTATTTTATTCAAATTTGAACAAATATTTTTCAGAAAAGAATTTTTTTTATTAATAATTAAAAGAAAACCTACGAAGAAGTTTATTTCGATGAAAATTGACTACAGAAAGTCCAGAGGTTCATTTAGGTAATGCTTCAAGACACCGACAATATTTTAGTAATTTGTTTCCAAAAAGAACCATTTCCACCCTCTTAGTTTTTCCCTTTTTAGTAACAAAATTTTCGCTATCATTTTATAAAAAAAAATAATATTGTTCATGACAAAAGTTAATATATATTTTCACGTGGTTATATATATATATATATAGAGAGGGGTTTTCTAGCACTTATCAATTAATTTAAAATAGTACATTTAATATATTGAAAACTAAAAATAAATTATTTTTTAATTGAAAACTTTATTTTGGTTTCCTTTAATTACTACTTTTTATTAGGACAAAAAAAAAACAAAAAAACTACATTTAATTAGGACACTTTAGCATGACCTTTAGGTTCAGTGTAGATGATGACAAAGATTAAATTTACAGTTCATAATTCTAATCTTATTTTTACTTTTTTTCTTGAAATGGTTTTCACTAAAAACCTTAATTTTCATGTTTGGAGCAAATAAAGAATTGAAGCACCAAAATTATAATGATGAATTGAATTGGTGGACGTCGCTTATGACATGGTTGGAGGTCGTGCCCTTGACATGGTCAGTGGATACTATCACTAACGATGGTCATGGGTTCAACTCCCCCACTAACATAACAAATACCAACAATCTAATATTTGCCTATATATATAAAAAAAACTAACGACGGTCAAAGGACATTGCCGATGAAAGTATGGTTGGAGGATTCTATTGGTGTAATCCTTAGATATTATTTTTAACTTTTGTAATTAGAATTTAATTTAAAAATTAAAAATATTATAAATAGTTATTTTGGAATTCTATTGAACTCAAAATTAGAATTCTAATTCTAATATTAACATCAAACAAGAAAATTGGAATCAAGAGATCCATTTCCAATTCGAAGACTCCAATCTAAGCCTAGTTAAGTCAAGGAAACGACACTTTATATTGTCAAGATAAAATTTGATTCCAATTCAAACATCAAGTTAATTATTAGTATAAAATTGATAAAACCAGTGGAATAAATTTTTTTATATATAACTAAAAAAGCCAGTGGAATATACTATACAATTAAGCATGGTTAATGAAAAAACCAAGATTAAGCAACAACTAAAGCTTGTGATATGACACCTACTTTGATACTTTCTTGTCAAAAAAAAAAAGGGCTTGTGATATGCTTGACCTTGAAAAGATGGAATTTTTTTTTTTTTGAAGCAGGAAGGATGGAACATATATTAAACTTTAATTCCATTAAAAAAAAAAAACCAAGACTATAGTCGTAAACATAAAATTGCACGCGTGTGATGTTTAAAGAAAAACACATGTTCAATTTTTTTTTTATAACCGTTAAAGAATTTAAACATATTCTAACGACTTTTAATGGAAACTTAAGTGTAATTTATGTTAATATATATCGTCATCAATGAGTCCATTATTACTATTAAAAACCCTTCAATATCCATTACTACAATGAATTCAGAATTTAAAAAATTATTAATAATGAAATAATATAGGGTTATTATAACCCACTTATTCCTCCCCACATTATACATTTTGTCCAAAAGGAAACTCGGGAGTTACAATATTAGGGCTTGGAATAAGCTTCACATCATTTTTCCCTCACAAACAAACCCTCTGACCTCACCATAAACTAAGTTCTTTCCCATTTTAGTCTCCACCAAAAACCTTCGTGAAAGCCATTGTAGGTGGAGTAAATAGTGGCGATTCCATTCCATTTCATGGAAGTGGAAATAAAAGGTCACAAACCCTTCCATGTGTCGTTCAGGTCCTCCTTTAACAGCCATAGAGAGGTTCTTATTGGGTCAACACCACTTCTCTCAGAAGCAACAACAGCATCATGATGTTGCAAAGAACAACAATGCAAGTGTTTTTGGAGATGAGTTCTACACTTTTGGGTGTTCGGGTGGTTCAAGTACTTATAGGTTTTTGTGGCCTAACACTCAAGAAGGAACTTTGTTTGGTGAACTCATGGCAAATGAAGATGCTTTGAATTGGACAGAGCAATTTCCTTCCTTATGTCTCAAAGAAGATATGCAAGTTTTAGGGGGAATGTGAAAGTGGGGGGAAGAAGGCCTAAGAAAGTGTCTTCTATGTCTTTGATTAAAGAACGATGGACTGAAGAAGAGGACAGGTTGAGTACAATGAACAACTTTTTTTTTATCTTATATGTATATATGTATGTATATTATAGATTGATTCTTGTACATTTTCACTAAAATTTTAAGGTGATTTTTTATTTTTATTTAATCGAAGGAAACTGTTAGAGTTGGTGAGGCAATATGGTATAACAAAATGGTCTCAAATAGTTGAGAAATTGGAGGGAAGGGCTGGCAAGCAGTGTCGAGAGAGGTGGCATAATCGTCTGCGACCAAATATTAAGGTTTTGTTACTCCCTCTCATCAATCATTTTTTTTATTATGGTATGCATTTTGATGCTAATTTCTTCTCATGTTCTATATATGTTAAGTAAGTTTCAATTTGGGCATGATCTCTTCCAAGTTTTGAGCAATAGACTTTATAACCAATTAGAATTTAACAAAGATTTTTTTTTTTAAGATTATAATGAAATCTATATTTCCTTAATATATGGAACAGCTAAATATAGATTCAGATTTTCAAAAATCTATCCTCCGTATCTCCATGTTGTTCACTCCACATCTATTTTGTTTATATATCTTCTTAATTGCTAGCATGTAAACTTGTTTAGTCAAAGATCAATATTGGGTCATATTGATATTTTCGTAATTAATCATTCATATGTTTCCTATTTTACTATTTAGATATACTGCTTCATCTCTCAATTCTGACGTTCCTCCTAAAATCATGCTTGCATTATTAATACAAAGATTAATTTTGTTATTTTAACCCAAGTAACAGTTCAAGGATATGTTAACTACTTTTTTAGTCAAGCATCAATGTGTGTATGATATTTTATTTCTTTTTACTTTCATAAATTTATAGATATAGCATGTGTTTGGTACTCAATTTGTATGAAAAAAATGGCAATTATACTGTAGAACATGTAAACTCTCATGTTCCTCGGCTACTTAATTATTGCAGAAAGATAGTTGGAGTGAAGAAGAAGAGAGGATCTTAGTAGAAACCCATGCAAAGGTTGGAAACCGTTGGGCAGAGATAGCAAAGTACATTCCTGGAAGAACTGAGAATGCCATAAAGAACCATTGGAATGCCACCAAAAGGAGACAGAATTCAAAGAGAAAGAACAAAAGACCAGCAAGCTCAAATGGAAAGCCACAATCAACAATATTTCAAGACTATATCAAATGTAAGAGTACTCTTGCTAGCACCAACTTCATCAACCCAATTACATCAACAACAACTACCACATATATCTCTAATGACATTGAAGCAGCAAGCCAATTAAGTCTCTTGTTATCTCAACCCTCTGAATCCATTACCAATGACAATAATATCTCATCATCACCACTCATTGATCATGAATCATATGATGATGAGATACTCTTCATGCAACAACTTTTCAAGGAGAATAAAGGTGTTAAGCACTCCAAGAATTCTTCACCATGCTACAACAACTTCTTGGGTTATTGCCAAACTACTAATAATGGTGATCAGGTACTCACTGATGTGGCTGAGTGTGGTTTTGTCCATTCCAATCCAAACCCAAATTCATATAACATGTTATTTGATAAGAGCCTCGACCCTAGAAAGACACTCACTCCAACTCCTCCAATCAATTACCTTGATCTCTATCTCTCAAACTTGCTGAATGGAGCTTCCAATTCTTCATCACATTACTGTGATTATGGGAATCAAAATCTTAACACTGATTTGAAGCAGGGGGTGATCAAGAATGGTCAGAAGGCAAGAGAGAGATGGATTTGATAGAAATGGTTTCATCCAAGTTTTTCCACTAGCAGCTTCTGTTCTGATGAACCTAAATTAGGGTTTGCTTTAGTCATGGCTTTTATTCTAGTAGACTTTGGAATAATATGCTAGTCCTATTAGTGGGTTAACATTTTGGTTAATATCTTGCATGGGAAATAAAATAGATGTCACACGATGTTAGACTGTTGTTTAATGGTGTTACTTCGTAGGATTGGCTTAGATGTTAGGTCTTGTATATGGTCGTTTGTGTTATTTTAATAAAAGAGTTTTGTTAATAAGTATTTTATACAGGTTAAAGGATTCAATAAAAAGTTTTTATTAGAAAACTAAATATTATATTTAAAATTTTGAATATACCATTTTCTAATATTGAAACTTTCTAGGATGTTGATGTTGGAAAATTTATTTATTTCAAAATAATTTTCTATCTCAAAAAGGTTTTGATATTTCACTTTATTAGAATTTATTTTTCCTGCATTTCCTTTAATGTCATAATCTCTTTTATTTACATTGTCTCTTTTAATAATATTTATTTATTCAATTAAATAAAAAACGTTTGAAGTTTGTCAGAGTAAATAGTTTTTCATTTTATATGTGTACCTTTTGCTATTAATCTCGGCATTTACATATTTTAAATGTTGAAAACGGTAACCTTTTGCAAGACTACATATATAATACGTGGCTTAATAGATTAACATGGGGATTTTTCTTCTTTCAGCTTTTGATGGAAGAGAAAACTGTGGGATTTAAAACTCTTGAGCCATGGAGATTTAGAAAAGTTTTTTGTTGTTTTCTTTGTTTCTAAATATATGAGAGTTAACGTAATTATTGTTGTTTTGGTACCCGGAATAACATGATTATTCTGGAAGAGTCTGTTATATCCTAAGGGATTTTGCAATTTGAGGCAATTAATTGTGGGTTGGGCGAAATGATAGAATGCCTTATACACGTCTCAGACTATAAACAAATTATTCATCTTTTTTTATATTTATTTTATTTATTATTTTTACAACTGTTGATTAGTATTCTCATTTAGCAAAGTGATAATGATTCTTTTGGTTTAGTTATTATGGCTAAATTAATTGCAATTTAGGGCAATTTTCCCATCATTTCATGTTCAGAAAAATGTTTTATACCACTTATATTGATATAAACCGTAAGTGTGGTTAAATATCAAAATATATCATATATGAAGACGGAGGAATAGATGCATGGATACAAATGCGAGCGGGATAATGGTTGTGAATGTTTAGATAAGACTGAAGATCTCCATCCTTAGATAATAGTGCTGACTGAATAATTAAATTTTAAGGTTAATATTGTTATTACTTTTTTGGTCAGATTCTATGGACAACAACGTTTGTTAGAAAATGGGGTCTGGTCTGCAACAAAGAAGAGAAGAACAAGTGACATGCGCACCCTCCAAGGCGTGTAAGAACACTAGGCTTTAGGTTCGATTCGCCCCCACCAATATCTCCTTGTAGATTGGATGCAACAGGTGTAACTGGCGAATCCCCTTCAGGATACAATGGAGAACCTTGGTTTGGTTTGCACACCCTAAACCAAGCGTATCGTCAATAGCATTTTACAGAATAATAGTTTCTTTAATTCTCTCTGCGCATTAAGGGAAGAAAGGAAGTGATTTGGAATGGAGAAGGCTAATCCAAATTCGGATGCCTTTCCTGCATGCAGAGTGGTTCTATTTATAGACCAACTCATGACCATTGGTGAAAGAAAACAATCCTCTAAGGGTGATGAGGCAATGCAATCAAACATAATATTTAAATATTATCAACCAGTAACATTTCACATATTCCATGTAGTAGCCTGGTGGCCAGCCCTCCTGTCTTATAACATGGTGTGCATGGTTTGATTCCCATTGGGTGCAACCATTCATTTTTTTTTTTGACCGTTTAATAAAACTGGTTTAAAACATTTAAAATGTAAACATGAGATTCCAACCCGTGATCATTGCACCAACTCAAGAACCGTTTGCCACCGTACTAACACATCAATTGATGTAATGCATCAACCATTATATGTATTTAACGTCGCGTTGTGGTTGATTTGGGGACTAATTATATTAATGGTCAAAATTTGATTAATTAAAAAAATACTTAATGAATTTTGAATTCTAAGTTTTGATATTTAATCAATTAATAAAATTATAACAAATTAGTTATATAAGGAAAGAAATTCAATGTATCAAAATACATAAGCGACAACTCAAATCAATAAGGGACAAATTCAAAAATGAAAATCAATGCAAATTAGATATTCAAGTGAATCAACAGAGGGTCCAAATTTCAATTGTATGAATTAATTGATTTCCAATTTTCTTCTCTTTAAAAAACAAAAATAATATTAGGAATTAATAGTGCATTGAGGTAAAAAAAAATTATTTAATGGATCTATTTCCGGCTTCATCGTACATGGTTTATAACCATGTAGAGAAGTTGTTTCAGTTTATTAAAAATTCAGTTTTCTAAATTTCAAAGTTTTTTCTTTTTCTTTTCGGATTGCTGGTTCACAACATAAAGATAGAGATGGTGAGAGACTCGGATGATGTATATAGAGAACGGCACAAGCAGGCATGTCACCTTCTCAAATGTCGTGAAGTTTTTACTCATCTGTCGCCAGTGCAGAGAGGATGATAGAGAGGTGTTGAATATTTAATCTTATTTCAAATGTTTAAATTGCAATTTTAAATTAACGATAATAACTTTCTTTTATTATAATTATAATATAATATAATTTGATTTGATTTAATAATTTGATTCCTTTGACAGTTCTTTAACCACGTGTACAATATTATATGGTTATATTATTGATTGATCATTCATTAGCTGAGCATTTGACTTCTTTATAGTAACCTTTTTTTTTACGTGATTTTGCATTTTAAATGAGAATGAATGGTGGAATTTGTTGGCCATTCATTGCTTCATTTTATTGACCTTTTTCCAATGGACATATCTTTATATGAACATGCAAAACTGAGATGAGATTATATTGCTATTTATTGGCTTTTGTTATATTTGAATGAATTTGGCAACGTTATTTTGAATGGAAATAAATGATATTTACATTAAGACCAATTTTTACGTTAACCATTAGATGAAAATATTAACGATGCAATGTCTCTAATGGTGGCCTTCAATTTTTGTTTATAAAGATCTTTTGTGGTCGACGGTACTTTTAGAGTTAAATCCGTGCAAGTTATTAGAAAAACTTATTTTTCATCTTTCCTCTTGGTTTTTCTTCTCCTTCCTGGGTTAAGTATTTTATTCTTATATTGTTGTTCTCATAGCTAGGTTCTGATCGAGATGAGAACAAGTTAGTGTCAAACATATCCAAAAGTTAGTCCTAATGATGGGTATTAGCGTAGTATCTATAATCCCTAATTCATAATCGATTTTGTTTTGATTATAAACTAATTACCCATTTAGAAACAAAAGGTTTCATCATTATTGGAGGCAATTATAAATATAATTATAATAATTTATAATAACATTAGCATTTATTATAATTATAATTATAAAAATTTTATAATCAATGACATTAAATAAGTGATTATCGTTCATGATTTAAATTTAAATAATTTGAAATGAAAATTGGAATGAAAGGTTACAAATTGAGTAATTTTTATATGAATTAAAAGGATATGACCGGTTTTGATATCGGTTTATGCTAGGATTTATGTCTTTTTTCATTTAAACATCAATTATTGAATTGTAATTGCTACATTGGAAAATGAGAGCCTTAGTATACCTTTTTCTTTAATTGGAGCTTGGTTTTACCCTTTTAAAATTATGAGGCCATATTCTTTGTGAGACATCAATTATTTAATTATATTTATAATTGGATCAGTTAAACTTAAATGTTTGATTAGTAAATTTTAAATAAGTTTATTTCATTTTATTTTTATAAATTATTATTACAATTTAGTTTTCTTAAGATAAGTCTATTAATAAAACAATTAAATTTATAATTTTTCTCTTTCAAATAATTTTATTTCGATGAAATAATTTCCTTTCCCAAGAGCAATTTTTTATTCCCTTTCCTTATTGAGGTAGAAACAAATCGTATTTATGAGACACTTTTTTTCTCTTACATCACATTTCCTGTTTTTCTTCTCAAGATGATCTTAGGAGTGTTTGGTCTTTAGGCACTTGGAATCTGAATCCTGGTCTTCTAAGATTGTCACAGTGGACAGCAGATTTTAACCCCAATAAACAGAAACAAACACATTCACGGTGTTGGATCAGAATATATGAACTTCCTCAAGAGTACTGGAGGCCCAGAATTTTGTTCGAAATAGCCGCTGCTGTAGGTACTCCAATTGCACCGGATGAGAATACAAGAAACAAAGTATTTGGGCATTATGCTAGGGTATTGGTGGACGTAGACCTCAAAGCAAAATTCCCTAATAGTATCATGGTTGAGAGAGATAAATTTACCTTCTATGTAGGCATAGAATATGAAAAGCTACCACTTTTCTGCTTTAATTGCCAAGTTATTGGCCATTCTCATCGAAACCACCGCAAAAGAAAGAGGGTTCCTTGGATTCCAAGATTCAAAAAGATCCTATCTTGGTCAATCAAGTAAAGACATCAGGTCCTACTTATGTAGTCAAAGATGATAGGAGACAGACTGCAGCTAGTGGTAAAGTCCAGGATAATAATGTTACTGATCAGGATTTGATTGTGGACAGGGAGAACATTGTCCATCCGAGGAGAGATCCAACTGTCTTAAGCATTGAAACTATTCTGCCTACAGAAAAGATCAAGAGTAGGATGTTCCAATTTACCCAAACCCACTTTTGGGATTTATCCAACCTAATTCAAACACCAAGGTAGCTGATACTTTGGCTGAGGATAATAATGATGTTGATCAAGTCTCCTCGAGGATTCTCCAATCTGGAACTATAGATGGGAATTTATCAGAGAATTCAGAAAATAGTGATGAAATGGTTAGGGAAACGCCTCCCAGCCTTGACCATTCAATTCGAAACCAACTCAATTCTATAGATAATGACCAGAATAGAATCATAAAAGGTAAGGCAGTGCTAGATTATAGTGAGGCCCTAGCAAATGCTAGACTCATTACTGATGCAAATGAAGGTAATTTCGAATCCCCTATTTCCTCTTTCAATAGTGCAGTAGTAAAGGGTTTGAATATAGTGGGAAAATTCTAGAATTTAGATGATATGGTAGTTGAGGACTCAATCTCTAACGACTCTAGTATTCAAGACTCTAATCTGAGAAGGATGGATGCAAACAAATACCTGCTAGATAATAAGGCAGGAAATTTCTCCAATGATGATGGCTTCACTAAGGTCCTGACAAAGTCTCAAAAGAAGCATCAAAGACAGAAGCAAGCTAAAGCTGCTCTTCAACAAAAACCAAATTTGGTTAAGAAAAACAAGTCCAGAGCAGGCCCAAATTTGCGAGCTTAATGAAGTTATTGTTCTGGAATGCAAGAGGAGTGGCTAATCTTGACACACGGTTAGTACTCAATAATCTTATACAAGTTAATAAACCAGACTTAGTGTTTCTAGCTGATCCCTGGATGAATTTATATCAATTTCCTGACAGATTTTGGTCCTCTTTAAACCTTAGAGTTTTTGATATAAATAACAGAAATGAGTTATTACCTAACATTTGGTACATATGCTCTGCATCAATTAATCCTACTGGCATAGTTTCTTCTACACAACATGTCACTATTTTTGTTTTGTGGGAGAATCGGTTGGTTTATGTCACTACTATATATGTTGCAACTTCTTATTTGGCCAGAAGGCGATTATGGCAGGAATTACAGTAGATTCAGTAGTCATTTGATGATCCATGGTGCTATATAGGAGACTTTAACACTATCCTTGGGGATCATGAACAAAAGGGCAGAAATCTGCCATCTAGAATCTCCTGTGAAGAGTTCAAATCTTGGTCAGATAGTTGTGGTCTCACTCATTTGCCAACGATTGGAGCAGAGTTCACTTGGTCCAATAATAGGAGAGGTCATGCCTTTACTGAGAAAAGACTTAATAGGGTTCTGTGCAATGATGCTTGGATGGAATTCTGGAATAGCTCAGCTTGTTCTACTTTAACTAGAAGCAAATTGGATCATTATCCTTTGTTGCTAAGTCTAAACAGAGAATCGATTATTTTCAAGTCATCTTTTAAATTTATGAAGATGTGGACTGACCACAAAGATTGTTACAAAGTTATGGAGGATTCTTGGAAGCATGAAGTTGTAGGCTGCCCCATGTTCATCCTTGCTCAGAAGTTGAGAAATTTAAAATCTGTTGTGAAGGTCTGGAATAAATTGAGATCATTTTAGTGATGTGCATCAGAATGTTAAGCAGGCTATGCAATATCTCAGTGACATTCAAAAGCAAATGCAGGTAACTAGTTACAATGAGGAGCTTGTGGTGTTGGAGCAAACTGCTCAAACTGATCTAAATAAAGCTCTTTTGATTGAATAGCAGTTTTGGCATGAAAAGTCTAGGGTGAATTGACATACTAAGGGTGATCGTAATACAACCTTTTTTTCACAGAGTCACCAAGAGAATATCTATGCTCAAGAAGGACAACATCATTCTGGATAAGCAAGTAGACATTGAATCTCATGTGCTAGATTTTTATACTAGTCTTTTTGCGTCAGATAATGATTGTAGAGACAATGGCCTAATTGATGAGGTGATAAGACCTGAAGTTTGTGCAGAAGACAATCAGAAGCTCACAAAACTTCCTTCCTGGGATGAGGTTAAAGATGCAGTTTTCGAAATGAATGCTGAAGGTGCTCCTGACCCCGATGGTTTTGGAGGAATCTTCTACCAAAGATACCGGGACATTGTTGGTAGAGATGTTTATAATGCAATATTGCAGTTCTTCAGGCAGGTTGGATTCTTTGGAATGTGAATTCCAATACTGTGGTTCTGATTCCAAAAACTCCAGGAGCTGATACTATAGGGCAATATAGACCTATTGCTCTAGAAAATTATCAGTTCAAGATCATCACTAAGGTTTTGGCTGACAGGTTGGCAGAAGTGGCTCCAAAAATAATTTCAGAAAATCAAAGAGGTTTTATCAAAGGAAGGCAAATTACAAATTGCATTTGTATTACTTCGGAGGCTATCAATCTTCTTGAAAAAAGAAGCTTTGGGGGAAATATTGCAGTGAAAATAGACATCAAGAAAGCCTTTGATACTATGGACTGGTCATTTCTCCTTAAAGTGCTTTCTGCTCTTGGCTTTGATTCCACCTTTTGCAAATGGATTGAAGTCATCCTACTTTCAGCCAAATTATCCATATCTGTTAATGGAAATTCAGTTGGCTACTTTTCTTGTAAAAGAGGTGTTAGGCAAGGTGATCCACTATCTCCTTTGCTCTTTTGTTTAGCAGAAGATGTATTGAGTAAAGCTATAACTCATCTGCTCCGACAAGGAAAGCTCCTTCCTATGACTAGTCCTAGAGGCTATCAAGTCCCTAGCCACGTCCTCTGTGCAGATGATATTTTAATTTTCTGCAGAGACACGAAAAAGAATATGGATAATCTAATGGACCTTTTCAAAAGGTATTCTGAATCCTCAGGTCAGTTCATCAGTTGTGAGAAATCAAGGTTCTTCCATGATGCATTGCCTCAAAACAGATTGGTTAATTTCTCTAACTCCTTGGGTTTTAAAGCTGGTCAACTGCCATTCATGTATTTGGGAGTTCCTTTATTCAAAGGTAAGCCTAGAAAGTTTTTTTTTTGGCACCCTATTGCTGATAGGATCAGAGTGAAATTGGCCTCTTGGAAAGGTGATCTCTTATCCTTTATGGGAAGGCTTCAATTAGTTCAATATGTGATTCAGAGTATGCTAATTTATTCTTTCCATGTCTATGCTTGGCCAAGTTCCCTGTTAAAGTTAATAGATAGATACAGAAGAAAACAGCCAC
The DNA here is from genome assembly GCA_030762895.1 of Sophora flavescens. NCBI lineage: Eukaryota > Viridiplantae > Streptophyta > Magnoliopsida > Fabales > Fabaceae > Sophora > Sophora flavescens. The sequence continues at coordinate 251,490,785 of CM061062.1, read as the reverse complement.
TGTTTCATGGGGAAAACTTTGTTCTCCTAATGATGAAGGTGGTTTGGGGCTGAAATCAATCAAGGATATTAATGATGCGTCAATGCTTAAATTATGTTGGGAATTGGTTTCCTCCAACATGCAATGGGCGGTCCTTACTCGTGCAAGGGTTCTGATCAAAGGAACTTACTTTCAACATCACATTTCTTCTTCTATTTGGTTAGGATTAGAGGCACATTTAAACATTGTTCTTGCCAACTGTAGATGGCTTCTAGGTGATGGTTGTAGTATAAATTTCTGGAGTGATAGGTGGTTATCCCAGCCAATCTCTGTTTATTGCATTTTCCTCCAAGTATGAGTGGTTCTCTTAGTGCAAAAGTAAAGGACTTCATACAAGGTGGCAAATGGAAGATTCCAAGCATTCTTGTTAACAGAACCTCTTCTTTGGTTGAGGAGCTGAAGCAAATTGTCATTCCTAACTTTGTTGTAAAGGATGTTTTGATTTGGTGCAGTAGTAATTCGGGTAAATTATCTTAAAATGGACCTTTCTCCATGCTGCAGCTTAAGGGGCAAACGTATGATTGGGGGAAGCTAATTTGGTGCAATGCTATTCCCCCCTCCAAAAGCATTCTTATTTGGAGACTAATCCATAACAAGGTTCCAACGAATGAGAACTTGTGGCCTAGAGGATGCATTGTGGTCTCTATGTGTAGTCTATGCGGTTGTCATTATGAAACCATTTTGCATCTATTCTTGCACTGTAGATATGCAAAATCTCTTTGGGACTGGTTTGGTAATTGCATTTCTGTGAACATTGATGTTTCCTCTATTTCTTCTATTCTGGCAACCTGCAATCATAATTAGAGCCCGATCATGCATGATGTTGTTTTGGCTGGCATAGCATTTGTTATCTCAGGTATCTGGTATAGCAGGAACCAGGCACGATTTCAGAATAATTTGGTTCATACTGGTGCAACAATTAATCTTATTAGTGCAAACATTTCTCTAGCAGGTAATCTATCGTCTAGTTTTTCTTTTGGGAGCTCTGATGATATCTTAATTTTTCAGCAGTTCAAAATTCGTGCTATCCATCCAAGAGCTCCAATGATTAAAGAAATCATATGGAAACCTCCTTCATTCAATTGGATCAAGTGTAATACAGATGGAGCGGCTAAAGGGGCTCCGGGTTTAGCCGCTTGTGGTCGTTTGTGGTGGTATTTTCCATGACAAATATGCTGCTACTCTTGGTTGTTTTGCTCTTAATATAGGCACCTCTTTTGCTTTCAATGTTGAGTTTCTTGGAGCCATAGTGGCTGTGGAAACTGCTTTCAAAAAAGGTTGGCATAGGCTTTGGCTAGAGTGTGACTCAATGCCGGTGATTTCAGCATTCTCCTCTCCCGAAATAGTTCCTTGGAATTTAAAGAACAGATAGCTTAATACTATTGCTTTATCTAAGAAAATGTCCTTGGTTTATTCTCATGTTTATAGAGAGGGGAACACTTGTGCCGATAAATTGGCAAATTTTGGTTTATATACACCTGACATGGTGTGATGGGATTTAATCCCTAGCTTCATTAGAGAAGACTTTGTCCAAAATAGGATAGGTCTTCCTAGGTACAGATTCAAATAATTTGCCTGGGTTTTGGTTGATGTCCCCCCATGATTTTGTATTCTTTATTCTTTCATTTTTTCAATAAATTTTTGGTGCTGCATATGATTGGTAGTGTTAGAGGTGCCAACCTAGTTGGGATGTCCAACATTACAGTGATGCCTTTGTATACCAATTTTGTTTATAAAAAAAATCAAAGTATGTTAAAAACATAAAAAACAATATGATAGCTAAACATATCTTTAAAAAATGGTCAACTTGCATGGAAAAGAGAATAAATAAATCAAGTAGATTTTCAAGAGAGAATAAAAACGATACATAAATAAATACATTTTATAAAAATGATTAACTTGCACAGGCCGTAAAGGAGAAGTAATTAAAAAAGAGAATAAATCGAATATATTTAAAAAAGAGAATAAAAAAATAATATGATATATGAATATATATATATATATATATATATATATATATATATATATATATATTTAAATGTTTAACTTGCATGGAGAAATATGATTAATAAATCAAATAGATTTTCATGAGAGAATAAAATAATAATATGATAGACCAATTTTTTTAAAAGGATTATTAACTTCAATAGGAAAAAGATGAACAATAAATCAAATAGACTTTGAAGAGAAAATTTAAAAAACAATATTATAAATAAATATATTTTCTAAAAATGTTTAACTTGCACGAGAGAATGGTTGAAATAAATCAAATAGATTTGAAGGGATAAAAATAATAATATGAAAGATAAATAAATTTTATAAAAATAATTAACTTCAACCGGGAAAAGAAAAGAAACAAATCAAATATAATTTCAAGTTAGAAGAAAATATAATATGATAGATATATCTCTGATATTCTTTTATGCCTTTGCACATCTTAACCTTTTATCGGGAAAAAAATGATAGACATGTCTTTTCTAGAAAAGGTTAATTTTCACAGGAAAATTGGAGAAATAAATCAAAACATTTTTTAGAAAGATTTTTTTCATATGATATATAAATATATTTTCTAAAAAATGGTTAAATTGCACGATGAAAAGATGAGACAAAATCAAATAGATTTTCTAGAGAGGAAAACAAAATTCATATCATAGATAAATATGTTTTCTAAAAATAACATGCACGGAAAAAAGTTATCTATGATTCCGGGTGTTATTTGGTTTATAGTAATTTTTCATGTTAATGACATGCATTTTTAATGTTTTTTTTTTAGGTGCAGCACCCAGATGTTTGTGGATCAATGCTGAGGTGCAAAATCTGAGGTATGTATTCACTTTCTCTTCGATTTCTTCCCTCTCCATTTACTTGAAAATTGCAAATGAGGAGTTTGATGAAAGCTTATCTTTGTGGGTACTATTGTACATTGTTTGAAAATGTTGCATATTTGTGTTTGGAAGTTTTTTCTGCCCTCAAAGCTGCTCTCTTTAATTTTTCTGTGTTGGGATTGTACTTTGCTCAGTTTGTCTTATTGTGGTCATTTCTACTAAGAAAATCTGAAACTTGATCATGAATTTTTTGCATAACAAAGTTGATTATGTTTTAGTTGCTACTTATCTTATTGGACCAAGAATGTTTTCAATTGCTTCATTATGTGCCTGTTTCTCATATAAGTTGGAATTTAGAACAATTAGAGCAAGTGGAATTGTCAGGGTATGATATTGTAGACAAACACATGATATCTGACAGCTGTAACTATAGTATAGGTGCCTCACTTTTTTTTTTTTTCCAAACTTGTTTTAATACCTGACAGATATTGTAGATTCCATGGAAGTCACCCTAAGGTACTTGAGTCCCGTAATCCTTCAAAATAAAGAAACATAATAAACTATAAGGATCAACTCTTCCATAGGACTTTGGAATTGGACTCCTACTAAACCAGAGAAAGTATCACCTTATATCGCTACCAGTCTCCGATCACTTGGCCCGTGGAGAAAAATAATGTCAACTCTCTACAATACTCAACTCAACAATCTCACATTTTCTTTTCCTATATCAACATTTTGAAGTTGACACATGGAAACACAAGAAGAGGTTGAATTGTGTTTCTTAACATATTTTTCAAACACTTCTTTTGAAAACAGTTTTGCACGCAAGTGATAAGCCTTTGGCTTATCTAGTTTTATAATTAGATGGACCGTGGTTTTTGTGCTAATTATTCGAGTTCAATCTCGTTTTCGCCCAAATTTGACTTTGTTTTGTTCCTAAGTAGACTTTGACTCGTTCTAGGCATTTTTAGTAGTTTTTAGTCTATTTTGGATAGAATTACGCGTTTTGTTTCTTTTTATTGTTTCAGGTTATAAGTGAAGCTCCGAGAGTCAAGGAAAGTCAAGAAACAGTGGAAATTGTCATTCTGGAGATACTCGCCCCGTGAGTGGTTGCTCGCCCCGCGAGCCTGAAGATCAGCAAAGCAGCAACAGTCATCAATTATGTCTCGCCACGCGAGTCACATGCTCGCCTCGCGAACCTGAAGGCCTGACTGTGCCAGAGAAGTCATCCTTTCGGGATCGCCTCGCTAATCGCATTTCGCCTCGCGAGCATTCAAACTCAGGATGGAGCCAAAACTGAAATTCGCCTCGCGAACCTGAAGACCTGACTGTGCCAGAGAAGTCATCCTTTCGGGATCGCCTCGCTAATCACATTTCGCCTCGCGAGCATTCAAACTCAGGATGGAGCCAAAACTGAAATTCGCCCCGCGAACATACTCTCGCCTCGCGAAAGTCCAAATTGAAAGTGTACCATTTTTAATATTCGCCTCGCGAAAGCATGTTCGCCTCGCGAGCGAGCTCAAAATCAGAACTCTATATATTGTTGTTTCAGATCAGAAGAAGGAGCTCTGGAGATAGATCCGAATCCTAGTTTTTCCATTTGTGTAGAGTAGCGTTTAGGCTAGTTTCTTGTCTCTTTGGAGCTGTGTCTCCTTCTTTTCTTATTTTACTATGGAGGTTATGTCCGATTGTTTGTCTATAAGCATGAGGAACTAATCCCCTCGTCTAGGGAATCAATGAAGCCACCCATGGCGGTATAGTGTTCATGTGATGTATGTTTTTCTCCCCTTTTCTCAATTAATGTTTTCCAATTCTTATTTGATTGTGTTGATCATATGCATGCGTGGTTGACTTGTTAACATTGATGAGGCTTAGTCAGCGATTCGCGTTTAGAACTTGAATTGGGATCATCGATCGAATATTGCACGAGAGTGAGTAGGAGATCGGTGCAACCTTATAGGGAACAAGAATTAATAGAGTTTGATGATTAGGATTATGAGACCTAGTAAGTAATTAATCCAATCTTCGAATACGTCCTATTGAGCACGACAGTGGATATAGGAGAATTTGGGGGTCCCGGTTGACATTGTAATTGAACTTAGGGAGGAATTCATCATCACTTGGGTACTATGCATGATTGGGTAGGTGGATTTGAGACCCTAGATATTTTAAAATCAGATTTTAATACCTTAGCTTTACTTGATTTGCTATTTGAATTGCGATCTTAATCTCTCTCTCTCAACCACTTTCCTTACTTGACCAACTTATCGGATTTCTCGCGAATTAGTTGAATTGGTAGCCCAATCCTTGTGTTCGACCTCGGTAAATTCTTAACGTGTTTCTTTTATTACTTGTGACGACCTGGTACACTTGTCGGTGACTCATCAGCAAGCAAGAAGTAAATACACGCAAGAAAATCCTTCTTAGAATAAGGTTAACAAAAATAAATATCAAATCCCCACAGTTAGTAATAAAAATAATTTAAAAGAGATACGGGATAAGAGATTCACAACACAAGGATTTATTCTGGTCCACTCTCTTCCAACTAAGAGCTACGTCCAGTCCCTTCTACTTGAAGGTTTTCTCCACTATAATCTAATAGCTTACAAGTATTCTTTTACACTTGCCTGTTCAGGCTTACAATCAAACAAGTATTTAATACCTCTTCAGACACTCAAGTATTCTTTTACAGTCAAGCCTCTTCGGACTCTCTAACTTAAGATATGAAAAGAGTTTAATCTAAGAACTCACTATGTCTGAGGATATGAAGGTTTAAGATCCTATGTGATTACAGAGAATAATTTCAAGAGAGGTTTTGACAGAGTTTTAACACTTTGAATTTTCAGAGCTCCGTTTTCTTCTTTACTGTGATCGTCCAGTATTTATAGATGAAGGGCAGTCTCAACTCTTGTTTCTTCAACGGTCATCAAGATGTATCCATTTAGAAATAGTATTTAATGTTGAGATATGTTGTGTCTGATAACTTGATATGTATTCAGCAAAAAGAGCTCTGGGTTATCAGAAATGCTCAAAGTGATACTGTAATTTCTCTGTTGTACCCGAAAGTTACCTTTTGTCTCTCCTTTGTACTGAGTCATTTTTGCAGCAGCTTGTGTCGGAGTACAAAGGTATTTGTGTAATCGATAGTACTATGTTTCTCTTACCAATGAATATAGTATAAACATTTAAAAACAACCAAGGTAAAGAAAGCATTTAATGCATATACATTTAATAAACAATCATTTGAAATAAAGGTTCTGAGTAGACGAGTTTAAAAGAATTACGTCTTAATTTGGACGTGTGTTCTTAACTTTGAACATGCCAGCTGAGTAGTCTATTACTAGATCGTCTAGAGTTTTACCGAGTGGACTAGTGTTAGATAGATTAAAGTTTACCGGGTAGTCTAGTACTTTGCATATCGTCTACCTTTTATCTGGTAGTCTACTTTGCAGATCGTCTACCTTTTATCGGGTAGTCCACAAATCTTTGGACTTGTTATTTTAACCTTGCTATTTTCTCACGAGTTAGACTAGCGACTCGTCTAGCAAGCTCAGTGTAGATCAACTATAAGCATTTGGGTTTATTAAAGGAGTTTTGGATTTGCATTCTCGTCTAGCGATATAAGAACAATCCTACACACTTGAGTAGACGAGTTAGATCATAAACATAATTTTCGTATATAAATTTAATCTTTTTGTTAATATCAGTATTTTTCAGAGATTATTAACCATGACCACTTTGGTTTCAATACATTTCAATGTCAAAAGCAACAGAACCTTATACCTAATGAGAAAGCAACTACATAGTAGAAAAACTTATTCTTTGATAGTGAAGAGCTCGAAACTTCAGTAAGTCCTCTCAGGCTTATTTTTTTTCCACTTTTCTTTCTTTATTTTCACTTAATATTATTTTTCATTCAAGCTTTGATAATCATTAAATACAAACAAGTCATACATATGATTTGTTACATTAGTTCTTAAACAGTTTTTTTATTTTCTTGGATAAAAGTGGTCTTAGCCCAACAACACAGTTATAATTAATACAATCATATCATTATGGCAGCAGCTTCACTGTTGCACTTTTGCTTATATGAGGGCTGGACAATATTTCGAATGATGAGGCTTTTTACTTTGGCAGCATCTTTGCTGTTGCACTTTGCTTATGGTTCGGAATTCTTGGACTTCTTGATCACCCCTTCCTGCCCACTTTATATTCTTACTTTGAAACTGATTAGTTTTACTATTTGGTCATGGAGTTCTGTAGTGGAGGTGATCTTCATTCTCTTAAACAGAAGCAACCTAACAAGTGTTTCGCTGAAGAAGCTGCAAGGTTAGTGACTTACAATTTCGGTTCTTTTATTTTATCATTTCCATCTTCTATTTTATGAGTACTTTACCTTGGTCTGGGATTCCACCATATTGGTGAACATACATTCTTTGGCATCTTACTAGGTCAAGGTTCCATTTTATTTTGTTCAGTTTAAATCTATTCTATACTGCATTTCATTGATGGCTAAATGAAAAGACATGATAAAGTGATGTTTCGTTATCCATTTAATATGAAATAAGGTTTCAGAGGCTTAGAGCATTCACTAAAACCAATTGTTTCTAACATTTGTCCTCTTTTTAGGTCAAGGTGTAAGATTATATCAATATTAGAGGCTCCACGACATATTTTTATAACCTCTCTCCCCTGGAATCTGTATACTGCATTTCATCTATTATTATTTCACATTTCTACATATTTTTACAAGAAACTCAAAAGTAGTTGTAACTTGATATAAGTTTATCAAATATGCTTGTCCTCACATTTGCATCACTAAATTGAACTTAATCTGTCTTTAATTTTATATGAGGAAATATATTTAAATCCTTTATCCATTAACAATGAATGGTATTTTTGTTCTACTTTTATGACTTCTGTTAACCATTTGACTATAGCAGATTTCTGTGTGTAAATCAATTTAAGAATTTCATATCCAAATTTCTTTATTGTGATAGGTTTTATGCTTCGAAGGTTTTGTTAGCTCTTGAGTGCCTGCACATGCTTGGCATTGTATATCTGTGTTTTATGACTTATGTTTATTAATCTTTGTTTCTATCCCTTGTGTTTTGTCTTTTGAGTTTTTTTTTTCGTTTTTTTTTTTGCTATTGTTCTTTTGATGCTTAGTCAACTTAAATGTACTTCCGCATCGATCATATATCAACAATGCTAATAAACATAATTTGTATCGAGGAAGGCTTAAAAAAGGTAGCACAACTTGCATATTTTCATTGTGCATTGACCCATGCTTGAGAATGTATTCTTCATGCTCAATTTGCAGGACATCTTCAATCCCAACGACACAGTGAATACTTTTGGCCATAATGCAGGTTCCATTAGCAAGCTGGATTCATATAGGTAAAGATGCATTTGTCCATGATTGAATTTTTATTTTTGCAGTATTTTATTTGGTTGATTCTATAGTGTACCTTAATAGGATATGATTCCAAGATTTCTATTTTTTCTATGCCCACTGTCTTTTGAGTTTGCAAAAAAGGAGAAGCCATGTTACTTAACCTCATTGTCATATGATCTCTTTCTCTTGCTTCAAATATGAAGAATTAATCTTTTCTCTCCAGGTTTTGCACCTGAATGTTAAAATTACTTTACTAGATAAGGAGGTCAAGGTTGTTTGGGGGAGGGAACATGGTTTAAAGTGATCAGAAGTTTATGGATTCAACTCTCCCAACTAGCATAACTTTACTAGATATTTCTTCTCTTCAAATTCTTTATGTTGCATGATCTTTAATGTAAGCAATTATCCTTAATTCCTTACAGCTGTAGGTCAAAGATTTAGTGTCAATTATTGACCTTTGATTGCAAGTTCTTATGCTCCATCTAAAATTTTGGATTCTAAGAGAAAACAATCCTTAATCTTTTGCAAAGTTCAAGATACTGAAAACATTCTTTTTACTAATCTATTATCTGTTATATATACAAAACTCAATAATCTCCCACTATTATTGAAGTCACACATGTCACCCTATAATATTTTCACTATTATAAAAATGTGTTCAGCTCCTAAGAAAAACAAAAGAAGGCTCTGGAAACAAATTTCCCCCACCCAAAAAATAGAAGATTCTAGACCAACAATATATTTCAAAGCCTCTAACCATATATTTTTGAATGCCGCCATAAAAAACATCAAACTCCAAATTACCTTAAAACACAACCAAAAGTCGCCCATCCTCTTTTGAGCATACAACCATAGTTCAAAATTTTTAGCTATTAGAAATTAGCAAATAGATAGCTTTTAGAAGCCACTATTCATTTCCTGATTGTTACTATATTATTGAGAAATTGATGGAATGATCTTAGAATTATGGTTTCAATACAAATTACGAAGTTGCTCCATGCATATATTTTGCTTTGATAAAGGAATGCCAAGAATTCAAGAAATCTATGAGCATAAAAAAGTTGTAATAGCTCTTTGTTATTCAACTGACAAATTATATTGACGGGCTTATTAACTCTATTTCTTAGTTTGTAACACTTATTCATTTTTTTGGCAAAGATTCTATTTACTAAGATTTGTTCATTAAAGCGATCCTTTTGTTCAGAATGCTTGTTGGTAGAGAATATCTTTTTTTTTTAGTGGTAGAGAATATCCTTTATGACTCATAGTTGAAAATAGAAATAAATATGCTATGGGACATAATCAAGATTTTCAAGATAAAATATTTACCCTTGCAATTCATAATTTCAAGACATGTCTTTTTTTATTAGAATCTTCGCTTTATACACTTAATAACACAAACTTTATTTTACCTTTTTTTTTTTTTCTCGATTGTACTTTCTCAATTTCATAGAAATAACGTCAAAGAAAATATATGCTCTCCATAAAAGAAACTCAGCTTCTGCTTGCTTTAATGATGGAAATACATTTTAAATATAATGTAAGACTACAACTTAATATACCGTGTTATGGATGTTGAAGCTCTTTATTACTCCCTCCATTCCTTAATATAAGAAATAAAATCCTAAAACACATAGACCAATGAAATACATTGAAATGAACTAATTGTAATTAATATTCATATAAATTTCCAAAAATACCCCTTCTAATTAATGAACAAACTCACTTGTATGTAAAGTTGATATATCTCGTAAATATAAATCATATTATAAATGAGGATAATATTGGAAATTAGCATTTACTATATGTGAAAATTGATACATGTTTCTTATATTTTGGACCAAAAAAATGTACCAATTTGTTTCTTATATTAAGGACCGGAGAGAGTATTAGACTTTGTGGTATTACATATAGCATATGTTTTTGGAAAACATGTATAATATTTGTTTTTATTTTTTACCAGTTTAATTGATATTTAATTTTAAATAAATATTTAATTATATATAAAAGTAATTTTAAAAACATAAATAAAAAATCAACATGACCGGTGACCCGTGCGACACCACGGGTACCATTCTAGTTGACTATTAAAACTTAATTTTCCATAACTTGCTTTGTATAGATGATCTTCTATGAAAATAAGATGGATATATATAATAGAAAAAGAAGTATCCTGGAAAGAAAACAAAAAATTGTCCAAAATACATGTATGTCTATTAAAAATTTAGACTCCAATACTTCACCTATTTCAATACTTTTCTTTGTATCCTTATATTTTTCTATTTCCTCTACCTAATTCTCTTTTACAAATTCAGATTTGCTTGAGTTTTTGTTAATTATTCTATATCCCTGTTATCAATGACCAATTTGGATAATTTTGATTGGTTTAGTTCAGTGAGAAATTTTAAGCAACCTAATTGATGTATGTTTTCAGATGTAATATTTGCACTTGAAAAATAGATTGAACTTAATTTTCATATGCACATGTAATTGAGAGTGCGTTTGTTACAGATTATGAGATGAAAAATATCACTTTTTTTAAGTAAAAAATTCATTTTAAATAAGTTTAAGTGTGTTTGTTTAAGTTTTTCATAAAAATGTTCTTTTAAAAAAAATCATTTTAAGGTTAACATCAGAAGCTACGTTTAGAAATAATCACTTGCAATAGAAGAGAGAAAAAAGTTTAAAATGTAAACTCTATCATACATGAGCCATTAGTAAGGATCTTAAGAATTCATAGTCTTCACTAATAGGCTGAATAGAAACACTAACCTTTCTCCATACTTAAATGTTAATACTTCTTTGCTTGAACTTCAATCAACAATGGAAACTCTTCTATCCCTTTCCTTTCTCTTTATGCCTCTAACTTTGATGGAAATTAGGAGACTTTCTTTCTAGGCAGAGATAGGGAAATGTTTCATTTCCTTCATTTTATAATTGCTTCCATCAAGCAATATATTCTTTTATGAAAAGACTCATCCCTAAGAGTCATAACCATTCATTCAAATATTAAACAATATGTCCTTTCATTCAAATATTAAACCACCACTAATATTTGTCACATACATGAGACATTAATTCTTACATTCTCCCACTTGGCTCATGTGACAAAGTACAACCTCATGTGGTCCAATAAATTCTCAATCATAATGCGTATAAATAAGGACAATTGTTTCATCGTAAGTCATATTTAAGAACAAGCAATAATAAGAGTCATGGCGGTCATATATCCCTACTTTGACATAGTTCCTTCCATGCACTACTATATTAGTCTTCTCCCTAATATGACACTTTCATGGGAAATACATAATATGTCTAACAATAATGTCATTTTAAAGACTATTGATGTTTTTCAACATCATCATTCATAATTGTGCACACATAAGTTTGAAAAAAAAATTCATAAACTTATACATTAATAAGCTTAGAGTGTCATACATACATCATTAATGAATTAAAAACATAATTTAACATTCGTTAGCAGACATAATGCCCATTCTTTCAACATGACCAGTAAATGCTTTGGACGGTAACCCTTTTGTTAAAGGGTCGGCAATCATAAGTTCAGTGCTAATATGATCAATTGACACTCTTTGTTTCTGAACTTCTTCTTTAACGGCAAAGTACTTTATTTCCATATGCTTAGTGTAACACCCCGATTTTCGCTGCTTCGTAATATCGGTAATAAATATATAAATATATATATTTATCCGAGACTTAGAAAATTGTTTTTGACGAAATACTGTTATTTTCCTGTCATGTTTTATATCTTAGGGTTACGATGAAGTTTTGGGTTGAAAATTCAGATGGAATCCGGTCTGCGTTTTCACTGACAGTAAAAGTTTACGGCTCAGAAGACCTAATTTTGAGTCGTGAACGAGATGAAAAATGTTTTTATCGTATTTACTACGATCTGGGAAGGTTTGAAAATTTTGGTAAAAAATTAAAATATTATATTTGTTACTAGCGTATACGTCGAGATTATCTCTAGGAAAAGCTTGCGCCAGATGAACCAAGGAGTCGGCAACGTAGCTGAGATGATGGATTTGACCGACTTGACGAGCATTTATGACGAGCTTATCCGAGTCATAATGGCCATAATAACACATTTATGACAAAGTGAATTTCTGCTATGAAATGACCATTTTGCCCTTCTCTTTTTATGACAATTACAAGTAAATGCCATTGGAAATTTTGACCAAACCTATCCAAAACCCACGGCTCACTCTTGCCTTCTTCATTAAGTATATTGCCTTCTTCACTAAGTATCTCTTCATCTTCCATTTCTTCTTGAAAACCTAAGCTTTGCCATAAGAACTCCAAAGTGTTCATAATTCGTCAGAGTTTGCCTAGCAATTCTGACCATTTTCTATTCTGCATCTCGGAAAACTTTCAACATAAAATTTGTTCATCTTTCTCTCTTCTTTCCAACTACATAAAGATCATCCAAAACGGACAAGTATGTTGAGAGATCTACCCAAATTACTAAAACTGTTCTAAACCCTCATCATGTTCATCTTCTTCTCTAAGTTTCTCAAGAACACCATGAGAAATTTGTGAAGAACATCATCCAAATCTTCCTTTTATTTGATCATCAAGAGGAATCGATCGGATTGGTTTGACCTAAAGCCGACGGAGGAAACCGGATCAAATCGGGAGATTATTTGAAACCGTTAGTTCGAGTCTTCAAGAGGTAAGGGGAGTTTACCTGAGGGATTTTCTCAATAACTATTTGCTTGTAGTGTGATTGAGATGATTTATATGTGGTTGTGGTTATTCTTTTACGCTGTGTTGTTTATCTGTGTATCGGTGATTGATCTGCTTTTAATTGATTTAATTATCTGCAGTAGTATATTATGTTGCTATGATGCATGATCTTCCTGGTGATATAATTATGATGATGTTGTTGAATGATGTTGTTGAATGTTGTTTGAGAGGCCTGACAGTGGTCAGTGCACAACCGATTAATCAGATAAAAACTTTAATAAGCTGTGAAAATTATATTCAACGTTTTATGGAAAATGTTGGAATATAATAGTGGGGGAAAATATTATTTTGGAAAAATAATGAGTTTTGAGAAATATTATTATTTTAATGATTTATTAGTGTAAAAGTAATTTATGAGTCACAATGAGAGCGAAACCGTGAAAATATTTTTGCACTGCTAATTTTTACGTAAGAAATTCCGGAATATTAGAAAATGTTATTTTATGAAATTAATTGGTGAAAATAAGTTAATTATGATTTTAGAAAATTAATTAAAAGGAAAAAATTTATCACCATATTTTGAAAAGAAGAACGTTGAGAAAACAATATTTTCCGAAAGTAACTAGCAAATTAAGTTTTATTTCCGTAAATGGGTAAAAATGTGATGACCCGAGTTAGGGTGTCACATTTCTGGTATCAGAGCTAGTCGAGTCTTTCGGGAATGTTGGAAAATAGGTCTGTTAGGTTTTTGTTGTGTGATCTCTGGTTGAAACTTGTTTGAATTGTTTCTTGGTTGAAACAATGTGTGTTGACACACAAGTAAGTATGTTTTGGTGGGTTCTGATTGGGTTGGGACCTTGTGAGAACTCATGTTTAGTAAAGGGTACTTATGTTCATGTTGATACATTCGTTTATCCCTTAGGACGGTATCAGACATTTGAATAAGGTACCTGTCATCGAAAGTTTTTGGGGAAAATTTTCTGAGAATGTCCCAAGTTTGTACGGGCGGACGGATGTTGAGATTCTGATTGATCTAGTTTCTAGATTTATCCAGATCTCAACCGCTTTGTGTAGGATATCGCCAACGAAGTTAGTAGGGTTAGACTTCAAGAAATGGAATTTTCGTCCATTTCTCGATAAGTTAGTCATCATCTTCATCGATGATATTCTCGTTTACTCTAAGAGTCACGAGGAGCATGAGAGACCCCCGTGTCACGTGTTACAGATTACTCACAAGGAGTTGTGATATATTCAAGGATCGACTTGAGAACAAGCTACCACCAGATTGGAGTTAGAACTTATTAAAGATTTTGTACTGTAAACTCAGCTTATGAGGCAAGATCAACTATTCGTGTGCCTGAGAGATTGACCAAGTTATCAGAAATCGTGCTTGATCTCAGGGTAACCATATTGAGCGCGTCATAAAAGACCTTTGTGTTTGTGAGAAACCAAGGCGAATAGATTTAAATCTTCAACCTTAGGTGAGGGTCTCGGGATTCAGAAAAATTGTTCCTTATTGACAAATTGCTTTTCAAATTTCTATGGTTGTATTAGACAATCATAGCGGTACATTTTGTACAGGTTAAATTCATTTTCTAACCCTGATTTAAAATCTATCCTGACTTTGGTTCTGACAGTCTGGATGTTTTCATACTTCTTTGGTAATGTATTACAAGTATTTCTTGAGTTATGCGACATATATGAATTCTTGATAATGGAAGTTTCTTGATGAGGCTTAGTCGATTCACTTTTACTTTTGGTGGAAGTTGTCGGACTGATGTTCTTTTAAATCGTTGTGTAGTAAAGTTCTTGTGAAGGAAGAAACTTTATTAGAGTCATGTTTGTAAACTTGTATTAGCTATGCATTTTTACACTCACGAACCTATTGAAGAATCTTTTTATATATTGGACACTTGTATCTTTCAGATTGGTCAAATTATTCTTTGTGCTTTCTTGGGAAAGCGAAATCAAGAAATTTATTGTCTTGAAAATATCTTTTCAAATTATTGTGAGTAGATTGACGAAGTCGACATCTTTTTGCTGCTTAGGTCCACGATGTAATGGAAAAACTAACAGAGGTGTGTATCAGAGGACTGATCCAACGTGATAAAGAATTGATCCTTAGAAGGTTAGCTGAGGGTAAGTGTAATACCTAAGTACGACAAGAGGTGAGTGGATTTTTATTGAGGTGTAGATGTGACTAGTAAGCTGAGAATTTCTAGAATTAACATCAGTAAATAAGATGATTTTGACAGATTTTGTTATGATCAAGGTAGAGTTTGCTAAGGAACCCTAGGATAATGATAAAATGATCATTGCTAAGATTTAATCGTATGATTGGAAGGAATTACCGAAAGGTGTCTATGGTAGTTTTACCTAAGTTGAATGTGAGCGGAAAAGGAAAGTTCTTGAGTAAAATTAAATTGATAGAAAAGTTCGAAAGCTAAGAGTTAGATAGTTTTATTCTATATAATCCCTTTTGGTTTAATTGAATTAAGATATGCAATGAAGTTATTTTGAGGATGAGATGTGTGAGGTGATATCAAATTGGAGTGGTGAATTATAATCAAGAGGAACTAAGACTATGATTAAATATTTTGAGTAGGGAGTTGATGCGTGGTGCTGTGAAGACATTGTTAGTATTAATGATAGTATTCAGAGTTAGATGATTGGAATAAGGTTTCTCGGTGGAACCATGTTGATAAGAGAAGTGATTAAGTTTTGATTTTATTTTTCGAGTGTGATAGACTCTGATGAAGTTTTGAGGATAGTACGGATATGTAGAAATGACATAAGAATGAATTGTGTTATGGAATAAGAGGAATGGAGTGATGTGAAGGGAAATGTAAAATCTTAAGGTTAAGATGAGGTTACAAAATCCTGTTTAGTTTCGAGTCTCGAAATTTCGAGGACGAAATTTTTTTAAGAGGGGTAGTAATGTAACACCCCCGATTTTCACTTATCCAGTAATATCGGTAATAAATATATAAATATATATATTTATCCGAGACTTAGAAAATTGTTTTGGACGAAATACTGTTATTTTCCTGTCATATTTTATATCTTAGGGTTACGATGAGGTTTTGGGTTGAAAATTCAGATGGAATCCGGTCTGCGTTTTCACTGACAGTAAAAGTTTACTGCTCAGAAGACCTAATTTTGAGTCGTGAACGAGATGAAAAATGTTTTTATCGTATTTACTACGATACTGGAAGTTTTGAAAATTTTGGTAAAAAAATTAAAATATTATATTTGTTACGGGCGTATACGTCGAGATTATCTCTAGGAAAAGCTTGCGCCAGATGAACCAAGGAGTCGGCAACGTAGCTGAGATGATGGATTTGACCGACTTGACGAGCATTTATGACGAGCTTATCCGAGTCATAATGGCCATAATGACACATTTATGACAAAGTGAATTTCTGCTATGAAATGACCATTTTGCCCTTCTCTTTTTATGACAATTACAAGTAAATGCCATTGGAAATTTTGACCAAACCTATCCAAAACCCACGGCTCACTCTTGCCTTCTTCATTAAGTATATTGCCTTCTTCACTGAGTATCTCTTCATCTTCCATTTCTTCTTGAAAACCTAAGCTTTGCCATAAGAACTCCAAAGTGTTCATAATTCGTCAGAGTTTGCCTAGCAATTCTGACCATTTTCTATTCTGAATCTCGAAAAACTTTCAACATAAAATTTGTTCATCTTTCTCTCTTCTTTCCAACTACATAAAGATCATCCAAAACGGACAAGTATGTTGAGAGATCTACCCAAATTACTAAAACTGTTCTAAACCCTCATCATGTTCATCTTCTTCTCTAAGTTTCTCAAGAACACCATGAGAAATTTGTGAAGAACATCATCCAAATCTTCCTTTTATTTGATCATCAAGAGGAATCGATCGGATTGGTTTGACCTAAAGCCGACGGAGGAAACCGGATCAAATCGGGAGATTATTTGAAACCGTTAGTTCGAGTCTTCAAGAGGTAAGGGGAGTTTACCTGAGGGATTTTCTCAATAACTATTTGCTTGTAGTGTGATTGAGATGATTTATATGTGGTTGTGGTTATTCTTTTACGCTGTGTTGTTTATCTGTGTATCGGTGATTGATCTGCTTTTAATTGATTTAATTATCTGCAGTAGTATATTATGTTGCTATGATGCATGATCTTCCTGGTGATATAATTATGATGATGTTGTTGAATGATGTTGTTGAATGTTGTTTGAGAGGCCTCGACAAGGGTCGATGCACAACCGATTAATCAGATAAAAACTTTAATAAGCTGTGAAAATTATATTCAACGTTTTATGGAAAATGTTGGAATATAATAGTGGGGGAAAATATTATTTTGGAAAAATAATGAGTTTTGAGAAATATTATTATTTTAATGATTTATTAGTGTAAAAGTAATTTATGAGTCACGATGAGAGCAAAACCGTGAAAATATTTTTGCAATCGCTAATTTTTACGTAAGAAATTCCGTAATATTAGAAAATTTTATTTTATGAAATTAATTGGTGAAAATAAGTTAATTATGATTTTAGAAAATTAATTAAAAGGAAAAAAATTTATCACCATATTTTGAAAAGAAGAACGTTGAGAAAACAATATTTTCCGAAAGTAACTAGCAAATTAAGTTTTATTTCCGTAAATGGGTAAAAATGTGATGACCCGAGTTAGGGTGTCACATTTCTGGTATCAGAGCTAGTCGAGTCTTTCGGGAATGTTGGAAAATAGGTCTGTTAGGTTTTTGTTGTGTGATCTCTGGTTGAAACTTGTTTGAATTGTTTCTTGGTTGAAACAATGTGTGTTGACACACAAGTAAGTATGTTTTGGTGGGTTCCGATTGGGTTGGGACCTTGTGGAGAACTCATGTTTAGTAAAGGGTACTTATGTTCATGTTGATACATTCGCTTATCCCTTAGGACGGTATCGGACATTTGAATAAGGTACCGTCATCGAAAGTTTTTGGGGAAAATTTTCCGAGAATGTCCCAAGTTTGTACGGGCGGACGGATGTTGAGATTCTGATTGATCTAGTTTCTAGATTTATCCAGATCTCAACCGCTTTGTGTAGGATATCGCCAACGAAGTTAGTAGGGTTAGACTTCAAGAAATGGAATTTTCGTCCATTTCTCGATAAGTTAGTCATCATCTTCATCGATGATATTCTCGTTTACTCTAAGAGTCACGAGGAGCATGAGAGACCCCCGTGTCACGTGTTACAGATTACTCACAAGGAGTTGTGATATATTCAAGGATCGACTTGAGAACAAGCTACCACCAGATTGGAGTTAGAACTTATTAAAGATTTTGTACTGTAAACTCAGCTTATGTGGCAAGATCAACTATTCGTGTGCCTGAGAGATTGACCAAGTTATCAGAAATCGTGCCGATTCAGGGTAACCATATTGAGCGCGTCATAAAAGACCTTTGTGTTTGTGAGAAACCAAGGCGAATAGATTTAAATCTTCAACCTTAGGTGAGGGTCTCGGGATTCAGAAAAATTGTTCCTTATTGACAAATTGCTTTTCAAATTTCTATGGTTGTATTAGACAATCATAGCGGTACATTTTGTACAGGTTAAATTCATTTTCTAACCCTGATTTAAAATCTATCCTGACTTTGGTTCTGACAGTCTGGATGTTTTCATACTTCTTTGGTAATGTATTACAAGTATTTCTTGAGTTATGCGACATATATGAATTCTTGATAATGGAAGTTTCTTGATGAGGCTTAGTCGATTCACTTTTACTTTTGGTGGAAGTTGTCGGACTGATGTTCTTTTAAATCGTTGTGTAGTAAAGTTCTTGTGAAGGAAGAAACTTT
Organism: Sophora flavescens; assembly: GCA_030762895.1. NCBI lineage: Eukaryota > Viridiplantae > Streptophyta > Magnoliopsida > Fabales > Fabaceae > Sophora > Sophora flavescens. Next base: position 251,471,985 of record CM061062.1, on the reverse strand, counting down.
ATTAGAGTCATGTTTGTAAACTTGTATTAGCTATGCATTTTTACACTCACGAACCTATTGAAGAATCTTTTTATATATTGGACACTTGTATCTTTCAGATTGGTCAAATTATTCTTTGTGCTTTCTTGGGAAAGCGAAATCAAGAAATTTATTGTCTTGAAAATATCTTTTCAAATTATTGTGAGTAGATTGACGAAGTCGACATCTTTTTTGCCGCTTAGGTCCACGATGTAATGGAAAAACTAACGAGGTGTGTATCGAGGACTGATCCAACGTGATAAAGAATTGATCCTTAGAAGGTTAGCCGAGGGTAAGTGTAATACCTAAGTACGACAAGAGGTGAGTGGATTTTTATTGAGGTGTAGATGTGACTAGTAAGCTGAGAATTTCTAGAATTAACATCAGTAAATAAGATGATTTTGACAGATTTTGTTATGATCAAGGTAGAGTTTGCTAAGGAACCCTAGGATAATGATAAAATGATCATTGCTAAGATTTAATCGTATGATTGGAAGGAATTACCGAAAGGTGTCTATGGTAGTTTTACCTAAGTTGAATGTGAGCGGAAAAGGAAAGTTCTTGAGTAAAATTAAATTGATAGAAAAGTTCGAAAGCTAAGAGTTAGATAGTTTTATTCTATATAATCCCTTTTGGTTTAATTGAATTAAGATATGCAATGAAGTTATTTTGAGGATGAGATGTGTGAGGTGATATCAAATTGGAGTGGTGAATTATAATCAAGAGGAACTAAGACTATGATTAAATATTTTGAGTAGGGAGTTGATGCGTGGTGCTGTGAAGACATTGTTAGTATTAATGATAGTATTCAGAGTTAGATGATTGGAATAAGGTTTCTGGTGGAACCATGTTGATAAGAGAAGTGATTAAGTTTTGATTTTATTTTTCGAGTGTGATAGACTCTGATGAAGTTTTGAGGATAGTACGGATATGTAGAAATGACATAAGAATGAATTGTGTTATGGAATAAGAGGAATGGAGTGATGTGAAGGGAAATGTAAAATCTTAAGGTTAAGATGAGGTTACAAAATCCTGTTTAGTTTCGAGTCTCGAAATTTCGAGGACGAAATTTTTTTAAGAGGGGTAGTAATGTAACACCCCGATTTTCGCTGCTTCGTAATATCGGTAATAAATATATAAATATATATATTTATCCGAGACTTAGAAAATTGTTTTGGACGAAATACTGTTATTTTCCTGTCATATTTTATATCTTAGGGTTACGATGAGGTTTTGGGTTGAAAATTCAGATGGAATCCGGTCTGCGTTTTCACTGACAGTAAAAGTTTACTGCTCAGAAGACCTAATTTTGAGTCGTGAACGAGATGAAAAATGTTTTTATCGTATTTACTACGATACTGGAAGTTTTGAAAATTTTGGTAAAAAAATTAAAATATTATATTTGTTACGGGCGTATACGTCGAGATTATCTCTAGGAAAAGCTTGCGCCAGATGAACCAAGGAGTCGGCAACGTAGCTGAGATGATGGATTTGACCGACTTGACGAGCATTTATGACGAGCTTATCCGAGTCATAATGGCCATAATGACACATTTATGACAAAGTGAATTTCTGCTATGAAATGACCATTTTGCCCTTCTCTTTTTATGACAATTACAAGTAAATGCCATTGGAAATTTTGACCAAACCTATCCAAAACCCACGGCTCACTCTTGCCTTCTTCATTAAGTATATTGCCTTCTTCACTGAGTATCTCTTCATCTTCCATTTCTTCTTGAAAACCTAAGCTTTGCCATAAGAACTCCAAAGTGTTCATAATTCGTCGAGTTTGCCTAGCAATTCTGACCATTTTCTATTCTGAATCTCGAAAAACTTTCAACATAAAATTTGTTCATCTTTCTCTCTTCTTTCCAACTACATAAAGATCATCCAAAACGGACAAGTATGTTGAGAGATCTACCCAAATTACTAAAACTGTTCTAAACCCTCATCATGTTCATCTTCTTCTCTAAGTTTCTCAAGAACACCATGAGAAATTTGTGAAGAACATCATCCAAATCTTCCTTTTATTTGATCATCAAGAGGAATCGATCGGATTGGTTTGACCTAAAGCCGACGGAGGAAACCGGATCAAATCGGGAGATTATTTGAAACCGTTTAGTTCGAGTCTTCAAGAGGTAAGGGGAGTTTACTCGAGGGATTTTCTCAATAACTATTTGCTTGTAGTGTGATTGAGATGATTTATATGTGGTTGTGGTTATTCTTTTACGCTGTGTTGTTTATCCGTGTATTGTGATTGATCTCGCTTTTAATTGATTTAATTATCTGCAGTAGTATATTATGTTGCTATGATGCATGATCTTCCGGTGATATAATTATGATGATGTTGTTGAATGATGTTGTTGAATGTTGTTTGAGAGGCCTGGACAAAGGGTCGATGGTGCACAACCGATTAATCGATAAAAACTTTAATAAGTCAGGAAAATTATATTCAACGTTTTATGGAAAATGTTGGAATATAATAGTGGGGGAAAATATTATTTTGGAAAAATAATGAGTTTTGAGAAATATTATTATTTTAATGATTTATTAGTGTAAAAGTAATTTATGAGTCACGATGAGAGCAAAACCGTGAAAATATTTTTGCACTGCTAATTTTTACGTAAGAAATTCCGGAATATTAGAAAATGTTATTTTATGAAATTAATTGGTGAAAATAAGTTAATTATGATTTTAGAAAATTAATTAAAAGGAAAAAATTTATCACCATATTTTGAAAAGAAGAACGTTGAGAAAACAATATTTTCCGAAAGTAACTAGCAAATTAAGTTTTATTTCCGTAAATGGGTAAAAATGTGATGACCCGAGTTAGGGTGTCACATTTCTCAGTATCGAGCTAGTCGAGTCTTTCGGGAATGTTGGAAAATAGGTCTGTTAGGTTTTTGTTGTGTGATCTCTGGTTGAAACTTGTTTGAATTGTTTCTTGGTTGAAACAATGTGTGTTGACACACAAGTAAGTATGTTTTGGTGGGTTCTGATTGGGTTGGGACCTTGTGAGAACTCATGTTTAGTAAAGGGTACTTATGTTCATGTTGATACATTCGTTTATCCCTTAGGACGGTATCAGACATTTGAATAAGGTACCTGTCATCGAAAGTTTTTGGGGAAAATTTTCTGAGAATGTCCCAAGTTTGTACGGGCGGACGGATGTTGAGATTCTGATTGATCTAGTTTCTAGATTTATCCAGATCTCAACCGCTTTGTGTAGGATATCGCCAACGAAGTTAGTAGGGTTAGACTTCAAGAAATGGAATTTTCGTCCATTTCTCGATAAGTTAGTCATCATCTTCATCGATGATATTCTCGTTTACTCTAAGAGTCACGAGGAGCATGAGAGACCCCCGTGTCACGTGTTACAGATTACTCACAAGGAGTTGTGATATATTCAAGGATCGACTTGAGAACAAGCTACCACCAGATTGGAGTTAGAACTTATTAAAGATTTTGTACTGTAAACTCAGCTTATGAGGCAAGATCAACTATTCGTGTGCCTGAGAGATTGACCAAGTTATCAGAAATCGTGCCGATTCAGGGTAACCATATTGAGCGCGTCATAAAAGACCTTTGTGTTTGTGAGAAACCAAGGCGAATAGATTTAAATCTTCAACCTTAGGTGAGGGTCTCGGGATTCAGAAAAATTGTTCCTTATTGACAAATTGCTTTTCAAATTTCTATGGTTGTATTAGACAATCATAGCGGTACATTTTGTACAAAGTTAAATTCATTTTCTAACCCTGATTTAAAATCTATCCTGACTTTGGTTCTGACAGTCTGGATGTTTTCATACTTCTTTGGTAATGTATTACAAGTATTTCTTGAGTTATGCGACATATATGAATTCTTGATAATGGAAGTTTCTTGATGAGGCTTAGTCGATTCACTTTTACTTTTGGTGGAAGTTGTCGGACTGATGTTCTTTTAAATCGTTGTGTAGTAAAGTTCTTGTGAAGGAAGAAACTTTATTAGAGTCATGTTTGTAAACTTGTATTAGCTATGCATTTTTACACTCACGAACCTATTGAAGAATCTTTTTATATATTGGACACTTGTATCTTTCAGATTGGTCAAATTATTCTTTGTGCTTTCTTGGGAAAGCGAATGACACGGACTCGGCAAGTGTACCGGTTCGTTGCAAGTAATAAAAACGGTAAGACCGGATATCGTTCTCAGGGATCGTGGACAATTACCACTTCGCAAATTTGACTACTATCTAGGCGATCGAATTTTGGATTGAAGGTTGTTCTAACATCTAGCAAACAAACAAGAAGAAAATATTTTTGTTCTTTTTGGATTTTTCTCAAACAGTTAATGTGAAAACAGAGAGATGAATAACAATGATATAAGATTGCTAGGGTTAGACTAAGCTCATCCTCCCTTGATTGTTATGAAATGATAACTAACACAATTCCTACTTCACTTATGACAATCGAATCTTTTCTAATATACTCAAGCCTAATGTCTTAGGTGCATTGAGCCTAAAATCTCAAATTAAACCCTAATGTCTTAGGTGGATTAATAAGAGAAATTGCATTAAGAACAAGATTCTTAAGATTGCAAGTAGCCAACACCTATGTCTAGATTCTTGGACTACTTGGCATATAATTCATGAGCATGCTTTAACATCAACCTTTCAATTGTCTATTAAAGCAACTAATCATTCCTAAGATGATCAAGCCTAGGAAAGCATTAAGCATAGAATTATATACTCACAAAGAAGAAGGAAACTGTATTAAAATCAAATCATTTTTACAACCAAGTTCAGATAGCAATAGTCTAACCCCAACAAAAGGGGAGTTTAGCTACACATAATTGAAAGTAAAACAAAAGGAATAATTACAGAGATGAACAAAGGGGAGAGCTCCATGGAATGATGCACACAGCCACAGCAGCAGAGGATTTTTTCTTTAGGGTTTTCTGAATAAAAATCCATTCTTCTGTTCTGCTCAGTTCTTTTATTACTCGTGGCCGGTCACGGCCGTGACAGCCATCACGGCCAGGCCGTGATGGTTTCTGACTTGGCACCGCTTCATTTACTGATTCATCACGGCCGTGATACTCATCACGGCTAGGCCGTGATCCTTTCTGACTTTTCCAACTGATTTATCACGGCCAGATATCCATCACGGCTAGGCCGTGATCGTCTCGACTTTTGGAGATCTGGGCATGCCTGACACGTCACGGCCGGTGATAGCCATCACGGCTAGGCCGTGACAGCTTCTCGACTTTTGGCTCATTTCTTCTTTAGCTACTGCTCCCTCACGGCCGTGAGGGCCATCACGGCTAGGCCGTGATACTCTCTGCTTGGCTCAATTTCTTATCTTTCAAAGCTCTAAGTCATCCAAGCTTCATACTTGCTAATTCTTGGGCATTTAATCATGAATATCTGCAAAACAACACACAATACCACCTTATCCTGCTCCAAAGGAAAAACTAAACAAAATAAACACTAAAATGGCCTAACTATATGCAAATGCATGCAGAAATGTACATGGAAAATGAGGTGAAATCATACTCATCAAATCACCCCAAGCATAAGACTTTGCTTGTCCTCAAGCAAAAACCAAGGCCATAAGATGAAAACAACCAGGACAATGATAGTGAACTAAGAACCCGAATAAAATGATCCAAGCAACGAGAAGTCAATTATTTCAGCAAGAGACAATCAATTCAAGTCCAATTAGGGGCTTAGTTTCCCTAGACTCACATTCTCACTAATTCGGCACTCTATCTCACTTGCAGCTCACCCCAAGCTTGTTCATTTGCTTGGCTCTCTTTCTTGCCTCACTCACTCAAGTGTTAAGGGAATATGACATTTCACTCCATTTTCCTCAAAGAATGATTCCTACCATAAGCTTGACTATCAACCAAATCTTCACTTTATTAATGAAAACATCTAAGAATCAAGAGGTCTTATTCTTTGGTTGTAATGAGGCCATGGGATCAATTTTCAGGTGGGAATTTCAAAAACAGGAAATTTCAAAAGGCTATACAAACAATCAAGCATTGCAAGGCACGACCTTCTAAAATACCTTTCTTTGGGTTTCAGCTTTACTCTTCCACCATTCTTTCATTTTTTTTTCTACTTCTCATTCCTTTTGTCATCCCCTTCCCCATTTTTTATTTCACTTTTCTTTTACCTTTTTTTTTTTTTTTTTTTTTTTTGGAGAAGGGGAGATTTTGCATTTCAGGAGAAGTTAAATTTTTTAGAGTCCCTTTTTTTTTTCATCATCCCAAACTTTCAACTACATTTTCCAACCCATTTTTGCACAGACTTTAGAAGGTCCTCATAAGCATATTTAACACAACATTTCAGGGAACCAAGAAAAGCATGCTATTCATTAAGGCTCAAAATTGGGCAACTAAGGGTAGCATTATTCATTCAAAGCTCGAAGGCCGAAAAACACCTATTGCCTCAATCCTTTTCAAAAATATTCTCAAAAAAATTTCAAGTTTCAAATGGTTTCAAGTCAAGTTCTAGAGAAAAACAATCCAAGAGGAAAACACTCTACACAAAGAACGGGGCAGATTTAGTGAGTGCCCCTAATGGCTCAAAAGCTCACATTTATCAGTTCAAGAACCAAGTGAGAACATAAATCCATAGAAACACATGCTAATCATCAACTATCCAAGAACATCTCAAGCATATTTAATGAAGCCATATCACAAGAATATAAAATCAGGGTCCAAAATTCACTATCACAGACAAATTGGCACTTAGCTCTCACAATCAGGTGCTCAATCTAAGCGGGGGCAATTAATTCATGTGATCATGCAAGACTAGAGCCTATATGAATGCAATATTTACAATGCAAGCTAAAAGATTACCCCTACCCCAAGCTTAAAGACTTACATTGTCCTCAATGTAAATAATTAAGTTTAGAGAGGGGAGAAAATTGGAACAACTCACCAAAGTGTAGTGGTGCTGAATCACATGCTTTCTGGTTTTGTTTCCTTCTGCCCTTCTTCTCCTCCTTCCTTCAAAATCTGGAATCACTCAACAAACTATTAACAAACCTCTTGAGCTTCTCAAATTATTCAAGAGGGGAAATCAAAACAAAAGAGAAGATGAAAATAAAATAAAATAAAAAATAAAAATAAAAATTGGGTTGCCTCCCAATAAGCGCTTCTTTAACGTCACTAGCTTGACGTGTGATTTCTTCCTTCAATTAACCGGGATCTGCTGAACATAGAATTGCAAGAGCACTTTTCTTCCATGAAACTCCTGTAAAGAGCTGATTTTTCTTAAAAGGCCAACAATTGTGCTTCTGCTTTGCCTTTTTCGCTCTGGGCCTCTTGCCCTTTTTCTTACTCCTTCCTGGTGGAGGTTCCGTTTTCACAAGATGAGCAGGACCAACTTCCTCACCAACTGATGCATCATTTGTTTTGCATAACTTTGGATTGGCTTTCATGTTGGGCTTTTCCTTCTTCTCTGGAATAGAGGGGTGGTGTTGATGTGCAATGACTTCCTTATCTACTGTGTCCACCACTTCCATGCGGAAACACTCCTCTTCCTTGCTCGTGCGATGCATAGCTTCCAATACATTGAAAGTTACTTCCTCTTCTTGTACCCTGAATTTCAACTGGCCTTTTTCCACATCTATCAAAGCCCGACCAGTTGCTGAAAAGGTCTCCCTAGTATGAGTGGAACTTCACATCCTCCTCCATGTCTAAAACCACAAAGTCTCTGGGGAAGATTAATTTATCCACCTTCACCAACAAATCCTCCACAACACCATAGGGATATGTAATGGAGCGGTCTCGCCATTGAAGAGAAATTCCTGTTGGTTTTACCTCACCGATTCCCACTTTTTGAAAATGGACAACGGCATAAGGTTGACACTTGCGCCTAGATCGCACAATGCTCTCCTAATGTTCACATGACCGATAGTGCATGGGATAGTGAAGCTACCGGGTCCTTCATCTTTACTGGGTAGCTTCCTCCGAATTATAGCACTGCACTCTTGATAAGCATCACTGTCTCCTCCTTCCACCTTCTTTTGTTTGTAAGGATCTCTTTCATGAATTTTGCGTAGGAAGGCATCTGTTGTGAGAGCTTCAAAGAACGGGATGTTGATTTGTAGCTTTTTGAATACATCCAGGAACTTAGAAAACTGCTGGTCTTTTGCCTCCTTCTTCAACCGTTGGGGTAGTGGGATTCTAAAATATGGGGGCAGCTCTTTGGGATTATCAACCTCTTCCGAATATGTCTTTTAGTCTTCTTCTTCGCAAATTCTTCATCAACCAATTTCTCCTTCTGCGGTTTTTCAAATTCTACACGGGTAGGAATAGAGGTAGTCTCTTGGGGATTTCCGGGTTCTTCATTGTTTACCTCTTCAAATTGTACCTTATCATCTCTAGCTCCTCTTGCCTCTTCTTCTCCTTCTCTTTCTTGTGGATTTAACACTCTCCCACTTCTGGTGATAATTGCCATGCAACCTTCCTTCCTGATTCTTCTCTATATCTCCTGGGAATTGTCCTTGAGGTCTTTCTGCCATTTGCTTTGCCAACTGTCCTATCTGGTGTTCAAGATTCTTGATGGAGGCATTTTGATTCTTCATAGTCTCTTGAGTGGCTTGCATGAACTGGCCTAGAATGCTCTCCAATTTGCTTGAACTCTCTTGAGGAGGCTTTGCTTGAGTATTTGAACTTTGTCCTTGTCTCCAACTAAAGTTGGGATGATTGCGCCACCCCGGTTGTAGGTGTTGGAGTAGGGATCATTTCTAGGCCCTTGGTTGCCCATATAGTTTACCTCTTCTTGTCCCGAGCTTCCAACCACATTGATCTCACAGGTTTCCATTTGCATGGTTGCCTCCACAGAAATCACACACCGAGGCACCTTGAACTTGAACAGCTTGTACTTGAGAGTTCTGCAGTTGAACCGACCCCCAGCTTGTTTGGTAAGAATAGCCATTTGTGCCTTGAGGGCACCAATTTCATCCAGCTCTAGAACACCTCTACGACCATTGACCGAGAACTAGGCATTTGATAGTCATTGTTAGCCATGTTCTCAATCAAGTCCTTTGCTTCTTCCTGTGTCTTTTGACTCAATGTACCTCCCTGCAGCCGCTTCAATCATACTTCTTGAATTCTGTTGAGCCCATTAACAAAAGTTGCGACCTGCTGCCATGTCTCTAGTTCATGATTTGGACAAGTGTGAGTAAGGACTTGAACCTCTCCCGTGCTTCATATAGTGACTCACCATCCCTCTCGTGCAAAGGCATTGATCTCTGACCTCGGCTTAATCATTCTTGACGGAGGGAAGAATCGAGATAAAAACTTGCTTGACTAAGTCGTTCCAGGTGATGATGCTTCCATGAGGATGAGATTGAAGCCATGCCTTAGCTCTATCCCTCAAAGAGAAAGGAAAAGCCTTAACCAATGGCCTCATCGAAGCTCCATTTAACTTGATGGTGTCACACAGCTCAATGAAGGTACCAATGTGAGCATGAGGATCTTCACTCTCCAACCCGCCAAATTGGTTTTTTGCACAAGGTGGAGAAGTGAGGCCTTGATTTCAAATTATTGCGGTGCCACCGCAGGTCTCACAATCGGAGTTCCACATCTATCAACTCTAGGGGAAGTGTAGTCCCCATTGTTCTCCTTGGTGCGTTCTCTTCTCCCATGGTGACAAACTGCTATTTCAATTTGTGGTTCTTGCACACTGGGTAACTCAACTTGCTGCTCTTGTCTACTAGAAGATGCTCTTTTTCTCTGTTCTATCTTGCCTTGGTTTTCTTTTTATTCCTTCGCAGAGTCTCTCGATCTCAGGTTCGAATTGAGTTCACCCGGGTCGATTGTACCTCGCACACTGAACAAACGGAGTAGCACAGAACAAACGAAAAACAGCACTTGCGGAAATTCACAAGCAGAGATACGGACAATAAGAACGAAAACAACACAAGAGGAAAACAAGAAAAAAAGAAAGTGCCTAAATTAGGAGTCCCCTTTGTACTCGTGATATTGGCACACACCGATCCCCGACAACGGCGCTAAAAACTTGACACGGACTCGGCAAGTGTACCGGTTCGTTGCAAGTAATAAAAAACGTAAGACCGGATATCGTTCTCAGGGATCGTGGACAATTACCACTTCGCAAATTTGACTACTATCTAGGCGATCGAATTTTGGATTGAAGGTTGTTCTAACATCTAGCAAACAAACAAGAAGAAAATATTTTTGTTCTTTTTGGATTTTTCTCAAACAGTTAATGTGAAAACAGATAGATGAATAACAATGATATAAGATTGCTAGGGTTAGACTAAGCTCATCCTCCCTTGATTGTTATGAAATGATAACTAACACAATTCCTACTTCACTTATGACAATCGAATCTTTTCTAATATACTCAAGCCTAATGTCTTAGGTGCATTGAGCCTAAAATCTCAAATTAAACCCTAATGTCTTAGGTGGATTAATAAGAGAAATTGCATTAAGAACAAGATTCTTAAGATTGCAAGTAGCCAACACCTATGTCTAGATTCTTGGACTACTTGGCATATAATTCATGAGCATGCTTTAACATCAACCTTTCAATTGTCTATTAAAGCAACTAATCATTCCTAAGATGATCAAGCCTAGGAAAGCATTAAGCATAGAATTATATACTCACAAAGAAGAAGGAAACTGTATTAAAATCAAATCATTTTTACAACCAAGTTCAGATAGCAATAGTCTAACCCCAACAAAAGGGGAGTTTAGCTACACATAATTGAAAGTAAAACAAAAGGAATAATTACAGAGATGAACAAAGGGGAGAGCTCCATGGAATGATGCACACGACCACAAAGAGAAGAGAGGATTTTTTCTTTAGGGTTTTACGAATAAAAATCCATTCTTCTGTTACCGCTCGGTTCTTTTATTACTGTGGCGGGTCACGGTCACGGACATAGCCATCACGGCCAGGCCGTGATGGTTTCGACTTGGCACCGCTTCATTTACTGATTCATCACGGTAGTGATACTCATCACGGCTAGGCCGTGATCCTTTCGACTTTTCCAAGCGATTTATCACGGCAGTAATATCCATCACGGCTAGGCCGTGATCGTCTCGACTTTTGGAGATCTGGCACGGTGACACGTCCACGGCCGTGATAGCCATCACGGCTAGGCCGTGACAGCTTCCTCGACTTTTGGCTCAATTCTTTCTTCACTCATCGCTCCCTCACGGCCGTGAGGGCCATCACGGCTAGGCCGTGATACTCTCTGCTTGGCTCAATTTCTTATCTTTCAAAGCTCCAAGTCATCCAAGCTTCATACTTGCTAATTCTTGGGCATTTAATCATGAATATCTGCAAAACAACACACAATACCACCTTATCTGTTCCAAAGGAAAAACTAAACAAAATAAACACTAAAATGGCCTAACTATATGCAAATGCATGCAGAAATGTACATGGAAAATGAGGTGAAATCACACTCATCAGCGAAATCAAGAAATTTATTGTCTTGAAAATATCTTTTCAAATTATTGTGAGTAGATTGACGAAGTCGACATCTTTTTGCTGCTTAGGTCCACGGTGTAATGGAAAAACTAACAGAGGTGTGTATCAGAGGACTGATCCAACGTGATAAAGAATTGATCCTTAGAAGGTTAGCTGAGGGTAAGTGTAATACCTAAGTACGACAAGAGGTGAGTGGATTTTTATTGAGGTGTAGATGTGACTAGTAAGCTGAGAATTTCTAGAATTAACATCAGTAAATAAGATGATTTTGACAGATTTTGTTATGATCAAGGTAGAGTTTGCTAAGGAACTCTAGGATAATGATAAAATGATCATTGCTAAGATTTAATCGTATGATTGGAAGGAATTACCGAAAGGTGTCTATGGTAGTTTTACCTAAGTTGAATGTGAGCGGAAAAGGAAAGTTCTTGAGTAAAATTAAATTGATAGAAAAGTTCGAAAGCTAAGAGTTAGATAGTTTTATTCTATATAATCCCTTTTGGTTTAATTGAATTAAGATATGCAATGAAGTTATTTTGAGGATGAGATGTGTGAGGTGATATCAAATTGGAGTGGTGAATTATAATCAAGAGGAACTAAGACTATGATTAAATATTTTGAGTAGGGAGTTGATGCGTGGTCTTGTGAAGACATTGTTAGTATTAATGATAGTATTCGAGTTAGATGATTGGAATAAGGTTTCGGGTGGAACCATGTTGATAAGAGAAGTGATTAAGTTTTGATTTTATTTTTCGAGTGTGATAGACTCTGATGAAGTTTTGAGGATAGTACGGATATGTAGAAATGACATAAGAATGAATTGTGTTATGGAATAAGAGGAATGGAGTGATGTGAAGGGAAATGTAAAATCTTAAGGTTAAGATGAGGTTACAAAATCCTGTTTAGTTTCGAGTCTCGAAATTTCGAGGACGAAATTTTTTTAAGAGGGGTAGTAATGTAACACCCCGATTTTATTTGCCGTAATATTTCGGTAATAAATATATAAATATATATATTTATCCGAGACTTAGAAAATTGTTTTGGACGAAATACTGTTATTTTCCTGTCATATTTTATATCTTAGGGTTACGATGAGGTTTTGGGTTGAAAATTCAGATGGAATCCGGTCTGCGTTTTCACTGACAGTAAAAGTTTACTGCTCAGAAGACCTAATTTTGAGTCGTGAACGAGATGAAAAATGTTTTTATCGTATTTACTACGATACTGGAAGTTTTGAAAATTTTGGTAAAAAAAATTAAAATATTATATTTGTTGCGGGCGTATACGTCGAGATTATCTCTAGGAAATGCTTGCGCCGGATGAACCAAGGAGTCGGCAACGTAGCTGAGATGATGGATTTGACCGACTTGACGAGCATTTATGACGAGCTTATCCGAGTCATAATGGCCATAATGACACATTTATGACAAAGTGAATTTCTGCTATGAAATGACCATTTTGCCCTTCTCTTTTTATGACAATTACAAGTAAATGCCATTGGAAATTTTGACCAAACCTATCCAAAACCCACGGCTCACTCTTGCCTTCTTCATTAAGTATATTGCCTTCTTCACTGAGTATCTCTTCATCTTCCATTTCTTCTTGAAAACCTAAGCTTTGCCATAAGAACTCCAAAGTGTTCATAATTCGTCAGAGTTTGCCTAGCAATTCTGACCATTTTCTATTCTGAATCTCGAAAAACTTTCAACATAAAATTTGTTCATCTTTCTCTCTTCTTTCCAACTACATAAAGATCATCCAAAACGGACAAGTATGTTGAGAGATCTACCCAAATTACTAAAACTGTTCTAAACCCTCATCATGTTCATCTTCTTCTCTAAGTTTCTCAAGAACACCATGAGAAATTTGTGAAGAACATCATCCAAATCTTCCTTTTATTTGATCATCAAGAGGAATCGATCAGATTGGTTTGACCTAAAGCCGACGGAGGAAACCGGATCAAATCGGGAGATTATTTGAAACCGTTAGTTCGAGTCTTCAAGAGGTAAGGGGAGTTTACCTGAGGGATTTTCTCAATAACTATTTGCTTGTAGTGTGATTGAGATGATTTATATGTGGTTGTGGTTATTCTTTTACGCTGTGTTGTTTATCTGTGTATCGGTGATTGATCTGCTTTTAATTGATTTAATTATCTGCAGTAGTATATTATGTTGCTATGATGCATGATCTTCCTGGTGATATAATTATGATGATGTTGTTGAATGATGTTGTTGAATGTTGTTTGAGAGGCCTGACAGTGGTCAGTGCACAACCGATTAATCAGATAAAAACTTTAATAAGCTGTGAAAATTATATTCAACGTTTTATGGAAAATGTTGGAATATAATAGTGGGGGAAAATATTATTTTGGAAAAATAATGAGTTTTGAGAAATATTATTATTTTAATGATTTATTAGTGTAAAAGTAATTTATGAGTCACGATGAGAGCAAAACCGTGAAAATATTTTTGCACTGCTAATTTTTACGTAAGAAATTCCGGAATATTAGAAAATGTTATTTTATGAAATTAATTGGTGAAAATAAGTTAATTATGATTTTAGAAAATTAATTAAAAGGAAAAAAATTTATCACCATATTTTGAAAAGAAGAACGTTGAGAAAACAATATTTTCCGAAAGTAACTAGCAAATTAAGTTTTATTTCCGTAAATGGGTAAAAATGTGATGACCCGAGTTAGGGTGTCACATTTCTGGTATCAGAGCTAGTCGAGTCTTTCGGGAATGTTGGGAAATAGGTCTGTTAGGTTTTTGTTGTGTGATCTCTGGTTGAAACTTGTTTGAATTGTTTCTTGGTTGAAACAATGTGTGTTGACACACAAGTAAGTATGTTTTGGTGGGTTCTGATTGGGTTGGGACCTTGTGAGAACTCATGTTTAGTAAAGGGTACTTATGTTCATGTTGATACATTCGTTTATCCCTTAGGACGGTATCAGAAATTTGAATAAGGTACCTGTCATCGAAAGTTTTTGGGGAAAATTTTCTGAGAATGTCCCAAGTTTGTACGGGCGGACGGATGTTGAGATTCTGATTGATCTAGTTTCTAGATTTATCCAGATCTCAACCGCTTTGTGTAGGATATCGCCAACGAAGTTAGTAGGGTTAGACTTCAAGAAATGGAATTTTCGTCCATTTCTCGATAAGTTAGTCATCATCTTCATCGATGATATTCTCGTTTACTCTAAGAGTCACGAGGAGCATGAGAGACCCCCGTGTCACGTGTTACAGATTACTCACAAGGAGTTGTGATATATTCAAGGATCGACTTGAGAACAAGCTACCACCAGATTGGAGTTAGAACTTATTAAAGATTTTGTACTGTAAACTCAGCTTATGAGGCAAGATCAACTATTCGTGTGCCTGAGAGGCTTGCTCACGCTTCTGTCTCGCGTCGCGAGGTATACTTTCGCCTCGCGATTCTGGGCATCATCATCTGTTGGAATTCCAGATTCGCCTCGCGAGATACTACTCGCCTCGTTATTCTGGAAAGTGTGAAAACAATTTTTCCAGATTCGCCTCGCGAGTGAACTCTCGCCTCGTGAATCTGCAATTAAGTTTTAATTTGCAGGAGTTCTTCCAGGATGCTATGCAACAGAAGGGAGCCCGTGGGACCAATTGGAGGAGGAGGCAACCATGGAACTTGATCAGGGAGCACCCTCTCCTCTCCTCACTTTTGTTTTGTTTTTGTTTTTGTTTTTGTTTTTGTTTTTGTTTTTGTTTGTCACTCTTGAATAATTTGAGAAGATCAAGAGTTTGTGTATGAATGTTGTGTCGGCAAGCTTGTTGGATTTTAATTAAATTTAGCATAGATTGATTGCATGAATTATTTTGACCATTGATGATTTCCCCCTAGGTTCTAAAATTAGTAAAGTTGATCCCCATGTGAAAAATTGGAAACTGAACTTTGAGAATTTTATTGTGATTACTTGATTTATGATAAGTTTGGGGTGAGGGGGGTGCACACACTAGGAATTGTATCTCGGTCAAACAATTTGCAAAATGTCCAGGTGAGGATTTGAGCCTCCAACTTTGTTTTTGATTGTGTGAATCACTGTTAAGTTGCACTTTCCCGGATTTGCTTGAATCTCTTCATGGTTTGCATGTTTATGTGTTGCATCAAATGATTTAGGTAAATTTTCTTTGAATAACTACTTGGCCTAAAGAGAACCATCCCTAATGCATGTTCCCTAGTTAGCCCCGTTGAGCCTAATTAGCCTATTGTTTCTTGATGACCCTATATTATAAGCCAAAATCTGAAAAACCATGTTAACCCAATCTTAGGATTAGGAGAGCATGGAAGCGTAGCAAGAGAAGGGTTGTGAGGAACTAAGTTTGGGGTGGCTACAAGGTGGTGTGTCATTTTGGTTGAGAAAAAGAAAAATAAAGGTTGAAACCCAAGGCATTAAAAAAAAAAATTTGCCAAAAGAAAAGGGGCAAAGCAGAAAAAATAGCAAGGAAAAGGCCGTAGTCACCCGAGGCAAAAAGAAAAATGGAAAAAGGAATTTGAGTGGAAGATGTGTCAAATGCTCATGCTCTCTTAGTTCCTAGGGACTTAAGCCTAGTATCCTTGAATATCCTACCCTCAGCCAGGCCCCATTACAATCTTTATAAGACCTTCTGATGTTGAATGCATGTTTTCATGGGAACCATTTTTGAGATGAAAATCAAATTCATGGGAAGTTCTCTTGAATGTGAAATTGAGTGAAAAGTTGATAGCCTAGACGAATTTGAGCGAATGAGTGAAAATTTACATACCCTTGTGAGGAAGGCAATTGTTTGAAATTGGTGATCTTCCTTTTGTGTGTGACTCTAATCCTCAACTTAGATTAATGATTACATGAATGATGAAGTTCTCAATTGTTTAAGTAAATGAATGTGGGGATTACATTGATGCAAGGGGGGAAATCATTGGGAAAAAAAACTATTTTGATTTCATGGAATTTGTGCGAAATCGATTGAATCCCTTAAGCTTGACAAGTCTTGAGTCCTTTTTGAGTTTTAGCTTGCTCGGGGACAAGCAAGGTTTAAGTTTGGGGTGTTTGATAAGCCTCTGGCTTATCTAGTTTTATAACTAGATGGACCGTGGTTTTTGTGCTAATTATTCGAGTTCAATCTCGTTTTCGCCCAAATTTAGCTTTGTTTTGTTCCTAAGTAGACTTTGACTCGTTCTAGGCATTTTTAGTAGTTTTTAGTCTATTTTGGATAGAATTACGCGTTTTGTTTCTTTTTATTGTTTCAGGTTAGAAGTGAAGCTCCGAGAGTCAAGGAAAGTCAAGAAACAAAGGGAAATTGTCATTCTGGAGATACTCGCCCCGGAAGTGGATGCTCGCCCGCGAGCCTCGAAGATCAACAAGCAGCAGAAAACCATCAATTCTGTCTCGCCTCGCGAGTCACATGCTCGCCTCGCGAACCTGAAGACCTGACTGTGCCAGAGAAGTCATCCTTTCGGGATCGCCTCGCTAATCACATTTCGCCTCGCGAGCATTCAAACTCAGGATGGAGCCAAAACTGAAATTCGCCTCGCGAACCTGAAGGCCTCGATTGTGCCGGAGAAGTCATCCTTTCGGGATCGCCTCGCTAATCACATTTCGCCTCGCGAGCATTCAAACTCAGGATGGAGCCAAAACTGAAATTCGCCCCGCGAACATACTCTCGCCTCGCGAAAGTCCAAATTGAAAGCGCGTCATTTTTAATATTCGCCTCACGAAAGCATGTTCGCCTCGCGAGCGAGCGCAGAATCAGAACTCTATATATTGCTGTTTCAGATCAGAAGAAGGAGCTTTGGAGATAGATCCGAATCCTAGTTTTTCCACTTGTGTAGAGTAGCGTTTAGGCTAGTTTCTTGTCTCTTTGGAGCCGCGTCTCCTTCTTTTCTTATTTTACTATAGAGGTTATGTCCGATTGTTTGTCTATAAGCATGAGGAACTAATCCCCTCGTCTAGGGAATCAATGAAGCCACCCATGGCGGTATAGTGTTCATGTGATGTATGTTTTTCTCCCCTTTTCTCAATTAATGTTTTCCAATTCTTATTTGATTGTGTTGATCATATGCATGCGTGGTTGACTTGTTAACATTGATGAGGCTTAGTCAGCGATTCACGTTTAGAACTTGAATTGGGATCATCGATCGAATATTGCACGAGAGTGAGTAGGAGATCGGTGCAACCTTATAGGGAACAAGAATTAATAGAGTTTGATGATTAGGATTATGAGACCTAGTAAGTAATTAATCCAATATTCGAATACGTCCTATTGAGCACGACAGTGGATATAGGAGAATTTGGGGGTCCCGGTTGACATTGTAATTGAACTTAGGGAGGAATTCATCATCACTTGGGTACTATGCATGATTGGGTAGGTGGATTTGAGACCCTAGATATTTTAAAATCAGATTTTAATACCTTAGCTTTACTTGATTTGCTATTTGAATTGCGATCTTAATCTCTCTCTCTCAACCACTTTCCTTACTTGACCAACTTATCGGATTTCTCGCGAATTAGTTGAATTGGTAGCCCAATCCTTGTGTTCGACCTCGGTAAATTCTTAACGTGTTTCTTTTATTACTTGTGACGACCTGGTACACTTGTCGGTGACTCATCAGCAAGCAAGAAGTAAATACACGCAAGAAAATCCTTCTTAGAATAAGGTTAACAAAAATAAATATCAAATCCCCACAGTTAGTAATAAAAATAATTTAAAAGAGATACGGGATAAGAGATTCACAACACAAGGATTTATTCTGGTCCACTCTCTTCCAACTAAGAGCTACGTCCAGTCCCTTCTACTTGAAGGTTTTCTCCACTATAATCTAATAGCTTACAAGTATTCTTTTACACTTGCCTGTTCAGGCTTACAATCAAACAAGTATTTAATACCTCTTCAGACACTCAAGTATTCTTTTACAGTCAAGCCTCTTCGGACTCTCTAACTTAAGATATGAAAAGAGTTTAATCTAAGAACTCACTATGTCTGAGGATATGAAGGTTTAAGATCCTATGTGATTACAGAGAATAATTTCAAGAGAGGTTTTGACAGAGTTTTAACACTTTGAATTTTCAGAGCTCCGTTTTCTTCTTTACTGTGATCGTCCAGTATTTATAGATGAAGGGCAGTCTCAACTCTTGTTTCTTCAATGGTCATCAAGATGTATCCATTTAGAAATAGTATTTAATGTTGAGATATGTTGTGTCTGATAACTTGATATGTATTCAGCAAAAAGAGCTCTGGGTTATCAGAAATGCTCAAAGTGATACTGTAATTTCTCTGTTGTACCCGAAAGTTACCTTTTGTCTCTCCTTTGTACTGAGTCATTTTTGCAGCAGCTTGTGTCGGAGTACAAAGGTATTTGTGTAATCGATAGTACTATGTTTCTCTTACCAATGAATATAGTATAAACATTTAAAAACAACCAAGGTAAAGAAAGCATTTAATGCATATACATTTAATAAACAATCATTTGAAATAAAGGTTCTGAGTAGACGAGTTTAAAAGAATTACGTCTTAATTTGGACGTGTGTTCTTAACTTTGAACATGCCAGCTGAGTAGTCTATTACTAGATCGTCTAGAGTTTTACCGAGTGGACTAGTGTTAGATAGATTAAAGTTTACCGGGTAGTCTAGTACTTTGCATATCGTCTACCTTTTATCCGGTAGTCTACTTTGCGGATCGTCTACCTTTTATCGGGTAGTCCACAAATCTTTGGACTTGTTATTTTAACCTTGCTATTTTCTCACGAGTTAGACTAGCGACTTGTCTAGCAAGCTCAGTGTAGATCAACTATAAGCATTTGGGTTTATTAAAGGAGTTTTGGATTTGCATTCTCGTCTAGCGATATAAGAACAATCCTACACACTTGAGTAGACGAGTTAGATCATAAACATAATTTTCGTATATAAATTTAATCTTTTTGTTAATATCAGTATTTTTCAGAGATTATTAACCATGACCACTTTGGTTTCAATACATTTCAATGTCAAAAGCAACAGAACCTTATACCTAATGAGAAAGCAACTACATAGTAGAAAAACTTATTCTTTGATAGTGAAGAGCTCGAAACTTCAGTAAGTCCTCTCAGGCTTATTTTTTTTCCACTTTTCTTTCTTTATTTTCACTTAATATTATTTTTCATTCAAGCTTTGATAATCATTAAATACAAACAAGTCATACATATGATTTGTTACATTAGTTCTTAAACAGTTTTTTTATTTTCTTGGATAAAAGTGGTCTTAGCCCAACAACACAGTTATAATTAATACAATCATATCATTATGGCAGCAGCTTCACTGTTGCACTTTTGCTTATATGAGGGCTGGACAATATTTCGAATGATGAGGCTTTTTACTTTGGCAGCATCTTTGCTGTTGCACTTTGCTTATGGTTCGGAATTCTTGGACTTCTTGATCACCCCTTCCTGCCCACTTTATATTCTTACTTTGAAACTGATTAGTTTTACTATTTGGTCATGGAGTTCTGTAGTGGAGGTGATCTTCATTCTCTTAAACAGAAGCAACCTAACAAGTGTTTCGCTGAAGAAGCTGCAAGGTTAGTGACTTACAATTTCGGTTCTTTTATTTTATCATTTCCATCTTCTATTTTATGAGTACTTTACCTTGGTCTGGGATTCCACCATATTGGTGAACATACATTCTTTGGCATCTTACTAGGTCAAGGTTCCATTTTATTTTGTTCAGTTTAAATCTATTCTATACTGCATTTCATTGATGGCTAAATGAAAAGACATGATAAAGTGATGTTTCGTTATCCATTTAATATGAAATAAGGTTTCAGAGGCTTAGAGCATTCACTAAAACCAATTGTTTCTAACATTTGTCCTCTTTTTAGGTCAAGGTGTAAGATTATATCAATATTAGAGGCTCCACGACATATTTTTATAACCTCTCTCCCCTGGAATCTGTATACTGCATTTCATCTATTATTATTTCACATTTCTACATATTTTTACAAGAAACTCAAAAGTAGTTGTAACTTGATATAAGTTTATCAAATATGCTTGTCCTCACATTTGCATCACTAAATTGAACTTAATCTGTCTTTAATTTTATATGAGGAAATATATTTAAATCCTTTATCCATTAACAATGAATGGTATTTTTGTTCTACTTTTATGACTTCTGTTAACCATTTGACTATAGCAGATTTCTGTGTGTAAATCAATTTAAGAATTTCATATCCAAATTTCTTTATTGTGATAGGTTTTATGCTTCGAAGGTTTTGTTAGCTCTTGAGTGCCTGCACATGCTTGGCATTGTATATCTGTGTTTTATGACTTATGTTTATTAATCTTTGTTTCTATCCCTTGTGTTTTGTCTTTTGAGTTTTTTTTTTCGTTTTTTTTTTTTGCTATTGTTCTTTTGATGCTTAGTCAACTTAAATGTACTTCCGCATCGATCATATATCAACAATGCTAATAAACATAATTTGTATCGAGGAAGGCTTAAAAAAGGTAGCACAACTTGCATATTTTCATTGTGCATTGACCCATGCTTGAGAATGTATTCTTCATGCTCAATTTGCAGGACATCTTCAATCCCAACGACACAGTGAATACTTTTGGCCATAATGCAGGTTCCATTAGCAAGCTGGATTCATATAGGTAAAGATGCATTTGTCCATGATTGAATTTTTATTTTTGCAGTATTTTATTTGGTTGATTCTATAGTGTACCTTAATAGGATATGATTCCAAGATTTCTATTTTTTCTATGCCCACTGTCTTTTGAGTTTGCAAAAAAGGAGAAGCCATGTTACTTAACCTCATTGTCATATGATCTCTTTCTCTTGCTTCAAATATGAAGAATTAATCTTTTCTCTCCAGGTTTTGCACCTGAATGTTAAAATTACTTTACTAGATAAGGAGGTCAAGGTTGTTTGGGGAGGGAACATGGTTTAAAGTGATCAGAAGTTTATGGATTCAACTCTCCCAACTAGCATAACTTTACTAGATATTTCTTCTCTTCAAATTCTTTATGTTGCATGATCTTTAATGTAAGCAATTATCCTTAATTCCTTACAGCTGTAGGTCAAAGATTTAGTGTCAATTATTGACCTTTGATTGCAAGTTCTTATGCTCCATCTAAAATTTTGGATTCTAAGAGAAAACAATCCTTAATCTTTTGCAAAGTTCAAGATACTGAAAACATTCTTTTTACTAATCTATTATCTGTTATATATACAAAACTCAATAATCTCCCACTATTATTGAAGTCACACATGTCACCCTATAATATTTTCACTATTATAAAAATGTGTTCAGCTCCTAAGAAAAACAAAAGAAGGCTCTGGAAACAAATTTCCCCCACCCAAAAAATAGAAGATTCTAGACCAACAATATATTTCAAAGCCTCTAACCATATATTTTTGAATGCCGCCATAAAAAACATCAAACTCCAAATTACCTTAAAACACAACCAAAAGTCGCCCATCCTCTTTTGAGCATACAACCATAGTTCAAAATTTTTAGCTATTAGAAATTAGCAAATAGATAGCTTTTAGAAGCCACTATTCATTTCCTGATTGTTACTATATTATTGAGAAATTGATGGAATGATCTTAGAATTATGGTTTCAATACAAATTACGAAGTTGCTCCATGCATATATTTTGCTTTGATAAAGGAATGCCAAGAATTCAAGAAATCTATGAGCATAAAAAAGTTGTAATAGCTCTTTGTTATTCAACTGACAAATTATATTGACGGGCTTATTAACTCTATTTCTTAGTTTGTAACACTTATTCATTTTTTTGGCAAAGATTCTATTTACTAAGATTTGTTCATTAAAGCGATCCTTTTGTTCAGAATGCTTGTTGGTAGAGAATATCTTTTTTTTTTAGTGGTAGAGAATATCCTTTATGACTCATAGTTGAAAATAGAAATAAATATGCTATGGGACATAATCAAGATTTTCAAGATAAAATATTTACCCTTGCAATTCATAATTTCAAGACATGTCTTTTTTTATTAGAATCTTCGCTTTATACACTTAATAACACAAACTTTATTTTACCTTTTTTTTTTTTTCTCGATTGTACTTTCTCAATTTCATAGAAATAACGTCAAAGAAAATATATGCTCTCCATAAAAGAAACTCAGCTTCTGCTTGCTTTAATGATGGAAATACATTTTAAATATAATGTAAGACTACAACTTAATATACCGTGTTATGGATGTTGAAGCTCTTTATTACTCCCTCCATTCCTTAATATAAGAAATAAAATCCTAAAACACATAGACCAATGAAATACATTGAAATGAACTAATTGTAATTAATATTCATATAAATTTCCAAAAATACCCCTTCTAATTAATGAACAAACTCACTTGTATGTAAAGTTGATATATCTCGTAAATATAAATCATATTATAAATGAGGATAATATTGGAAATTAGCATTTACTATATGTGAAAATTGATACATGTTTCTTATATTTTGGACCAAAAAAATGTACCAATTTGTTTCTTATATTAAGGACCGGAGAGAGTATTAGACTTTGTGGTATTACATATAGCATATGTTTTTGGAAAACATGTATAATATTTGTTTTTATTTTTTACCAGTTTAATTGATATTTAATTTTAAATAAATATTTAATTATATATAAAAGTAATTTTAAAAACATAAATAAAAAATCAACATGACCGGTGACCCGTGCGACACCACGGTACCATTCTAGTTGACTATTAAAACTTAATTTTCCATAACTTGCTTTGTATAGATGATCTTCTATGAAAATAAGATGGATATATATAATAGAAAAAGAAGTATCCTGGAAAGAAAACAAAAAATTGTCCAAAATACATGTATGTCTATTAAAAATTTATACTCCAATACTTCACCTATTTCAATACTTTTCTTTGTATCCTTATATTTTTCTATTTCCTCTACCTAATTCTCTTTTACAAATTCAGATTTGCTTGAGTTTTTGTTAATTATTCTATATCCCTGTTATCAATGACCAATTTGGATAATTTTGATTGGTTTAGTTCAGTGAGAAATTTTAAGCAACCTAATTGATGTATGTTTTCAGATGTAATATTTGCACTTGAAAAATAGATTGAACTTAATTTTCATATGCACATGTAATTGAGAGTGCGTTTGTTACAGATTATGAGATGAAAAATATCACTTTTTTTAAGTAAAAAATTCATTTTAAATAAGTTTAAGTGTGTTTGTTTAAGTTTTTCATAAAAATGTTCTTTTAAAAAAATCATTTTAAGGTTAACATCAGAAGCTACGTTTAGAAATAATCACTTGCAATAGAAGAGAGAAAAAAGTTTAAAATGTAAACTCTATCATACATGAGCCATTAGTAAGGATCTTAAGAATTCATAGTCTTCACTAATAGGCTGAATAGAAACACTAACCTTTCTCCATACTTAAATGTTAATACTTCTTTGCTTGAACTTCAATCAACAATGGAAACTATTCTATCCCTTTCCTTTCTCTTTATGCCT